>JAODKF010000089.1:2859634-2877525 GCA_026779585.1 Mormyrus proboscirostris
AGAAGGACACTACAGGCAACATGGTTACAGACAGGTTAAGAAAAGCAAATTAAGGATTGGAAAAAAAAAAAACAAGTATGGCTTAAAAATATACAAATACATATTTTTTGGAACTTGACTAAGCTTTCCCGCCATACCCTCAGATAGTGGGTTATGGGTTAGGCTTCACTAGAACAAGGTCACGGGGCGACTCAGGAATAATAATCTTGCATTAGAATTAGACAGCAGCCAGGGTGAAGTAACATGAAGATCCTGAGATTCTGAACAAGTTTCACCATAAAACCCACCATGAAACGCGCCACCATCACGTCCCCACCACATCCCAGGAGCTCACCTGGTGAGATCGACGTGCGCGTTGTCGTGGATGAGCACGAACAGCGTGTATGGGTTCTGTTTGACGTTCCGCATGAAGGCCTGCATCCTGATGTGGACGTCCGCGTCCAGGCGCACCACGTACTTGTCCGATTTCAGGTGGGCCGTCGTGGCGTCCTCCATGCCGAGGTCCACGAGAACTCCTGAGGATGTCGGAGTCACCACAGTGAGGAAAACCAGGTAAATGTCATCACTTCTTATAATCAGTTCTGATTGGTCTACGTCCCGCCCACCTGACTGCCTGATTCTCTGCATGGTCTGGTGCACCAGCACCTGGGAGGGAGGGACCAGCACCAGGAAGTCCACTTTGCAGAAGCGACCCAGGTCCAGGTCCTGGCTGTTGGAGTCGGCGATGGCGCAGACTTGGGAGAGGAGACGTCGCGCCACGCTCAGCTGCGAGGGGTAGATCTGGAACGTGTCGCCCATGGGGTCTGTCAGGGGCATTGTGGAAAAAAAAGAACATACAAAGATTCATCTGAGGCCTTTACAAACTACCAGTGCTGACAACTTTACGAACTACCAGTGCTGACTAGAATGAATTTATGATGTATCAACCTGCCAGGACCTTTGGAAAATTTTGGTGGTAAGAGGATGTGGTCTTGCAAATGGACTGGAGTAAATGCGAGTAAATGCTATAGATTCCCAATGGACCCTATAATAATCCTTAGTGGGTACTTAAACTTAATAGATCCACTTGCCAGATGCATAAATTATTTAAAATGCTATTTGCTTTGCATGAAAGCATCAGAAAAGAGCACAAATGTACGCTAGGGAGACAGAAAGCTGGAGGGTGGCTATGCTAGAGAGAGACTGGGTGTGAGAGCTCACCCGGATCGGTGACGAGCTCCCCCCCCGCCTCCTCCAGGTGGCGGACGCAGACATCCCCGTCCCCCTGGATGGGCTGCGTCACATGTTCCCTCCGTCTCCTCTGCAGCCGGGCCAGCTGCTTATCCAGGCTGTCCCCTGCAAGAACGGTCACCGCGGTCACCAAACCCCGACCAGCTCTCTCCCTCCAGGATGCTGATTTTCTCCAGATGTCCAAGAATGAGAAGGTAAGTGCTGTGGGGGGCGGAGGAGACACAGGAACACTCACCCAAGGACGTGGTCTTGAAATGGGAAGCCAAGGCGCTGACCTTGCCCGTGATGAGCTCATAGCTGATCTCCTTGAGGAACTCGTTGGTTGTGAGCATGCTCTCTGCCAGAGCGCGGGATTGGTACTTTCCTGAGGGGAGACACACGCTTACAGGTTAGGTACCTATATCTTTGTGAGGACTATTGATTCAGTTCTATTAGGCCATAACCCTAATTCTAACTATGATAACCTAAACCCCTACCCAGCCCTAACTTTAACCACATGTAACCAAACAAAATACAAAGCTTTTAGCATTTTTTAGTTTTCTGATTGCAGTGACAGGTTTAAATATAAATTATAAATTTGAGTTTCTCTTGTGGGACCCAAAAAATGGTCCACACGACGTCAAAATAACAGGTTTTTATTACATTGTGGGAACATTTGGTCCCCACAATGTAATGTTTACCTGGACCACAAACACACACACACACACAAACACACACATTCTTCTTCAGCATTCCTACAAACCAATGACTGCCGTAAACGTAGATCAACACAGATTCAAAATTTAAATAAAAAGTACCCAGATATATCTTTCATACATATTTATTGCATATTTAAATCTGAGCACATTTTCCATATTTATATAGTAATTGTATATATTATCATGCTTTTTTGACACATATACACACAGTACACTGAAATAAAGATGTCTAAGAATATACAGGGTCACATGACACACGGGATCACATGACTCACAGGGTCCCATGACACTCCCAGGTGGGTCAGACTCACCCAGCACCAGCACGCAGAACTCTACGCCCCGTGTCTCCGAGGTGCAAACGATGGCCACATAGTCGGGCCGGCGGGGGGGGCAGGGCCCCTCCCCCAGGGAACGCAGGGCCTCGCCGATACCCTCCCCCAGCGAGCGCTGGGCCACCAGCACCTGCACGGCACCAGCGGAGACGCTGGCGGCCAACCGAGCCAGCCAGGGCAGCTGGGAGGGGGGCACAGGGGCCGTGGGGGGGGGCGAAAGCATCGCCCTCAGGGTGATCTGCTCAAACTCCTCCTGCAGGGGGATCTCGTCCCAGCCTTTGGGGGGGGGGTGGGGTAGTGAGCATCACATGACACATTAGAGTCACGTGACTATAATCATACTGCTAATACACATGTATTAAGGAATCAGTTACACATCATGTGATTATACTGACACACCTCCACCTGTGTAAATCTGGACTTGCACATTATTTACAGGTAACGCTTTTGCCTGAAGTACATCAAGCACAAGGTTGTTTAGCCAGACAAGGCAGGCAGCTACGGCTTCCTAGCGCTCGCGTGTCTTGTGGTGTGAGCACATCTATTCTAATCAGGTAGTGCTTTACACAGACGTAAATAATTAATGTAATTTACTAGGCCTCTGTATTATTGCAGTATTCAATATTTCTGACATTTGCTAGAGAATTATATTGACTGCGTATTTTTTTATGTCTGTGATTGCACCAAATGCCCAGGCTAGGCTATCTTAGACTAGCTAGGGTAGGCTGGGCTATGTAGGGCTAGGCAAAGTTAGCTTAGGTCATGTTAGGCTAGGCTAGGCTAGCTTAGGCTATGTTGAATGGGAATGCTACATATGTAAATTTTGACTTAGGTAGGGGATTCAAGAAAGGCCTGTTTGCATACTGCTAATACACAAGCACTAGAATTCTGTTACACAGCATCACATCAGTGTAATTATATTACGAATAATCATGTATTGGGGCCAGCTACACAATATCACGTGATTGCATATAAAACTAATTTACAATTTTGTGTCAAGTTACATAATTATCACTATACTGCTATGTCATTTCTTGTCTTGGTTACTGAGCTTTGGTTTGGTACTATGGTTTATGCTTGGTTAACTTTAATCCAGTCTCATTCATCTGTATAGCTGGTTACTTTACTGAAGTTCAGGTTAAATACTTTTTAATGTGCTCTAGCAGACCCCTTCTGGGGACTGTCTCTCCAGTTGCTGGCTTAGCCACTGGAGGGCGATCTTGCTTTGTCCAGCTCACTTTAAGACTTGGATATCCGTCCTATGTAAATATATTGGGAAAGCAATGATATGCTGAACAAACTGTCAGTCACTCCACCCGGGCCTTACCCAGCTGAACCAGGTACTGCAGGGTGAGCAGGACCATATCCTCCACACTGAGCAGCTGGCTGTTGGACATTCCCAGGCTCTCCAGGGTCTTCTGGGTCAGCTGGCTGCACTTATAGCAGCTCACCAGCAGGGGGCTCACCACGATGTCACCCACGTTGCCATAGAAATATGGTAAGCTGCCATAGCCTAAATACAAATAGCGGCTGTGAAGATCAGCCTAAATCATGGCATGTATGCAGAGAGAGACAATCCATTGGCATTAAGTCTGCTTGCAAAGTTAGAAGCAGATTTATGACGACCCTGGAAATTAATTTATCCTGCAGGTCAACTGCTTCAAAATCAGCAGCAATTAAGGCACAAACCAAGAAAGTTAATCAATAAACATAGAGACATCACTCTACATGTGCCCTGACCAGATCTGGGTAGTCCAGGTACAGAGAGTAAAAGTCCAGACCAAGATTTTGTTTCAACCAACCAGTTGAGTAACTCTGTGACTGTGATGCTTTATGCTCAACTGGTTGGTCGAAACAAAATCTTGGTCTGGACTTTTATTCTCTGGACCTGAACTACCCAAATCTGGCCCTGATTAAGGGGAACTCATTAGTACATAGAAACATGTCACTGTAACTACAGTCACTGTTATCATACCTATGAGGATGACTGGCCGGATCCCCGAGTTGTTCAGCAGGTTGTCAGGGACGACCACCGTGTCTCCCATGGCGATAGGCTGGGGCTGTATGATGCCTGACACCAGAGGGGGTGGGGCAACATTCAGAAGGGTATCTAAGGAAACGCACACAGGGAAAAAAATCAATGTACCCTAGCACATCATTTCATACAAATGCACATGTATGTCGGTACACGTTCTCGTGCTGGTCTTCATCCTGCCCGAGAGCGAGTGTCCATATGGGTGGCGCTACAGTTCCCTCATATGGTGTAGACGCTGCACCATGGATGCGCCAAAGCAGGCCTGGGCAATTACTTTCTGTGGAGGGCTAAACCCAAGCCTCACCATATCAACAGGGGCCATTTTTAATGACTATTTTCACACCCTTTACTGTATATTTATTATTCATTCAAATAAATATGTGTGGGCAAAAATCTATACATCTTCACATCTTCATAGCCTTGAATGTAAAATGTTTTTTTTTTTTTAATTATCAAGCAGGTCAGTTAAAACAGCTAAAGTATAATTTCCTGTCCCTTTCATTCAGGCATCCAAGTTTAGCCAGCTGAGAGTAACACATTTAGCCCTTCACATTAGCCACTATGATGTCCTTTATAGCGTTCCAACCTGGTGGCCGGGCAGTGGGGCACACTGCGGGCACGGGCACAGCGCTGGGTGGCACGGGCACAGGGGAGCTCGGGTACCAGCCTCGGTGACGCTTCTTGGGTGGACCGGAGGTCATGGCTGGTAGGCCTGGGGGGTCACACAAAGAATCACATAAAATCCGCTATCACATACCCACCCGCTAACACTTAGCTGTTCACCAATACATAGCTTCCCGCTAACACATAGCAACCCGCTAATACATTACCATCTGCTAACACATAGCCACCTGTTAAACACAAAGCTGTCATTATTAATAAATTACTGTAGATCAGTGGTTGTCAACTATGGTACGCACAGCACTGGTAGTACGCAAACTCCCTGTGAAGGCATGCTGAAATACCACCTCTAACGGCATTGATCATAGTGGTGATGCATAGAGATCCCAATATTTCCTGAGTTGTTACCCAGTAGAAGTCAGAGAACCACTGAACTAGATGCTTTACAATATTATTTCATTAAGTATAGGAGCACATGCATAAGCAATTTGTAGTGTTTATTATTAAATATTTCATATTTACAGATATCTTATACGTTTATGTAATATTTGGCTTGCAGATTCAGTTGTTGACAACGATCAAACACAATCTCTGTGACTGTCACGCGCAGCAGGAGAAGCCCACCACTCACCAGAGCTGTGATGGCCTGGCCCGGACATTTGGTACCCCAGACCGTGTGCCAGCGCCTGGGCGGCCAGAGGCAAGGTCGGCGACGGCCCCAGAGGGCCAGCTCGCCCCCCGGTGGCGAAGCCGTTCACTCGCAGGGCAGTGGGAACTGGAGCAGGGCGGAAGCGAGTGTTAATGACCTAGACCGGCTTTGCGAGGCTGTCCATTTATGACCTCTCGGTTGCTATGGGGACTTGCCGGAGATCACTGCATGGGTTGAGCGGGTCAACAGCGTGGGTCAATAATGCCGTGACACGCGGCAAGCCTTGTGCAATGGTGCGAAGGCATTAGAATTCAAGGCTTTCGAAATAACAAGGAGCCACTCTTGGGTTGGTGCTCAAGACCTCATGCCCTGGTTGGATGTAGGCATAGACCACGTAGGAGCCCCCTTCAAAGGGGACGTGTTATGTACAGACCCTGAGCACCATTGATTTCCTTTCCGTAACAAGCTATTGATCATTCGTGGGGACTTTCTTGACATATAATTACGGGTGACAGCTTGCTGTAAAAGCGTCAATTTGCACTGAAGTCCTCCCGGCCAAACAGTAAACGGCCCGGCGGAACCATCGGGGATCCGGGGTAATTACGGGCTTTCGCTTGACTACAGCTGAGCAGGAGGAATGATTACAGATGTGGGAGTAAGAAAAGGTGAAAGATGGAGAGTGAGCTCTGAAAGAAAGGGGCGTCATGGAGACGGGAGGCGGAATCTCAGACCTATGGGCAGGGTCTTGGTCCCCAGGGGCGGAGTCAGCAGCGAAGGTCTTGGGATGCTGCTCTCCATGGGCATCTCCTGACTCCCAAAGAGCCCAGCAGTAGCGGCAGGCTGTGTTCGTGTGGGAGGGGAGTCTGATTGAACACACGGGGGGGGGGGGGGGGTATTTAGGTGACAGGTTAGGACATATAACTAATCCTAGACTCTGAACAGAGTCCACGACTCTGTCAATGCAGGACTACGCAGAGAGGTCTCTGCGATAGACACGGCAGTCCTGTAACCGATCAGAACCATTTCGGTTTTCTCCCACTTATATTTTATATGTATTCTGCTCGTTTAATATCAGTTCTGGGTCTCATGGGATGGCAGTAACAGTCTGAAATTGGAGCTTTAACAGTGAGACTGTGCAGCCAGATCATTCCGGCCTTCATCGGCTCAGTTTCCCGTTACCTCTCAAAGCCCTTCAGTCAACAAGGCGAGCAGCCCACTGCCAAGACATTACAGCACCTGTGCAAACCCCTTATCTGAGCCTTTGTGTTTGCGCCTGCCCCCGTGAGTGTGCGCAGCTGGAACACTGAGAACTGGACGTGCTGTACCGGGCCATGCGATACCGAGGACTGGGTCACGTCGACCACCGGGACAGGGTGGCCTGACTCTCAGAATCACCCAAGGAAATGTTATGCCTGTCAGTTCTAGGACTCTGAGACTTGGGAGGGGGGTGTGAAGAGGCTATTTAGGTTAAAGTGAGCTCACTGTGCTTTGAAAACAGTTGGCAATGTGCCCACAGACACCTTAAACATAAAGCCCTGACCGGCTCTCATGGGAAAACAATTACCATAATATATTGGTTTTTTATTGGACCAGAGAAGGTGCCTATAGTGGCCAACAAAGATCTATCCCTGAGTTTTTGTGAAAGCACAGCACATCCAAGCTTTTAAAGCCTGCTAGATATACAATACCCGCAGTGCCGAATCCGATTTCTGATTTAGGCTCGGGTCCCGCCACATGGTACTGAACAACGCATGATGACTGAGGGAGGGACTCAGGAAGTCACATGACGTGGCTCCACCCACCCGAGTGAGAGAAGGGGGAGGAGCTGTGACCGTCCGTGCCGCCGTTCTCCCTGCTGCTGTGGGGCGAGGAGGAGGAGCTGGGTTTGGAAGAGTCGGTGCCGCTGGAGGACGGCTTCATCCTGCTGTCTGTTGGGGGGAGACGCTGTCAGGCCCCAGCTGAGCGTGCACTGTGTCCCCTAGGATTTAATCCCTTCTTATTCTCTACCTTAACTTCCACACCATGTTTCTCTTATGCTCTAAAGCCCAAATAATAAACAACAAACAGTACAAGAGACCAAGATCAAATAGCTCTGTAAGAGAGCTGAATCTGCAGCTGTGCTTTCCACTGGTAACTGGACGACGGGGTGAAGCAGGCATTCGGTGTGGACGGCCCCGGCCGGCCCCACCTTTCCAGCAGATGAGGGGTCCTTTGCACAGAGCACCCTGGGAGTTCCTCAGCAGGTAGTACTTTAAGTGCTTCTGCTTCTTGGGCTGTGTGGACAGCTTCAGGTTGATGTGGTTGGAGAACTCCGTGAAGTAGCGGAAGCCTGTCTCACCACAGCCGACGCAGTTGCCCAAAAACCCTAGACAAAAGCAAACGAAAGCCGATCATTTGTGAATTAGTGACAGACACACACTGTTATATAACATAATAAACACATCACAGAAAAAATGACAAACATTACGAACTGGAGTATACCGTTCAACTTGGTATGTGTGGAAATTTTTTTTTGTGATTTTGTGATTATATGGTATACGATATATTGTTAAAAGTAATTAAGTATACAGAATGTAACTAAATGAATAAGCATAATGAGTAATGTAATAGGGCTGCCCAAATGACTACTTGTAATGAATAAAGTAACAGAGCTGATCAAATACGTACATGTAATGAGTAAAGCGGCAGGGCTGACCAAACAAGTGTATGTGATGGGTAAAGTAGCAGGACTGGCTAAACAAGAACATGTAATGAGTAAAGTAACAGGGGTGACAAAACGAGTCCATGCAATGAGTAAAGTAATAGGGGTGACTAAATAAGTAAATGTAATGAATAAAGTAAAAGGCTGACTAAATGAGTACATGTAACGAGTAAAGTAACAGGGGTGACTAAATGAGTACATAATCACAATAATCACAACTACATGTAATGAATAAAGTAATAAGGCCGGCCAAATCAGTACATTTAATGAGTAAAGTAAGAGGACAGACTAAGCAAAAACATAAAATAAAGCGACAGCGGGAGAGGATAAGGACTAACCTAAAAGTGCATTTTTGCCGCTGTCGTCAGGCAGGAATCGCCTGTCCACTGCGCACACCAGGATGTGCTCAGGGATGCTGGGCGACTTGGCCCCGACCAGGCAGAATCCGGCAGGGACTTCCATTGGCTCCGTTCCCATGGAAACCAGGCGCAGGTCTTTCCCGGCTTGACAGAAACCTGAAGACGTGGGATTGTTACTAAGACCTTGGCCACTGGGGAAATATGTGTGACGCGAAAGTGTACATTCATAACACTAAAAATCATTAAAAACCATTCCGTAGGGTAGACCGACTGTACGTATTTGAAGAAATAGAAGAAAAACCCCAAATAAATCTAAGTTAATGTGTTATTTCACCGTACTTATATTAAATGTGTTGGAATTACTGTTAATACTAAACAAATGATTTTGTGACGCACAAATAGTACATTTGCAGCTGGGTTGTATTGAATGACTACAAAGTAAAATTTACGTTAATTTACGCCTATGTCGAATTTTTAAAATTAGTTATACTGTCTAAGATGACGGAGGCTTCGGAATTACTCTGCGCTGTGAATACTCCCGGGGGAGACATTACAACGATGTACAAAGAGCCGAGCGATTGGCTCACGTCAGTCAATAAACGACACCTTGAAGAGACAGGAAGTTCAAAAAGCCATTAATGTCACGCGAAATGCAGGAGGGCGGAGGTTATAGGGATCGGGGGGGTAGCGGTACCGTCGGTGGTGCAGCAGCCGTCCGCGGCGGCGCCCTGCAGGTAGGGCAGAGGGGGGCTGCTGGAGTCCGAGGCGTCCTCGTCGTCAGCGTCGTCCTCGTTCTCCGTGCTCTCGGACGCCCGGTCGTTGGGCGGGTCCTGGTCGGGCCGCTCCGCACACTGGAGGGGGATCTCCATCTTGGGCTTGACATCTGAGCCAAAAGCAGCGAGGCCGGGCAGAGAGGCGTTTCCCAACAGCGACTTATATGATTGTTCAGCCGCACCAACTATGTACGTCGCTAACGTAGTGAGGAACCACGCTTTTGAGAAACGTGCCCAGCTCGGGGAACCAGCTCACAAATGTATCGTTTTACATGGCGAGCTTCCGGGACTCTTAAAAGTTGTTTTCATTTCATCTTTTGATTGAAAGCAACTTACATTTCGTTAGCATGCAGGATTCAAACCCCGCAGCTGTTAGCTTTTCTGTATTTTTCAGGTATTTTAACAAAAAACATTAAGCAATGTATTTTAACTGGGCAGTGTAATTTTGTATTTGATGCAACTGCTGTTGGATCCTTAGATACTGTTGCATTGCATGAAATTATTATATTATTATATTGACATAATTTTAATCCTATTATTCCAGGTAAACCTAGTACACCTGTGATACTGGGAATCAATTGACCCATTTCTCAGTCGTGTTAGTTAATGAATCACAAGTATGAGTGTATCTGCCAACCAGCAGTTTAGTGTGCCGCTGTTTCTGTAAACAAGCCAAATTACCTGTAACTCGGCTAACTGGGGAGAAAATGATCAATGATCACATATGGCAACCAGCTCGAAAATCGTCAATAACCCAGTGATGTCAGGAAAACCCTAGGGGCAAATTACTACTAACCCAGCAATTCCAAGGAATACAGTCACTGTCTGCTAGCTTTTACCCTGGTTCCATCCTGCCCCCACCCTGGCTCCGCCCTGGTCTCACCCTGGCTCCGCCCTGGTCTCACCCTGGCCCCGCCTACTCCCCCAATATCCATACCGTCCAGGGCAGTGGCGTAGCGCTCGGGCTCCAGGTACAGCTGGCTGAAGACTGGTAGCGGGGAGGACATGCTGGAGCGGAGCGAGGCCTCGATGGAGCTGTGCAGGGCCTCCTCGAAGCCGGCCGGCTTCAGCTGACCCGGGTACGCGTTCCCCATCGTCTGCGGGCAGCGACACACATCCTCAGCAATATTACAACTTCACAGCTCCTTTCCAAAGAGGGACCGTGATTCATACAGAGGGGCCAACCTTATCATTAGCCAATAAAATGCTTAAAAATCTGTGAGTGACGGGGGGTGGGGCCAATCAGCTTTCAGTTAAGGACAGAGCCCCTGTGGTCCCGCCCCCACTCCAGCAGTAACATAACATTTATTGCTGTGGGATGGGGAGCGTTTAACACTGCAGCCTCGCACCTCCCGTGTCTCAGGTTCGAAAGGGTCCCCGGGCATCTCCCCGGCATTCCATGAGCAGCCACTGATGATGTAAGGAATCAAAAATGGCCAGGAAGCAGGAGAATCCTTGAGGAGCAAAATGCAGAGGGCGCTGGTTCCTTCACGGTTTAGCGAACATTAGCAATGCGGTGTTCAACACACGACCGGCAACAGATGAAGCGTAATCAGGCTGAGCCGTCGGAGTGCCTTCCCCGCCCCAGCCTCCTCCCATTCAGCTTGCCGCCCCCTCCGCCCCCCTCTCCTCCTGGGGACATCTGCCAGACCCTGCTCCCCACACCTGGAGCCGGCCGTGCAGTCAGGCTCGCGTCAGCAGGTGGCAGCTGTATAGGTCTCAGTGGGCCAGCTGGTCCCGGCGGAGCGGGGGGGGGGGTTTGGGCTCACCGTGGGCGGCACGTGCCGTCCCGGGTCGCTCTTTGATGCGACCTCCTAACCCGAATTCACAGGTCAATAACCTTTCGCTCTGTCCACTTCGTGCCAAGACCCACAATGAGCTGCTTTTCATAAACCCAGTGACTCTGTGCCGCAGTAATATAACGGGCTTGGGGACGCGATCCCAAAGCAGTCGATAAAGACCCATAACACTCACGGCTAATTAATACTCAGCTCTTACTAGTTACTTAGCTTCCTAAAGGAACTGACAGACTGATCTGTGTAGCAAAGGAAATGATGTCGAGGCTGACTGGAAAAATTACATCTTTTTTTTTTTTTTTTTTGCGTTTCTAAATCCACATTTGTCTGAATCACAACTCCCCCCCCCCCCCATGTTATATTTTTGTCAGCCATTACTCCCTTTCAAAAGATGCTGCTACGAGGAGATTGGGAAACATGAGCAGGGAAGGGGGGGGTTGCGGGCGGTGAACGGGCCACGTGCCAGAGAGCAAACAGCCCTCCCCCCCCCCGCCCACTCATCCACCCACCTGCTCCCTTTGTTGGCTATATGGCCATGGGCTCAAATCGCAGAAAGATGAGGACTCCGTCACCCACCGGGGGTCCAGGTCCGACTTTTGACCTGGGGTGTTCATTCGGATCCCCACGGAGCTGGCCCCCAGTGCCACACACGGACGCGGGGGAAGCCGGACCAGATTAAGCAATCTGCTTAATACAAAGAGTCAACAGTGCTTATTCCCTAACAATGCGGAGCCAGCGGGGACAGCGAGGGAGATGAGAGCGAGGGAGGGTGGAAGTGAAGAAAGGAGAAGAGAAGAGGAGGAGAGAATGAGGGAGTGAGAGGGATAAGAGAGGGAGAGAAGGATGAGAGCGAGGGAGGGTGGGAGTGAAGAAAGGAGAAGAGAAGAGGAGGAGAGAATGAGGGAGTGAGGGATAAGAGAGGGAGAGGAGGATGAGAGCGAGGGAGGGTGGAAGTGAAGAAAGGGGAAGAGAAGAGGAGGAGAGAATGAGGGAGTGAGGGATAAGAGAGGGAGAGAAGGATGAGAGCGAGGGAGGGTGGAAGTGAAGAAAGGGGAAGAGAGGAGGAGAGAATGAGGGAGTGAGAGGAATAAGAGAGGGAGAGGAGGATGAGAGCGAGGGAGGGTGGAAGTGAAGAAAGTGGAAGAGAAGAGGAGGAGAGAATGAGGGAGTGAGAGGAATAAGAGAGGGAGAGAAGGATGAGAGCGAGGGAGGGTGGGAGTGAAGAAAGTGGAAGAGAAGAGGAGGAATAAGAGAGGGAGAGGATGTAATGAAGGCGATGCTTAAGCGAAGGACATGAGGACCGGCCCCGCAGCTCTCTGAGGCCTCTGCGCTTCAGCCGTTACAGAAAACCGGTGATTAGCTGCTGCTGCAAAGGGTGAGGGAGGAGCGACGGCCCCCAAGCCCGGTCGGCAGGACCGCATCGCTGCGAATCGATTGGGGACGGGCCCCGCCCACTAAGCAGTCACCACGGAGACATCGCCATGGAGATGGCACAATGCAAGCGCAATCCAGGGATCTGGCAGGCGCAGGTTCTGAAACAGCGGCTTCCTTTGACATTTCAGTGAAGCATCTGAGCTTAATGAGAAGTTTTCAGTCACTTTCGCCCTAAGACAAGCTAAAAAGGTCAAAAACCACCGACTAAAAACAGCCACACTCTGAAAACGGAGCGAAAATGCCCCACGTGTACAGAAGCTCTGAAAATATTCCAGAAGATCTCCGCATTCTTTTGTACCCACAAAAGGGGGGGGCTTACCTTGCGTGCTTCTCTCAGTTCGGACTCCGCCCCATGCTTGTACGGGTCAGAGGTGAGCCTCAGGGGCGTCCTGCACTGCCGGAAGTGCTTAACACCAGGGCCTCAGCACCCAGGTATCCAAGGAGACCAAGGCCAGGCCTGGAACCACAGACACAGCAGCGACCATCATGTATAACTGACATACAGCTAGAGGAGGAATGGGCACATTTCAGCAGGGCAGGAATCTCCTAACGGCACGGACAGCACAGGGTGTAGGTTCAGCTTCTGAGAGGTTAACTGCTGTTGAACCATTGGATAAGATAAGGTACTTAGATGGCATCAACGGATATCTGCAGTTTCAGTTATAAAAGAAAACAGGTCTTTGTTTTAGATGGCTAAAAATTAGTAATAACAAAATTGGTATTAGTAATCCAAATAAAAACTTAATACTGCTTCCTGATACCCAGAATAATGTTTGGTACCTTTCAAAATTCAATTCATTTAACGTTACCTAAAATTAAATTAAATTGTTAAAAAGATAATGAATTAATCCCAGCATCAGACTACAAAATGTATCATTTATTTTACAGTCATGAAATAAATTTTGTTCTATATTAATATATACATTCAATTAAAATATGCAATTTTCTCAATGACCAAGTGACTCGAGTCAGAGAACTTTCCGGAGACATTTCCCCCGACCTTAAAGAACCTCGACGGCACTGCTCTCGGTCGCACCGAAACAAAAAGCACATGACGCAACAGCCAGGGAGGAGTCTGTCACACAGGAGCACAGTTAGCAAAGAGATTACGATCTCCCGGGTGGCTGCGGTCTCTGACACGGCGGCATTCCAGGGGAGGGGCTGTCAGCTACGGAATACCCCGATCCCAGCCCCATGAACGTGAGCTGCGGACTGAAGTCACCTTCCTCACCTGCTAGCTTTAAGCCTGTTTATTAGGTCAAGGACAGAGACTATGAATGGATGCCAAAACAGACTGTGGCTTTTAATATTTTTTTTTGGGGGGGGGCGGGTTGATCTCATGTGAAAACTCATCCCTGTTGGCTGAAACAGTAAGATGGGGCTTGTTGGAGTACCTCGTCTCCAGCTGGGTCCGTTTGATGAGAAGAGATTCACGAGGAGTAGCTGCAAGTCGCCGATTTATTCTCTTAATCAGTTGCACTTGGGAGCGACCACTGACATACATTCAGCATGTACAGAAAGAGGCTCGACTGGGTGTTGCGAGGTCTGTGCTTTTATAGCCCAGAGGGGCGTCTCCCCCCCCCCTTTTCTGGTACTTTCTCTTTACGTGACCGCAGCATTCGTTTGTTAGTCCTTCACCTCTCACCCAGAAGCATTAGCTGGCTCAACATCTTTTATAACTTCTCCTTATTTTGGGCTAAAGATAAGTAACATTCACTCACTCCCCCTGACTCATCTTCCAACCGTCTGGGCCAGGTCACCCTGACCCGCCATCGCCCTAGACAGTTCCTTGTTTTCTGTTAGTTGGAGCATTAGGTAATTAGCCATTGCATCTTTATATAATCTTCACGTTCCCTTTTTTATGTGATTCTCATATTTTAATTCCCTCAGGCTCAGCCTCTGGGTCACCTTGAACCCCGACCCTTCATGCGGAAGGCTAGTGTCGGACTCTTTCTGAGTGGATGCAGTGGGGGTGGGTGGGGGGTATATGATCTGCACCGGTGGAGGGGGTGGCAAAGAGGCACTGGAGCTGGAGCAGCGGCCCCCCGCATCTATGCACGGGGCTCCGGGCTAATGAGATTTCAGGGGCCATTTAACCTAATTTGGGGGGCTTTGTCCCGGGCTAATTGAGGCCCCCAGGTCCTGCACGAGTGCCCTCCCGTTCCAGCATGTAGACCGGGCTCAAATTCCTCTTAAATCCGGGCCTCTTAATCAACGAGATCAGACCCGTATCGTCATACCTGAGCTGAGTGCATGACGGGAGAATTAAAGTGACGTGAATGATTAAATCAAAGAAAAAAATTACAGAGCAATCTAAAACATAGCAAAGAGCCCAAAACACAAAGAGAATTAAACATTGCTAGCTGTTGTCCCTCGTCCTTGAATTTTACTGAATGTGGCTGACTTATTGTTCCTGAATGGAATGACCATTCCTCATCTTTAATCTTTAAAATTAATAAATAACACAACTGAATGTTTAACGATACTGATACAGCCAGTCCCGCGGTCTGAAGGCTTCCGGTGGTTTCTGGGGAGCGGTTGGAGATTAAATCTTGGGTGGACCTCATTCGGGATCCGGCGCCCTGACATTCCTCACAGTTTCTGGGGAACATCCTCAGAGCGGCGCATTGGAGTCGAGCGTGCGACGCACGATAAACAGCACGCGAAAGTGAGGACCGCAAAAACAAAGTAACAAAAATCGAAAAACACGATTCTACACCTAGTCTGCAAATGACACGGGAGGCACATCACTTCAGTCGACTTACTTGTAAGCAATTTTCGGTTATTTTCGGTTGAGTGAAAACCTTTTGGACGTTTCTCATGAAAGCTACACCGTAGTGGCAATGCATTCGAAACGAATGAATGAATGAATGAATGAATGAATGAACCGAAAAACAAAAACAAACGTTATCTTTTGATAATACTAATAATTATACTAACAACAATAACAATAATTGGTCAGGATAATCACCATTCCTTTCTTATCATGTGAAATAGGCCATTTGGCGCCAAAGCCAAGTGCATCAGTCTGTTATGCGGGGGACGTTATGTGGGAATTGCACCACTGGTGACATCAAGCAGCATAGATGTAGAGGTACTAGAGAAGCCAGGCACATCAGTGCTCATATCTCCCCACTGAAACTCCGCCGACCCCCTGCTTTGACTGTCCACACCCCTCTTTTACGCAATTACATCATCCCACTGACAATAGACTTGAATGAACTTTTCTTTGCCATCTGATCCGAGGAATTCTCCCGCTGCCACAGTCATAATCCCCCCCCCCCCCACCCCTACCGCTTAAGGAACTATGAGGTTGAATTCCCAGCACAAACAGGGACCACCTCCAGAGTTAAGTGTTAAAAAAAACACAACATTTTTTAGGAGTACAGGAAGTGCGGTGGGAACGCCAGGGGAGACGGAGGAGAATGGGATCAAGATTCCCTTACAGCTGGCTTTCCCACCTTAGACCACCCAGCAGATCGACCATATGAACAAAAAACCAGCAACGAGCAACGTTATAAGTAACACCAGCGAAGGAGAGTTTTACCTTCCATGGTCCAGCTCTTCTAATTCCAACCCAGGCTCTTCTAATTCCAACCCAGAACTGAGTCCAGAGTCCAAACCCTGACAGATAAACACCGAAATGCAGCAGAACTGTGCTCAGACCCTACTGTCCACCTTTGGAAGTCCTCAGGGGGGCAACAAGAGAATTAATTTCAGGTCTGAAAGTTAATAGTTGAAGGATAATCCTCACTAGCAAACGCCTCCAGCTATCTGCCAGTTCTCTGTTCAAGGCCCAGCTCAGCTCTGACAGTGAATACCTATTCTCTGCTCCAGTGCAGTAAACACCGCCCCTCTCTCCCTCCCACATACACACACAGACACGCGCGCACACGCACACACACGCACACACACACACACACACACTGTCCCTCCTCGCTTTTGCCATTTGCTCCTGAGGGCGGGGGGGGTCACTTGAGACTCATCCATCTTGGTCCTGCTGACACCAACCCCCCCTCCCCCTTAGCCTCTGCCCCCTCCCCAAGCCAAGCCCCCCATGGGGACAGGGACAGATGCTGTGCCGATGACCAGGCAGAAGAGAAGCAACTGGGGTCTCCTCTCATGAAGAAAACCCACGAGCCGAGAACACAAACATCTGACCAGAGCGCCTAAAAAAAAAAAATTTAATCACCAGCACCTTCACAAAAAAAACACCCTTCTCCATCTTCCCGGTCAACCGAAACCCCAAAGCTTCCCCCCCCCCTCCGCTTTTTACTGGGTCCACTTAATAAAAGTGGTCAGCCTTGGGTGAGAAGGAGCCTGCTTGTGAGGGACTGGGGTTGGGCAGAAGGTTAGGGGTCAAAACCGGCACCTCCATCTTTTGGCCCCCATGGTCTTGTGTGTGACGTAACCCTGCCCCTCTCCTAAAATGCAGATAGTGCTTCCCTGGGAATTTACTCATGCCGTAAATGCCAGGATCCCAGTGGGCACATCTGGTCTAAACAGCTCACCTTGGAGTCGTCACCAACACGCGGAGCCTGTCCCGCATCGTCGTGAAAATGCCTGGTCGTGCTCTGCAGGATGCGACGGACTGCAGCCCCGACTGCGTGCAGGGGGACGCAGGCGGCGCGAGGTCTGGCTTAACGTGCTTCCCGGTTTTCCATCTTACGAATGGGGAGAGGAAGACCACCCCCCCCCCCCCATCTCTGACAAATCACTACTGCGGAATTGTGGAAAATTTCCGTTCACATCTACACAGGGCTACAGAAACAAGGACCGCACTCTCTCATCACAACATTATCATAACAGTCCGCCGATGTTTACAGTCTTTGACTATATTCTCTGCTTCTCGCATGCAAGAATAAAAACAAAAAATTAATGACCTTAACTTAATTGATGGTGTGTCAGATAAAACAATTTCTTCAAGCAAACAAGAGCTCCTTGTAATCGTGTCCTGCAATTATAGGATTCGGGGTCTGTTAATCTTTAACGGCGACCCACTCTAAGGGACATATTTTACGCCATAAAAGATTAATGAGCTACACAGGCTACACACAGCTGCGATACTGGAGCGTGGCAGCTGCGGTGGCTGCGGTGGCTGTTCCTGTTTCTGCACAAACTCGCCGCCTGCTCCTCTGCAACTTCAGGTGCTCATGTGCCCGTGGTTGCGAAAGGGCCACAGCTAAAGTCGGCCTTAAGAGCTATTCTCCTCAGCAAACCCCCAACCCCCTCCCTCCCAGTGAATCTGTTTTTGTCGTTCCTT
>JAODKF010000089.1:2882512-2902654 GCA_026779585.1 Mormyrus proboscirostris
GGGGGTCACAATAGTGAGCCTTTGTGATGCCCCCTGGCCTTGTTTCCCTCAGGTGGGCTGGAGCAGGCAGACAGGCCCGCCACGCTAAAGAGCGCTGACCGGGATCGGAATCCCATTCCTCAGTGTGTCATGTGACCCCCCCCGGGCACCGACCTGGCCCCGCCCACTCTGCCTTTGTTCCCCGACGTACTTCCTGATGGATGGCCTGGCGAAGAGGAGATAAGGGTCATCCGTTTAGTCTGGGGGAACGGTCCTTCCTCCAAAACCCACCCCCCCCCCAGCCCATACTCATTGCCACACACACACACACATATGCACAGGCACACATCACCCCCCGGGGGAGGCTACCGACCCCAATCTCGTGAGATAAGGGGGCTCACCCCCCCTGCGTTAGCACCGGAAGATAACGGGTCACATGACAGGAAGTACGTTTGTCATCAGCGGGCCCAGAGAGCCCCGTGGCTCATGGACAGCAGGGTCACCGGTTAACCCTGAGGTGGTACAGGCCGCATGTTTTTCCAATAAGGGGTACAACTCAGTCATCCCTACGCATCTCCCTATTTCAAGGTCCCGCCGGTATCTTGTGATCCCGCCTCTAAGCTTCTGAGCCCACAATTGTGACCAATAACGCAACGCCACCAGCCACATAGAGGCCCTGGAGTAAACAACGCCAGTTCGAGCCCAGTTAGGGAACAGCTGTTGTGCCCACGTGTACTTGTTGAAGTATCTGTCAATATCCAACTCCTTGAAGAGCAAATAATGAGAAAAATAACAATAAATAAAATAAATAATAAAGCGAATAAAACTCCACAAGTTTTTCTTAAAATGGCAACGAGAACAAGAGCAGGTAGTTCAGGGAGAAAAAAAGGTGCAAACAGATATGATGTGAAAAACAATCCATCCATCCATCCATCCATCCATCCATCCATCCATCTCAGGTGGCATTTGGCGTAAGGCAGGGATATAACTTGCACAGCGGAAACAATCCTATATCATTATCATAATAAATAATAAATCCAGTTTGAAATAGCTTACCTGAATGACTGCTACGTTATTGAATACAAAGGGGTGTGGATTGATATGATACGTAACGGCATGAGGAAGGGTGTGAGTCAAGTTCATGATTAGGGGCAATCATTCAAGGCGCAATGACGAGATCATGTGACCTGCTGGTCACGTGACTCGACTGTTCTAGCCGGGCCTCGGATCGCCCTTAGTGGGAAAATGCCATTTCAAAGGTCAGGGGTCAGTGGACTTGTGCAGCTATCAGTATCAAAGCTCGGATCTCGAATATGTCATTGCGAAACATGCAGACCAATCCCAACGTTGGTCACTATTTGAGGTATTGCTTATAAGTACCTGGAGAAATAGCGGCAGCCATGGAAACGCCATTAACTAGCCTTTACCATCTCGGACCTTTTTATGAAGGTAAATCTGAACGAGCCAAGTAACCCCTCTCCCACCAGATCACCATGGAAACCGGGGCCCCTCGTAAAATGCCGCAGAGCCGAGGTGTGGCCCCCACAAAACGGCTGAGTGGACAGAAAGGGCAGGGGGTCACAGGACTCCAGTGTCTAAATTAGGACAGGGGGTGGGAGAATAAAACAGGGGCTCCAATAGGATGACCCTGGAGTGGCCCATACAGTACCACTGCCCCCCCAACAGCCTGACATAGTTTTATATCCCCCTTTCTTCTGACCAAATGACCCAGACAACTCCACCATGGTTAAAAATACCACCTTTTCTTTATACATGAAAACACTACAGCGTGCCTTGGAGAAGTATGGGCCTCAATCTTCCGGAAAAGTCTAGAAAAACATCAGGTTTCTGATGGTAATTATTACGGTATAAAATAAAATATAAAAAGCCACATCACATTCGTACTGAATTTAGTTTTTTCACATTTTTTGTAAAAATATGTCTTCTGTTAATAAATTAAACAAGTTAATAAGAAATTAAATAAATGACCTCCCCCTGCTTAATGCTTAATGGTTTGTTCCATGTCTTTAATAATTACAGAGACCCTGTGACAAAAGGAGCTGAAATAGAAGTAAACGTGTGGTTCTTGTTTCACTGCAGAAACACTGCACATTACAAATTGTGTGCAATGTGTTCCTGAAAACATATATATTCAATAAGAAATAAAATACACAAGACCACACACTCTCTCTCTCTCTCTCTCTCTATCCCGCTCACTCTCTCTCTCTCACTCGATTCCACTCAGATCTTGCTCGATCTTGCACACTCCCTCTCCACTCCCATTCACTCTCTCACTCCCACTCAACCCCGCTCACTCTCTCTTCACTCCCACTCTCTCACTCCCACTCAATCCCACTCACTCTCTCACTCCCGCTCCCACTCACAGCCCACACCGGCTAGGTTAGCCCTGATGAGTCGCAAGCTCTTCTTTGTGGGCCCTCAAAGACAAGAAGTGAGAAGTTACTGGTGCGACGCGCCAGGGGTCTAACCGGTGAGGCAGGCAGGACAGCGAGAGACGCCGCATCACGTCAACCCCTCCCGAGTCGACTTTAGCCAGAACGGCCAGCTCAGCTCCCCATAAATAACTGTCCCATCTGAGCAATACAACAGAACAGCAGAGCCACCAGACAAGTGCGCCTGAGCAATAACCGCCCCCCCACCTTGAACATGGTGTCTTTCCTGCACTGAAGACATAATAAGGACTTCCTGGTTGCTGCAGAACGCTATCATTTGCTGGCCAAAGTAATCCAGGATGCAGAGCGACTTGGGCAGGATGGCTCTTCTAATTAGTTTAGTCTTACTAAGCATTTGTTGTGTTTTGGGAGGGCGGAGAACTAAAAAAATAAATACCCCAAAATCCCGACTAAGTCGGCTCTTGTAAATACTGTCTGTGTGTTGGGGGACAGTTGGGATGGGATGTGACGCTCAGTTCCTGTGTGGAGCAGCGTCCGGTATTTACCCGGCTCCCAGCATGCTTTGCGACAGTGTGTTCATGATCTCCCCTTCAGGACGCGCCCGTGAACGTGACCTTAGGGGTGTCCGGGGTCGCTTGCCACACGGCGCCTCCGGGTTAAGTGCCCTGACCGCCGGGGTCGGATGAAGCGGGGGGTGGGGGTGTCACTCTCCGTGTGGCCATTTCTACAGCTGCTCCTGGTCTTTTCTGCTGGAGCACAGGAGCAGCGGGAGGTGCAGCAGCAAGGCTAAGGGAGGGGCTTCAGGCTTCACAGTCAATGAAATCTCATGTGTCATATTCTCAGCTTATGCATCCAACAATCTCGTCATGAGACAGAAGGCGTGCTCCTCTGCACACTCAAAAATGAAAGCGACACAGATAACGTTATCCTAGCTCCCGTAACGATGCTCTGTAATTGTTTTATAGGAAAACACCAAAACATCAGGGAAGTTTTTTCAAAGCCCTTCACAGAAGTTTCTTCAAAAAGAAAAGGCGACAGGAATAATATGTAGAATAAATGTTTACTTAAACTTATGGATAAACTTATCCATTAATTAGCTAGAATCATCTGTCTATACGACAAAAAAACACTTTAGCGCATGGTTTGTACTATACATCAGTGTTTCCCAATCTGGTCTACGGGGACCCACAGAAGATCCACATTTTTGCGGGGGATTGGGAAACACTGCTATACAGCAAACATATACAAATCAGTAAATATGTATAAAATTCAACAAATGAATGAGCAGGAGACCAATAATTCCAATAAAGCAGGGCTTTGCTGAACTATTCCAATAAAACAGACCTTCACTGAACTATTCCAATAAAGCAGGCCTTCACTGAACTATTCCAGTAAAGCAGACCTTCACTGATCTATTCCAATAAAGCAGGCCTTCACTGAACTATTCCAATAAAGCAGGCCTTCACTGAACTATTCCAGTAAAGCAGACCTTCACTGATCTATTCCAATAAAGCAGGCTTTCACTGAACTATTCCAATAAAGCAGGCTTTCACTGAACTATTCCAATAAAACAGACCTTCACTGAACTTCTCCAGTAAAGCAGGCCTTCACTAAACTATTCCAATAAAGCAGGCCTTCACTGACACAATGGTGAGAGAACAATACAAAGAGCTGCACTGTGCCTGTTTATCTAGCATTGCTCCGCATGACCGAACCGAATGAAACCCTGGGAGTCTGTGCCTTTAAAAGAGATGAGCCAGATTTCAGTCAGATGTTGTCACAACAATAGTGGTGCTGGACAGGGGGGGGGGGGGGTGGTCTTTGGCAAAGGTGGGGTTTTATTTCTGCTGCCATCTGCCCATAGCCCTGGCCCTTCTGTCCCCGCAGCTCAAAATGGAGGACAGACACCATTCATCACCAAACTCTGACTGTTAAGGAAAGTGCAACAGTGTAAAACTTCATTCTGAATTTCTCAGCTATGTTCCCGTTGGCTGCAGCGCCTCCCTTCTAAATTCAGCACTTATGTAACTGTTCAGCTATGACCTTCTACAAAAACTATTTACAAAATGACTACAGACAGTTTTGACCTGTTAAACTGGAGGCTGTACAGGAGATTAAATTAGTAGTGAGAACCAGGACATGGGGTTTTTGTATTAGGTTCTAGAACAGTTTCGTATTAGGTTCTAGAACAGGGGTCAACACTGTGGAGAATTCTGATGGGCAGTTTGAGCAAACTGCACATTTGTCCGTGTTTGGACAGGCTGACAATCCCAGTTCTAGAACAAACTCTAATATTACAGCCATTTAATACGTTTTTATTTTGCCAGTATTTGGGTAAATGGCTTTTTTAAAGCACAATTTCTTCAAAACATTTTTTTTTAAAAAAAGATCTATTTAAAATGTGCTATCTTAAAATATATATTCTTTAACTTCCTTTTATGGATTTTATGGGTAAACTGTCTTCTTAAACAATCCGGCCAATCAATCACCCGGACGCAGCCCGTTAATGCTCTCCTGCTTATTCTTAACAAATTGATCCCTCCGCCACCAATGGAGGCCCAGGAAGTCAAAACGCCTCTCGATCTGGTTGATACCGCGCAAGCGATTCACCCTGCCATCCATTAGCGGTCTCAGTCCATAAAAAGGCATCAATCTTTCATTAAGAGCCTCGGTGCGGTTTCTGAGTGTGTCGGCCAATGCGAAGCCTCATTCGTACCTAATAACCATATATGCATGAGGCCTAGCGCTGGGATTACCGGGATCTGCTTTGTTAACACAGCATCTGAGCGATGCGAGCACATGCATGTCTGTTCATTTGGTCAATATTAGCTGTGCTGTTTCACCTTGGCAAGACGGATAATGAGAGTGAGAGACACACACACACAAAGACTGAAGAGGAATATTGTTTGAACCACCCCCCAGTGAAATTAAAGCCTGTGATTCAATTGTTTCCCTGGTAACAGCTGGAAATAAAAACAAATCAAGAACAGCAGCTCAGTCCTTTGTGCATCCTCGGAGATTTCTGTCCCTGAAACAAAGCCCAAAGATCTCATGGCGGTCACCGCTTGAAGCACCCTGGCCCTGACCAAAGCAGAGACTGGGTCGTATCTCAGGGCTCCCGCGGTCCTCAGGAAAAGAACAAAAACACTGCATCTAAAAGCGTCCATGACCTTGAGTGAAGCACTTCAACTTAATGTACCAGTTGGGTACTTTCAACATGCCAGCTGGGTACCTTAGCAACGGCAACCAGAGATTCTAACCCTAGCAACCAAGTCCAAGGATTGAAAAGGACAGAAACGTTGAATACGGATGTCGTGCACCAACAAGGTGGGTTCAGGACAGCCAGCACATCCCTCTGCTAGCACTGCAAAGATGTTCCAGTTGTGGTCTTTGTGACAGACCGAAGAGGAGATGCTCGGACTGACTTAATAGTGGCGAATAAAGGAAAGTATTCGGTGGAAAATTTTATTTTATAGAGTTTTATCACAGTGTGGTGTGAGAAGCTGAGAATACTGGTCATTTACGGGACCTTCTTTCCTAACCTGATTGCTTTTGCATCTCAAATCCCCATATCCCCCCTGACACGTTGTTACAAAGATGAAGCGATTTACAAAGCAGCAGAATATTTTAGTTGATCAGGTCCCACCTACTCATGCTACCTGCCGGATCACAGAGGAAGCAGAGCAGGGTGGTCAGCTTAGCTGCCGACTCCTCTTCCGCTTCACTCGGGAGAAAATTTGCCAGCTTTGGCAGCCATGGGGGGAGAAGGAAAGGGGGGGGGGAGCACTCAGAAAAATATTTATAAAGACGTTTCAAAGCAGGGAAGCTTCAAAAGCCCCGTTTAAACAGAAGAAGTGGTCAGCGGACGCCTGAATGCGGAGGCGGTGTGTGAATGAGCCGCGTTGACAATAGTCAGTCGGGCAGCTTGGCCTACAAAGCCTCACAAAGACAAGCCAGTCAGAGAGAGAAGAGGAGGAGAGCGGAGTCTCCTTCAAGGCTACACTGAGGAACCTGTCTACCAGTGCTTCTGATCACAGGGCCATACTTATCTCTCCCAGATTAAACTCCCAATTGTTGGCCAAGAACAATGCCCCCCCCCAGGAGGCCATCCCCTCAGGGGACAGATGGCCACGACTTGAGGGCCCCAGATCTCACAACCCCCTGAGTGAGACATTACTGCACACGCTCAGACCACACAGGCCCACTCACCAGCCAAAAAAAAAAAAACCTCAAAACCCTTTCAAATGCCACTTATCCTGCGATTAGAAGGGGCACCTTAAGCCCTTAGGGTTGTTGCTGCTGGCTTCCAAAGCCAAGTCTTCCAGGAGAGTCGCCCATGCTTGGTTCTTTTGTTCCAGCCCGTCCTACGTCCTGCAGGCACCCGAGATACAGCGGGGGATGGGGGATGAGCAGAGGCACGATTGAGGAGAGACAGAGACGAGAGCAGAGCTGCCCTTTCTGCTCCGGAGAACAAGACCATCCAGATAAGGATCTGCTCGGAGGACCGGTTTGGAGTAATGCACACCTAACCAGTCCTTGTGGAAATTCCAGTTTCTAGTAGAATTCTCAAGTGGCTTCCAAGACATAGCATCTGTACAGAACCACCGTAATGGTAGATATGCGACACAGGCCCAGTTCAGGGGGACAGAATCCAACCCCACCAGAAATATGAAGATCTACTATTTTCAAAAGTAATAAAGTCAACAGATGGTAAAACTCCCGATCCTCAACCAGATCTCAAAGCATAATATCCACTCAAAAATCTGCTGGCTGGTGAAATCTGTCCCCAGGACAAACAACCTGGTTTCATGTAAACAAAGGGAACAAAAAATTGAGAAGGACAAATGCCGCATTTAAATTCACTTCTTGTTTACAGGAAAAAAAAAAAAAAACATTTGTGATGGAAAAAAAATTGAAAACAATCATACTAATTATGTTTCAAACTCCATGCAGTTACACTGACTGGGGAACGAGTATATAGTTTAAGTTAATGTTGAAAATCAGGATTCAAAGTGGGAAAACAATGTGGAGTACAAGATCTAATGTTAGTGCTGTTATGGACAGAAAAGGAAATGTAAAAAAGACACTGACTGACCCAGAAGTCCATAAAATGAGTGGACCTTAGCAAACAATCTTCAATAAACAACACACTTCAAAACACCCATGCACATCAGCACATGCACAGACATATAGATGCGCACACTAATTTTCACACTCGTCCGCATATAACAGCTTACGTTTGACCTTACAGTTCACTAGACTTTTCATTAGAAATCCTGAAGCCTGGAGAAATGGGAGGGGTTTAGGAGACCTGAAGATACCAGGACATCTGCCAGCCATCTGAGGACACTTTGGGGAGAAGAAGGTCCAGCTCCCTAGAGGACGGCGGCCCACTCATGAACACTGTGGGCCTGCTGTTAAATCTGAGATCATGAACACTGTGGGCCTGCTGTTAAAACTGAGAGCCACCAGGACTCAGGCGTTAGCTGTTCCCTAAGTGCGGCTGCTTGGCTGGGGGGACTGAACTCGTCACGCTGCTGCCGACATCAAAAACTCACAGGCAACTCACAAACTAATAAGCAATCCCACAGATTCATAGGCAAACTCACAGACTCACAGGCAACTCACAAACTAACAGGCAACCCCACAGACTCACTGGCGGCCCCATAATCCCACAGGTGACCTCACAAACTCACAGGGAACTCACAAACTAACAGGCAACCCCACAGACTCACTGGCGGCCCCATAATCTCACAGGTGACCTCACAAACTTACAAGTGGCCCAACACACTCACAGGTGACCTCAGAAACTCACAGGCAACCCCACAGACTCACCGGTGGTCCCATAATCTCACAGGTGACCTCACAAACTCACAGGTGACCCCACAAACTCACTGGTGGCCCGACACACTCACAGGTAGACCCACAAACTCACAGATGAACTCAACAGCACAGACATTCCATTTTAAATGGATCAAGCTGTACCAGAACAGGTTCATACATTTTTCCATGAAGTAGTGGCCCCAGAGTGTAACAATGACAGGCCATGAAAAATAAAATACTAACTATTGGATGGTTAGTTCTGCAGCACAATCTCATGACATAACATCCAAACAGAAATAGAAAAATTAAAAAAAAACTGAACAACAGGACTACAGAATCACAGATTATTATGAAAAAAGGTCTTAAAAGCACTTTGAATTTTGAAAAGAGCTTTGCCAGTACACCTCAGCAGGGGGAAAATGTCAGAAGACACTTGATTCTGAATATTCTGGATTCTTGTGCATCTTTTGATTATAAATATAAATTGCATAGATTGCAAAAACGGCTATTTATTTTGGATCTACAATAGCATAAAAACATTCATTTTTCCTAAAATATGTAATGCTAGTGCTGTATTATTCAAGCAGGTTTCATCAGGTATATTTTAAGCATTTTAAAAACGTGTTATTTGTATGCAGGACTGTGCAATGGGCAACAACAGTATTATAAAGTGACCAATGTTCCAATCAGCTATCAGGTTTTTAACACTTCTAATGCTTAGAATAAGTGGCATTTAAAAAATATTAAAGTGTAATTTCTGTTTGGCTTTAAAAGAAGTATTACTGGGCATGAATAAAATACTTCCACAATGCTTGGAAAAGAATTCTCCATAACATATGATATATGTTATAACACATATAAATATGCTGTATGATTTCAGAGTCTTGTTTCAACCCTTCTATTATAATAGATCTATTATACGGCACATGATCAGTACAATATAGGATAGAACTTCACAAAGTAATTTCATCGTTTAAATCTAGAAAAATACATGAGAAACCTTAAGCATTCTATGGTATCTGGTAATGTGCATGAAATACAGTATCAGTTAGTATATTTTATGTATATAATTAGTATATAGTATGTATTGGCTTTTGAAGATAGCCCAAGCACTCCAGTCAGTCTGAAGCAGGATGCTTTAGACAAAATAAGTTACATTTTAACAAGATGTGGAAATCATCGGTCCTTATCGGCTGCTTTAAATAGGTGTTTTAACAGCTGAACTGCTCTGATTAACTCACTGCTGGTACAATACCGATATTACGAGTAACCCAAACCGACGGATCAACTGGTGCCAATATTTCTGCCTAAAATCCCATTTTAAAAAGCTCAGTAGACAACTGGAAATCTGGACATTTATAAAGAAAAACTCATTTAACCGATGCGCCGCATCTGCTTTCTCTTTTCAATTGGCTTCACTCATTGAGTTCAACTGTAGTTAATACAAAATTACAAAAGCTGTAGAAATATTTCAGCATTAAAATCATGTGACAGGCCTAGAAATAATTATAGCGTTACAGCAATTACGGCCGTAATTATCATTAAGCCTTGCAGCCCCGATCAGGATAAGCAGTGGGGAGATTGATGGATGTGTGGATGTAAATAAAATTTACATAAATGCATCTTGGACCTCTAGTTTAAAAATTAGTTTACACACCGCAGCTGATCCCCCCCCCCTCCCAAATTAAAGTAATTAATATACACCCCGCATCTTTCTAATGCCTCAACAATTACTGATGGATTCGAGAGTACAGCAGAACTTTGGCTACTTATTACCCGTGTGACAAACTCAGAAAACGGCCGCTGAAACAATACCGCACCCGAAAAAAAAAAATCGCAAAAAAACTAAAAATGAAAGACGCAAATTATGCACGTTTGAAAGTTATTTTTAAATGGAAAACTAATTCAACAGAGATAACATTCGGAGTTTTGGGGACAAATAATACTTAAGGAGCCGAATAAAACACCCACTGGTGAATCTCTATTTTCACAAAATGCTACAATTATTCTGCGCACACTTACTGTAAGAAATGCTTTCGGCTTGCAGGGCGAAGTTCCAAAGCGGCGTCCGGATGGCCGTGCAGCAGAGCCGGGCTCACGCGACGTTCACTCCCCCTTCGGACCTAATCGCGCGCGTTGCTCTTTCGCAATACCGTGTCAAAACAGCTCACATGTGTCAGGCTCTTTTACATGGAAGTAAAGGGCAGGTCACGAAGCTGCGGGCTCCTTTCCGCCGCTGTCACCCGTCTGAGATCTGCTGGTGGGGGTTCACCTGACGTCACGGGCACCCACCTCACGCGCCGCGCCGCTCCGCCCAGGCGAGCACATGCCTGTTGCATGTCAATATTAGGCTACTTTTATCGATTAAAAGAACTGAAATCGCATAAAAACAAATGAAGATGAAGAAATTACCGCCGTGCTAGGAGCAATTAATTCTCCATTATTAAAAGAAAAAAAACAAAGACCACGAATAACGCTCTCGTCGTTACACACGTATTAGTCTACCTTACAGTATGTACAGAATAGGATATACAATAAACAGTAACACTACTAATTGCAGCCTACATTAGGTTTTTATTATTACTTCGATAAACATCTGTATTAATAGTCTAATGCATATTCCGGATTAGTGTAACTTTATAAGTGCTTGGAAACGTTATCATCCATAAAGAAATATCAGAAAGCCCTGAGAACACTTTAATACTAACTGACTAAGAGAAGCTTCTTGTCATTTTGATTTATATTTGTCTTATTTCTTCAAATAAATGGAGGCTATATGTATGCGTCTTTTTGTTAATAAATGAGCGATCGGCCGTCTTACAAACGCTTATAGCGGCCAGCCTGACTGAAGACTATTCCCGGTATCATAGAGCAGAAAAGGCGTAGTCCCTAATATTTAATTTGGCTTAATTTCTCCACCCCCCAATAAACAGACCTTTATATACATATATCGGAGAGCCCAGGCCAGATGCTATTGATTTCAGTGGAAATGAGCCTGATGGAGATACAGCGCCCACTGTCGTCTGAAGGAGGGTCATGAATTTATTTTTTTAGGTACTCTTCATTAGCCGCGGTGTTTAGCATCCACTCCACTAAGCATTTGTTCGGGGGCAGAGAAACAGCGATCCCGTCCCTGCTTTACTTTACGAAAAGCATGGAATCTTCCCGTTATTCTTCGCAAATTGACTGCTAAAGCAGTAGCCTAATGTATGTATTGAAACATTTCTTATTGTCAATATAGGATTCACTTATATCATGTAACTCTTGATGGGCAACACTACCTTGGTTTGAAATTATTCCATTGTAAAGAGTGGTGCTGTTTACCGCTACTCAAACCGTGCATCCGCTTACGGCCCCTGTTGGTCACAAACAGTCATTACACTAAAAATTAAATAAACAAGTTACCCTTTCCGGATTGGGGGGGACTGAAACCTCGCCACGGAGCTCATGGGTGGGCGCCTGGTGGCCAGGCCTCTACCCATGGGGCTCAAACCGGCAGAGCCTGAAGGAGTAACATGGGTTCACCCCCCCATGGGCTCACCCCCTGTAAGATGGAATGGACACATGGAATGTAACCTCTCTGGTGGGAAAGGAGCCTGAGGTGGTGGGAGAGACAGACAGATAATGACTCGATATAGTCGCGCTCACTGCAGCGCACAGCTCGGGCTCTGGAGACAAACTCCTGGAGAGGGGCTGGACTTTATTCCACTTTGGAGATGCCCGTGTTGAGAGGTGCTGGGCAGGGGTGGGTCTGCTTATAGCCTGGTTTGTTGCCAGTGTATTGGAGTTTACCATGGTGAACAAGAGGGTCGTCTCCCTTCGACTTTGAGTCTGGGGAAGGGCTCTGACTTTTGTCTGTGCGTACGCATCAGTCCGGAGTATCTGCTCTTCTTACAGATCTTTAACAGTGAAACCTGGAAGGGTGTGATTGAGAGGGGTGGCCTGCCCAATCAGAATCTGTGCGGTGGCCTGCCCAATCAGAATCTGTGCGGTGTGGCCTGCCCAATCAGAATCTGTGTGGTGTGGCCTGCCCAATCAGAATCTGTGCAGTGATCATAATTCTCTGTTAATCACACTTTGTCTGCAATGAACACCATGTCTGAATATAAGTGTTCATAAGTACACTTGGCATCAGAGCACCCTAGGCCGCAGTTCGATGATTGTAATTGTATTATCATATATGCGTCCGCATGGTTTGGACGCTTTGGTGAAGAGAGGAGCTGATCACCACCTGGTGGCGAGTTGGTGCAATGACATGGGAAGATGCCGATAGACCTGGTGAACCAACATTTATAGTGTGCTAGGAGTCTCCTGTCTTTAACTCACACCTCCGCCAGAGCTTCTTTTGGCTCATGAGGGAGTCAGGGGACATTGAGCCTGAACAGGCCGTGTTCTGGGACCCCTTTACTGAGGCAGCGTTGTGGAGCTGTGGCTGTAAGGTTGCTTGTGCCTGAGGTGGTGGTCTCAATGTTTAAGAAAGGGGAACATACATGGATCAAAAGTTCGGAACAGAATAATTTCTGTGCAAATACAGCTTAAATCATTCACTTACGGCAATCAAGTACTGTATACGGAGTTCTGCTCCCAGGCTAACAGTAAAGTTAAAGTGAAAAAGGTTAAGTTTTCCTTTTTTAAAAAAATGAATGACTTATTTTTGGCATTAATGACCGTTTTTTATTTTTTTGCTTTCGCCGTCTCCTGTTAGATAGTTATTATGCATGTTGATTTATTGTAATTGTGTTAGTTATGCCTGGTTTTAGTAGTAATTAAAGTGAATTTAATTCACCACAAGGTGGTTTCTTTATGTCACGCAGTTACGCTTTGGCCACCACTGAACCACGACATTAATAGGACAGAACAGAAAGTGCTTATTGCTATTGTACAGGTAGGAAATACAGTATACAGACATACTGTAAAATGTACATACACAAGGGCGTGGGAACCCCCCAATCATCAAGCTTACATTTCATTACATTTTAGTCAGAGAGAAAAACAGATATTTTGCATGCTAATTGTTCAGCTCGCTGAACCTAGTCATTTTTTTTGTCTAACATATATCACACTTCAGAGTTAAAAGGATTACAGTACATGGGTTAAGCAGGAGAGATTTTACCTTTTCACCAGGTAGAAGCAGCAAGATGACACTCTATAAATGATTCCTCCAGGACACTGTGAGCTATCCCAGCATGCACAGCGACACTGAGGAGTATTCAGAAACCAAAAACCCTGGACAGAGGGGTTCAGTGAATGAGGAGGTGACCCTGCGCAGGAGGGTCAGTCCATCAGAGGAGATTCTGTAGAAGGACAGAGTACCAGCTTCCCAGTCCAGATACACTCCTACTCTGCAGGAACCTGAGGGCTCTATGTTTCTGTGAGGTGAGCAACGCAGACTCCATGACTTGTCATTGGCTCCAAGTTGGCAGTCAGCACTATGTCCTTTCCTCCCGATCCCTTTATATGTCACTCCTATCCGAGCATCAATTCCTCTCAATTCAGCCTCCCAGTAACAGCGGCCAGTCAGACTCTCTCTGCACAGAACTTGGGGCCGGTACTCAAATCTCTCTGGATGATCAGGATATGGCTGCCATGCCCCCCAAGTCGCCTTCCTGTTCCCCTCTGACAGAGACAGGCGTCTGTGTGCTGTGTTGGGGTCCAGCGTCAGCTGGCAGGAGTCTGTAGGCAGGAGGAAGAATTATTAATCCCAACAGGCAGAGCATGAACTTGAGAACTATATCAGAATATTTTTAACCCTGTTGCCGCTCCCACACAAACACAACGATGATATGAGCAGCTATAAAATATTTGTTCATAAAAAAAAAAACTGATTCATGAATCAATAATATTTTTGTTGATGCATTTTGTTTTTCTTTCCTTTGGTTGTTGTCTAAAATGAAACACACAGAAACTCACCTAAACACAAACATGGAAATTCATCTCCATGCAGTGCAAAAATACACTCATCACAACAATTGTGTGAACACAATCATAAAGTAGTATTAATGCTTTTTTTAAATAAAAACATGGAAACAGACTTACATTTCTGTAAGCCTGGCCTGGTCCTACACTCTCCACTGTGGTCCACACTATAGGAGAAGCAGAATGGCATAGTACTGCTGTATCCATTTATTTATTTCTTCACATTCATGCATAGCGTGCCAGGCACACACTCTATACTCACTTCAGCTTCTCCAGTTTACAGCTGGGATCCTCCAGTACAGCAGAGAGCAACTTCACTCCTGAGTCTCCTGGGTGATTGTAGCTCAGATCCAGCTCTCTCAGGTGTGAGGGGTTTGACCTCAGAGCTGAAGCCAGGGAAGAACAGCCTTCTTCTGTGACTCTACAGCCTGACAGCCTGCAGAGAGACAGATGAAGCTCTCCAATAAATAAGATCATAGAATACCCAATAATAATGACCTCAGTATCCCCAGTTTTGCACTGTGGAATACCTAATATTACTGACCTCAGTATTTCCAGTTTACAAAAAAAAGAAAAAAAATACAGTGTGAAATACTGTCCAATACCCATGCCCTATGGTTTAATCTGTGTCCCATTTGCAGTGTCACTGTGAAATGCCACTTTATGATTTGAACTGACAAATATGACAGACCTCAGGATCCCCAGTTTACAGTGTGGAATAGCCAGTAATATTGACCTCAGTATCTCCAGTTTAGTGTGGAATACCTAATAATACTGACCTCAGTATTTCCACATTGCAGCGATGATTCTCCAGTCCTGCAGAGAGCAGCTTCACTCCTGCATCCTGCAGGTCATTGTCACTCAGGTCCAACTCTTTCAGGAGTGTGGGGTTTGATCTGAGAGCTGAAGCCAGCACCTCACAACAGTTCTTTGTGAGTTCACACCGGTACACCCTTATGAAAATAAAACACGTATACCATTTATTTTTGCAGTGGTGCACTGTATATTACATTAAAGTGAACACAGCCATCAGAGAACAGTTTTTCAAAACAATTACTTTATTGTACAGCATATGAAAGCATATTAAAAGTAATCTGGTTTGTCCGTTATATTTTGTACTATAACTTTTGTTAAACCCAACATAATTCATTTCTAGACTGTAACATAACTGTCACCTCTCTTTGTCTGGTAGCTTTGCTAACTGACATAAACAGTGTGCTAAGAATGACTGGTTTCCTGCTTTAGTGATTAATTATTTCTAACACACATGACTGCTGATAGGGACACAAGGAAGTAGGAGAAGGAAAAGGATGCTGTTTGAATTTATTTTGTTACTGCTGAAGTGCATTATGGGGTGTGTGGTCCAGTTTCACTTTTGTAAAACGCATATTCTGCAGCGGTGAATTTGCCCATTGTGTTTTTCCCCATGTTGGCCAGCAGGTGTTGCTGGTCATCCCGCATCCCCCTTCCTCGTGCAGCCTTCAGCCCTAGTGTGTTTCCCATCTCCCCAAACTACCACAGCACTCGATGGGCTGAGTGTGCGGTTTATACTACAACCCTCTGGTTGTGGGTTCTAAGCTTGCCAAAGACCAGCCTCATCTGTTAATTTTCATTTATTGTTTTCTGTTTTCCCCGGTGTTTGTTATTTTCTGTTTTGTTTCACTGTCATAGGTTTGCCCTGCTTGTCTTGTTTATCTTTTTATTCCATCTTTATTTTCTTAGTTAAATTTTCACAGTGTGTGGTTAGTGTTTGTTAGTTTGTGTTTGTTAAAGTTCCCTAGTCCTGTGCCTGTTAGTGTTAGTCACCTGTTGCTTGCTGTTCCTGGCCTTCCTTGATTGGTTAATTCGATTAAGATTTATACCTGTTCCTTGTTTGCCCAGGTTCTCTACGTGTATTTAAGTACCCGCCCTCACTCCCCTTGTAAATCAGTGTTTATGTCACCATGAGTTGTTATGGTTCCGTCGCTCTGTTCCTTGTGTTGCCTGGTTAACTTTGTAGGTCTATTATGGGTCTGTTAGTTGCGTTTTCCCCTGTTTAGTTCTGACTGAGGGGTTTGTGCGCTTCTGTGATTCCGCAAGGGTCCCCCCAGGCAAATTGGTTCTAGGTGAGTGAGATTCAGAACGATCCCTTTGAAAATAAACACTATGGACCCTGTGGCCCTGCCCAGTTTGGGGAGACAGAGGTCCCACCCTGGAGTCAGGCCTGGGGGGGAGCTGGTAAGCGAGCACCTGGTGGTCAAGTCTCCATCCATGGGGCCCGACCTGGCCAAGGCCAAAGATTTACATGGGCCCACCCTCCTGTTGGCCTACCACCTGCAGGGGGAGCTGTGGAGGTTGGATGCGGTGTAGATAGGGTCAAAGGCAGGGGCCTTGGCGGACTGATCCTCAGCAACCAAATCTGGCTCTACATAGAATGTAACCTTTCTAGTTGGAAAGGTACCTTTGACTAGATAGAGTCAGACTCGTCTCAACACAAGGCTCAGGCTCTGGAACCAAACTCCTGGAGAGGCACTGGACTGTATTCCACTTTGGAGATGCCCATGCTGAGATGCGCCAGGCAGGACTTATAGCCCTCCAGTTTGATGCCAGTTCGTTGGAGTTCACCCTGGTGAACGAGAGGGGCACCTCCCTTCGTCTTTGATTTGTGGGACGAGGTCTGACTTGTCTCTGCAGATACACCAAACACCAGCTTAGAGTATCCGGCCTTCTTGGAGACCTTGGATGGGATGTTGGAAGGCGCCCCCTCTGGGGACTCCATTGTTCTGCTGGGGGACTTTAACGCTCACGTGGGTAACGACAGTGACACCTGGAGGGCTGTGATTGGGAGGAACGGCCTGCCGATCTGAACCCGAGCTGCTCTCTTATTGGACTCCTGTGCCGACCACAGTCTGTCCATAACGAACAGCATGTTCCAGCATAAGGGTGTTTATAAGGACACCTGGCACCAGAGCTTGGTGATTGACTAAGCAGTAAGTTTCATATTTCATATTTCATCATAGTCATAGTCATATTTCATCATAAACGTTTAATGTTCTTTTATGATTTATTTTCATATTAATTCCTCTGCTTTTACTATATGCATTTTATTTCTTATCTTTTCTGTAAAGCACTTGACCTTGGTGTCTGAAGATGTGCTATATCAATAAACTTGACTTGAACTGACATAAAATGTTCATTCTGAACTCACTTTAGCTTCCCCAGTTTACAGCTGGGATCCTCCAGTACAGCAGAGAGCAGCTTCACTCCAGAGTCTCCTGGGTGATTGTAGCTCAGGTCCAGCTCTCTCAGGTGTGAGGGGTTTGACCTCAGAGCTGAAGCCAGGGAAGAACAGCCTTCTTCTGTGACTCTACAGCCTGACAGCCTGCAGAGAGACAGACAAAAACTTATCCAATAAATAACATCACCTCACCATTACAAGTTTTACTTTTAGTTTAGCGAGCAGGTGGATTGTAGGCGGAGCTGAAGCAAAACATGACCACGGCCCTGGGATACTTACGGCACTTTCTGCACCAATGCGGTTACTAGATGCGTATCTTACAAGAAAGTACTTCTCCGGTTAGTTTTTTAGTTTGCGACTGCCATAGGGGATATGTATCAGAGGAGCAATAAAGTTTGCTTTTTGAATGTAAAAAAATAAAGAATTGGACGTCGGCAGCCACACGGTTGTTTTACCATGATTGGTAACCTAAGTACCAGTTTAACGAGTAAACAGTCTATCGTCGTTCATTTCATAGGAGTGAATTGTTTTAGATTGCCGACATAAAGAATAACGTTTTCGACCTAAGATGACCACTACAAATGCATTTAAAGTTTTTCTTAGTGGGCATGTAATAAGTTATACAAGCTCCAAATATATAAAACGTACAACGAAATACATTACGACTGGAAAATAAAATACAGTCATTACAAGAAAAGGTCTGTCGGAACTCTAATCCAAAAATGGAACATGAGTTACTGGTTCTGACATCTGAGTATGATAAGATGCCAGCCTCCAGGGCAGCTTCTGACCTCTTAAGACGTAGACATTTTATGAACAAGGTGATAAAGTAGGTAAATTGTTGTCTAGATTAAATAATTCAGTAACCAAAGCTCAATCACGTAAATTAAAGTTGACACATCCGTAGACCCCATTCGAATGAATGATGCTGCAGAATATACTATGGGTTAACTGCAGAGGATGCATTTTGTTGTTGTGCACTGTGGTGTGTCAGCACTGATCACCAAATTCTAAAAATGCCTCTTGCTGTGTACATATGCTGAAATGTAAGGAAAGAACTACAGAAATAAGCTGAATGTTAAGTACTGTATACAATCATGATGTGAAAAAATTCGTAAAAGAACCTGATCTTTATCATATGGGGTAACCATTTCTTCACACTGGGAAGAACAGATGCTATATTTAAACTATGGTCCTCCAAAGGATCTTTACGTGCCCAACTATGACATCATTTCAGGAACTGAGGGATAAACTTGGCCTTGATCAAAATTTTTTTCAGGTGTCTTCAGCTCAGGAGTTTTGTAAAGGCACACCAAAACGACTCACTAGAGCCCACATTCACTTGTGAAAATGGTGACAATGGATCGTTCACAAAAGGGGATAATATCAGAGTTTTATAATTTAGAGTTTTATAACTTATGGGCAGTGATGGCTTAATAGTTAGGGACATGCACTTGTAATTGAAAAATAGCTGGTTCGAATCCCTGAGCAGCAAGGCACCACTGAGGTACCCTGAGCAAGGTACCGCCCCCAAGCACTGCTCCCCGGGTGCTGAATTAGCTGCCCCCTGCTATGTCACATTATGCGTTTATGCCTTATGCAGAGGACAAATTTTATTGTTGTGCTGTGGTGTGTCAACAATGACAATTAATCTCTAAAATTCTACTGGTATCTTGCTCATTAGAGAGTTCACAATATGAATTAAATACCTTGGAATGTGAAATTGCAGTGGAGGACTGGAAGATAGCTTGTGTTATAGCTCATGCTCGAACAATACATGTGTTAAATCAATACAGTATAATTGGTTAATGAGGACATTAAGACCTGTACAGCTAAATCAATACAGTAAAAACATACCAGACAAATGTACCAAATGCACTGAAGCCAAAGCCAAATTCATTGCGTTTGGCAGTGCAAGAAGATAAAAACTCTGGGATGGAGTATGAGTTATGATTGAGAGAATTATTTCAAAACGAATTCCACTAGACCCAAAAGTTCTCATATCGGGTTTATATCGAGAAACACATACTTATAGCGAACATGAACAAGTATTAACAGATCTTTAGGGTTGCTTAATGACAAAAAGCTTAACATCTGTGGACAAAAATGTATAGGCCAAAAATCACACGATGGTTGAAACAAATGTTGCCAAGTTCTGCATTAGAAAAAAATAATGTATATACGAGGGAAATAAAGTGTTTGAAAAAAATATGGGGACCCTATATGACTTATGTAAAGGACTTAGATGTAGCGGATAATCAAGCTGATGACTGATTGTGGTGGGCCATGCAGTTTCCAAGATTTTTTATTATTATATTTATTATTATTATAATTTATTTTTTGTTTGTTTTGGAAGGAACTTGAGAATACCCGTAGATGTAAGCTATAACTTTTCATTTGTTAATTTTACTTCTGTAATCAATAGTTCTGTTGTATAAAAAATGCATCATTTGACAAATATAGGAGCAGATTTAATTTATTTCGTTTTTTTTTATTCACATAGTTGTTATTTTTGTATATTTGTTCAGCTATTCATGGTTATAATTTAACTGTGCAAAGCTGTATGTTTGTTGCTAAATCGATAATTAAAATATTGTTCTAAAAAGTGACTACTTTCATATCTATATAATGTGACACTTTCAATGATTACAGTTATCAGTTTGGAATACTCAGTAATACTGACATCATTATCTCCAGTTTACAGTGTGGGATACCTAGTAATACTGACCTCAGTATCTCCAGTTTACAGTGTGAATCCCCCAGTCCAGCAGAGAGCAGCTTCACTCCTGAATC
>JAODKF010000089.1:2978993-2994835 GCA_026779585.1 Mormyrus proboscirostris
TGCACCTTCATAATGCATTCATCATGCATTCATAAAGCATTCAGTCCACCTTCATAATGTATTCATGAAGCATTCAGTCCACCTTCATAATACATTCATAGAACATTTATAAGCAGCAAGTATCTATTTCTTAACATCCTAACATACCTTAACAGCTTTGATATGCATTAATAAGAAACATTTTACGACTACACTGTTAAGGTATGTTAGGATGTCGAAGTATACTTACATCCTGCTTATAAATCTTCTATGAATGCATTATGGTGCATTTAATGTCCCACAAATGTGCTGTAAAGACATTATGAAGGTGCCATAAATGTAAATCACTTCCAAACAATCACTTTGGTTCACAAACATAGAATCAGCTGGCAGGACCCAATACCTTGACCGCCATGAGTCCTTGGCAATACATCCGAGGAAATAAAACAAAATTAATCCCTAACCTACAATCCTCCCTCCCCACAGAAGGCTATCTGTTCACCCCCCCTAACAAAATTCAGCTGCCGTTTCACTCCACACCCTCAGCGCCAGCTAATCATTTCTGACACCCCCTCCTCCAAAAAAACACTTATACCCCCCAGAAAACACAATCAAATATACTTGGCTAGATGACATGCATCCCGTATCTCCCGTTCATAAAAGAGTACAGAAATGTTCCTTTTTAATCCTGCAGACTGGGTGTTCCTGCACTGAGGGGGCCGGATTATTGTCCTGTGAGGCCCCTGCGCACCCTCCTTCAGAGGGGCCCCTGTCATGGGAGGGGGTGGGGTGGGGGGGGTACATACAGGCACCGTGCACGTACCACATAATCGGTTTGGATTCTGCTTCACTATCCCAGCATTATGTTTGGGATAGCCTGTTATGTTGTGGCTTGACAGATCTAGTTCTAGCTAACTTTATCTGTCAAGTTACAGATCTAGCACTGTGGACCATTATTTCCAAGTGACACAAGGAGGTAATTTTACTAAAGGCATGTCTTGGATTAACAGCGAAACTACGGCAACCCAGCATGAAAATGTTGAGTCTTATCCAACTAATGACTGTTTAGCTGGAGTGATGCTCACATCCACATAACCAGCTAGCTAGCTAGCTAGCTAACGGGAAATCGCATATGCATGCAAACATTCTGCAAATTTTAACTCACGAGCTGTGTCAGTAAAGAAGGGCCTAACGTTACATTTCATGATTACAGTGGAGCCAAGGGATTTAAATCATTGTTAGTTGTGTTTTCACAAGTGTGCTCTGTTTTGACTTGTCAGGTCTTGAACAAACGTTATCAGACCGGTGAGCCAGCTAGCATTTTCGGCTTATCTCCAAGTGAGAGGGGGAGGTAATTTTACTAAAAATGAATGTCTTGGATACCGACATATGAAAATAATGTTAGCTTTTGAATGACCACACGTATTACTGTGGCAGCAGCTGTGATACTTAAAGCGTAATGTCCTTCAAGGGTCTGTACTATTCTGAATTAGCATTGCTGTGAAAGTATACTGTAAAATGCCAACCAGCATATTGAGGAGGGGGGCAAGTTAAATCATTATTTACTTAATGCGTATGTTTAGCGTGTATCCCTGAGTGCCGTGTAAATTGTTGGTTTCCCTGTCTGTGCCACTGCTAGTATTAAACTGAAACTGACTGTCAATAAAGATATCAACATTCATTTTAAAAAAGCAGCCATATCATTTATAAACACGCCTCTGCCTTTCTCAGAAATGCTTTTTTCACCCTCTTCATGTGGGTCTGCTGCATCAAAGACATTCTACCCCTTAAGGGTTGTAGAGTAGGTAATATTGATTATCTACCACCTTCCCCCTGAAATAATGCTCTTGTTTTTTTTTAAAACGTTTGCAGTTTAATGCACTTATTGTAATCTGATTGCCTGTGGTTGCTGGTTATCTGATTATAAGATCTTGTCAAATAAAATTATTTTTCTTATAAAGGTAAGATTTGGTATTCCAAATTTTTTTTATAGAAATAGTTGCCAAAAATGGGGGTTGTCTTATATTTGGGCCAATACGGTACGTACCAAGTGCCCCGGGTGATTAACTCGTGGCTAACTTGAGCTGTATATGTGGAAGAGCCCTAGAGCCCTGATGGTCAACACTCACTGTACATACCCAGGAGCCTGGTGGTGCTCAACTCCAAAGCCCCCTCCAGCCTGAGACCTTGGGGCAGTAGTGTTCCGGTCGCATAATCCAACCACGTGCACAGCACCGAACTATTCACAGTGGTAGCCCCTACTCTCTGAAGAAGAACTCCCTGATCTAATATGTCAGGACCACGTTATGGCCACTAGATGGCAGGCTATACATTAATATACATAAGCAGATTTGCATCATCGGATCGTTTTGTTTAAAGTGACAGCTTTCATCAACTTTTTATTCGTGATGCATTTTGTTTTGCAAATACTAGTAAAAGACATGTTTTGTTTTACTCTGCACTAGTAGTTACGAATACGCATTTTTATACACAAACAATGAAGCAGTACCTCGTTTTGTTTTAATTCACAGCAGGATAAAGTCTACTTCATTCGCCATATATAAGGAGTGCATGAATACTAGTGTAAATGTAGTGCCTCACATCAGCAGGCTTGTGGCTTTGAAGAGTATGACTGCGTTTAAGTTGATGGTCTGTGATATACTGGCTTTCCGTCCAGGGTGTCCCCTGGAACAGGCTCCAAAGCCCATGTGACCCTGACGATGATATCCATTGGTAGATTTATGGAATACGACATCTCATTTTCTGACAAGCTCAACCAATCACAAGTACAAATGGTTTGGGTTCTGGCCCCTAGATGACAACATATTATTGAAAAATTCTAAGTTTCTTCACAATTCAATACTGTATTACATTTTACATGGTGTCCCCCCACAGTCCAAAAACATGTAAAGGCGAATGAGTTATCAAATTGTCCACAGGTCTGAAGATTGTTCATTGCTGTGAATGTGTGTGCGTGCCCTGCGATAAATCGGTGCCCCATCCTGGGTTATTCCCTGCCTTGAACCCATAGCTTTGGGAATAGGCTAAGTGGGTACAGAAAATTGATGGATGTTGTCTTCTTAATTTTTTACAACCGTCCTCGTGGCAATATGTAATTATGAGCATTTATACCGCATCTTGCGTATTTTGTTTTGATGTGACAGCTGTCCCGTCCAGTCCATCACGACACGGCTTATCGCACAGTTTAAGTACTGCGTGGGATAAAGTTATATATGAAGTAGAAAGTTGTCGCAACAGGCATCGTACATCCGCTTTTTTGTAATCTAAATATTTTCTAGCCTACATGACGTGAAACGGCACATTATTGTCTAATTCAAACAGATATTTCACAATTAAATCACCTGGCTGTGTAAACCATGTGAATTACCGGATTAGATAAATGATGTTATACCTTTCCTCAGTACCTGTTCTAGCCGACATCGTGCCATAGGTGAGCATCAGCGCTGGCACCCCCCATGCAGGCAAAGTGAGCTTAGCTGGCAAGGAGGCGCCCCCTCAGAATTTGGCGCCCTAAGCGGCCGCCTATGTCGCCTATAGAGTTTGCCGATAATTTTCTCCGATAATTCTCGTTCCACCGATCACTGATTTTTGTCCCACCGAGCATGTGAGCACGGGATGTTTAGCACAAATCTTCACGCGCGCTCCTGCGGCTTTTCTAGAGCTGGCCGGACTGGTGCGCATGCGCAGAACTCGCGGCGTCGCGGTCCCCCTCCACCCCCCCTGCGCGCGCCTCCTTCTCCGGTCCGCAGAACAGGAAGACAGACATGTTTTTCAAGCAAAGGCGGAGGACCTCGCAAGCCTACGGCGTCCGTCGACAGGATACAGAGATTTAAGCTGGTTTGTCAGCAGAAAGTTCCCCTGTCGTGGATATGGTGCTCCCCGCCACGGCCTTGGATCGACTCTAGACCCCGGATAGTGTGATTCAGAAAGCGGACTGTGAAGAGATGTTTCGCCGGGGCCGCGCTTCATCCGTCGAAATGGAAGTTTTTTTCGTCACTTCCAGCGAGCTAGCATGCTAGCTGGCTAACTAGCTGATTACTTTGCAGCTGTCAGAGTCATTTGACCTTTTTCCACTCCGATTTTTTTTCAGAAATGCATTTTTCTGTGGATATTTTCTTGGAGGAAGGAAGCGACTGCTGCTCTTATGAATAATTTAACTTTTTATTTTAAGTTGAGGAATATTGTGTTTTGCCACTGTAAAGGGAAGCAGAGCGATCCGTTGCTGCATTTTTTCCCCTCTTGTTGAGAGTGTGTAAATAAGCGGACTGGATATTTTATCGATCATTTCCTTTTACTGTGGATTTTTACTATCCGAGATGACGTTAAAATGTAAAATGGAGAGGAATAAATCGTCGAAACCGAAATTCCTCTGATTAATGGACCTACAACTTCGATAGGCGAGCAAACTGCGCTTTCTAGTTTGCCAGCTGAAGTATTTTTTATACATATAAATTGGAGGCGTTTTACAGAACCTTTTTAAAAATCACGCAGCCAGAAGTGACAGGAAAAAATGTCGGCCGGAGAAAGTTTAGAGGCTCGTTTTGGGAAAATCGATGCCATGCTGAAGGACCCGAAATCGGAGATAAACACCGACTGTCTGCTGGTACGTTTTTTTTCCTTCCCTCGAAGAATTGGAATAAAAATCATTGAAGTTTTGTGTACAACTTAGTTTTTTGGAGGTTATTTTTGGTTGAGATTGCGGTCCTTGGTCGTCTGTGAAATAATGACTGGCGGACAGACCGCCGACTGAGTGGCAGTTTTCGGGCTTTTTTAGAGCTTGGGAAGTGTGTAGACTATAGAGAGATGTGTAACCTTGACGTTTACGCGCTGCTTTTGGTCGTGACACACCGCCAGGAGGCCGCAGGTCCTGACACATCTCCGCCGTCCCTCCTAGCGTGCATCTGCCGCTCAGTTTGCCGAAATACAGTATTGAGGATCAGTACCATTGCAGATCCCGAGCCTTTCCTCCGGCCACGGTACCGATCCAATTAAAGGTGGTTGATATACAGTATAGCAAGTTAAATGATGGGGAAGAGTCTAAAGTCAGACGTGGCGTGTTTATTCAGATCGGTGTGCTGATCTTTCAAAGTTTCAAACTGCAAATCTGCGTCGGGCATCAGCCAAACTGGTGTTGACCCATTGTATTTTAAACCGGGTGTCACTCTTAAGTGTAACAAATACTGGTGGTGGGGGGATGGGCGCGTGGGTAAGGAGCAAAACATTTAAGTTGGGTACATGGCTTTCCATATTCCTCTTCACATGCTGCCCGCTAGAAGAACCCGCCCCAACGAGTGTAGACAAACTGGATTAATAGAGTTTCCGAGACTGAGAGTGTTTTTCCCGTCCAGTTGGTTGTCACCCCGTCGCTAATAAGCATGTAAATGTAGTTCCACTAAAGGGACAACGAGTTTCAGGACAGGATACTTGCACTTTTGCAATTCCAATGGTTGGGATCTCCTTTATCCTTTAACCTTTTATTAATTGTGCAAATAAGACGGTAAATTCCTTTTCCTGTATTCATACTCTGTGAAATTTTAGATGCTTCACTGCCCTTTTAATTATGTTTCCAGTTGCTTTGTTTTTGTTTTTCGTGCGAACGTCACGTCTTTACGTGGTGTGGTCAATTTAAACATGCATTTTTTTTTATTATTCATTATTTGGATATTAACTTAATATGGAATGGAATTAGGTGAGTGTGTTTCTAAAAGGTTGTATTTGGGTCCATTAAAATTAATGACAAGGATCCTTTTACCTTTTTTGACTGGTCTTCTATTTATCTTGACATTAAGATGATTTTGGTGGAAACATTTTCTTAGGAGGTGGTGCTATAGTGGGTGGATGTGTTGCCCCACATCTTCAGGGGTTTCCATTCCACCTCTCTGAGTGGAGTTTGCTCGTTCTCCTTGTGCCATGTGTCTTTCTGGATTTCCTCCTGCAGTCCGAAGTCTTGCAGTTTGGCTGGTTGTTTCCGAATTGCCCGCGGTACCTGAATTTATGTATGTGCCTTGTGATGCTGTGTTATCCAGCCAGGGTGTTACCCCAGCCTTGTACCTCATGCTACCCGGAATAGGCGTCAGGCCCCCCGATCCTTATCAGAATAATCATCCGTAATAGATGGATTTTCTCACATACTGTGGAAAATGTTTTCAGTGTTTTGCCAGAATGTTGAATAAATGCACGGCTGGGGTATTTTTAATTTGTTTGGCCTTTCGACTGCATGCCCACAGAGTAAGTGTTTTCCCCCTTCCGTGGTATTTTTAAACTTGCATCACTAGAAATCGCACATTGCGCAAAGTGTTGCCTGCACGCGTTTTATAACGTAGCGCATAAACGGGCTTGATTTATCTACATGCAAATTCCGCCATTCATTCCCTATCTCTACTAGGGGAATCTCAGGCTAAGCAAAGTCTGGCTGTCCATTCAGGTACCGCCTGTCTGTGTTCCCTGGGATCCCGATTAAGGGGAGGTGTTTGAATGGGCCTCACTCTGAGCTGTGGGGTAACACCTCTGCATATCCATTCAGCTTTGCGAATACTCCATGTTTTGATAGGGTAGCCAATTAGAAAATGTTTTTTTTTTTTTTTTTTTGTTTTGGTTTTCAGTACAAATGCTTTGAAAGAAGTCCATAAGAAGCCCTTGTCCTGCTGTTAATCCTACAGCCCAGTTGTATATAATACTGCCCTGCTTCCACATCTGTCTATAAATCTCCTTGAAGCCGATGGTCCAGCATCCATGAGACATTAGTCTTATTTATTTCTGACCCGTGCCACAATGATAAGTTGCTCTATTGCCACAGAACTTGTATGTGAAATGAATCCCAGGCCTTTCCTCCTCTTGCTGCTTCTATTTAATCTTGCATGCAGACTCACCAGACTCACCTCTGTCCGTACCTTTGCCTTGCACTGGCAGATCTCGGCGCACATCTGGACTCTCTTCACTTCCTTTCAATGTTCTCTTGCCACACTAGAAACAGTAGGATTCTTACATCATAGAGGAGAAAGTATTGCGGTAAACAGCTGTAATCTTCCCACACAACAGGTTTTGCACCTTCTGAGCAAGAATTGAAAGTTGAGAGCGTATACGTGAAACTCTTCACCTAACGTTCATCTCTTCTGTGATAGTCATTTATGTTTAGTGAATTTCAGTGCCTGAAGAAAGTTTCTCTTATGAGTTGTACTGTTTTGGGGATCCATTGTACTTGGCAAGAACTTTTGTCATGGCCTATGCAGTGTGCAATTCATTTTATAAAGGGTTAGTTGTACTAAAAAAAGGGGCAGTTTATTTGTGCTGCTTGTCATTGGGATAAAAGATTCACTACTGCATCATTGTCATTTATAATTATTATTACTACCATTATTATTAGAAATTGCAGTAGGAAATATCTTAACTGATTTATCAATGAATTACTTGTGATACCTTAGCTACAAGTACTGGACTAGGTTATACCTCTGCTGTTTTCACTGGAAGCAGAACTTGAATTAGTTCCGTTATTAAAAAGGGAACTGGAAGCTGAGGCTGCTGTGAAATATATGCATGTTCTCAGAGTTTGTATTAGTAGCTCTGGTTGGTCGTCCCCTCTATTTCAGCCTCTCGCTTGGGGCTGGGAGAGTAGCTGTCAAGGCTCCTGTCCGCTCGCATGCCCCCCCTCCCCGAATGGTAATGCTACGGGGCCACGTATCGCCGGAGCAGGACACAAGTGCCCTGTGTCTTAGCAGTCTCCCCTTTATAGATGAATGCAGGCCTTTTGCCCGATCCCGCCGTTCCACGCCGCCCACAACTTAATAAAAAATTCCTGCCTAATCAAATAACCTCTTGTATGTGACTTGCTGTTTGAAAATAACCGCCTCTGTGTTTCCCAGCGGACCCCCGGAATCGCCTAAAAACTGGGAACATGGAAATGTGCGCTCCATGTGAGATTGTATACTTAACTGCAAGGCACGGGGCAGTCGGGCTTTAGCCTGCATATAGCTTTTATTATAGAGATGATTTCTGCAGTGCTGGTCATGAGTTCTCTGCCGTTTGATTTTTAGGCCTCGTTCTTTTGATTGCAGGCATACCTCAAAAGACATTCAATCTCGGCACATGTCCGTTCTCATGTTTTAGTTCCTGTTGGCTGGAAACGGTGCTATTGTGAGTGTCAAACCGGATACACGGACTTCCATATTTGCTTTCATCTACAGTGGTGTTGCTGCACCTAAATGTGTGCTCTGGTATCTGACATAGGAAAGCATGCTCTCTTGCAAGACTGCCTGCCATATGAGCTACTTAAGTAATCAAGTGCTCTTGCATATTTTTTTTTTTTTTTTTTTTTTTGCGGATTCCCCCACTTTGTTTTCGTTTTGTTACCTTTGTGGTCACACTTCTGTGGCATTCAAAAGTTCTGGGAGAGGGAAACTCGCGTATGCCAGGTTCGAGGTCTTCCACCATCACAAAAACGCTGCAGTGATGTTAGGGCCATATTTAGCCTGGGATCTGCCTTTTTAATTCTGATGGGCCTGCCCTCACAGCAGACCTGTATTAAGTGTGGCTGGCAGATCTGGCGGCAAGGGAATCTCAGATGCAGGAAAAATGATCCAAGCGACTTATTTTCTGTATTGTTTATTTTATGATGATGCTTTACCAGAAGTGTGCTGTAAATGGTTTTATTCTCTTGTACTGGTGACCGTACACGGAATGTTCCCTCTAGTGTCCTTTGTACTTGTTCCTGGTTGCTGCTGACCTGTGTACCCATTTGGAAGGCTTGTGCTTTTTGCTCCTGGACTGACTCTGTGACACATGACTCCAGCCTTGTCCACTGCTTATCTCCGTCAGAAATGATGGCTGGCTTATCCGCCGTGCTCTTGGCCTGACGAGCTGCTCTGGATAGGTGGGATTCTTGGAAGTGGTATTTGAATGTCTGCTGACTTTTAAGGCTGCAGTTTGTGTCTACCCGTGGGGTGTCCTCCTGCTACTATAAAATACCTGTTCAGTTGTCTCTAGGTTTATTATTATTTTAACGATCTTTGGAAAGATGTGTTGACTAGTGACCAGCCTTGTAGTGCATTTCCAGAAGCACATCAGTCACAAAACAGAATCTGAAAACATCTCTCTCTTGATTTTGGAGGAATATAGATGTTATTTATATATTCTAATTGTTATTCACTGTGGTCATAATCACATGTTGAGAAATGGCCGGCGTAATGCAAGAGCAGGGTAAATTTGTCAGAACTCGCCCGGTATGAGCCCAGAGATGGGAGGACTTCCTGATTCCTGATAGGAATTTCAGTGTGTGATGGACAACCTAGCTGCTTCTTAACATGGTGCCCACTGAATTTTCTCTTTTCTGTAGTATGTAGCGAAGGCAGGGAATTTACCCGCCTTTTTAGCACAAGTTAAAAGCACACTTCCATTTATTTTTTTCCCCTCTGCCATTCTGTGGACGTGGACCAGTAAGTTAGGAACTTGACCGTTTTTAAATGCAGTAATTTATGGCAGATATTTGTTTGGTTCCTTATACGGTTTATTTAGAGTCTCGTGTCACACAGAAACCTCTTTCCCGTGGCTCCGTTCACTTTGGGTTTTGGAAGAAACCTTGTTTATGTGTCGGCCTCGTGGCACATGCCTCCGTCGGAGGTGTGAGTAATCCAGGAGTAATCGGTACGCTGCCTTGCCTGCTCACCCATCTCTGTCCTGTGCACAGGCTGGTCAGTACTGGCACTGCACAGAACAGCATGGGGCAATTTGAGAAGGCCAGGAGTGAAGTAATTTACTGGTCGATGATGTCCTATTTTCAGGGTATCTGCGGTCCAGGCCCATTTTTCCAGGCCCTGGATAAGTTTTGGAATTTTTGGATAGAGAGGAAAAGTTTTGGAAACTAGCCTTGTTCATTTTTGCTTCCCGCTTCGTACGGAAATGTACGAGCAGAAGTGAATAGTTAACTACCTTATACAAATACACTTCTATCTACTTTAGTTGTGGGTTTCGGAAAATTTTCTTATGGTACTGGAAAAGTTTTGGAAAAGTCATTGAAATTTATTCTGCTTGAATTGGTGGAACCCTGTATCTTGCTAAGGAGGGCAGGGTATATGTTTGATGTGGCCCGTTTGCTGGTTACCTGACATAAATGCAGGTTTTGTAGTGGAATGTACCTGTACAATGTTGAAAGTGAACAGTCATACCACTTGGAAATTTAGCAGAAACATCAACAGACCAGATATGTTCTCTAGATTATTCCTATATTCCCACTTTACATAAACCCTTTGTTTAAAATTCAGTTTTATTGTGTTCTTAAAGGAATTTACTTATTTTGTGCAGTAACATTTACTTTATTTAGCAGACACTTTTATCTAAAGCCAGGTACAGTTAAGAAAGCATTGTCAGCCAGTGTCTGGAGTGATTTGGGTTTAAGGCGTGTGCTCAAGGACCCAAAAATCACTTGGCCAAACCTGGGAGTTGAACTGATAACCTACTCAGAGGTACAGAGTCCTAACCCACTGAGCCACACACCACCTCTATCATATTTTGTGTGATATCATATTGAAATAGTGAAATGAAGGTATTTCCAGTTGTATTTCTTTACATTAAACTTGCGTTAATGATGTTGGACAGAGATGACCAAGTTCTGGCTGTGACTTTATCCTGCATTTATTTTTGGTTAAAATCAAATTTTGCTCACTAGGTTACACTCATGAGACATTTCTGTTAGGTTCACTTTTTGGGGTGAAACTGATATTCACACTTGCTGCCTTTTCCTGAAGGCAGTTGTGTGTTTTGTTATTTATTCATTTTTCGTTGCTTGATTACTGGTTCCACCTGTCATCATGGACCGGATGCTAGGTTATTTCCTGCGGAGTCACTGCATTAACTGCACAGAGAATCGGCACATCTCGCAGCAGAAGGTCACTGAGGGCAGTGACAGTAAAGTCCAGTCCTTTTAAAACCAGGGAAGAGGACTCCTTAACCTCCTGGATGTGTTAGATTCTGACCTGGCTTTGCATTGTAAATCACACTTTCTGCCTTGAGTTCTAGTTCAATTCATTGAAAACAATGAACAGATCTACTCATTATTCAGCATTCTTATGACACTCTGAGCCTCTGCAGGAATGTAGAATGACCGTTTCAGCTGTTTTGTTTTTTTTATTTTTATTTATCTTGCTTGGTCAGTTTCAATTTTACATAATTTTTGTTCACTTCATTTCTGAAGCTTATTCAGGCTATATTGATGTTTCTGAGGGACAGTGGTTTAATTTGATGCAAAATCACTTTTTTAAGTTTGCTTTGAATGGCTTCCAAAACTATGAAAGTTAATTAAAAAGTATTAAATTGTCTTGGACTGTAATGCTTATCACCTGCAAATTGCTTTGCTCAAAATCTCTGCTGGATGAGTAAATTTGAAAATGTGAAATTAATGGAGCATTGAAAGGCAGTTCCCGTTCTGGATTTAAATGCAGGACTGTGCACAGTACCGGGTACTCATAAAACTGAAAGGGAACTGGCCTTTCCCTTGTAGTTTTAGAAAGCTGAGCCTGTCAGAGGTCAGGTATTTAATTGAATTGTGGTTTAATGGGCTTAAGATTTTGAGATTTCCTTCTTAAAGACTTATCTTACAACTCGCTTTTGTGTGGAAGGTGAGGTTGATCACAGATGAATGAAATCGAATAGCTGTGTAAGAAAAGGTAGGGGTCTTACTGGTGATGTGAGAGGGTGTCTGAAAGGAAAAGTTCTCAAGCTAGTCATGAAAGAACTGCCCGCCCATCTACTGACTTCTCACTTTAACGTCTTTCTGGAAGCTTTGCATTTGATGGCATTTAAAGGGTTATCCGTGAGTTCTGCTTTTTCCATGTAGAATCTTGAAGCTTAGTCCATTCGATGTGATGTGGGTCATTATGGAGCTCATTGCTGAAAGAGACTGAACTGGTCAAATTGGCAGTCATTTGAGTTTTATCATATCGTCGTGTTATCTTTGACTTTTCTTTTAAAAGTGTAGTAAGTGCGTTGCCCATAAGTACAGCGTGTAAGTTGTCAAGGTAAATTTGTTTGAATGTTCCTGTGACTCTGACCAGGAGAGGTGGTTAGAAGATGGATGGGTGGATGGAGGGAAGGATGGATAGATGGACTATACAGAATAGTATGTGGAAAATCAGTGCCTGTGTGGACTGATGAGAATGTGGCCACATTTTGACATTTGTGCTGCATCTCTGGAAAAAGTAACTCAGTCTGAGGAACTGAACCTCACAAGTCGTACTGGGACACAGTGTTTAATTTTTTTTTCTTTTTCTCCCTTTTAAATGCTAGATTTTCATGATTTTTCAGTTTAAACTCGATTGTTTGACGGGAAAAAAAAATAATTTAAGAGTACAGACGCTGCCAGAATATCGTCTTAAAATCAACGGGCAGGGTTCTGGTATTGATTTCCCTGACTCCAGTTTTGTGGACAGCTTTATATTCTTTTTATATCAGCTTAATTTTCCCATTCACTGGAGCACCTGCTTCAGATGAAGTTCTGAGAATTACGTTGCTATGTGTGAAGGTGTAAACCATTAACGCTTGATACTTAATTAAGAGTGCGGACTGACAGGATTATGCGGCTCTCCGACGTGTCTGTCATTGCACCAGGGACACCATCCATTTATATTTAGTTGGCTTTAGTGCTTTATCTTTCAGCATGCAAGGAATACTTTTAATACTGACTCAAAGAACATCTTGAAGTGTATGCGACTCTCTTGCTTGGCCACCTCCGTGTGCACATCATGTTCATCGGGCGGTCATTCTTAGTGCTGTGTTGAAGTATCACGTGTGGATCTTGCCTGGCAGGTCTCGGGGAGAGAGTCGTGCCCAGTTTAGGCCAGGAGAAGGGCCTGACCCAAAGTGCAGCTGACTGAATCCAGCCTGTAACCACCCGCACTTCCTTATATGGCAGGAAGATTTGCTGCACAATTAACTCCATCATGCTCTGTTCGTTTTTTTTTTTTTCTTTCTCTTTCTCCTTATTAATTGAGGGCGTTTTCTCACTCTGTCAATGTGTCAGCAAAGAGGGGATCAAAGGCCAGTGTGAGGCAACCTTTGTTTTCCTTTGGGAGGCCTTTTGACATCGCCTTGAAAATGGAACCCATTTTCTTGGATCTGTGTGGCTCGCTGCCGTCCCGTTTGGGACTTTCAACCAGAATGCAACAGCCCAAGTGGTTGAACTTTACAGCATGGTGCCCAAATGTGTTTTCCCGCACCATGTCGTTTTGTTGAGTAAACGTTGCTATTTTTATCCCACGCACTCTGTTTAATCTGATCGCCAGACTTGCCCCCATAAGTAACATTTTATTGGGACAGGAGCGCACAGACGTCTTGAGAGATTAGGCCCCATTTCACGGGTTCCAAACTGCAGGAGGTCTGTCATCTAAAGCTTTAGATAATCCAGCTCTGCTATAGACTAGTGTCTCTGGAGACGTTCCACCTGTAATGAAGGCTGAGGCCACCATCTTGAAAACAGTTGAGAAGGTGCCATTAGGAGCCTATTAAGAGTAAAACTGCTGTGCATTTCGTTTGTTTAAATGCTGGTAATCTGTTATGGTTCATAATTTTTCTGTTTTATCCTGGAGGAGCCCAGATGGATTACGTGCTAGTAGTGGGGGGTCAGTGGGGGGTAGGGGGTAAGAAGTTGGAAGTAGTGGTTTTTTTTTGTTTGTTTTTGTTTTTTAGTCAACAGTCAAGTGATAAAAGTTGAGTCAATGTTGACTATTGCCGATGATGTAATTGAACACCAGGAGAAGAGTGCTCTGCAAGAAGCAATAGTCTGTACTTGCAAAATTCAGTGCATATGCTGATAATACAGCTCACACACTTCTTTATGTGGAACAGAAGTAGAAACAACAGGTTGCAACTCGGTAGCAACTATTTATGCAACGGTAGCTCTTCTGTGCTTCTACTTCCATTTAAGTGTGAAAGAAGAAACGTTGAATTGTAGGTGTAAAACGGGGAGGAAAACGAATCGCATAAAAGATCCAGCCGGTAAACTTGCTCCCCGCTGCTGTGAGGTACTTTCTTGCCAAAGTTCAGGAACTGAGTGACTGGGCCCCCTCTACTGGGAACTTTTGTCACTCTTGGCCACTTTGTTGTGCTGATTTCCCACCTCACAACAAGAACTGTGACCTTTACAGTGAATATTCACATATTTTCATTTGAAACCAGCACACAAAACAATGGAGGATAAACAAGTCATTTTGTTAATTGCTAGTTATTGGGGGGAATCGACCGCGATCGAAATAGAACACAGCCTTTTATTTATACGATACATGACCAGTTTATTCATTATTACATCTGGCTGGCAGATGTAACATTCTGCTAATAAGCGCTGGCCGGTTTCACCGCAGGCCCTTGCGATATTAAACAAAGGTGTATTGGTCATTGATCAAATATTCCGATGCAGAAATATGGAGACATTAAATGTAACTGAGGTAGAACAATAACTCCATTTACTCAAATGTTTGCTCCTATTTTGATCTCTCATCCCTCACTTCCGCACAGCTGGCATTCTCTGTGGCATCTCTATTGTTAGTGTCATAATCGTGACGAGTAACTAGTCAACATCAAGCTTAAAGCATAATTAAAGAGCAATAAAACGGACTAGTCTGTGCACCGCCTAGTTGGTAGTACCGATGACTCTTCTGAGCCTACCTGACACGATGTACTTCACCACCTGCATTATCTTACAATCAACCACTATATGCACAAGAGTATCTAAAGTGATACATTAAGAGGATACTGATGATTTGTTGTAATACACATACTGTAATATTTAAACAGGACATAAGGCTGTAACAAGTAGGGTAAGTAGAACGCACTAATAAAGCAATACTCTAAACAATATCAAATACAATTTCTAATGCAAATGTATGTTTGCTTGTTTTATGGGCTTACAGTTGTGCTAATTTTATTGCCGCAGTTCATTTCCACCCCTATTTTGCCGCTTTACTATATTTGCCTCCTTTCTGACACGCACATACCCGAACGTTCAATAGATGTTTGCAGTTAAATTTAAAGATAATTAGTACTGCTGAGCGTTGCCACCTAAATCGCGTTACTGGAGCATGTTTTCTTACTTTCAGTATGCGTCCGTCAGTAGTTTTTCAGCTTATGAACTAATTACCGCCCCCGGCTCAATGGAGATATATCCGTCATCAGGGGGTCTTTCATAAAAGTGGGAAAGAGTGTCTCTGTCTTAGCTGCAGACATCAGGCCAACCACACAGAGGGTTTCCGGTGGTAAATCTACTAGTGGATGAGATAGACAATAACTGCCTTCTGCCTTTTCCAGGCTAATGACCGACAGATTTTCTGTTAGCTGGCTGGCCCAGTTTCTCAAGTAGTTGCTCGTAGCTGATGTCAGATTGTCAGAATGGCCCATGCAAATGACCTCTTAGAATGGTTACCTTTGAATAGGCTTGAAAAAGACATTTGCCTCATGTCTGTCTGTCTGAACCTGCTAAAATGAATTGCAAAGCAAGTCCTGGAATAGGGTTAGTTGACCATTTCTATGGTCAAGGAATAGCTGACTATTAACCGAAAAGCAATTTGAGAGCATCCGGTTGATGCTAGGCTGGGCGAAAAATGGGCCATTCCCTAAGATGAGTAATCTGCTTTGTGGGCGGGATACCAGTGGGTGCCTGAATCCCCCTCCAGCTGGGAGGAATGAGCCGATCGATGAGGCGATGGGACAGTCCTGCTGAGTGCGGAGGGCAGCCTGTAGAAATGTGCTGGTCCGGTTTCAGCACCTGACCGCCTCTGTCCTGCAGCGGGCCACGTGCATCTCAAACGACCGGTCTTGGTTAGAGGGGGTTTACTATGTGGTACAGCCTTTGTGGTACAGCCTTT
>JAODKF010000089.1:3029400-3043685 GCA_026779585.1 Mormyrus proboscirostris
GAATGTTGCAGCTACACCATTTAGTCATCTTCATGTAGCCAAGACTTTGCTGATCAGATATCTGGGATCAAAACAAAACTGCCAGCATTGCTTACTATGTACTTTTATAATGTTTCTGCAAGTGTTCCAAACTGCATTTTGCAATGTCTATGCTTTGATGTCAAATTACAAACTTAACTAATGACATGTTTACAGTATACATTAAAATAAAGATGAGTGTAATGGCAAAACAAATAAATAATTTGCCATAAATTAAGTTTATGATATTGAATGAAATGTGTGACCATGCCCCAGTCAGCGAAAGTGTGTTCCCTACCCCTGGACCCCAGAGGGGGATTTCGGGGATCACCTTCTCGTAAATGTGGCGCCACCTTCAGGCTGAAGTTCTGCTTCCCTCTGCAGGTACTCTGGTGTCTTGAGATCCTCTGGGGCCAACGCATCTTCGCAGTACATCACAGCAGGTCAGGGGAGCCCTTCCTTAACGGCCTGTACCATGTCAGCTGGCTATAGGGGTCTGCCTGAACCGGGCCAAATGTATATGATACCTTTTAGACCGTTCCACCCCACCTGGCTGCAGGGGAATTGTTGCCTGTAATGAAGAGCATCTGCGGACGTTCTCGCACATCTGTTCTGTTTACATCTTGTCTAATCTTCCACCCACCCTTGTGTGATCAGGCTCTATATACAGGTATCCCCCATTTAACATTGATTAGCGTAAAAACAAATCCAATTGCAATGGAAAAAATAAAGTCTGCGTTTTAATGCCAGACCTTGCAGCCGCTGTTTTTTAAAACACGTGGGCAGACCGTAGGTAACATTGTCAGCCAACCAAGACTGTGTACCGTACAGTGTCACAGTACTGAAATTAACTCTAGTTTCACCTTATTCTACTTATTAAATGTTACGGATTTTTACGTTAATTCGATCACAGTCCTGTTTTGCAGAAAGCATTGCAAGCGTTAAATGGGGATACCTGTATTCCCGGTTCATGGGTCTGTTTGTTTACGTCTGGCCTCTGCGCCCCGCTCAGCCCTCCGTGATCTATACGAGTCCATGGACAAGACCTCCTCCAGCATACCTCCAATCATGCTGCTCCAGTTCCTCCACATGGCCTTCCCGCAGTTCGCAGAGAAGGGCGATCAGGGCCAGTACCTCCAGCAGGTGGGTGGGCCTCTGCCTAAAAAGCCTCATCGTTTGACAGTGATTCAAGTCCTTAGTCTGCAAATCTGTCTGCATTTCAGTTTCTGGAGAAGAAGCCTTTGTCTAAGGCCAAGTATTCGCGGCGTGCAGATGATAGCATGAGAAATTTACAAATGAGAGGAGGCCATCCGGCCCATCAAGCTCGTTTGGGGAGAACTTAACTAAACTCAGAGATATGCGTATAGCTCCGCTCAATTACTAAAGCAATCTACCAAACACACACACAAGGATACTCTCATCTACCAAACTGGTATATTTCTATTGTGAATTCAGGTTCTTGGTCGTAATTCACAGTATTAATACTATGGGCTGTTTCCATCTCTGAACCCCAGGACGCCAATGAGTGCTGGGTGCAGATGATGAGGGTCCTGCAGCAGAAGCTGGAGCCAGAAGAGGCAGAGACCCCAATGGAGGTTGGTCTGTGAGCCAGTTATGGGCTACAGGACGATGGTAACGGAGAATAGTGAACCGGTGACCGCAGAACTCTGAATGCTCATGTTAACGCATCGCAGAGAAGAGCTGTTCTTTATGTTCGATTTGCGTGGTCTCATCTCATTATGGCGTGACTCTTAAACAGGGGTCATGTAATGGCTCTCGTTTACTCTCTGGGAGTATATTCTTGTGTTCCCAGTCCAGGAAAAGGAGACTAATCATTACTACATGTGGAGAAGCAAGCGTCAGTGTCGGTGGCCATTTGTAACGTTTCTGGAGGGGATTTTATTTCTCAAGCTGAAGACTTTGCAGGGTTTGAGAAGGGACAATTCTAGCGTGCAACCCTTAGGCGGCGCCGCGACAATATGGGATGTAACGCTAAATAGAATTTCCAGGGTGGCTGAATTGGCCAAAATAGGGTCTAGGACCACCTATAATTATCAGGCTGAAGCCAACATATGAATGGGGGATGGCTTGAAGCTAGTCGTATGAAACAAATGACTCCCTCGCTCCATCTTCAAGCCGCTCTGAAAGGTGGACTCAGTGCTTAGCTATATAACTTGCTTTCTTCCCCAGTCTGATTCTGCGAGTGGCACTACTGCTGCCTCAGCCAAGAAGAACTTCATTGACCAGTATTTTGGGGTGGAATTTGAGACCACGTATCCTTCAAAATGGTTTTTGTCTTCTTGCAAAGACCCTTGCCTTCATCTTTCGTCCGATCTATGTTATTGGCACCTTAGGCTCCGCCCTCTAAGCACTCCTCCAATCGGCTGCTAGTTTACTGCATCATCTCCTTCCCCTTAACTCTTGCTTGCCCAGCATGAAATGCACTGAAGCAGACGATGAGGATCTCACCAAAGGCAAGGAGAACCACCTGCAGCTCAGCTGCTTCATCAACCAGGAGGTCAAGTACCTGGCCACCGGGTTGCGGCTGGTGAGTGGGGTCTGGGTCTCAGGGCTTGAGTCGCATCCACCTTGATCGCTCATCCCAAGGTCTAACATAAACGTGCGTCTTCCCCACGCAGCGCCTGCAAGAGGAAATCACTAAGCTCTCCCCGTCTCTGCAGAGAAATGCTTTGTACATAAAATCTGTGAGTATTTGTGTTTCACCGCTCAAATTTATGATTTTCATTCATGGCTCAAGCTGTATTGAGGCATTTCCTTCCATAGAGAAACATCTTTTTCCCCGTTCTATCCAGTCTAAAATCAGCCGACTGCCTGCTTATCTGACCGTTCAGATGGTCCGCTTTTTCTACAAGGAGAAGGAGTCCGTCAATGCCAAAGTCTTAAAGGTCAGACCTCCCCGCTACTTTGGACCAAACTGAACTTTTACACACGTGGTTATGGCTGACTCCAGACATCCTCTGTAGGACGTGAAATTCCCTCTGATGTTGGACGTCTACGAGCTGTGCACACCTGAGCTGCAGGAGAAGCTGTTGCCCGTGAGGTCGAAGTTCAAAGAGGTCGAAGACAAGAAGCTGGAGAAACAGCAGCAAAAGGCAGGTCCATTTTCCCATCATGCACACCGATGGTCTTAAAAATGGCTGAGACTTCCTCTTTGGGTACGTTTCAGCTCCCAGCAGATGAGCCTGAGCTTCTGGTGAAATGTCTTGGAATTACATATTCGGAGCTGCCCCCCTAATTATCTCCTGTCACCGTGTAACCATGATGGTTCAGGTTTATGACCCAGTAGTTGTTAAGCTACCTGCTCTTCTGTTTAAACAGGGTGAAAAGACCATGACATCTCCAAAAGATGTGAAATACGAGCCCTTTTCCTTCACTGACGGTAAGCCCGCGGCACAGCCGCCGTGTGTCCCTCTGCTGTCGCCGAGACAGAAATGTCCCTGAGATGTCACCACTTCAGTGCTGCTTTTTCTCCCGCTCAGACTGGGGCTCCAGTAACAGCGGCTACTACGACCTGCAGGCGGTGCTCACGCACCAGGGCCGTTCCAGCTCCTCGGGGCACTACGTCGCTTGGGTCAAAAGGAAAGAAGGTGCGCTATTCCCTCCTGGGCCATATAAGTGGGGGGGCGCCGTTTCCTCCAGAAGTGCAGTTTCCCGAAAGTACTGTTCCTCTCAGTGCAGTCCTCGGGGACCCCCATTTCAGGTTTTGCTCCGTCCTACATTCCCTCCCACCCGAACCAGGTATTCAGTGTTTTTGACTGTCTGGGAACTAGGAGGGAGCAAAAATGTGGACTGTTTGGGGGGTCCCTGAGGACTACGTTTCAGGAACACCGCCCAACACCCCAGCGAGAAACGTCCCTCCTCCGGCTTACAGGGTCCTTCTCTCGGTTTGCTTACAGATGAATGGGTGAAGTTTGATGATGACAAAGTGAGTCTGGTGGCCCCGGAAGACATCCTCAAGCTGTCCGGTGGTGGGGACTGGCACATAGCATACATTCTGCTGTACGGGCCTCGCCGGCTAGAAATCCTGGCGGAAGAGCGGTAAATCACCAGGCGGGAAGCATAAATATGCCATTTGGAAGCACTGTCTGTATAGATGTCCAATAAATACTCGTCTCTTTGAATCTTGACCTTTTTTTCCCCCCCCCTTCTCCTTTCCCTGTATCCAGCCTTTACCAAAACGGTTGTACCAGACAGTTTTTTTTTTTAACTTTATTTTGACCCAAGTTGTCAAGATGGTTCCATTAAAAAAAAAAAAAAAATTGTGAAGCATATAGTTTTTATGACTGCTGGTAGTGTTCTGCTTTCTGCACTTTATTTTAGCATGCACACCTACTGCAAGTGACTGGGTCAAGTCGGTGCCTTGCTCGCATTTCTCAAGATTTAGACCCTTCGAAGTGTTACGGGCAGTTTATTCGGGAACCGGAATCAGTTATTGTAACCGCTAACTCCGCAAGATGTGGCTTAATAGTTCGATATACCAGTCTGACGGCCCCTTTCTTTTCCCGTGAGCGTATCGTGCGGCCAGGACCCCACCCCGCTTCCAGGGCCGGCTGGCCGACCGTGGTCCTTGCTTCTGTGTGTTGCTGCCTGACGTTCTCGCCGTAACTCCTCTTGTAAGTCTGAGGACGGAGTGGGCCTTAACCTTGTCCTACGTGATTGATTGCTGGCTTTTCGTAAATGGGCGCAAATAAACTGCTCTATGAACACTGGCTGTCTAATTTGAATGACTTGGAAACATGTTGCGCATTGGGCAAATGGGTACTCTTACAAAAACATTTATTCAAAGAATGACGGTATACAGTAAAAGAATCTGCTGTGGTCGGGTACACAGTGATGCGTCCTGCCTATGCGTCACTGAGCACCTCTGTGAAGCTGGAGAAGCCTGCCGCGTTGAGTGCCGTGATCAGGTTCTCCACCGTGGCCTGGCTGCCTTCCCTGTCCTGCCACGCCACCAGCAGCAGCTTGGCTTGCATGTCCGCGTCCTCGCTCTCCGTCTCGATCTCCCGCACCTCGGCTGCCTTCATCTCCAGCTGCGTGGCCAGCGTCTTCCACTGGGAGCCCAGCTTAGCTGCAACTTCATCCATCTGTTGATTGGACACCAGCTTGTTCTGGATTCCAGGGCCTAGAAGCAGTCAAGCACATCTGAAATGGCATTTCTATTGAGGGATTCTCCAACACTCATTAATACAGTAGGGTAAAATGGTATAATTGAGGAAATCTTGAAACAAACTCACTATCGTTGCTCTCCTTCAGGAGATTATCGCCATTATCGTCATCTTCTTCCTCGCCAGTTTTTATTTCTTCGGATGGGAGATCTTTCTGAGGTGGGGCAAAACAGAAGAGAGGATTTCATCTAGCCTGGCTACAGCCCACTTTGGGGATGCCTTGAGGGCAAGTGATGACAGGCTCACGCCCTCACCGGAAGCTCTTTAGCCAACTTGATGACCATGCTTTCCAAGTAGTCCGCCAAGCTCTTGAACTGCTGGTTAGTGGGCTGGAAGAAATGGGGACTTCTCCGGGACAGCAAGCGCAACGCCCTCCAGCCGTAGTTAGAGTTTCTCACCACCCTGTGGGAGGGGCATAAGCTTAAGGCCTGCCGTGAAATCACCACAATGCTGCACACATCATAGAGGCCAGTGAGAAATTAAACCAGTCCTAAGTGGTCAAGGACGAGCATCTATAGGAGATTCAGACATGACAACCAAATCTGAGGGTTTCGTAACGCAAGACAGACTGAATGATGTATCGCAGCAATGGAGGAAAATGTCAACATGTTCGTACTTGTACTCATCCTCCACCATATTGGCTGGATCGGCCTGCTCGATGGCCACCTCGAAAAACTCTTCGAGAGACGGCATGAACTCCCTAAGGGGGGGGGAAAAAAATGCTGCATTATATTCACACTGACGTAAATTTAGCCCCGCGCAGGTGGAATTTCAAGCTGCCGATTAACAGTGATGATAAATACAGAATTTGGCATCTCACAGCACGCCCAAACCTCATTCCACACACCTGCTGTCTGACTTGCAGGCGTCCATGTTGTCGTGGTTGAGATTCCAGAGTCGTGTCAATTCATCACTGCAACAGAAGTAAACCTCAGCATGCTTGAAGAATTCAGTACATTCCTTTTTCTAACAGGACTGGGGGCTTTCCAGCGTATAAACAGACACCCTTATCTTACCCAATACTCATTTCTCAGTAACCCATAAAAGCCTCAATGAGTTTTTATGATTAACACCTTAAAATAGGACTGAACGTCTACTGACTTGCCCATGAAGATCTTCCGGTCAGGCCCCTTCCCCAAGAAGTCTTCCGGAGCTGGTCTCTTACGAGTAGGCCTTGAGGGCTTCGCGTCAGCAGGCCTGAAGCAGATAAGATAGAGGGAATGGACATGCCGGCCTTCAGCCTGCTCATCTGCAAGCAGCATGACGTTCCAAATTCACAGCTTATAAAGAGATCCTAAAGAGGTCCATGCTGACCATGCAGCAACGAGCACCACACCTGAGCAACAAGCCATTACCTTTCCTTCACAAAGCTTGGACAGCCTTCATTTTTCCACGCATTCCAGTTCTCCTCATTGTTCAAAATGTGCTGTAAAGACATAAGCCGAGACTGACACCTCTGAATATTTCTGAAGTGTGTAAAAATATACAACCTACTTTTGCTAAGGTTCAGGGTACAAATCACTCAAGAACGTTTCCCATTAAACGTTCTGTACAGGTCATATAATTTTCACTAATCATTATTTATTTACGTGAAGAAAACGTTTAATACTCTTGTATCTTAGAATAATAGTTTTAGCATCTTCAGTTTCATCAAGAGGCCTACCTCCACCATGTTGGCGAATTTGTCTCCATCAGGTGGAATTTCTCTGAGCAACTGCAAAGGAAAGATTGTGCTGTCAAACAAACATGCTTTGGGTAGACACCCTTCTGTGCACCAACAGGCGTCTGCCACAAAAAGAATCAGCTCCCCTGGGTAATAATTAATTCCAACTCTCAGCCTATTGGGTAATTAATAAGAAGTAATTACTATTCTTTGGGTAGAAACAATAACCCTGGATTGAAAATAAATTGAGATTTTCACCAAGGGCTATTTAAAGACAACCGGGGATGAAAGAACTGACCTGGTAAACCAGTTTGGTGGTTTCTTCCATCCATAGACACTGGTCATCATTTAAAACACAATTGGAGCTGAGGAAAGGGAGTTGCAACATTTCAACAAACATTTCAACAAACATTTGAACAAACATTTGAACAAACATTTGAACAAACATTTGAACAAACATACGTACATACATACATACATGCTGATTGCAAAAGGCTATTTTGCTAGTTGTTAGCCAATCTGTTTTACTAAACTATATCTGCATCGTGGGATTTTAAGGACCTGTTCAACATTCCTAAAAACACAGGGGAGATAAATATAACTTACCTTTTGAACTTGACCTGGCCTTTCAGATACTGGAAGAGGATTAAATACTGCAGGAGAATGTGGCGTCGGAAGTTACCATCACTTAACTGCAAGTCCATCAGCTGTGTGAAGGGAGGACAAGACAATGAGGGCCAAACAGCCTTCGCCCAAGGATTTACAATGAATGTCAGCATCTAGAAAGCCGGTGTTTTGAGACTGATAATAGCACAGCACCTTCTCACTGGTGAGGAATTTCGCAAAGTAAACATGCTCTCCTCCAGCCGTCCTGAGCTCTTCCAGTTTCCGCTTCGACGCCTGAGTGTCGTCCAGTTTGTAGCTTTTAAACACCGCCAGGGTCTCATCTGAGTACTGGGGAACAATAAAGAGAACGTCACCGGAAAAGCAGGCAGTTTAACGAAGAGGCTCCCCACCGGAAAGTGAGCCTGGTATATGAGCTTGTTCCTCGCCTGAAAAACATGCACCTATATTAAAACTGTATTATTTTAAGCAATGGATAAGCAAAAACTGCAGATGACCGATCAAGCACAGATTTGCGTTTAACAGTCACTGATTACATTCGCGCCACTATCTGGCCATTGCTTTGTGCACGGGTGCAATGACACGAGTCGTGGTGCAAGCGACTGAGAAGGGCACCTTCAGAAAGGTCATCCAGGAAAACTTGTCGTAGCACTGCACTGGGTTCCTGAAGTAGTCTTGCAATGTCCAGAACTTTCTATACAGGGCGTAATCGATGGGAACGGTGCTAGAGAAGAGGACATAAAAAGAATGACTTAAAAAAAAAATAATTAAATCACGACTGTGCACATTTTATCACATAATTGACTACACGGCAAATTCAGCCTTTCCTATAACTTGCATTGACGTCCATACCCAAGTTCTCATTAAGATAACACTAGACTGCCCTTTTGTTACCAGGGCTGCTGATGTCACAGAGAGCCCCTCTTACCAGGGGGTCGGCTCGTCGTCTCCCATCTCACCCTCTTCCACTTCCATACCATCCTCTTTCTCTTCTGTGTGCTGTGAGGGACAAAAATGCAAGTGTGACCATTCCACCTTGAAATGCCACAACTGTGACCCACAGAGACAAAACAATGAGAAACACAACGGAATCTGCGCATGGCTCTCTACATGCTGTTCCCTTTAGTGTCATCGCTGTGAATGCTACTCTTATGGCAATTAATTGTTTTAATACAACGTGCAGTTTCTATAACTTTGTAATTTGTATCGCATCCTTAAAAAAATTAAAATAATAAAAATATTTTCTCCAATGTGCTTCATATCTGGCACTGATCCACAGTCAACTATGGTGTATTTGTAGATACTGGCAATCACGTGTTCTGAGTTCTAGAACTAGCCTGCTGTTGGGTTCCACAGAACTGCTACTTGGTTCTTTTTAGGTTGAACATCACAGGAATGGGCAGCTGTTGACATGCAGCATATTCAGAGTGGACACCAACCTTCTGACCAAGAGTGCTCTCCTGCTCATTCTTGTTGAACACTGTGATGTTGTCAAGGTTAAACTGGCTCTGCAAGTTCAGACCTGAGGGCACAGAAGACAAGCCAAGCAAGATTAATACCTCAAGATAAATATATAGACAACACACGAATAAATAACAGATTTCACCTCATGCTGACTTCTGTTAAGAAATACACTGAAATCAAAGGGCAGAGTAATCCCTCCCTACCGGATTTCTCCGACAGGGGAAACAGTCGAGCCAGAAATAGTTGGATCCGGCCGCAGAAGACAGTGTTCTGCGTTTTGGACAGACGCCTCAGGAGATCTGGGCAGGGAGACACAAACATATGCTTGTTACCGGTGTGCCGTGCATTTATGGAGCATAAACAATGATCAAATGACAGCTCACTTCAAGATTTGGAAACTGGAAACAATAATAATATAACACACCTGCAGCAAGTGATGTTTGTAATAAAAATTTAAAATTAACTAACAGGTACTGGAGCATTTTGTGTTGCTGAGGCTGTAATGTAATGCATGAAGCAGTTTAGCAGTTTAAACTGGTATAAACCTTACCATTGCACATCCTTAACAAGTAGTTCTTCCCAGCAGTATAAAATGAGCTCTAGAAGACACAGAAGGTTACAAATATGGTATCCAAAGCACCAAAGAGCAGTTGTCAGATCCCTTTGATTGACAAAAAACAGGGATGCACCATAAATCACCCCCCCCCCCAACTTACAGACTTCCATGTGGAAACGTTTTCCTCAACAAAAGTGAATATTTTGTCACACTGGTCAAGGGGAAGACAGTCAAGCACATCTCCAAGCAGGAGGAAAGGGGTGGTGGCTGAGCAGATTCCTGCAGACCAGAAGAAGAGCTAAATTCCAAGATTTTGCAACTTCTGACATTTGCCTCGACTTCTATACATCAGCACAACTATCTAGCCAGCCACAAAGAGGCAGTCAGATATTACCTTCAGTGACTCCATCAATACTGAGGTAAATGAGCGACAGGAAATCATCACAGCCAGTGTTCTGTTTCACCTACGGAATACAAAGTTGCCATGCCAAGTATTAACCACGATACACACTTTATATGATTCATTCATTATTGATATTAATAACAAATCTCAGCTTACAATTACCCCCTCCAACACCCCTCGAAGGGCCTGATCAAGCGTTGTCTTCTTCTCCGTCTCACTGGGGAAAAAAGTCGGTCTCTTGTTACTCGTTAGTCACCCAGTGATTAGCTAAACCTTAATGAGTGCGAAGAACTATGTACGGACTGGAATCACACGCAACACTTAATTAGATCAATGAAATCGGACAACTCTTACTTTCCGGATAGCTGGTTGAATATGTTTATCAAGGGTTTGATGGTCTTACTGTCCAACGCACTTATAGTTGCAGCCTTGGGGGAAAAAAACAGACACGTATGTTTACTGAATGAAAGATGTGGACACGTTTCAGAAAATTAAAGCTACATAACGTTCGTTACCCTAACTTTGTTAAAACAAAGACATAAATTGCCCCATCACCTACCAAAACGTTAACAAAACAGCCCACAGCGCTAACTAGCCGGCTAGCCGGGATAACGCACTCATATTCAAACGTATGCAAACTTTGGCAATAACCAAGCTTAGCATACACATGCGGTGGGTGGGCATGCTTAAACTGCATAATCCTTACCGTAAATTTATCTTTGGCTTCATTAAAATTGAACACAGACGGAGACATCTTTTACACAAATACAGCGCTTAGATGCAGCGCAACACAGCGATCTTCCGTCATGGAAAAAATGCGCCGGAAATGACGCAAAAACCAATCGCCCACAAGGTTGTACTGTTACCTGCCATAGCAGATCTATTCCTTATTTGCATCATCTAGATGTATTAAAGAAATAAATCAATTAAATGTCAGCTTTATTTGGAAGAATACGCAGAATTATATAAGGAAAATGGATCTCATTAAACACTATAAAGATGGGGGAATTATTGATTTTGAGGTGATGGGATTGAGTTGTTAAAATTAATTGGCTCGAGTCTTTCATAAGGAATGGTAATCTGCCCCAGTTGTAATGTTCCTCAGTACTTTGCCAGTTAGTGGGGGGTGTTGCATTTTTACTGAACTGTGATACCCGTCACGCTTTTTTACAATCGAGTGATTTTGAGAAGGAAGCCCATGTTGGTTAAGAGCTGGCAGGAAAGAGGTATATGGTCAGTGATTCATCTAATGGATGAATAAAGTGAGTTACTGGGACATGTGAATTTTAATAAGAGATATAATCTGAATTGTTCTTTAGCGGAATCCTCTACCCGCATTTCTGCCCTTGTCTAAGGGGTTTGGGAATAATCATAGGCCAAAATTGCAGAAGATAATTACTGACAAATTGGATTTGTTGGACAAAAAAATCTAATATTACTTTTTTCAAGAAAAGGTTTCATTAAGTCTTTATATCCTGGGCCAGCAAAAAGTAAAAGAGATTATGGACAACTGGAAATTTGCATAGTTAGTTGCATAGGTGTCCATAAGTTATGGTTGGATGTATTTCAGTGGCTGGGAGAGAATTCCGTGAATGTGGAGCTTCCTTCTCTCAAGGTTATTTAATATGATTATGCATTACAAAACAAATATATTGAGTTTTTGGTTATTAACATTGTTACTATGGTACAGTTTTTTGTACATACACGTACATTTACGAAATCTCCTCGCCTTCCGTAATGAATGGAAGGAGGTGTTGTAGGTCAGTGTTTCCCAACCTTGTCCTCAGTGAACCCCGGACAGTCCATGGCTTTGCTCCCTCCCAGCGCCCACCCAATCAGGAAGACCGAATACCTGGTACAGGTGCCCTGGGAGCAGAAAGGAAGAAAAAACATAGACTGTCTGGAGTTCCCCGAGAACTGGGTTGGGAAACACTGTTCTAGGTAATACAAACTACAGTATATAGCTTGCCCCGAAGATATTCCGAGATGACACTCCAGAGGGCGCCAGCTCTCAGTCCGACACAAAGTGAAATCAGCTGGTTAGAAGATGTTAAAGTTGATGGACAGAAGATGGCGCCCTAGGCTGTCGCTTATGTCGCCTAATGGGTTAAATGGCGCTAAAGAGCATTTAAGATGCCTAACCACGGAACATCATAGGACATGGACAACAACTCCACACACAGGGTAGGGTTTGAACCGCCAGCAGTGGAGGTGTAAGGCAATTGTAGCCGTCATTACGACTTGAACAGTGAATTATCAGAATGTAACGTGATGCTTTAAAATTCTTTTTCCATGTTAACAATTATGAAATAAGGCCCAGTAAAAAAAAAGTATTAGCTTATCATCCTTTCAATCAGAAACAAGTGATGAGGGAGGGCAATTTTTTTTTTTTAATTTTTATTTCTTAGAAAAAAGAAAAAAGTTTTCAACATCAACAGTAAACAAAAGGAACAGCAACAGATATATGACATATGGTCTGATCTGCAAAATTAATATGAAAAGAAAATATTTTTAAAAAAATGTTTCATTCAAAATGCCAGTTCATATCTATTAATTTCCTTCTTGAGGAGTGTTCAAAGTCCTGGTTCTTCTATCCTGAAACTTGCGACCATCAGCTTTGCTGCAGGAAAATACACTTTTAAAAAATAAAAAAAATCGATGCGGGCTAAATTCGCCACGCGGGCGGGGATGATAAACTAATGATTTTTTTTTACTGGGCTTAAGTTATTGACATTTAATATGACTCTCAAACTATCCATCTTCCAATCATCGTCAAGGTCAAAATTCACTCACTCACTCACTTTACACACACACACACACACACACACACACACAAACACACAGACATATGTGTGAGGCATTTGTCACCAATTATCATCTCAAGCATTAATTATTTTTTAGAGTAAAGGGGATGCCTTCGGTCAGTTATTCTATTACCAGTAGGTGTCACTGTCGTGTCACTATTAAAGTAACGAATCGGTGGTGCCGCTTCAAAATACAAGAAAAATATACACGGGAGGTGTGACGTTGTAATCGGGACGTGGAGATCCCTCGCATCATCGATGAGTGGAAAGCCTCCGAAAACCACAAAAGTAGATTTCTGATTGCTTTTTGAGATTTTGTGTGTGTGTGCACGTATTTTTCAGCAAACTTCTCAGGCGCTAAAAGAAATACGTTGCTGTGAATATGCGAGTGTGACAGTAACTTTTATCACGAGGGGTGCTCCTGTATGCTTGCGTGAGATAAGTGTTTTTTATGTGTGCTCATGGATGTGATCATAACCGTCGGGTGTGACAAACAACTTTTTTCGTTCTGTTTTTAAACATGCAGTCCTTGGGCCTGATGCCCAATGTTTCCTGAGATAGTTTCCAGTCCTGAATTAGCGGCATGGAATTTGGATGCAACATCAAATAGAGCACATCGGGCAGTAAAATACCTCCAATTTAGGTTTCATCTTCACGGCCTTAATGGAATATACGCTATAAATATTACAGATATTGTGTCATGCATTGTGTATTATGTTGTATACTTAGGTTTTTCTTTATGGATACTACAGAAATATCGACTTACATTATTGAAGGATAACGCTGACTAATTCTGACTAACGCTGATTAAAAATTGCATATAACTAAATTTAAAATATAGATATATATACAAAAGATTAAAGTTTTAATCTCTTAACTGTAGCATTTCGATTATGATCTGTTAGGGTTAGAGTTCCAGAACACATTATAAGCAAGGGATTATGAGTAATACATCTCTGCCTGAAACCCGTTAAGGAGGATCTGACGGTTTTGCCACAGAAGACAATTTGGTAACACTTTACTTGAGAAGCACTTAGTTACTGAGTTTAAAAAAGAAAAAAAAAAACATAGTGTCAGCATTGAATACATTAACTTATTGATTCATAATGAAAGAACATGGGATGAGTATGTAACACACTTCTGGTTAATTAATACATTAAGTAAGAGTTTCACTAGGTTATTTGTGGTCTACAGTCACATGATCCTGTTTTTTTTTTTTTTTTTTTTAACTGAGCCGGTCTAAGGTACCTTCTGCATTAACAGCACTGGTGCTGCTGGCTGAATCGCCAGTGAAATACCCAGAAATTAACAATCAGTGTGATTTGGTAAAAGTATGATCTATGTAACACTGTGATGTAGCATAACAGTTTCTGCATCTGTGTAATAGATTTAAAAAAATAATAATAAAAGATTTCAAGCTGTGAAAGCAGTCATTGGTAACAACAGCACTAAGTGAATAATGATACCATTATAACTATGGAAGCCATTTTGGCTGCGCAGTTTTGATTCAGTACCTTCATGTGAAAGTCCTTTGTGTTACTTATAATTGGTCTGAGAATCCGGGGGG
>JAODKF010000089.1:3043785-3058652 GCA_026779585.1 Mormyrus proboscirostris
TCCTTTGTTTTACTTATAATTGGTCTGATAATCCGCCCCCCCCCCCCCCCACACACACACACACACACTTCTTCTTTTTGTAGGGGCATAAAGGCCTTTGGCGGGGGTTACATTTCAGAGCATCACTGTCCGTCACAATTAACACACTCTTGTTGGGCTGGGTTGGGGTCCCCACATCCACGGGCTGGCGCACGGCCGCCGGCGTGGGAAGGGGGCCTTCGACTGCACTCGGCTCAACTCCATCACGGGACCCGCAGGACCTCAGGCTTAGAGGAGCGCAGCGAGATTCACTGCGTTGTCAGCCTGTGGCGGTGGGGAGAGTGATTCCGGCTCTCCTGTTTGGTCAACGTGGTTGTTTTAGTGTTTGAGGAGAGATAAGATAGTGTCAAGAAGCTGACGCGAGTGTGCGGTTAGCTGTAGGGCAGTACATCGTTTTTCAGCAGTGTTCGTGACATTGAGAAGTCTTCGGCGTGCAGTTAGACAGCTCCTCCTTCTAAGCTAAAGCTCAGCTGAAATGCCAGCCCCCCCCCCCACACACACACCCACACCCTTTTTTCAGTTCCCTCTGTCCAAAAGTGTACTCCTCACTGCAATGGAAAATCAACACTATTCACCTAGAACTCATAGAATTGTAAAATCTCCAAAATGCCTTCATAGGTTATTCTTCCTTATGCTCCTTTCATAAAATTCACTCGGGGAAACAGCTTTCTAACGGTAAACTGTTAAATGTTTAACTCTGATACTTGATTGTAAAATACGAAGGCTATTTTTTGCGGACTTCTGAAAGCATTGAGCATTGCTAGGTATCTGCTCAGCGTTACATATCTTAAATGCCACTGTCAAAAGAGCAGAGATTTCCCCTTGGAAATAATACATTTGTTAACCTTGTGTCTAAACTTAGTGTGTGCTGAAATGTATAATATTTTGGATACAAAATGAAGTTTACTGCTAAATTAACTTTGCAGTACTTGTTGAACAACAGCATTTAAATCCACTGGGAGATACTAAATGTGGAATTTTGTACCTGCTTTTTAAATTCTGGACCTCATAAGACTGATCTTCAAAGATGAAAAAAAAGGATTCAGCTTGTAGACCAGGGTTACCCCATCATTGCCACTGGTTTTATGAAGGTAAAACTTCATAAAATGAAGTAAAAGAAGATATGCAAAAAAAATAACAACTAAACGAAAATGATAAACATTGTTTCCAAAACAAACTGAAATAAAATGAAACCAGGTGTCGAATACCTTTAATTAATAATTAATAATCTAATTACCGTTTTTATTCATATTTACCTTAATTACTGATTTGTTTTTTGTTAATGTCCATTAATAACGCCTGGAACATTTTTTGCCCATTTTGAGGACAAAAGTGCATGATGTGCAGTGTGAATTCATGTAGGATTCACTAAAGATCAGACACATAACACTTAGAAGTAAAATAACTAAAATAAACTGAAAAATATATATAAACTAAATGAAAATGAACATTTAAAATAAAAACCAATAAATCACACTGAAAACTAAATTGGATTTCAAATGAAAATTGAAAATAATATAAGAATAAAAACTAAATTAAACAAATCAAAACCATATAAGATGTTGCAGACGGGAGGAACCTTGGGGGGAAAAATGAGACCAAAAATGTTTCTTACTGGCACGGTGGAGAGGTGCGGCAAAACAGAGTTGTTTATTAGGGTGAAGTACAATGTTGGGACCTGAAAGGTCAAACACACACAGGAAGAAGAAGCTACTTACTGGCACGGATGGTGGGCTATGGCAGAAGACAATATGGTACGCGGCGCCAACACAATGGGGAACCGCGCCCCATCTTTAACAAACTGCTCCCACAGCCCCTCTGAGACATTACCATGTAACCAAGGATGTTATGCGGCCAGGAAACAACAAGGCAGATGTGTATCGCCCTGGTCCTGGGGAGGCAGACTGAGCCCCCTGACTTTCTGTCCCACCCTGACCCGAAGCTTCCTGATCACTCACGTGGAGCGTAAGGTAGCCCAGATGTGGCCCACTAAGAAACCCCCCCCCACCACCGTCCCCGTTCAGTCGTGGCTCTGGTTGCGTCTAATATCACTCGTTAGCTTGTCACTCAGTGCCTTGTCCTTTCGACCAAAAGTAAACATGCCGAATGAGGGGTAAAAAATAGCTTCGAATGCCTTGCTTCCAGTGCAAACGTGGCCTCGCCCTCCGCGTTATCGCCGCAGCCCCACACGCAGGAATAGAGAGGCCGAATTTCAGAGCTGCAGAGCAAGGGCATCGGAGGTAATGACACCGACACAGAAGATTGAATGACAGGCATGTTAACGGTAAACTATCAGCTTAACGGGCCTCTTCCTTCCCTTAATCAGGCGCTTGGCCGAGAATCATTTGCGCAATGTATATAATTCGCTGGCAGGATTTCCCGCTTTTAAACTCTTTATGAGTGAAGTATGCTTAAAGCCTGGGTCATTCTAAACCCCCCGGGCTGCTGGGAAGGTGTCGTGTGCACGTGGTTGAGCTACGCCGCACACGCTTGTTCCGGGAAGCCGTGGGGAACCTTCTGGTTTCACCCTGAAGTGATGACCAGGTTCACCGCACAACACATTTCGTTCGCTTTTTAGGCAAACAGCCACATTGTCATGCCCTGCCCGTCCGATCCTCCTGTGTGCCACGCCCCCCCTCGCTGTCTCGTGTGGAGTCATTTCTGCGAATGTGAACCAGAATAAAACGTGTCAGTAATTATCATGCTGAAGAGAGCATTCTGACTCTTTGAGAAGCAAAAATGGTCACTTTGGACATAGTACTTGTTTCTGTAGAAATTCATCAATGACATACACTCATTAAAGCATTTTGTGTTGGCTATGGCCTTATGTGTCAAGTTCAGAATCACACCGCTAACATTCAGAACTTTTGTTGGGTTTTCTAGGGGATTCAAACTTAACAGGACTAATCACCTACCATCAGCCTCGAAGGGGACATTAACTAACACAAATATAAAGTTACTAACCTGATAACTATTAGTTTTCTGTTTACATTTTATCTGATGAACATTTACAGAATTCAAGAAACATTTAGCGCGATATCCACGTGTTTTCTATGGAGAGATAAAAACAAGGGAGCCTAAAGCAAAAAGCATTTAAACCTTCGTTAGCTAGCTGCAACGTTAGCAGAGTCGCTAAAGGGAAAAAAAAAACATAGCAGATCAAGAATTAAACATTAGGGAAAAAGGTACAAAGAAAAAAGTTTTTTTTGTTTTTTTTGACAGGATCAATGCCTGGGTCATTGCCAGGAACCTTCCTGCTGTGTTACGGGGGCGGGGCTCTCGTGTTCCTGCAATTTGAGTATTCTCCATATTTGGGGGACGGCAGGAAGCCGTAATGCAGGACAGCAGCCACTTCCCCTATCAGGGGGCCCAGCCAGTACACCTGAGTAGTGTAAGCTGTAATGGCAAAGGCTGTTTCTCTCATTACAGCTGTGTACCATTTTGAATTGAAACGTGATGAATTCAAGCTGTGTTACCCTTTTAGTAAGGACACAGAATTCAGCCTTTTTGTACGTCAACGTCTCTGTGCGCTAAAGTTAATGAATTGAACTAAAATTAATGAATTGAAACATCCCTAACTGACAAACTTGTTACTGAAATGCGAATTATGTTTTTTTTTTTTTTTATTCTTAGGGGTTTTCATTTTAAACGCATAAAAGCCCACAAAAGGTTTAGACAACATCAACGCAACGTATACATCAGGCTGTCAGAGAAGGAGGATGTTACAGGGGATTATTAATATGAAATACTGCATGGAAGGCAGCGTTTATTAAAATTAGTCAAGATTACCCAGTGGTTTTGAAAGGATGCCTTAATGAGAGCTGGGCCGAACAAGTGGGCGGGGTTTATACCACACCCAGTCTAGCTGGCCTGTGGTGAAAACAGACATTAGTCTTGGTAGGAATTCACAGGTTTTTCGCAGCTTCAGAAGAAGTAAATGTACTTCACAAGGATCACACAACTCTGTTCACGTTGATTTTCACAAATGGTGTTGATTTTCCCTTGCAGTGAGCAGCACGCATTTGGACAAAGGGAACTGAAAAAAGAACCAGCTGCACGACTGAGGGGTTGGAGTTCAAGGGCCTTGCTCAGGGGCCCATGGACATGTGGCTATTCTGCCAAGACCCAAACCGATGACCGTCCAATCAGAGGCACAGAGGCTTAGTCGCTGTTTGTACAGGCACGGGTACATAGGAACTATTAGGTTTCCGCTTATCCCATTATACACACATACCACCTTGTGTGAGACACACAAATAAGCAGGTGAGAGCGCGAAGCTTAGGGCCAGAGCACATGGTCAGCCATTTATCCGGCACGCAGAGCGAGTTTCAGGCTTGGAGACCTTGCTCGAGGGCCAAACAGTGATGCGACTACTCCGGCAATCACCAGATTTGAACCACTGACCTTCTAATAATATATTACGACTGTCATAATCTCGACATCATTGCAAATTACGGCTGTTTAGGACACACGCCAATTAACTCTCATCATGTGAAAGAGGGCGAGCTGGCCGGGAGAGGCTGCCCCCGTACCTCTGGGTGTCATTTGTTCGGTGACGATCATAAACCTCTTGAAATGCTAGATGGTCAGGATATGTTAGAGGCCACGCGATCCCACAGGAACACTTACTGACACTCCAGACACACTAGTTTAAAAACGATTGTTCACTCACAGCTGCCAGATGTCCCATGCTCGCCGAAAGGCCGGCGGCCAGGACGGCGGCGCCCATGACGTCCCTTCTCCTTTTATCTGTGGTCGCTAGGACACACGGGACCAGCTGGAAGGGGGGCAGACACTCAATGCCAAAACCTTGACTTGCCGTGACTTTATTTAGCTGTTGAGGGAGAGGAAAGAGGAAACTGTATATTTTGCACTTGCCTAACGGGCGACCAAAAACCTGAATGTAATGTTAAGAGGACTTGGAAAGAATCCACTTTTGGCGAACAGTAGACAAGATTGGAAAAACAAATTACAGGAGGGCGATTGTTTATGTAGCATAAAGTCTTTCCCCCATTGAAAAGGGCACCTTAGAAATGGTACTGATGCTTAGCCTGAAACGTCAAAGCCTTCCTGGAGAAATTAGCATCAAACCAAACCACACAAAGATCAAAGGTTGCCCTGTTGATGATTTCCGCATAGGTTCCTGATATTTGACCAAAGCATAACCACTAAAGAAAATCATCATAGCGTCATTGCCTTATGAGATTAAACTAGTAACATAACTAATTAACCATGCACAACTATGATCCAACCTAGTGCCACTGGCCACTGGAAATAATGGCCCCCGTGATCTAAGGCATCACGTAGAGCGCAGCCCTCAAGATTCTGCTCTGGCGGCTGACCAGCATTCCCACGGTGACCGCTGGATTCAGGTGAGCCCCACTGGTGGTTTAACGGGAAACACGACCTAGAACAATTACATGGTGTGCGGGATGTGTGGAATTTCAGCAGGCGACACAGCTCACGATGGCCAGGCCAAAAGCCAGGGACACCTTCACTTCCGGGTCGGGTCCGGTGTTGTTCTCATTACCAGTGACAGCACTGGTACCCGTCAATATAAAGAGGGTCATGCCCTCCAGCTGGGGCAGCACGACTCGCCAAAAAGACATAGACCTGATCCCCTTTGCTATGGACTAAGTCGTCTGCTCTGTCTGGTGACAAATACAGACTAGTCAATAAAGCATTTATAGGCACTTTTTATAGTAGTACTGTAGGTGTTAAGTATCCAAAAAATGGCGAAGCCCTATGGCACTAATACACAAACTGCTGAGTAAGTTTCAGTTCTTATAAGGACATGGACTGAAGATTGATGTGCTCAGCTTGGCTTGTTGCCAGGCGGACTTGAGGCCTTTTTTTATGAGGCACTAAAATTCTCCGACCATGAAACTGCGCCCCTTAAATATTTGATTACTTTGCTATTATTTCCAGTTCCTGAGGAAGACATATGAGGTAGTTAAACACTGGATGCCAATGAGCATTTTGCCAAGTCTAAACTCACACAAACTTCATGGGTCCGAATCACTTGCATGCAATTTGGATTTGAGCAATCCTGAGTTTCACAATATATACATATGTATACGGAAAAGGCAGGATGTCACAAATGGCATCTCCTGGACCACTGCCATCGCTGTTTAACCCATTGACAGTGTTGGGGAAGTTACTCACAAAAAGTAATCCATTACAGACACAGGTGGAAATTTCACGTCCAGAGAGTACAAATCCAAAGCAAGGTTTTGTTTAAACCAACCAGTTGAGTACTCTGTGACTGTGATTCTTTATACTCAACTCAGCACCTGCAGTGATATCTTCCAGATGAGGTTCTGGCACAACAGCGAACATCCAGGCAATCGCAGAGCACCTCAAACGTGCTCAGAGGGGCCACCAGGATGAGGGAACAGCAGGACGTCATACACAAGAGCAGCTAGAAGCATCACCAGCAGCACCAACCATTGGCCCCACCCGGTACACCTGCCATACCTCTGAAGGAATTAGCAAGCTAGCCGTTGTTTTAGGTTTGTTTAAATAGAATCAGTTTTGGGTTCCAGCAACCAGGGGCTCACTACTGTAGCAAAATGGAGTTTAAGGTGCCAGTTTCCTCTGTTTCCCCCCACAATTCAAGATATCGTCAGCACAGGATTCATTTTGACCACCTAAGAGAAGCCAGAAAGTCCATATTTCTCCCTGCAATTGACATACCCACTGATTATGGAAAGCTTTCAGAACAAGAGCTGCAGAACAAGAGCTGCCAGCAGCCGCACCACCTGCAGTTCTGACCAGGATATCCATCTAAAGCTAAGCAGGCTTGGCTTGGCCAGTACTTGGATGAGAGGCCAATTAGGAACTCTGGGTTTCTGGTGGAAGAGGTGTTGGTGTGGCCTACATCTTAGCCCGTCCTGTGTAAATTCCAATGCCCCAGGCCAGTGATGGGGGACACTGTGCTGTCCTTTGGATGAGATGTAAAAACTGAGGTCCTGCCTCTGTGGTCAGAAAAGATCCCTGGGCATCTTTCAGAAGAATAGGGGTGGTCCCTGTTTACCTGGCTGAAATTACCCACTGTGGCCCTATCAGATCAGGCCTCCTAATCATGCCCTGTATCTGATTGGTGAATTTTCACCTGCCCCTTTTCTACTGTGTGGTGAGCATACTGGTGTTGAATGACTGCTGTGGCCCCATCCAGGTGGGGGCTACAGAGAGGTGGTGGCTGAAGTGGACCCCCATTGATTCCTTGAAGTGCTTTAGGTGTTTGAAAAAGTGCTAAATTCTTTCCTTCAAAAGCTAGGCCACATGAATGGGCAGGATTGATTCCAGTACAGCTGATCTGTGGACAAAGCATTACATTTCATTCACACTTTTAAGTGTCAGACTTTTAAGTGTTATGTATTTACAGTCATGAAAGACATGCAATGCATTTTTGAGACCTTAACCCACCACAGGATGCTGGTTACTGGTCTGAAGCTGCTTCATCCCACAGCATGGGTGATAAGGAAGGATAACCTGTAAGTTTAACCAACTCACTCGAGGGTAATCAAAGGTTTATGTCTGAATATGGAAATTGCATAGGCTCCGGATGCTTGCGGCCCCACATAGGACAAGGAGGTATGGACGAGGCATGGAAGGAAGGATGGGTGGATGAAACTTACTCCTGCCAGAGTCCAAAGCTGGAAAAGCCTTGGGTAGCACTGGCATCACTGGGCTTGAAAGGCTGGGGGGGGGCACCTTCAAAAAAAGTTAGCAAAACATTAAGCATATGCCGTTACATGAAGGATTGTGAGATGAGACAGCATTACCCCAACGCGGTACTCAGGAAAGACTCCCGTCAAGGTTGATTATGCAACAGTTGCAAGGAGTAACTGAAGGCTACTCACGCTGTTAACTTTAGTCCATACTCAATGACACTGGCAAAGGCTGCTCCCATCATCCTCTGGGTCACAATGTACAACACAGGTCAGAAGATGCTGATCCGGCAGCTGACCAGCATCCCCAAGCCAACGGCCCGGGTCAGGCGGACCCCAAAGATGTGCCCCAAACTCTGGACCAAGGTGGCGCTTGGCCAGGCCAAAAGCCAGGGGAACCTTCACCTCCTGGTTGGGAGCTGTGCTGCCTGCTGAAATTCCACACATTCCGTACACAACGTTCTTGAGGTTCTACGTTGTGTTTCCCGTTAAAAGTGGGTTGTATCATACGTTGGCTTTTCCCAAATTGGGTTTGAGGGGGCGGTTGATGGGGGTGGGAGTCCCAGAAGATACAGAAATTTCCCAGAAGTTGCATGACCCCTACACTGATCCATGATTTATTTTCTTACACTCATAGACATGATGTCATTCACCTGCCATATCAAGTAATTTTGCACATTTTAACATGTTGCATATATACTCCCCACAAGTTTGAGGGATCTGATCCTTTGGTTTATGCCATTTTATTGGTTTAGCAGACTTGTAGTTTACATGTCCGTTACTCCATGCACCGTAAAACAAACTTAACCCAGAGTGGCTGACATTTTATCCAGTATCAGCTAGTTAGGGAATCAGATGAGATCCTGACCTGTTTCTTCTGAAAACACACCTTTAAGCATTGATGTTCCAAAGAAGAACTGCAGGAGTCAACAGGTTAGGCAGCTAGAGAAAATGCATCAGCTGTAAGGGCTGCCATGCGCGTTGCGTTTTGCTTTTCATCGACAGGCGCGTCCCGCGATTCGCTTGAATGTTGCACTGCTGCATGCATTTCTCTGCGCTGCACACTCCTACTGATGACAATGAAAATGGATACAAACACATTCCAAAGTGGTTGCATGCATTTTTTTACTCTCCCCCCCCACACCCCCCCACAAACACTAAGGAAAATCATGTACAATCAAACAATTGGCTAATACAATGCAACATTAAAAACGCATAAAGACGCGCAAGTATGTGGAGAAGAGAAACGCAAGATGAAGACACAGAAAAATGCATGTGACAAAAAAAAATGCAGCACGTGTTGTGCTTTTCATTGCGTTTTTTTTTTTTTTTTTTTTTGCTTCCCTACTATGAACATATCATAATGACCTAAATCTATTAACAAAGGAAGTGCTAGGAAAGAGGTGTGTAGCTCATGTCTGGAAAGCTGTGGATTCAAATCTCACTGGCAGGCAGGGTAATCACATGACCGCCGGGCCTTTGAGCGAAGGCCTTTACCCACATTTGCTGCAGGGATTGCTTGACCCTGCCCTCTTCCCTTGTACGCCACTCTGGATAAAAGCATCTGCTGAACAGATATAACATCCACAAGGGACACTGAAAAAGTGAAAATATATATTATGCACTTTGCAGAGTTACAGTGTGTAGGACTCCGGTTTCACCCCACAAATTATGTGGTTATGGGAGCCGGTGTCTCTGTCGGTAGCGTGTGATTGTGCGTGAGCCCAGGATTGGCTTGGCGTTCTCTCTGCTGCCTTGTGTCCTGTCTTTGCTGGGATCAAATCCAGACAACACACCACAACCCTGAACTAGATAAGCAGTTATGAAAGACAGATGGATGGAATGCCCCCAAAAGGACACGCTACAGGGTAGGCACAGGCGCGAATAACATTCAGCTGAACATTCTATTGGTAATTGATTAATTTGTATGGGGGGATTTTATTACTTGTTATATGTTACAGTATATATATGTTATAGTGATGCTGGTTAAATACAGGTGCACATTTCACTCTGAAGGGCTTATTTCCATATGTCAATTTGCTTTTTCTGTGCCCTTGGTGTAGCATCACATTTTCGGGAATTTGAATATTGTTATTTTTAATGGATAATTTACTGACTTAATGTTAATCTTTGAGAAAAGAGTTTCTATATACACAGAAAAATTCAAAACGAACTTACATCAGTAGTAGGATAGTAGTAAAATAACAGCAATCCTGAGGACTTTACTCCGCAGTAGTGTCCAGCTCTTTGACTGGCAGGACGGTGATTCTTAGTCATTCAGAATTAAACTCTGCAGTGCTGGTACGGCAAGGCACTAGGAGTGTGAAAAGTACAAAACAATTTGGCCCAGCACGTAGCATGGAAGCTGCAAGGGTCTTTAATCAGCACTTCAGCTGCGTGCCTTTGACGGCGAGGCAGAGGCACCGCTGTCTTATCTAGCTAGGCGAACTCGTGCACGTGGCGTGGCGCCGCATCCCACGCTTACCACTCAGAATTGTTTACGTGTGAAATAACGGGCTTTCGGCGTGGTTTCGCAGCTATTGTGCTTTCTGTAAATCAGAGCGTGTCACTGCCCGGTGTCCCGTTACAAAGTGCAGGACAAACACCAGCCTCGGCAGTGCATGGAGGACGCAAAGAGCCGGTGGTGGTAATCGGAGGCGGGGTTCACGGAACGAAGAGCAGAGTGAACAGGAGGCAGAGCCACGGTAGGAGAGTGAGATATGAAGCGATCAAAAGTCATGCGGTAAAAATGACGTGAGATGCAATTACAGGTAGATGCACCCGAGGCAATGGGTACTGGCTTCTGTTCGTTGCTATGAGATATTTTACGGACCAAGGTAAACAAGATATTACCGTTATAATATAGATTATTATTTTACGGGTATCCAGTTACTTTTTTTTGTGATGAGTGAGCAGAAAGATTTACCCCCCCTGTCAGGTTTTGTCTGTCTTGGGACTGACTGTGGCGGTTTTGCAGTAATTGACTGGATCATTGCAAAGATTTTCCAAAAACTTATCCGCGGGAAAGACAAAGGCAGACACAGATGTCTGGAGGAAATGTCCCAGTGCACGGGGACTGTGACGATGGGTGTTTTATTTATCAAAGGGGAACAGAACAAAATGGTGCACACATGATACAAATATATATTTAAAATGCAAATCATACACATATACAAAAAAAAGAGCAATTTTGTTTTTAAAAAAATCTATAATACTGACGTTAAAGACTAAGACCAAGGAGACCAAGTTCCTGTCAAGTTTTTTTTTTTTAAATCGTGCACTCACAACATGCAATATTTGTTTCGCTACTGAATAGTTTGGTAAAAAAAAATAATATACAATATATAAAAAAAAAACAAAAAGAAAGTGTTACTTTGAATTAGGCTGTAATGGGACTTGTTATGGATCTGACGGAGTAATTGGACTGTCCTTTACTCGTCTATATCTCAAAATATGGATTCATTAAAGTCTATTTTTAACTGGAGTGACGACTTTACAAGCAGATAGGCAAGCATCGGGTCGGGTTTCTGTACAAGGGGGGCAGGGCTGGGGTTGCGGTCCCGACTCGTCATTTTGATGACATCTCCACCGCTGGGGTGTCCCCTGGTCCACTGACGTCATAATCCCCTTCAGGTCCACTGACCAGAACCTTTATGCGCTCAGGGAAGTCGTCGAATTTCGGGTACAGTAGGAACTCATACAAGAGTGCGGCTGCAACACCCCCGCACATGGGACCCACCCAGTACACCTGGAAAACAAAGATTTATTCTTAATTCCCAGAATCCAAGGATTCTTTTTGCTGTTTTTCTTTTTTGGAAACGTATTTTTGCTTCCCAGCAAACGTTGCCCAGTATGGCAGATGTGTGAAATTACAATTTAATGCACAATGAATTAACTTCCATAGTTGCCACGGTTCTGACTTACCCAGTGGTTATCAAAGTTGCCAGTAATTACAGCCGGCCCGAATGAGCGGGCTGGGTTGATACCGCACCCAGTGTAGCTGATCTGTGGGCAGAAAGATGCATTATTAGATTCGTGAAGCTACCCAGAATGTACACAAGAATAGACCCTTGTATTTGTGTAGAATATACATATTTATCATCGACATCATCACCGGTTCTCATGTATGTCAGTCTGTATCCTTGCTATTCGGCAAACTGCAGGACATGCGGTCGCTCGCTTCTCGTTTTAGACTTCTAAACTCCCAAAGCCCGGACGCGTGGGTGTACTCACAGCTGCAAGGTGGCCTAGGCACACTGACAGGCCGATGGCCAAGGGGGCGGAGCCCGTGACATCGCGTCGTCTTTTATCTGTGGTTGCTATGACACACAGGACCAGCTGGAAGGTGGCCAGGAGCTCGATGCCAACGCCTTGACTCGCAGAGATGTTATTTAGCTGTACAGGAGAATGACAGAAGACAGCAGTTGCCGTTTAGCATTAGCGGGGATATAAAATTGGTTTGTATTTAACCTACTGATCACCTCCCAAATTTAACCCAGTATTACCAAATGGTTGGTAGTATGATTTTCTCCTATGGCTACAAAAAAAAAATTAAATGACACTCATGTTAAATGATTTAAATGCAAGTGAACACGTGCAAAGTAATAAAACGCTACATTATCATTAAAAAGGTAAAGGTTTCATATTAAACTTTTGTGTAAATTTGAAATAAATGTAGACCAACTCATATTGATGTCATATTATTATATTAGTTTAACAAGTTTAATAGGAGGAGTTGGCAGTTGAATGCTGGAGTTTGTGATGGCTGGTGCACACTGATAACACGAGAAGGTGTCAAAACAACCAGCGACTGCTTGGGAGGTGATCAAAACAACAACAATAACAACACAGGCTTATTCATGAGCTTTTACAAGGCACAAGACGTCTGTGTTTTCGCAGTTATAAACAGCTCCATTCTGTTCAGGGCTGTATCGACTGGCTCAGGAAGCGACTGCTTCATTCGGGCAGTCAGGTGGCAGAAAGCTGATGTATTAACAAGGGGCCAGGCTGAATGTCAGACGTCACTACGCCGACGGAGAGAAAGCGCTTGGGAATTCCGTCGCCTGCTCCTTCAAACGTCACCCGAGTCACTCAGAGGCAGGGGGGGGGGTTGAAGCGCGGAAGGGTCACTTACCGCATTGAGCCCCAGCGCGTCAGTGCCGTTCGGCCTCACTCCGCACACGATGCCGCTGGCGACGGCGGCCCCCAGCATCTGGGCCGCGATGTACATCACCGCCTTGAAGACACTGATCTGGCAGCTGGCCAGCATCCCCAGAGTGACGGCCGGGTTCAGGTGGGCCCCGCTGATGTGGCCCAAACTCTGGGCTAGGGTGGCGATGGCCAGACCAAAAGCCAGGGACACCTTCACCTCCTGGTCTGGATCGGCGTTGCGGGAGTTCCCGATGGCGGAGGAAATGCTGAGGACTATGAAGAGGGTCATGCCCACCAACTCGGCCAGCACGGCCCTCCAGAACGCCTTGCACTTGAACTCCCTCTTCATGGTTGGGCCTGTGGTGGTCCTCTCTCGTATCTACTCACCACTTCTAACCCAAGACGCTTTTATATGTTTCAGCTGATACCAGAAGGAGGCGGACCCTGTCACAGTGAAAGGGAAGGGCATGGCCAATTCATTCGAAATCCTGAAGTTTCCTCCTCTCTCTTTCTTTCTCTCCCTCTCTCTCCCTCCCTCCCTCCCTCCCTCACTCGACATCAGGGCTGACAGGATGCTGTTTCTTTCCTCTGCTGTTTCTTTTCCCCTCCGGATTTGCCAAAGCCACATATAAACCGCTAAACCTTTTCAAACCTATCACCGCAGTATTAACTCTCCATAGGTTCAAGATCTCACTGTCCCTTGACCCATAATATCTCTGAGGTGTGGATGTCTTGTTAGTCAAATATCTCAGACCAACAACAAAAATACTATTTTCCTTCTGAAATCTACTTTTTATTTCTTCCTCATTGTATTTCTATAAACTGAAACTTTAAAACGCAACTTTCAAAAAAGAAAACATTTTCTGCTGCATAGTTACCTGTGTATTAATATATGACTTCTTGTGTTAAACTATGTTTTGTTCTCTTTAATTGTTCAGAATCAATAAAAACATTCAGTAGGTTCCTTTCTAACTGTCCTGGAGTCCATTATACCTGCTTGGGCCGAAATCTTTGAGCAGCACAGGCTGAAAGTGGCCGCTCGCCATGATATCATTCCTTGCCCCATAAGCCTTTGCGCTTCGTCGGATGGCTGTATTTTCAAAAGGGAAGCAGACACTTTATTTGATTAACAGTCCAAACGAGAAATGCTTTTGCACTCTGCGGGCTGATCACTCCTCAGGATCATTCTGCAGATGAAATCCCTCTACAGTATATATGATCAATTTAGAGATCTCTTCAGTATGACTCGCTTGGGAGATCACTTCAATTTATAGACTATAATCACTTTAGAGATGCCTTCAGTGTAGAAATAAAAATCACTGTAGAGATTATTTCACTCTATGTATCAATATAGAAATTCCTATACTGTATATAAAAAGACCTTTCCAGCAATTATATCACATCATGTAATCCTCTCACTGTACAGATCTCGTCACTGTACAGATCTCGTCACTGTACAGATCCCTTTCAAGGAGCCATCACACTATGTTGCATCACTGTACTGATGTCCCTAAAACTGCAGAGATGCTTTTTACACTCTTTGAGTTTATAACAAACATCTTAAACCTTTCTAATGTTTAATATTTTGCATGGGATCGAAAGGCATTTTATTAGTAATTAAGCGTTTGCGATGCTATGCCCTCTGCTTTGCAGTACTTCAGCTGTAACTTTCATTTAAATAAGAACGATTCTTACACAAGCTTCGAAATCCATGCTGAGAAAACAGCTGAAACTGCCCAATAGTTCAGAATGTTTACAAGGTTTTCGGGACAATCCATGTTTAGATATGGAAAATCTCTTCTTTCATTTGCGCTAAGACTGGGCTGCCCGCTTTCGCCGTGTTCCATGAATATACACCAGACTGCAGAATGACAAGAACGGGGGCAAATTAGCTTTTTTAAGGTATGTAAGCATATTTGCTATGCAAATAAATACCGCGGTAATGTACACATACAAATGACCTCATGAAGAGTGAGCTGTTCTTAAGAGTTCTAGCCGTTCACC
>JAODKF010000089.1:3058896-3070776 GCA_026779585.1 Mormyrus proboscirostris
CCCCCCCCCCAAGTTTATGCAGGATGGCTGAGTGACACCTAAAACAAGACGTGATCCCACGATGCCTCATTTGAATGTAAGGATTGACCCCGATATCGGACATTAAATAACCGTTTCTGTTCCTGGTGCCGTTCCTTTTGCAGATTAAATGCGTACTGTCCGGAGGTATTTCCCTGCTTGTTTAAGCACAGATCAGTAATTTGTATTCGTGGGGAGATGCGTGCAGTCATTTGCTTGGAGAGACTCACGCTCAGAAGTGCTTTTGCTGAGTGTGACCGTGCGGGGCGTCGGCGCTCAGATACAAGAGGACGCTCCTTATGTAATTCGGAAGACCAAGCAGCCTGTAATCGATTCCGCCAGCCCCGCAAGGCGAGGGATACTGGATGATAGGATGACGCTCCGCATTATAGTTGTTACTTGGTTTATAGTAACTGGTTTGGCAGGGGGCTCATTAAACCCCCCCCCCCCGCCCCCCCTACTTGTGGCTAAGCTCGTGTGAATAGTGCACATGTCAGGGAATGACTTGAGATACGGACGTGTAAACAGTGCAGGTTCAGCCCGCAAAGGGGTCAGAGTAGCAAGTCGAGGAATGTGTGTATCGTGACAGCGTGAGCAGAGCGAAAATAGCCATAGCAACCGTTTACAGAAAAGCAAAGATTTTCCTAATCTGTGGCATACGACCGAAGGCGCCGGAGGGGGGTGAACTCCGCAAACGGCGCCTCCTCTGCCAATCCCCGGGGCCTGCCCCGGAGCAAGCCTTCGCTGGGCCTTATCCCAGAGGCGTCCATCCAGTTACAGTAATCTCGTCGATAATGGCTTCGTCCCAGACTCCGAGCTTTTGTTTCTCCGATAAACGAGCCCGGGTGGGCAGAGGAGAACATTCCTGAAGGGAGGAACCCATGAAATTACATGTGACAGGATGGACCCTCTCTTTGCTAATTGCTCGAACTAATTTAATTGGTCCGATTTTCGGTGAGAAAAAAAAAAAAAGAACAAAAACTACGTGCTCATATCATCAATAAATCGTTTGTTAACAGAGACAGATTCCCATGACACGGTGAACCCGGAACTAACTGTAACATAACTGCAGATAAGAGAGCTATCGTAAAAAATTATAATGAGTCCTACTGATCTGGTTGTTAGCGTGGATGTATTCGTTAGTGTGTCATCTGCATGCTGAAAGGGAGACAGATCTAAAGGCCGGGAGTGTAGAAAGGATGAATGTGACTGATGCCCTCGAACCTTCATACCTCTGCGTGGCATTGAGTGAGAGCTAGCCTTCATCAATGGGGTCCATTCAGCAGCATGAGGTGGCTGAGGCGGGGGGGGGGGGGGCCATCGTCCTCCCCATGGACGTCACATGGCCTCCCCTAACGAGGGGTGCAGAGAGACAGTGCCATTGCCATGACCGTTACCAGGCAGGATGCCTGTCACCCCATTGTTACGCACCCAACGACCTGCCCCCTAATAAAAAAATAAACCGAAACAACAGACCAGGTCAGCAAAGGCCCGCTGCGGACGGCTCTCGCCACGCCGTCCTGCCTGGCTTACGTTTTCCCACGGGCAGCGCCTCTATCTAGCTACGCCCACTTTTAACCAGCTACAAATAAAACATTAAAAAATAAACGTAAATAAATCTTCGATGTGTGTCGGATAAAAAGAGGCACATTTTCATTTAAATGATTTTAAAGGCTAACAAATTCATCGTTTCTGTAGACATTTTGTAAAAGTTTTTTTTTTTTTTTTTTTCTCTCTGTTGGGGCATCATGACGGCTAAATGAACACAAATGTTATAGGAAGGATCCAAACACAAAAGCAAACTCTGAAATGAAAGGCAAGCCGACAAGGAATGATGAAGGGAAACTCTACCAAGATTAGCCTTACCTTATTTAAACCAGAGGCTATATTTGTCTTTGGTTTACTATCACAGTGAAGTCGCTGCTGTTTAAAGGGATATTTCTGGACAGTTGTGAGAAGCCTCTGTGTTTCCTAATTGCAGAGCTGTGGCCTTTGTAAACAACGCTTCTCGAATGACCTACATGTTAGGTGTCTACTACAAAATTTCAATTTTTTTTTTTATATTCTAGAATTTCTAGTTGATTTTCAGCATTTTTAATCAGTATGTCAGCCAAAGCATGCACATAAAATATAATGCAATATACCACATCGAATGAAATTCAGTCACACGTATAATTACTTATTAATTTTTATCACTCATTACTAAATGAATGACCGTGCATTTCATGAAATAGCTAGTTGGCTGCACTATGATGCTTTCTGGACATTGATGTATTCAACTTGTTGTAGGACTCAGGGCCTAATCTAACTCCTCTTGACCTCTGGTCGACCTCCAGGAATTTCGCCATTAAAGTCTGTAAATATATCGTACATCTAAAGACCCGAATGTGGTCATTGCGGCTTCCCGCTACATGATCCGCGATTAAAGGTGTCTGCAGGATCAGGAACAGATGAAACGGGGCAGGAAAAATAAAATCCAGGCTGAAACCAATACTGCAGTATGAGTTATGTCAGCAGGTTCTCCCCAGGCATGGCAGCTATGCGATGTCATCCCACCGGGGAGATAGCCAGCGTATTCCAGACACAGCTGTAGAAGGACGAACGCTTCCAACAAGCCAGGTGTTGCCTCTACTTCATGTGTACATTAAGGTTAGCAACCACAAGAAGCTCGTCAATCATGGCAATCATAGCATTCAGATAGAGCAACAGAAACAGCATCACTCCAAATTAATATGCTCACTACATTGGGTACCTAGTATATCATATATCTTTCTTTTATAAAGTATATGTAATGTAATAACATATTTCATGTTTGTTGGTACTGTGAAAGTGAGCCTTTAAACTCTGCAGAAAAAGTCATAAATATTGTCCTCTACAGGACAGTTGTTGTAAATACATTTAAAAAGCCAATTGTTCTCAAATGAATTATATATCTTGTCATGTTATTAATATGCATAATATATCGTCAGACTTTAATGCAGAAATTCCTGAAGGAATTCGATGTTCTGAGGATTTCCTTCTCCATCTTTCTTGCCACATGTTTACAAAACATCCTTGAGCTTGCCTTTGGTGTGTTAGCTCAACACAGGAAGTTGTAACAATTCTGATGTTTTTTTTTTAATGGTATCTTTTGCTTATCTGACTTCCACTAAGGGATTGTAATTAGTCGGCCATGGTGTGAACTGTTTTTTTCTTTCGGTCTTGACTTCAATGGGACTTCCTCTGACGGGGCAAATGATAGGAAGAAAGAGAAAAGAAGACAGATGTGGAGATTGAAAAGTGGCAGGACCATTAGTGGAGAGGATGGTGTTGCCAGGAAAAGACAAATATGCAGTAAGGATGTCTGGGGGACATAAAACCCCAGAAAGTGCTCTTTTCAGCAGGAGTCTATTTGACTGGACATGGCTTGTGTATTTTAAATGCTTTAAATTGGATTTTCTGATATCAAGTGAATAGCCAACGTGGGAACGTTAATGTGTTTGGACGAATGCGAGAGAGCCTGTTGGCTAACAATTGGTTTAGGATAATTCTTTTAGTTTTGCCACGCAGTTTAGTAATATGCCTGTATCAGTATTTGTGGGAGTTTAGAGATATGTCTGTATCCACCGGCTGTGAATGGAGAGTGAAAGTGAGGACTTCCCATTAACTGTGATGACAGTGGGGAGGAGGAATAGCCAGTTGCCGGGGGTAACTGAAGGTTTTCTTTGGGGTTTTTTTGCGCGTGGATCAACAGCGGATCCCTCTGCTCAATCAGAATACTGAGGAGCAAATGTTGAGTTCTCATGAACGTGCTACCAGAGACCAAGGATTATGCACTTAGTCCTGCCGGCCCGTAACGGCCTACTGGACCTGCAGCCACACTGACGCCAGCGATGGACCTCCATCGATCACTCGCCTGATGTCATGTGCCCAGGAGCCTGGGGACCCTCCAGGAAGCTGCCTTGCCCATTTCCACTAAACAGACGCCACCTCGAACGTCACTGCATGTACCCGACCCGAGATCTGCTCCATTGTCGCCCCGCCCCCCTTTGTTCCTTTATGACTAATGGGGCACCTAGTGAATATTCCTCCCAACACCAGCCACCAGTACAAGAAACCCAACTGAATGGCTGGATATCAGGCATGGCCGCGACACACGATGGACCCCTCCCTCTTCGCGTTCCACGCTGGGGCTCTGGGGCCAGCGTATGTGATGGCTCATCTGGGGGACATGTTCTGCTGCGATCAGACTCCGCTTCCCGGAGAGGCTCGACGGGTATCGTGGGACGGCTTGAATGAGTGGCCCTCATTTGAACCGTATTCCGTAACCATCAGTAAAGTTAACCTGAAGGATGTTTCTGCAAACTTGGCAAGTTTCTTCAAGTGTTTAAATGGCTGCTTTGGGTGCCTTCTGTACTTAAATCCCAAATTCTTGTGGAAATCACGGTTCACCGAAAAAGCCAAATCCAGATTTTTGGCCTTTCGAACATGCTCTTGGGGGGAATGCAGTTCCTTTTGCTCGCGCGTTCTTGCAAAGTCATGTGACCTTTTTTTGCCCTCTTTTGCGGCTCAGGCCTATTAAACTCCTTCCATATCTATTGTTTTTTTGTTTTTTCTTTCTCTTGTGAAAGTCGAAGTTCGAACTTTTTTACTGCATGCAATAGCTGAATTATTTTCCTCAGCCCTTTTCCGGAATTTCTGCCGAGGAAGCTGACGTCGCGGCCCTGCCCTGTTGCTTCTGTCGTTCCACTGTCGCTACCGTGGTCGACAAGGGCCAGAGCCGCCGTGAACAGCTGCACAAACACTAGCGGGAGATAATGGCCGGCAGGAGGGTAAATCAGTCTTGGACTAAAAAAGATCGTGGTTGGGAGAAGGGAGAAGGTCAATGTAAACATTTTGCGCGGTGTAGGTCAGCAGATGGGAGTGACCAGGAGGGCCAATTCTGTTAAATCACTGGCGAAATGCAGTAGTTTGGATGTATTACCTAATGAACACTGCATTTTGAGTTGAGTACAACTGCTTGTTAAGCATTTAATATAATATAATAATATAATTTAATAATAATAATAATAACACCTCTGCACTGCGGTTGGTGCCCCAACCTGGCTTATACCCTGCTTGAGCTGACGGACCGCTGAAGTCACGTAATTCTTTTGTGAGCGTCACAAATTAGCACGTGAGTTTGTTATTATGAACCATTGTGTTTAACTCATTTTTTTATGTAATGGTATTTATGGCAATCTCTTTAAATGTTTAAATGGCTGCTTTGGTTGCCTTCTGTACTTAAATCCCAAATTCTTGTGGAAATCACAGGTCATCGAAAAAGCCAAATCCAAGTTTTTGGCCCTTTGATCATGTTCTTGGGGGGAATGCAATTCCTTTTGGTCACGCGGCAACCAGAAAGGCACCACTGAGGTACCCTGAGCAAGGTACCGCCCCCAAGCACTGCTCCCCGGGTGCTGAATTAGCTGCCCCCTGCTATGTCACATATGGGTTAAATGCAGAGAACACATTTCGTTATTGTGCATTGTCTGCTGTGGTGTGTGAACAATGACAATTAATCACTAAATTCTAATTCTCTTCGTAAGTACAAGGTGTCTATAAATCAGACGTTCTTAACCTTGGTACTGCCTGTACTGCTGTGAGTTGATGCCCAGTCCTGGGTTATTTCTGCTGCCTTGTGCCCATTGTGTGACAGGATTCAGAATCCCACGACCCAGAAGTGGGGCAAGCGATATAGAAAATGAATGAATGAATGAATGAATGAATAAAAATAGTAATACTAAGGAATATGCAGTGTAGGTCTTGTTTATGTAGAGTGACACACTGCTAGTAGGCAACTTTGCTCAGGCTCAGTGTTGAGCTTAGCTCAGGGTTCAGGCTCAGGGCTCAGGCTCAGTGTTGAGCTTAGCTCAGGGCTCAGGCTCAGGGCTCAGGCTCAGTGTTGAGCTTAGCTCAGGGTTCAGGCTCAGGGCTCAGGCTCAGTGTTGAGCTTAGCTCAGGCTCAATGGTCAGCTCAGCTCGGTTCTGTCTGGACTCTCTAGCTTCTGGGTTTCCAGGCCTTTTTCTGTCCTCCATAGATGGCGGTTCTGTTAGCCAGCAGTTTTATGTTCCGCCTGGGACGGCCCAGTTTGGAGTGTTGGTACTTTGGTCGCTGGTACTTTCTCAGTTGAGATAGTAAATAAATTAAATTCCACCGAGTGCTGATTGATGTAAGCAAGAGACCACATATTCCAGGAACAACACAATTGTCTTTGTAAACAGGGAGAGATGCTTTTTCCTTCCTGCGATTTCTGAACGCTCCTTTAGGTGACTCATGATGAATAATGCATACACAGTGCCCAATAAACTCACTGTTCTGCCAATACTTTGTATTGTTTATTGTAATAACTCAACAAAAGGCATAGTGTTTTAAGCCTGTACACTTTATAGATAAATAAAATTTGAGCTGTACACTTTTGCTTGATTTGAAAAAAGGAAATATTTAAATACATTAATGTGTAATATTGGGCAGGGAAACAAAAACTATTTTCGCACAAGTTTTTTGTGTAGATGTCAGTGTTGTACTATGGAGGCTGTGTTATTTTAAGACTTCCAAGTGTCCATCATTCATTGAAGACAAAGTGGCTTTGGGTACCTTACAGTTCACTCCAATGTCCACTTAAGCATGCAAAACACAACCCACTGTTATGTAAAGTGAAGCAGGGCTGCAGAAATGAATCGAAGGATTAATATGGATTCTGGGGATCATGGTTACAGTATCGGCTTGTACCTGCTGCTGTTGTTTGGCAGGAGAAGCCAGGAGGCAGGAGGATTCCATAGCTGGCACCCAAGAGCCGGAGAGGACCTTGTCTTGTGTCACACCTGTCAGGAGGTCAAGATCTTTGGTATAGGAGTACCATAGAAGCATTTGCTATCTCTTTATGGCCAAAAACATGCTTACAGACAAGTAAAAATACTAGGGCTGTTAGAAAACTAATTTTCTCAATAGGGATCAATCGTGTAAACAGTGATTAATCATGTGATTAATCGCATATTCAATCATTATCATTCTGTTGAAAATTATGATTATACTGTCAAAAAAGTAATGCTAGACTATAACAATCTCACACTCAGACCAACTTAGAGCATGCTTAAGTACCAACAGAGTAACAAGACACAGGTCTAACTAAGATTGAACCAATTAACTCAACTGGGGGATAAACTGAAATTAAGAAATAGCCTAGAAATAAAGAAAAAATAATAATCCTGAATTTCAAAAAGCTGAATTTGGGTTTCACATCACACTGACATTCAGCGCCAGCTCAGTGTTAAAAAGAGGATGGATATCTTTCCTAGAACTTGCATGACAGTCGTGATCTTTTCCACTCCATTGCCAATTCATTTCCCCCACTAAAATTGTACCTTTTGCATTAAGATTAAGTATAGATATGAAACAATTGATTAGGATATTAAAGTAAATGATGGTGTTAGGGACGTAGCTGATGTACTGTATGTTACATAAGTGCCGGCTTTGCTTGAGGACATAGGCTTGCTGGGTGGGATGGTCTGGTTTGGCTCGAGTGCGTCTGGATGACGGTAGAGAAAGGCGAACTCCTTAGCTGATTGATGGCTATTCCCAGTGCCAGTTTCCCTGGGGATAACACCGCTGGCACAGATCCAGGGAGCAGGAACGGAGGAACGAGCCCCGCAAGTCCTGTATCTCCGCCTGACGCATTTACACTACTGGCCAAACTTGTAGAAACGCTTCCAGTTTTTAGGGACTGTGGAATGTTATTCTAATGTTGCACCAGTTACTTGTTTAATACTCCAATGTATGATTGACATTCTTTGATAGTTTCTAATCACCGGCAATATCTGTGTAATCATTTTTAAAGCGTCGTGCCAAAAATGCTAAGTGTTCCCACAGTTTTGGCCACTAGTGCAGGTGCTCAGCTTCAGGGTGTTATCTTATGTTGCGGGGATACTGTCTCATTATTTGTGCAAATGTGATATCCAGTCCTGTTTTTTTTTTTCTCTCCAGTTATCCACAAACCGCAGGCCCGTTTTTTCCTTGCAGCCTGCAGTTTTTGCCCCCGTCACATTCTAAATCTACCCTTTTAACCTGTCGTTTGATGGTGGAACACTGAGATGAGGATATGCAAGAAATGTACCGGTGAAATACAAGGTGAGGTATATGATAGTTTGCTGTTTGTATCACCTGTCCCAAACTCACTATACTTAACTATTATTAGATCATTGGCATCAGCACGTCTATGTCTGTGTGTGTGGATTTTGCACGTTCTCCCCGTATTGTTGTGGAGTTTCTTCCTGGTACTCTGGTTTCCCCACAGTCCAAAAAACATGCCGAGGTTAATCAGAGTTAATGAATTGCCCATCGGTGTGCCTGTGTGTGTGAATGGTGCGACTGCACTCTGCCATGGGTTGGCACCCCATCCTGGGTTGTTCCCTGCCTTGTTTCCATTGTTTTTGGGATGGACTCCAGACCTCTGTTACCCTATTTAGGACAAGCGGTTTAAAAGGTAAATGAATAAGAAGAAAATCAAAGCACTTGCTACGATAAGTGTTTTATTCACTGCTACACACAGCTTGTTCATAAATCTAGCCAAGAAGCAAAGACAACATGCTTCAAAATAAAGTGCATTAAATGTTTAAATGAATCGGTGCTGCTTTGGTTACTATGATTCATGCCTTCTGCATAAATGACTGTAATCACAGGCAGTTATGAATAGCAGCCACTCTAAATGCTACTGTTAGCATATAGCTACGCAAATTGAAGGCCTTGCTTTAGGCCAGGGTTTTAAGATGTGTTTGTACTACTGGTCATAAGAAAACACAGAAATCCAAGTTAAGGAATGCAAACCTTAAACTGAAACCATATTTCACTGGGCGATTACCAGTTGCAATAAGTATCAGACATAACAAAACTCTTAAGTATCAAATTTCTTTAAAAACTAACCAGGTTACTTATGGGTACTTAAGATAAACACACTGGGAATGCAATTTTTTTCTCACACATATACAACATAAGAAGGAGCACTGGAATAATAAAGAATATTTTGTATGTGTTACAGTGGGGCATGGCACAGGATGAAATAGAGCGATGAGCCACGCAGTGGCTCACACTGAACAGAGGACTTTATTAACTAAAAAGAACATAAAGGAACCACAAATGGTCCAAAACAAAATAAAAAAGTAACTACACAATAACCACAAAATAACACACTAGGAGACAGCGTAAAACTGGGAGCTTTTCAGGGAGATAAGCACAGCTACTAACAACAACAATGACTGACTGACTAACTGAGTGAGGGCAGGCACTTAAATCAACACAGATAACAAGGCTACCAAGGGGCAGGTGTGGACCATAACAATATCAGTACAGGCACAGATCAACAAGAAACAGGTGGAAAAAATCTAATTAACAAGCACAGGAACTAGGAAACATTATCAAACAAACACAGAAGTTAACAGCACTAGGAGATACTATGAATAAAAGTACAAGCAGAACCAAATAAAACAAGGCGCAAGCAGAGTAAACCGGGACACAAAAATAAACCATAACAGACACTAAAGGAGAAACCAATTTTAAATTGCACAACTAGTTACTGTAGGGGTGCAGCCTCTGAGCTACACACCCAACCCATTGAACACACTTGAGGCTGAAGAGCTGGAAGACAGAGAGAGGGGAAGCAGGATGACCAGCAACCCCTGTTGGCCAAAACGGGACAAAGCACATAGAACAGGCTCAGACAGGCACCGAGCCTGACAGTTTGTTAAGTTGCTTTAACTTAAGTTTCTGTTTCCTGGAACATATGTGTGGCTACCTGAACAGCCCAAATGACTGTCTTTCACACTGAATACCCCTTTTCTGCATTTTCATAACAAATGTGCTTTAATGATAACTTATGAAAGATGATCGATATAATCAGAAATTTTGTCTAAGAGATTACAGGTAACAAGTGTTGCTGTTCATTTGATTTGGCATTGTATTATCTTGTATTTGAGGAGGCGCCTATTGTTCTTTAGTGGATGGGGAAGATTAGGTGAAGATTTCACAGTAATGCAATATTATATTTTTAATTATGACTTAAACGCATTTTCTCTGAGGGATGCCTTCTATCAATGTCACATCCAATTCAGTGACTCCAGTGCATTTACAGGAAAGCACAATGGCTGTAGGTTTCAGGTAAAGCTGTCTGATTCATCATTGCATTTATTTATTTAGTAGCATTTTACATTAACTACACCTTCATAATACCTTTATAATGCATTCATAGAGCATTCATAAGCAGTATGTGAGTATACCTTAACATCCTAACATAAATTAACAGCTTTAATATATGTCAATAACAAACATTACATGATTATATGATTGTAATGGTTTGTTTGTTATTGTTTATTATATGATTGTTATCATATCATAATATTTGTTATTAATGTATATTAAAGGTTTTAAGAAATGTTAGGATGTTCAGGAATACTTACATGTTACTATGAATGTATTATGAAGATTCACTGAATGTTCTACGAATGAGTTATAGAGGCATTATGAAGGTGCAGTTAATGTAAACCGTTACCATTTACTTATGCCGTACAATAAAAAAATGAAACGCTTATGTGTGTAGCTAGCCCATGCACCAATGTGCGTCAGAGCTTGTCCCAGAGTGAACGTGTGTGTGGCCAGTTCCTGCGGGACACGGTGTTTGCACGCATTAAAGTCCTTGACCAGTACCTCGAATAGCCCTCTTGGCATGGAGAAATGGGTACCTTTCCTTGGTAAACCTGTCCTAACCTTGAGGACGGAGGCTAACAGCCCACTGGGGGGCACGGCTTGGTGGGCACTGGAAAGGGAAGAGAAAAGACAAACAAACAAGCAAGGCACTAATTGTGATCTAATAATAGATGACGACTGGCAAGATGTGTATTTATAATACATCCTCCGTCATTAAGAGACAGTCGCAATCAGGGTGAGGAATGCCCCACTATCCCTGTAGCCTTGGCTTTTTTATGGGGCCCCCTCACACCAGGCTTGCTTCCTGGGAGTGTGCTGACGGACAATGGCTGGAAACCACGAGCATGCATGCAGACACCAAAACAATGGCAAATGTCGGACTCTCTAGTATTTTCTATTCACACGGAGTGCGCCTGGCTTTTACATCGGAAGTGTGTGTGTGTGGGGGGGGGGTGGCGTTGGGGTCAATGGGTCATAAATCAAACATCGACTCGTTCCCAGGGTAAAAAAAACCACGTCACCAATCCCCGCGAGCCATTCACTGGCCTGGGACGTGACGCCTCATGATTCACCGCTGACATCCGACAAGATGGCGTCTTTTGAAGTCCGCGCCAAGGTTGATATTCTGCGCGATAAAGAGAGAAGCGAGTGACATGGCGGGTTGGTCTAACGGCTCACACTCGCAGAGCTCGTTTTCCATCGGCTTTCTCCTGGTACTCCACCCAATTTCCAAGAAATTGTGTAACAGTTTACTTGACCTTAGCCAATGAAAAATTATGCTTTATATTTGTGAAACAACAGGGAATTCATAGTATCCTTGCTTTTATGGTAGTCTAGTTTGAAAACACATCTGATATCAATTGGAAAAAATTATGCTGCATATCTATATTGATATGGACTGGGCAATGTGTTAGGAATGGAAGGATGCCACGTCATTTGAAAATCATCATGGAAATGAAGATGATCAACCTACAGAGGGCTGAATTCAAGGACACCTGAAGATCAAAGTGAAAAAATGACGCGGCAGGCTGGTCCATTTTGCCGAGACTTCACTGGAGTAACTCAAACTCGTACTCAGTAGTTTGTATGCCCCCATGTGCTTGTATGCAAGCCTGACAACATCGGGGCTGCTCCTAATGAGGCGACGG
>JAODKF010000089.1:3076722-3093415 GCA_026779585.1 Mormyrus proboscirostris
CACCTTACCCCCCCTGGGTTAAGTTGGCAAAATCTTTTGAGAGGGCTGTGGATCTGGTCTACATACAGTATAAGAATTACATTTTTATCTACAGCTGGGAGACAACAAGGAATGCGACTGAAGAAAGTCACTTTCTTAGGAATTTACTCTGCTAGCTTGACAGGTTCTGTGTTCCGTGACTCAAAAATGTTCATTTTAAAAAAAAAAAATGTTTTCCCCAGTTTAGCCAAGCAGTAGCTCTCCCTAAATGGGTTCTCTCTGCTTCACAAAAGTCTTCAAACCTCAAGATAGTTTTTTTCTTTCAAAATCTCCAGCAGTCATGAAAAAAAGGAAGACTTTCCTATTATCTCAATCTTCTCCATCCCGACAAAAAAGGAAGCGTATTTGCCAAAATCTTCAGATCAGATAAACACTTCCATTCACGCAACTCAATGGAAGTCGGAAACAGCCACCGATGGAACAGAGGGCTAGTATTTCCTTGTCATTGTGGAAATGCACTCTTCTAAAAACCAAATGGCACTTCTAAATATGCAAGGATAAACCAATAGAGCCCTTTGATGCTGCTCTTGGAACAGGTCGCTTGCGATCCCGGACACCAAGAGAGTGAAGATGGAAGAACGGCACTGTGGGACAGGTCTTGCTGACATCCCCCACTGCTACCTGCCTCCCCTGACAGAGGCCTTTGTGGGAAACAGTCACTTTTCTAGAACCGTGGCAACTTCGGTTTCCCGTGCTTTATGTCGGCCTAGCATGTCCAGAACCATGAAAACTGCACCAGAGCATTGATTGCTTGGATTGCCGAGACTTTCGTTAGTAGTCAAATAGGAAAATTACTGAATAATAGGAAAAACCTATTTTTATGTCAGAATATAATGACTACATTTATCTGGAAGCTGCTGTCTCCATATCTCCATATAGTCAGCATCTATAGCTACATGAATGAGGAGATTTACATCAAAATATGATGGTGATTCAAATCACTGTCAGGAGTAACTTTAGGATATGCAAGTCTAATTAAACTAACTGAATTGTTTAGCTACTGTACGGGTATTTAGTGTATTTTTGTGCAATTCCAGACAGAATTACAACTAAGTTTTAGTGGTTTTGCATTGGCACTGTGCAATATAAATCAAGAATCTGCTTAAAAATGTGTACTCTAAAACAGAGAATAGGCCCACTTTATATAAACAGCATATTTGTGTTCACGAGGTAACCCAGAAAGGACATTCCATAGATATATCAATAACAAGATACTGTAACATCAAAATGACCCGAACAGTCCACAGTTCTAACTTCCCCTCAGGCTAATAAATCTTGATTTCTCTCCTATTGTTACATAATTCACATATTTCTCAATCATCTGAGGGCGTCCTTGTAAACAACAGTCTGGTGGCTGACCAAAAAAATCAGCGGGAGCCAATTCATACAGTTAAGCTCCTGTCAGACTTCTGAAAAGGTCGTTGGTCCGTTCTAAAGAGACGGTGATGGAGAGGCGAATTGATGCCCCCCTGTCACCAAAAAAAAAAAAAAAACACTGGCAACAGTTTTAATCCACCTTTTCAGGGCTACTAGACCTGCCACCAGCAGTGAAGAAGGAAGACCTGAGAGTCCAGTGCTTTGCCGGCCTCTTTCCTCTTCAGGTGAATCACTTTCCACACGACGTATTTTATTATGATGTACATACCTTTCACTCGTTGAACTGTGTTTCATTACTCCTTGCTTTAAGTTGCACTTTTTCGATAAAACAGGGCAACACTAAGTCACGACAGTTGTGTGAGACTGTAAGCTGAAGGCTGAAATACGCAGGGAGATCCCATTGCCAAGGTTTTCATGGTGTTGATCGGCGCATACTGTGTAGGTCTCATTCTTTACACGCCCACATACCAGGGGCAGAGATTGAATTTTAACTGTCGTCGCAAGGACGGCGCGATACAGAGTGGGAAGTTGCATAACTGGCGAAGCGGTTGTGATGGGCTCAGTCCTCCTTTCTGCTTGCCAGCCTTTTCGCTCAAGGGGTGCCTTTTCACACGTCGGACGTGTGGCAAATGTTAAACCTGCAGGTCTGTCGACTTTGCAGAAACACAAAACGGTGCCGGCCAGGCACTCCGCGGGCCTTTCAGCGCCGCCGCTCGCTTCCCATGACACCCCGAGCCAGAGTGTTATGGAATGGGCTGTCGAGTAGATCCCTGCAGCGTGGGGACTGGAGGAAGGAACCAAAACTTCAGTTAGGGGAGGTTTTACCGCAGTGATGGGGAACCGGGCAGGGAGCGGGAGCCTGACATTGAGGCTGGGGAATAAAAAATGGTAGTTACAAGCACCTCCCCCATCTTATAAGCAGGAGCTTGGAGGGGCATGGATACCTTGGCAGGTTCTGGGAGGCCAGCGTGGTACTGGGGGCGATCTAACGTGCGACCCCCATCAGTAAAATCTACCAAGGGGAGCGTGGGGGACATTTTGTCAGGGGGCTCAGAATTTTTAGCTACTCCTCTGCTTACGGAGTACGGAGTGGTGACTCTGAGACTCGGGATCTGTGCCGGTAACTGAAACGTCATTCGAATCTGGGGGCTGGAGTGTCAATCCTGCCATCAACCCTCCCAAATGGTTGGAGGACCTCCTTACATGGCTGGATGTGGATTAATATCATACCCAGGATGAAGCAATGGCAGGTTAAGCTAGAATACTCGGGATATTCAAGGGAAAAAGCTCACACTGGTCCGTTTGGACTAATGTGGTGCTGAGGTTTCACCCGTGGCATGGCTGTACTCAGGTTCTCATCCCTGAGGTGGTTTGTCATGTGGTGGGTGCAGTGACACACCTTAATCAGTGCATGCTCCTTACCAGTCTCTCTCTGCTTACAGACACCCAGCTTCCTGATCTTATAATGAGAAGATTTTGTGCAAAAGCATTTATTTAATTTATTTGGTCTTAAATGCCAGATCTGGCTTGTATGCCAGCTGTAAGGAAGCCCTGGTCTAGCCCACGGGGGTGGGGTTTCAGTAGAATCCACTGGCTTTTGTATAAGCCGCTTACGGCATCCTGCCTCCATCCTGTCACCGCTTCCTCCAGCTTCACCTCCTTGTTTGCGACCAACCCCCCCCCCCCAGATGGTCGTAATGAAGGCATCAGCTACCTTTCTCTGGCGACCGCATCTTTCACATGACTGGCTCCAAGCCTGCAATAATGTACCACAAACATACTGCGGAAACCAGAATCAATGCATCTGGAAACCTCAGTGGATTGAATGTTACCACCAGCACATTGAGAGTAAGGACCCTCTACATATACATTTCCGATAAAGGCATTAAAACACGACGAGGACAATTAAGTATTAATAGTTCAATTGCAAACACTTGAGATCAGCAAATGATTTTAGTCACAGCAAATGTAATAATGGACATTGTAGCAAAAATTACAGTAACACTTTGCTTAAGGCCATCTGTTAATTTATAAATACATGCATAAACAATAATAATGCATTCACAAAGCATTCTAAATGTGGCTATAAATACTGTATTTATCAAATGGCATAACACATTATAGTCATGTGTATTTTGCATTATGAATCCTTTATGAAGCTCTTGTCTATAATGCAATATAGATACCATTATAATGCATTGTAATGGTCAGCATAAGCTTTAAGGACGTCCATAGTGCATTATAAAGCTATCTCATCTTATAAAGGTGGGCTGGCAGCAGAAAAAAGGAGCAAAGCCACTTGCACATTTGTGTAACGCTGTGGAATTTCAATTAGTGTTCAATTAGTCACTTAGGAAATGCGAACTCTTCAAAAACCATACCTCAGTCATTTGTATAAACAGTGAAGTCGCGGGGAGAAACCAGAATCAAATACTGAGGTGGCGTTTTGCTGGGAGGGAGGTGAGACATCGCTGTAGCCCTGGGAAATGTGCCGACACAAGGATACACTGGCAGCTTGAAGCACAATGACCAATGATTAAAAACAGCAAAAGGTCTGGATTAAAAAAAAAGGGTGTCAGTTGAACATCTTTGCAAATTTTTCATAAAGTTTATATTCTGAAAAGAATCACAGAATTGTTATACAGTGAGGTACAATTTTGCGCTGTAATGTATTTTAGCTTGTGTGTGTGAAAGCATTCCTACCCGAGGATGAAAAATCATAAATGCATTGAGGCCTAATTGCTAATAGTCTGGCACAGTGGTCATTGGGAGAGTAATCTGAGATCCATTTACAAGTCATTTGTGTGTGTCAGAGCATTCATCATTAATATGGTGAAACCTGACACATTCCCTCAGCTTTTGGTCAAGCGATTACTGTAGAAAACTTCCTGCTACCAGATCCAGAAAACAGTCAGAGCCATAGTGGACCTGGCTCCCTGTCTGTGTAGGCGAATGAAACTGCAACTGCAGCTCAGCCCGGCGTTGTGAAAAGCCAGCATTTTCGCCTTCAGCACAGTGTATATAAATGAAACCATGCTGAAGACATGGACTGACAAATAAATGTTTTTTGTTTTTTTCTTGGAGGGAAAGATAAAAAAATGACAGTATCAAAGACTTAAAGAGAACAACATGGAGGCAAACCCAAAATACGGAAGCAAACACATGGTGTGTTGCACAAATTAACATCCTCTGTTATAAGCCGTGGTGTTCCAGAGAAAAACCAAAGGATCTGATCCTTGTGGGTTCTTTTTTGTTTATAAATACAGCTCGTGTTTGTTTCTGCTTTTATTTTTCCTTTAGTGTGGTCGGTAGCTATAATACAAATTCCTGTTATGTTTGTGTAAATGAAAGTATTACGATTAAGTGGTAATATTAGTATTTTTATTTACTATTAAAACTTGAATTAATACTCTAGTAAATGGGCCCAAAAATGCCAGAAGGAAAAGAACCAAAGTGTGACACAGAGACAGCTCCTATGTGTCAAGCTTTGCCAGGACAAAATGTAGCTGCTGGGGGGGCATTCAGATTGAAAGGACTGGGCTCATGTTATTCCTGACAAATCCCCCCCCACTTCTCAAAACTTCACCTAACATGATATACAGTTGTTATGGTTTTAGTTGCTTTCCCGATCGCGGTGTGTATGTTTGCCTGGGTCTTGTGTGTACCCTGTCCGATTCCCACGTGTTCTTAGCTTGTGTGACCCCCCCCACCCCGTGTTCACCTTGCAGGTCGGCGTCTGACCACCTTGTGTTTATGCTGTGTGCATTTGGCTTGGTGCTCGTTGGGTGGCTGTTACAGTCCTGTTTAAGACTCGAATGTAGAGCGTGTTCTGTCTCCTTGTCCTTTACTAAGCTTGCGATGCCTCGGTCTGCCCTGTGCTACAGGGTGTTGTCTGGGGCAATTGCCCCTGTTGGGGACTCCCAAGGTAAATTGGTCCTAGTGTGGTTCAAAGAGACTCCCATGAGGATAAGCAAGTTAAGTTATGGTCGGATTGGGGAGATTGGGGTGGGAGCTTGAGGGCGAGGCTTAGCTAAAAAAAAAAATAACTTGGGTCCACCTTCCTGTGGGCCCACCACCTGCAGGGGGAGCTGTGAGGGTGGGGTACAATGTAGATCGGGTGGCAGTCGAAGTCAGGGGCCTTGACAAAAAGATTGCTGGTTACCGGAACTGGCTTTTGGTACATGGAATGAAACCTTTATGGTGGGGAAGGAGCCTGAGCAGGTGCAGGAGGTAGAGACTAGATATAGTCGGGCTCACCTCAATGCACAGCTGGGGCTCTGGAACCAAACTCCTGGAGAGGAGCTGGACTCTATTCCACTCTGGAGTTGCCCATAGTGAGAGGGGCTGGGCAGGGGTGGAGCTTCTTATAGCCCCCCGGTTAGGTGCCAGTGCATTGGCGTTTACCCCGGTGGATGAGAGGGTTGCCTCCCTTCCACTTCATGTTGGGGAATGGTGCTATAATGTGCCCCATCTGGGGACTCCATTATTCTGCTGGGGAGTGCAATGCTCATGTGGGTAATGCCAGTGTAAACTGGAAGGGTGTGATTGGGAGGAATGTCCTGCCTGATAATAATCCAAGCTGTGATTTGTTATTGGACTGCTCAGTGATAGGGCTCCAGGGGTGGATGGATTTCCCCTTGAGTTCTTGAAAGCTCTTGTTGTTGGGCTGTCTTGACTGACACGCCTCTTCAACATTGCATGGATATCAGGGACAGCGCCTTTGGATTGGCAGACTAAGGTGGTGGTCCCAATTTTTAAGAGAGGGGACCGGAGGATGTGTTCCAACATTAGGGGGGTCACACACGTCAGCCTCCCTGGGAAGGTCTACGCCGGGGTACAGGAGATGAGGGTCCATCTGTTGGTCGAAGCTCGGATCCAGCAGGAATGCGGATTCTGTCCAGGTCGCGGAACACTTTACCCTCACGAGGTTACTGGAGGGTCCATGGGAGTTTGCCTAACCAGTCTACGTCTGTTTTATGGACTTGGAAAAGGCATTCAACCGTGTCTCTCAGGGGGTCCTGTGGGGGGTGCTCCAGAAGTATGGGGTACGGGGTCCATTGTTGTTCCCTGTGGAAACGGACCAAGCGTTTTGTTCACATTACCAGCAGTAAGTCAGTCTCTTTCTCAGTGGGTGATGGACTCCGCCAGGGCTACCCTTTGTCACTAATTCTGTTCACAACTTTTATGGACTGAATTTCTAGGCATAGCCAAGGGGCGGAGTGGGACTGGTTCGAGGGCCTCAGGATCGCGCCTTTGCCTTTGAAGGTGATGGGGTCGTGTTGATGTCATGAGGCACTGGGGTGATTCGCAGTGCGAGACGGCCGGGACGAGGATGAGCACCTTCAAGTCCGAGGCCATGGATCACGACCGGAAAAGTGTGGATCGCCCTCTCCTGGTGGGGGAGGAGTTACTGCCTCAAGCAGAGGAGTTCAAGTATCTAAGGGTCTTGTTCATGAGTGAGGGAGAAAGGGAGGGGGAGTTGGTGCAGCGTCAGAATGTACCATTCTGTTTTGGTGAAGGGGGAGCTGACCCAGAAGGCAAAGCTCTCAATTTATTGGTTGATCTACTTTCTTAACCTCACCTGTGGTCATGAGCTCTGGGTTGTGACTGAAAGAATGAGATCACGGATACAAGAGGCTGGGCTCAGCCTTAGAGAGGGTGAGGAGCTTGAAAATTCAGGAGGAGCTCAAAGTAGAGCTGCTGCTCCTTTGCATCAAAAGGAGCCAGTTGAGATGGTTTGGGCATCTATCCAGGATGCCTTCTGGATGGCTTCCTGGGGAGGTGTTTTGGGCTTGTCTAACTGGGAAGAGGCCCTAGGCAGACCCAGGACACGCTGGAGAGATTATGTCTTTCGACTGGCCTGGGAACACCTTGATATTTTCTTGGAGGAGCTGGAGGAGGTGGCTGGTGAGAGGGATGTCTCGGCATCCCTGCATAAACTGCTGTCCCCGCGACCTGACCATGGTTAAGAGGCGGAAAATGGATGGGTGGGCATTTAAGGGTTCCCGGTGTGAGGGCAGCAGGGATGAATGTGAAACTTTCAGGCTTTGAGGTTGGGTTCCCCAGATGAAACTGTGGCTAAGATGCTAAATGTAAACAGCTTATGTTAGCTTTAGATTAGCTTTCAGCTACCTTTATGGTAACTTTAGGATAACTTAACGTTAACTGAACATTAGCCTTAAGCTAGCTTTATGTTAGCTTTAGGATAACTTAACATTAACTTAACATTAGCGTTAAGCTAGCTTTATGTTAGCTATAGGATAGCTTCGATGGAGTTTGAATGTATTGTGGACAGAAACATCTTGCCATATGAACGAGTAAATAGCTTTGGCCTCAAAAATTGCTGTTGACAACATCTATGTCATTGCAGTAAGTCGCTAACAGGAAAAGATGGACGCTCTGAACTCCTTTCAATGGGCTGTAAATACTTTTCCATTATATTCTACAACTGTCTCTCATGTAAACGAGAGCTCAAGGCCTTCAAAAAGAAGCAACAGATCAAGAAAGCACTCTGCACTGACACATCATCACCTGGCTCCGGCTCCCCTCTGAAATGATACCTCGAGGCAGCTGTTTCTGCTTCCCACATATTCTCAGAAACGTCATGCGGAATGCCTCTCCTATATCGGGCTTCTCGAAAATCACGATGACCCTCAACCTTGTTTCCTCCCCCCATGCTGTGTGGCAGACTGGAACACGAAAGGTACTTACTAATAGTGGCCAGTGAGGCCAGATTGTCTCTAGATGCATTAAGTTGAGCAGATGCTTCATGCAGTTGAGGAAATCCTTTTAAAGTCCCTTTTATGCCTGACAAATGAATACAAAAACAAAAATAGAAAAAAAAAACAACAGTGTGGAAAACAGGCTCTAGAGGTTAACTGTACAGGGATGAAAGCAGAGATGCTGCAGCAGGAATCCTGAACACCGTAAGATCTGTTTTATTTTATTAACGGCCTCCAGTCATTTGAGGAGCATTGGATTCGGGGTGATCTGAAGTTTAGGAATGTGTGGAGGCCATGCTTGGGAAATGCTGTGGTTCAGAAACGTTGGCGTTGTGGTTACTCAAAGGACAATGAATCCTACTTCCTCTGTCTGTTGGAGTTTACATGCTCTCCTGATGTTACTTTGCATTCTCCGACATACTTCCTGTGCCTTTTTATGGACAGGCACCTTGTCCAGGGTGTCCTTCTCCTCCTTGACTCTGTCCAAGATATGTTTATTTGAATTTGACATCCACATAATTGTTTATTTTTTTTCAATCTGAAAAGGACACCTTCAATGACTATATAATCATTAATTTCACAATATATTTCAAGGACTCAAGAGCTTTATTTGTCACATGCAAGGCATACAGTTACTCCGTAATCTGCAGTGTAAGGCAGGGTATTCAACTCCCCAGTAACAAAAATGCTTGAAGGCAATAAAATGGAAAGATACCGATACAATAAATATAATAAAATATAGCAAAAAAAGATACAGGGATTTATGCTGGGAAAAAACACCAAAGATGTGCAACATATTTCAAATGAAGTGTATAAATAAGGAGCGAATGATTAATTATAGCCATCAATTAACAGTACAATTAAGAGTATTAACCATGAGGAAACAAAGCTCTAATCTGCCAAACACTTATAGTATTTATGTAGCACTTGTAACAACCCTGCAGCCCCCCTTCAACCCTCCCCAAGCCCGTAGTCTGCCACGAGTGCTCGGAAATGTCACTGGCAGCTAGAGAGCATCAGTAAAGTGGCCACTCCACTGAGGAGATCAGTCTTCAGGCGATGAGCGTGGAATGTGACCTCCGGGGGAGAACGACCGCACTTATCCTGCGCTGAACGCGAGGGGCCTCCAATTACGGCAAAACCGGGGGCCTAAACTGAAGAAAACTAATTGCACAGACGCCAGTGGTCGTTCTTTGAATCATCAGCGGCGGGAAATGAGCCAAGCACTTCCAGCTCATTCATCTCTCCTGACTGCAAATGGTGGCAGCGCACACGCCCTAAACTGGTAATGCAATCACCGCTTCGTCATGTCAGTAACGTGGCATGTTTGTGTAATGTCATTTTCTTCATGCTATAGAATCAATTTGGCGCATTAGAAGTTCCTGAATTACAAACCCATTAGTGTGACAATGATAGGTGCTGAGATCAAGATTAAACGCAGTCTAGGCCCCAATGTGTGACTCAGTGGGTTAATCCTCTCTGGCTATGACCAGAAGGCTGCTGGTTTGAGTCTGGCCTCAGTATATCTGTGGGTCCTTAAGCAAGGAGCTTAACTCCTTCAAAGCTAAGCTTGCTGTTGCCTACAGGGAGCAAGAGGGAGGAAGTGAAACGAATTTCCCCACAGGGATCAATAAAGTATGAATTATTAAATTTGAGCTTAGTAAGTACTGCACAGTCTAAGTGCTCAAGGCATCATAATGAATCCCATGCTAATGATGTCATTTTATAAGCTCAGGTTTCAGTCTTTGTTGGGAAATTTAAATTTGTGGTTTGAGTCACCATGAAGATGTTTAAGTCGAAAACTCTGAGATGATGCTGGATTTCCTCCCAGTGAGACTGATATTTCGGCAGGTGGAACTGTCGGTCTTTTACTTGTGTGGAATGTCTAAATAGGTACCTTACACGACAACATGATGACCTCCCTAAACACGAGAAAGCTTTACTTTGTCAGAGCTTTGAAACAGCTTTACAGAAATACAATATTAACACTGCTGTGGTGCCACCTAGTGGTGATAATAGAAATGTGCTATTACATTGATGCACTGTGAAAAATTAGGTCTGTAAACTGTCAGAGCCATGCACATTGTTACCCTTATGCTGCAGTTCATCTTTCTTTATAAATACAGTTCAAACAATTCAGACAATTCAGCTGGTGTATCTAAATTGCCCATAGTGAGTGAATGTGTATGAACCTTGCGATAGAATTCCCTACCTTGGGCTTTCTGGGATAGGCTCTTAACTCTGTGTGACCCTATACGGGATAAAGGCTAGATGGATGCATGCATGGACGTATTGATGGATGTTTATTTTATAGCCTGGCCATTATAAAGGAGCCTGAAAGTTTCGGAAGGATACAGTATGCATTTGCATAGTTTTCCATGTACCCTTTTGGAAAATTGATTTTTCTCTAGTTTAGCAGAAATACATTTTCTACTACAAGTTTATTTGATGAGATAATTGAAGGAATGATGTCTGAGATAAAGGCTGGAATACCCAACATATTCTCTCTAGTGAGTGAATTTGAGGTACCTGATAGTGTATTATTATGTATAGATAATTCAGGTTCCTGAACCATGCTGTACAGGTACGCTTTTAGAAACCTGCTCTCATTGCATTCACATTAACTGGAGCTTGACATTTAGGCCCTCATGATGTCATATTGGCTCTCATGATGTCATATTGGCTCTCATGATGTCATATTGGGCCTCATGATGTCATGTAATGATGTGATGATTATATTGGTAGTTCCAGACAGTCACATAGGTCACCTGCTTATATGTTTGTATTTGGGCATCAGCTGACCTTGTTTGAATACTTATTCTTCCCTTTCCTTGTTGCCTTCTGGTCTTTTCTGGTCAACTCATTTAATTAATTCAGCTTGATTGATGCTTTATAATGCAAAAAAATAACTTAATGTGTTCCCCCTACCTTGTTTCATGTGTTCGAAGCTTTGGATGAATCATATTCCGAATATTTTTGGTGTTGAGTGATTGACTCTAAAGGGAAGAAAATCAGACAGTTCTGGCTGCCATTTTTAAGGCTGGCCGGCAGACACTGGCACAGGCTTGCGTACTGTTGGAAACGCAGATCTACAAAGACCAGCCTTGATTGATGGTTGACTATGTGAATGGAATATCTTTTGACACATATGTTCACCTTCCTTGAACTTGGACTGACTGATGATTAAAATTTCTGGACTGTTATTACAATTTGGATCCTTCATTTCGTTTCCTTTTCAGAATGTCTCATTTATGACAAAGAGGTTTCACCCAAAACCTGAAACATATTTTTCCAGCAGACCAGCAGGGTCCCTGGCTGACTAAGCGACTAACAACCCAAAATTTGTGCAGGTGCTTAAAAGACCCATAGAGGGCGACACTGCAGCATACAGATGCTCTAGTTGGCTCTGTCTCTGCTCTCCTCAGCTCGGCCACTCCAGATGGAGTCGTCCTGCGTGTTTATTCCAAAACACAGCATGCCATTGCTTAAACGTTGTTTTTCACTGGGCCCAACCAGTGACACTGACCAGTGACACCTTGTACGGTATGTGAGTCTGTGCAGCGTAAACGGTTGGAAGGTGAATGGATGACTAACTTGCATACAGTCTTGGGCATGTGCCCTGTGCCTTATTTGGATAAGTTACGGATAGCTAAATTATTCCTAAGGCTTCTCGCCGTCTTCTGTTTTATTCCTTCCTGGTATTTATATTCTTCTGTTGTCTCGTTGTGTTTTAACTTAACTTATTTATTTTATTGTACGGTGTATTGGGGGTGAGAAATTCACATTACAAATTATATGTATGATTATTATAATTATTATTATCAATTATTATTATTATTATTATTATTAACTATTATTTGTCCTTACACATGGGTGGATGAATAACTGGAAATATAAAAATTAAAAATGTTAACTACACATTATTAGTAATTATATAACCATTCCAGCGCTACCTATACTGTAAAACCAAATGCCATTTTATGCAGTTTGAAAAATGCTAACACAGTACACACGATAGCAAAATTCCACCATACACTTAATCTCCAGTTTGTGTTCTTCACTACAATATAGTTTTTTTGTGATCGGAAGAATGGCATATTGTGTGTGGGAATTAAATTTCTACATCTTTAGCCCTTTTTTTAATTGGAAGAGGTTGCTCATTTTATCTGCACGCGAGATAGTGTGTGGGATGCAGACCAGAATAATAAAAACTCGCTTTGGTTTCAGCGGTGAATGGGAAAAGCAAAGCCTGTTCAGAGTTGAGCCATAGGCTGATTATGCGATAAGACTAACATATCCAGGTTGTCAGTTTGGGCTGGTTCGCATGACATTCATAGCAACATAGCAAGGTGCATGGAACATTCTAGAACCTTTACCTACTTCTGATTTCAGTACATTTTTCTGTGACCCTTTTACATTTCCCGGTAGGACCCCGTTTGCCCTCTCCTTCCCACATGTAGGCCTGTTCTGCCATGAATTCTGGTTTTCGTACCGATATCTTCTTCATGCTGACCCAGGGCCACACAACCGGGTCACTCTAAATATCCACAAGAGGGTGGCCAGCATCAGCGTTTCACACACCTGTCATTTTTTTTTCCCCCTTGATCTCAGAAATTTCTCTGTACACGATGGAAGAGTTGTCAGATGCCCTATTTAAGAAAACATTTGAGGAGAAATGGGACAGCTAGTGTGAATTAGGGCATGGTAGCACAGAGAAGTCAAAGTGACCCATGTTGAATGGGATACTGTGAAAGACTGTCTAAGACACCCTCTAGCAGCAGAGGACTTGAGACTTATGGGATTATACAGCATGCATTGTTACCACGGGTGTGTCGGCCGGTCAAGACGAAGTTAGCGACAGAAAAAAAATAATCAAGCTTGTGGAAGCAAGACAGTCTGCACAAGAAATCAGACGGAGTTACGTATCTGTAAAATCTGTAAAATGGGACCGCAGAGAAAAATGGTCTTTTGCTTCATAATGTTGTCAACATTGCGGCAATAGTGTGAAATGCATATGCCCCACCCCCCCCAACTGAAATGGTCTAGAACCACCACTGGGGGGTGAAGACGGCCCTCATAGCATTGCTTACGAGCGTCTGAAGAACCCCAGACTAGTACGGGCGCATTTTCAAAAAACAGCACAGACCAGCATGACTTCCATGCTGCTCTATGCTGGTTAGCGGTAGTTTGGTGCTGGTGTTTCTGGTGGACCAGTATAGCTGTGCTGGTCAACCTATACACAAAGCTAGTGTCACCAGCGATATTTCATTACCGATGCTGGTCCGCCAGAAAACAAACTCAACATGTGCTGGTATAAGCAGCATGCATTGTGTCAGTCGTGCTGATAATCAGCTATGCTGGTCTATGCTGTTTTTTTTTTCAGCAGGGACATATTTTAGTAAATCCTTTCATTTTAGGAGCTAGTAATTTCCTAGTCAATTTTAAGCTACAGAAGCCTTCTGTGAAGCTCTTCTTATGCTTCAATCCATAGGCTAATAAAAATCTTTTGAAGGCTGACAGTTTTGGTAATGGACAGGTAGATTGCAGCCGGTTAAGGTGAATGGAAAACTTAGTACAATTTAAACATGACTTGCATGGAACTGTGGACATTTAATTCCACGTAGTTTCCATGTTGCCTCTCCGCCATCGCTGTTTGACTTTGAAGTGAGCACTCAGTTCTGATCACAGACACGGAAAATGAGGCGAATGCTGATAGTGAAGAGAAATTCTGTAAAAATTATGCTGGACTTATGAAATAGGAAAAAATGTTACTATGAAATGCGGCTGATTTTGTGACACAGACAGATGACGAAGGACAAAATGCAATCAATTTAATTATTAATACGTACACAGGATCAACTTAATACAACGATTAAAATGAATTTTCTCCATATACAGCTGGCATTTCCATATCTGGCGCTGATTGAAATTATGCAAGGAAACTCTTGCATTTGAAAGAAATGTGTTTTTTTTTTTCTTTCTCTCTCATGCCACATCTGAAACTAAGCAGTGATACCGTCTGTATATCACAGAAAACTGAAGATTAAACTGATTTTGCTGCAGCCCCAGATACAAGAGTGAGGAGCCCATCAAAGGGGAAAGATCATAAGCTAGGAAAGTGTCAGACACACTGCCTACGCTTTCTTGCCCATGACGAGACACCCTGCATCGCCCATTCCTCACCGAGGGAGCACTCTCGCTTGTTTACATCTGAGGCAAGCTTCTGACGTGCCCTGTAAACCTTTTTACGGGGTTTTTATTTAGCCCCGGTGAAAAAAAATTAAACCTGTTGAAATGTGCCAAATCAAGATGTCCAGGTCCTTAAAAGACAAAAAATGTCCGCAACAGAAGTTGTTTTTGCTGAGAAGTTATATGTATATGAAGGACGATGCATATTAATTCTGCATGTGAATTTGCAGGAAGCGTAGTCCAAATTCTGCTATGGGATGGTCATCTCTTTTTATAACAGCATTGCTTAGCAAGTGACAGTTATACCATAAATTTAACGTCCACTTCAAAATTTCCGTGTGAATAATCGAGCAGTAACTATGGTCAGTACTGATGAACCAGCTATTTATTGCATATTTTTTTTATTTCATTACCTATATTGTCCTTTCCATGCACCGTCTCATCTCTTATTGCACTGCTCTTTGTCCTGTACTGCCCTGTTTTTTTGTCCTATTATCTCCCAATGCACCTGTCCCCTTCCCTGCAACCGTGACACAAAAAATTCACTTTGTTCTTCGGAACATGTCACAGTAAAAACTTGACACTCGGTCACGGGGTCTGATAAGGGAAAAGATGCACCAAGTGACCATTTATATGTTTTTTAACCCGACGCTGCCTGTCCGACTGTCACACCTAGGTAGGGTAGGACCACAGAATTGCGGGTTTTATCCCAGCATCGCAATCATCTATGGTTCTTTTCTTGAAAATTCCATTCGCCCCCCCCAGTTTCCATGGATCTGACAAAAAGTGTTTTCCTACAGGGAAAAAAAAGAGTTGACCATTTTGGATTTGTATAATTCTGCATAGTCTGTGACCATACTTCACAAACCACAATCCACTGCCTCGTATTTTACAGCTATGGATTTATGCCTGGGCGTTGATGAATTAAATAAAAAGGAGGCACAGTGATAGTAAACATGTGTCTTTAGTTTCCTAGTATAAAAGCCTTTACTGGCAGAGCTTCCATGAAATAGATATATAGACTCTCTTTCTTGCTATTTTTTTTTTCTGCTATTTTTAATGGACAGTGAGCATGCGAAATGATTCCAGCTTAAGTACTTGTCCTCTAGATAAATGAATACCACACCAGCTTCATATATCAAAGTGTTGACCCTAAAAATGCTTTGAAACTGATGATAAAAAAATAAATAAATACCCCCCCTGCACTCCGGGGAAAAGGAGATGTAGGTTTGTGCTGATTTCTTAGGAATGTACCTGTTTAGTATGGATAGCAGTGTTCACATTAACGTAAACAATGGCACACAGCTTTGAAAACGAGCAATAAATTATACTAGAATTATCAATAAAGTTAGAGATCTATAGTGAAAAGATGAAGTGCACAAAGTACAAAGCACATCACGAATTCACACTATATTCAAAGCAAGAGCTTGCATTTCCAAAGCAAAAAGACATTTAATCAAGATAAAATTCAGTTTGCATTTAATTACTGTGGAAGGTGAAGAGCATCAGAATCATGAAAGGAATCTGCTACATCCCAGAATATTAGAGACCAATTGGCATCTATATCTATAGTCTTTATTCTGTTTGAAGTTATCGCTAAAAAGAAGCCAAGGTAAAAGGTTTTAAATAAGCCACATAGTTAAGAGATCTCCTTCTATTTGGTAGCAAAAACTGTCAGCTATGGGTCAGTCTAGCATTATTCTGGAGATAGTGAAAGACAACGCTTTAATCTCCTTCATTTGTCCTTTAATTCACAATTGAGTCTTGTCCAAAGTGTTAGAATCAAGTGCTTCTTGAGGTGAAAATTGCACAATAGACGCATGCTTTGAGAAGAAAATGACCCAAAATAAAAGATGGATGGGTTAATTTTTGGCTGGGGAGGGGTTGTGAAACCGTGTCTCCACACTTATAGCAGATATTTTCTTACATTTTTCACAAATTTAACCCTTTGCTTCCAAAGGGTGGTATTATCGGCTATTTAAGTTAAGTACCGCAATATTACCTGTATCATAATAGTCTTTTTTGTCACAGTGTCTGATGCATGCATATGCATTATATTCCTCAAACCGTTTACACTAATTTTAAGATGGTGTCATGTGACATTTCACACTCATCAGATGCACATTCATTCAGTGAAACGCCTGCATGTCTGTTGACGTCAATTTATCATTGTGCCGGTGGTTCATTTATCCGGTGACTTGAGTAATAGATTTGTGCGAGTCTACTTCAGGTCTCCGGGCAGAAGTCTGGGAGACAATGGTATCCGGCAGGTATGAGACGTGAGGGTAGTGTCGCGGAGGGGGGGGGGGGGGGGGACGAAGGAAGCATTAAGCTGGGAAAATTAAGCTTTGCGTTAAGACAAAGAC
>JAODKF010000089.1:3093758-3111147 GCA_026779585.1 Mormyrus proboscirostris
TTGCCAACCATTTCACCAGTGATGATGATGACGATGATTAATTATTACTATTATTGTTATTTTTATTACCTCTGCTTCCATGAAGCTGGGAAAATTCAGCTTTGCGTTCAGACAAAGACGTCGCTCTTTCATAATATTGTCAAAAAAATGTACTGTGTACATTTGAATATAAGGATTTATTAAGGAATATAAGATTTGTGCTTGGGGAATAGAGGGAATGACTGGTTTACATGGGTTCAATACTGAAGCACACAAAGCGATTACAAGAGTAAAAAAAAGACTCTGAGGTGAGACTGATAATAATCCGCCTGTCTATCATCTTTCAGAACTACTTCTCCAATGGTTGATGGGAAGCCCTGGAGTCTATCCCAGGATGCACAGGGGCTGGACGCGCCTCGTGTGTGGTTTCAGTTTATCAGAAAGCACCCAGATGTCCATGCTTAGGCTTAATTAGAAGTACAGACTGGAGGAAAGCAAAGTGTGAAACCTAAGGGGGATGTAGAGAGAACTGGGCTAAGAACAGGAACGATGAGCAGTCATGGATGTTAGACCTTGAAAATTCTGGAAGTAAATTGTGAAAATTATGGAGGCATTTCACAGGAGGGTGGCGTGGTGGTTAAGGGAGCCTCACTGTTCCTTCGCGCCATCAAGGATGGAGGGAAACCCAAAGACAGGAACACATAGCAAAGACATAGAAAAACATACCGAACACTAAAGAAACTTCAAACAAAATATAGATTAACCAAGGGCAAAATTGACCGAAGGAGATCAGCTTCAGAGCTGAACGCTCAACCTCTTAAGCTATGTAGCAGCCCAGGGTGTGGGGAGAGACACTCAGGGCTGAAGGGCTATAAGATGAAGAGGGGGGAGGCAGGATAACCAGCAACACCTGTTGGCCAAAAAGGGACAGGACACGTAGGACCCCTGTATGGGTACCAGCCTTGACAGCATGTGCAGTTCACATGTTCTCCAACATGTGGTATGCGTGTCCTTCAGCTACTTTGGTTTCCCCCCACCATCCTAAAACATGCAGTCAGGCTAAGCGGCCTCTCTCAACTTCATGTTGAACCCCAGCCTTGCATCCTACTCTGCTCCAGGCCCCCCTGTGACTCTAACTTGAGTAAGTGATTAGAAGATGGATGCATGGAATTTCACAGGGAATATCGCTGTTTGTGTATAGTGCCTGTTTTTTGGATTCAGGCAAATATCGTTTCTGTTTCCATTTCGGTGTTAAAATGTGACGTCCTGTGACCATGAGACGACTTCCTCTTTCTCCAGTTTATATCCTGTTGAAATGCTGGAAAAAAACCTTTGGGCTGTTCTTGGACTTTCGTTCAGGGTATAAACGTTGAAATGCTGAAATGCTTCCGCCATTAGGGAAATCTCGAGTTTTGTCAAGACTTTATTTTCCCCTTGGCTGGTCATATTTTGCTGATGGACATTGTCGGCTTAGAGGCTAATACCATAAAGCGTCTGCACAATTGTGCAGCTGAAATCCATAACAAACCTGATTGTTATGACTCAGAGCCTTTCTGGGGTTTTGTGGTGAAGACACTACATATGACTGTGAAATGTGAGGATATCTCCTTAGCATGGCCGCAAAGCCGAGCTCAGGCATAGCTGAGTGGCAGATTTTCCTTCTCTGAAAAGAATTTTTACAGCAAAGTATCCTCACAAGTGATGTGCTTTAAAGAAAAAAACGTGATACATAGTGAAGCCTGAAAATGATCCACTGTATGTGGAATTTGGCTTTAGGAAGTGAAACGTCTCGTTGTCCGAAATAATAATTAAAAAAAAAAAGTTTCCAGACAAGTGGCAGACACAGAGTGGTTTCTAAAGCTTTTCACCAAATTCCAGATATCCCTCTAGGTTAAGGAGACGCCGTTTACAAATGTTTCCACCTACCTTGTATTTTAAGCATTGACCACAACTTAGATCAAAACAGACATAACAGTTCATAAGGAGTAATCCAGACACGTCTTTCTCTCAAGTGACCACAAGGATGCAAATGGTTTTCCCACAAACAAAACGCTCCGGAACAGCACTGAATAAGGACAGTCAGATCTCACTCGGTCTGCCGACGTAGGTACAAATAAGGCAACGTCTGGTCAGGAGACATCTGACAAAAGGCAGCGCTGTCAGCAATCACATGGACATGCGTGTGTTACATTACAGTACCACAGAAAACACAGGAATTTGAGACGGAATGTTCCAGATAATCCTGCCTAGAATTTTCCCTTGCCTTGTGCCCTGTGCTGCCTAGGGTAGATGCCAGGCCCATGTCTGACCATGTATCCCATAAGCGATACAAATGAGGACAGTGGCTCAGTCGTTACTGTAAACGACAGTCAGAATTAGCTAGCACGACATATCGCCATCCGACAACGGACGATAAATCGGCCTTTATCATGTTTGATGGAGTTCAGAGGTGTGATGACTTATGGCAGATTTCTGGGGAAAGATGCCGGCTCTGACTGGCAAGCCCTGTCATTCTGTCTTATTCTGGATTAACGGAACCCGCATTGCCTCCCCGAGAGTAAGATTTTATCACCCGGTTTGATTCTATCTGATAGGATGGCTGCCTTATCACTGGCTAGGCCCTGGGGGCTCAAGGGTGTTGTAGGAGGCAGTGGAAAGCAGCTGAAAGTGAGCTGTGGTCTCTTGCTGCACATAAGCAACTCCGACAGCAGCAGGGGAGACGACTCTGACAAAGCAGACCCTTGCCTGGCTTTCATGTTGCGCTTGAAACAGCATAAAGCCGCCCATCACTCTGTCAGGAAGAATTGTTTACGATGAGGTAAAACGAGCCTCTCCAATTCTATTATAGAATTTAAATTGGCGAGGTATGATATGTGCATTAATCTGTTCATTTTGACTGGTGTCCACACAACAGAGGAAAAAATTTACAATGTTAATGTGACACACCGAATGAGCGATAATTGCTTTAGGGCGAACACATTGCAGCCCACAAATAATTTAATTGACTTAAAAAGCACTTTATGGGTGGAGAGGTAATGTTATTATGCAACGTGCTACTAATGTGTCACGAGGTGCGATTTGGGGAACTTTTGGCCTGCACCCCCCACGTGTCGCTCTGATGGACCAATCCACCAGCACTCGAAACAGTAGAGCGATATATTCAGATTAAGACATTACTAGTCAAAGGAGGGGTGCTAACATCGTCATTTGTACAGTTTGTTTACGTTCAACATGGCAGGTTCAGCAAACAAAATTAGGGCTCGGTGATGAGGACGGAGCAATTAAAATGATCACAGCTGTCTTTAGTCCATATGTGAGAGCGTTCACATCTAATGAGGTTTGATCTTCTCCGCCCAACTTGCCATTTCTTTTCCCAAAGCGAATGGCCAAATTAATGACAGTTTGTGCATTAATAGTAGAGCCATTGAGCCATAAATCTCTCAGCACTTTATTGCTTTTTCTTATACTGTTAATATCTCACAGAAATAGAATAAATTAGGGAAACAAAATATTAAGGACGTGTTTTAATTATTTCTGGACAGCTTATTGGTAAGATACAAACTCCAGTGATAATACACCAAATTTGTTTAGTGAGTCTCCCAAATCGCTGTTTCTTTTCCAGTGACATTAGCTGTATTAGCTGGGCTTTGTCGGGCCAGGTGCGGTTTCAAAAGGCCAGACACCCTATATTTTCTAAGAGCTGCACCACCTGCCATTTTCTGCAGGGTGAAGGATATTACAGTTTTCAAACCTGCATTGGCCAGTCTATTCCAGAGCAGTGGGTGTTGTGGGAGGAGCAGACCCTGAGGAAGGCTCCTGCTGAGAGACACGTCACCCGGCTGACATAGGCGATGTGTTTACCATGTCGAGAGCCCCCGCTTAGCTAATCATATTTAGTTAATCATATTTCAATAACAGCGCCAAGTAATAAACACAGATTTCCTTGTTTCTTTAATTTCACTTAATTAAGCAATAGATAACGGCGAAATATTTTTAAATCATGAAAAATAGTGAGTGTGAACATGCTATTGTTATTATTATTGTTATTATTATTACTATTATTATTATATTGGAGGGTCTTTTCCGTATGGGCTGGCATTTGGGTGGGAGTTTATTGCATGTAATTAGAAGTCAACAAAAGGCATTGACAGTTATATAATATAGGTTAGTGATGAATCAGGTGACATTTTCACTTGACAATGCCCAAATTACATCTTGCAAAGGAAGGAAGGCGTTTCGGTGAAATATAGGTCCTATGCTTAGGAATATGCAGGGTTTGTTTGCTTCGAAAATATGGATAAGCCGACATGCTCTGTAGTCATTCACATCCATTAATGTGTTGAGTTTGACGGGATTAATATTCTCCGGTCAATGCATGAAGGAGCGGTGGAAAGAATAGGCATTGCTTTTTGATCCAACGCCTTTGTGTTCCTCGCGTCGTTACAATGAAGCTATATTCCAAACGAGCCTGATTATCTCTGCATCTTAGGATTCAGAACAGGTTAGCCAGAAGGCGACATGTTTTGAGGAAAACCAATCTTGCAAAGTTTGTACCTTGTGTCTGTTACCCTCTAGCTAAATCAGCAGTCACGCCCATCGGGGCAATGAAATGCCTTCCCAGATGGGAAGATGAAAAGATCTTCTGACAAGACCAAAACCACTAGAATAGATCAATGAATGCATTTCCCTGGGAGGTATATCTGCGCAGTTTGTTGACAGAAGAGACGCAAAGAGCAAATTAAGGACTAACACCCATAAGTGATTGTAGATTGACAGGAAGTAATTACTGAAATTACTGAAAGTCCTCAACAGGAGACGACATCTGCAGTATACTGAACAACTCAAGGGAATAATTAAACAATGCAAATTTGTTTCCGTCCTGTACTTATGTGGTACTCAGGCACTTCATATTGGATTCCAGACTGAATTACAAGCAGAGGTGAAGATGGCAGGTACAGAGAGTTCAAATTCCAGACCAGGATTTTGTTTTAAAAAACCAGTTTAGTATAAAGAGTCACAGTCACAGAGGCGGCACAACAGGCTGTATTATGGCTGTATTATGGCACAGCTCACAGGACGTAGGACTCACGCCAAGACATTCACAAACTGCAGTTTGCAGAGGTAGTAAATCAGGTGACGTGTCCACATGCCTAGTTTTTCGAAAGACACGAAGGTGGCGCTTGGCGGGATGCTGGGGTTAAACATTTTTTTTTTTGTGAAAAAATTTCTATTTCATCTCTCAAAAACTCACAGGAACTGTCCAACATGCCATGACCTTATAATTCTCACGGACTTATTATTTACTTATGAAATCCCTCATTATCGTGCCATCTGTGAACCAAAAGCAGCACCCTATCCTGAAAGTCCCAGACCTTAATGCAATCGCACTAATTTGGCATTGAATATATTTCCATAATCGCAGTAACAACTTCAATAAAATATGGCCCATTCAGCTTAGATTGTGATGTTCTTGCTGAGTCCCCAGCCCCTACATCCCAGCCATGTGGAAGAGTGAAACTCATCTATTAGAGAGACGATTTCCCCTTCAGAGAGTCTTACAGGGATGATTTTCTAATTTGTGATGCATTTATCAGAGCTCATTAGAGGTTCTTGAATTTTTTTTTCACCTCCTTCATCCATCTGCACAGTTTATATGGTCACTGTAGGAAAACGTTATGAGATATTCAGATGTGATTAAAAGCTGTGGTGCTTCAGCAGTTTATATATATGGCTACGCCCTGCATTCCTTTCCCCTCATTCTCTCCATTGTGTGGCTTTAACGAGTCACACCTGTTCCCTGTTTGATCTTCCCTCTCGTTACCGCCCTCGTGTGGATCAGCCCAGGTGCCTCTCGTCTGCTCCCTCAGTGATGTATACAGTATAATGCCTCCCTGTCTCAAGCTCCCCAGTCCAGTTATTGATGTTGCGGCCTGCAGGTTTGCCCTGTGTCCTTGCCTGATGTTCCCCGGCCTGTTTTGACCCCTCATGGTCCATTTCCTTTTGCCCTTTGTGTAGTTTTGTTTTAAAAAAAGCTACTTTTGGTTCTCCCCACGTCTGTCTTTGCCTCCGTTCTCGCCTGTTACGTGACAGACGCCTGATCTAAGTGATTTTGAACGTGCTGCGATTCTTAGTGCCAGATGTTCCTGCTTTTCAGAAACAGCCACCATCCTGGGTTATTCAAGGACCATGTCGTGAGTGTGCTGAGAATGGTACCGGATTAATGAGAGAGTTCAGAGGAGAGTGGCCAGACTGGTTAAAGCTAACAGGATTTGCACAAGTGCAAAAAGAGCAGCTGGGAATGACAGTGATGAGAAAAGCTTCTCTATATGCATAAATTGTGATTCAACGGGGTTCCAACCTTTTGCTACTCAGCAGTAGTTAAAGAAATGGCCACTGAATATTCACCATATAATCCAAATGTAATTTGTAATATTTTTTTAATCATTACTTTATCATGTCTATACTATAAATGTGTTTATTAGCAACTTGACTGGACATATCAGCTTGCTGTGAAATAAATGTATGTGGGCAAGGGTGTAAGAGAGAGTCTGATATTAGGAGAGGACACGCCTTAATAATATAAAAGAAATGATCTACTACAGACACCAGAGAGGGAGGGGTTCTGCAAATTGTGAGTGGTGTTGAATTTTTGAGTGTTGTGTACGGTGAGTGTAATGAGAGGTTGGATCCTGTCTTCGTCAATCTCGACCGAGGATGGGTCCATGAATATTCTGGGGTTTAAGTCCCCCAGAAGACAATGGGTTGGATCCCATTGTTGCAGGGTTTTGTGTCCCCTTGCATGAGGACCAGAGAGGGTGGTCTAAAGTCCCCTATAGAGACAAGAGAGGGTGACCTAAAATCCCCATCAGAGACTAGAGAGTGTGGTTACCTGGCAAGCCAGATCACTATTCAGCTATTGAGCAAACAGACGTACTCCTGCGAGGGGTGAAATGGTGCTGCACCTCATCTATGGGAGCAGCACCGTCCCACCGAAGCCTTTTGGCATGAAGCAGGCGTGGGATGAGGTAGCAGCGAGTGTGTCCTCCTTTTATGACGTCATTAGATCACCCGCTCAGTGCTGAAAGCGGTATAATGATGTCATAAGACGGGGGAATACTCGTGCTGCTGAATGAGCACAGCGGCTGGGAACGGCGACTTACCTGTGTGTTTTGTTCATTCTAATTTTGGGTCTGCTGTTTGCAAAATATAAATGAGAGTGCAGTCCTTGTTCAGACAAAACACGGCCTACCATTTTTAAGTTTTAAAATGTTCGAGTAAAAGGCAAGAGGACTGTTCTTTTTCTACTCTCGTAATTTAGATTTCTAACCAGAAACCGGGTCTTCTGCCAGCCGATCTCACCTTGCAGTTGAGACCAGACAAGTGGTCTGGCATCACGACTTCTAAAGTCCTCTAATGCGTCCAACAATCGTCCCTCGTGCATGGCAATGTTATGCAACATACGACAGAGAATGCAGCAACTTTCTGAGGGGACTCAAACCGGCAACCTTTCGACCAGGAAGAGGCTTCGCCCACTGAGCCACAAACTGTCCCCACTGCTGTCACACATGTGGCACTGTGGTGAACCCTGTCACATCACTCTTCAGAGGTTGCGGGTGTGAATCCTGTCCCCGCTGTTTGTGTGCTGCATTTGCATTCTGTCCCTGGCTTGTGTGGGATTTCTTTGTGTTTCTAAATCGCCCACTGTGTGAGTGTTTGCTTGCCCTCTGACATCCAATCAGTGAAGGGGGGCCTCAGTCAGCCGGCCGAGGGCTTGGCCAGACAAGCTTGCTGATGGAACTACAACAAACGGATGATTCGAAGTGTCACATTGCAATGTTATTCAAATGATGCTTTTAATGAAGCTGGGAAATAACGTTTTTAATAGCTATGAAATAATTTACTATAAGTATATACTAAAGTTTCTTTCTATATTCGTTCTCCTTGTTTCCCACAACCCTGTGCTGAATATGGGACAAAGATGGAGAAATGAATAGTTCTTTGTATGGATAGATGGATGGATGGAAAAGCTTAGCTTCTTTAGGTATCTAATATAACGTTGATATACAAATATTGTGTGTTAATCACCATGTGATACATATAAAGAAAAATCAGTCCTATTCCACTTGTATTCCTACTGTAGGTATGCTATATGTGAAATTTTCTGTACCAGTGATGGTCCTGCAGACCACACTGTACATAGCTGGCGCTTGAGGTAACTCCTGATGCAGACTTCCACTGCCTCGAGTAGTCTGTAGTTCTGAGGCATAGCTATTGTGTCAGACATACGCCTATTTCTGTATTTACTGAGGTTACTTCCGATTTGCATTTTTTTTTACTTGTTCTTAGTTCCAAATAAAGATAATGTGGCCCAGTGTCACAGTCAAATTTCCATTGTAACACATAATGTGAACTATGCTATTTAAATTCTACTTATCTCTGCAGTATTTACTGCATGCAGTGGTGACAGTCACCACATTCAACTGCAAAATAAAATTTGGGGTCTTTCACCACAATGAAGTCACATGACAAAAGTCTACCTTCCCAATTTACAGCACAGCACCGTTCAGGTTTAATCAAGTAATGAAACGCTTACGAAATTTGCATTTCACAAATACAGGTTGTCTAGGGATTGTATCATAATAATTAAAAGTTCCCATGCTTTTGTAGACCATAAATTAGCCACTCTTGTTACCTGTCTGTCAGGAGAAGAAACACTGATTAATATAAGATTGCATGAGTATTGAACAAGCCAGATGTGCGCAGGAAGTCAGCTAATTACTGTAAAGTGCTGAATGGCCGAATAGAAGCCTAGTTTATGTACAGTATAAGGGAGTAAACAAGACAGTGGTTCACTTCCACTGGTGGTGAAGTATGTCTTCTTTCCGCTGACTGTTTGATCAGTGGCGTTAAAGGGGTATGGATACGCCGACAGATCAGGGGTGGCCCAGTACTCTATAGAAGCCGCTGAATCTCTGCCATACTCTACCGTAGTAATGTTTACTATACGTGTAATAATATGTGCTTCAAGTCTACCATGGGGCCATGTGCCAGCCATAGTGAGGGTGTACAAGGTCATCTTGTCAGGGGCCCCAGAATTTCTAGCTGTGCCCCGTTTGGGGCTTGAAAATGAGCCGTGTGAATGGATTTGTCAGCATTGTGATTTGTGCCTGGCTTTTTGGCTGGGCATCATGGGGGTGGGGCTATGCCAATGCTCCACGCCCCCTTTTTGGCACATCTGGGGATTGGTCGTGAGAGTGGGGGGGGCGTGGTTGCGGGAGTATGGTAAGGTGACCAGAAGCTTCATTCCTATCACTTGTACTTCACTATCAGTCTCGTACGGTCAGCTTAAGCCTGCCTATTGCTGTACTCCTTCCCTCAACCCAACAGCTGTTTTCCGCATCTACCGAAGTGGATGTTGTTGTATTCTCTTGTATTGTCTACATTCCTCCCTATTGTCACGGCTAATGGAGAACAGGGTGAAAACAGAGGAGCAGGACACAAGAAGTCAGTGAAATGCGGGGTTTAATGGAGGGGTAGACGGGCACTACAACCAGGAGGACGTTAATGACTGGACTGGGGAAACACGCTTAAATGCGGACTTAAACACACAAGACAATGCAAAACAGCTGGTAAACACGGGGAATCCACACGAGGTTAACGAGCAGGGCGCGGCACACGGAAGGAGCGGACAATCGGGGCAGGACATCAATCATCTTTTCTCTGGTACCCAAGTAAAATCCTGAGTCCTTCCTTTCATCACCCTGTTTGTTTACCATCCTGTCCCGAGCAAACCTACAGACAAATTCTCAAGATTCTATCATGATTTAAATTTGTTTTTCGGTTGTTGCTTCAGTGAGTATTGTGCATTTCTTTGAAATCCCCATATGCGCTGGAGGACACAGGGAAGCTGCTGTTTTATGATACGGCTTTGTTTGTGATAAATAAGGCAATCACGAATGATGAAAATAACATGGTAATTGGCAGAAACATTAGCTCACGCGTTTAAAAAGGCCTTTTACGTAACAAGGTTTCCGCACCGCTGTACTTCCCCATATCCTGTTCTCGCAGAATTTATTCCCGCTATATAATCTGTCAGCTGCTAAACTGAAAGCTCCTTTCAGATGCCTGACTTCAGAATATAAGCATAACAAAAAAACTCTGACCCTTAAACATGGTCCCGTTATCTGCTTTCTTCTCTGCCAGTCATATCTCGTCAATTAAGCTAATCTTAAGTAATCGATAGCTTCAGGAGATTGGGGGAGTGGGCTAAACCAATCGGAACAATTGCCAGTAATTGAAAAAGAGAATAATTGATTATGTACGTTTCTTCCTCAGCACCTCCTCATCCTGTCGTATCTTAGAAGGAAATGGATTCGCCTTCCGGCAGTGCACTCGAGCTGTGAGAAGTTCTCCAGCAATCACGAGGCCCCGATTTGAATGTGCTGTGATAAAATTTCGCTCAAAGACAGCGAAAGTCACCGACCCACAGGAAGACATAGCTGTAGGATGATTTCATTATGAGTTTCATGACTGTGGTTTAGGAGGTCTGAGTGGCTGTGGATAAGGCTGTCAGACCTGATCTATTCAGTGAAAAATGAACGTTGTCTTCTTGGACTCGTCGCGTTAACAAGATGGACTTAAATATGCATGTAGATGTAGAATTTTAATGAATCTAAATGTGATGCCTTACCTCATCGTTAACGTTTTTGACACATAAAATAATTACATCATTCAAAAAAGGAATTCTTTAATAGTTAAGTGTATCATGTCAGCACAAAGAACATAAAGGTTACATGGACTGATTTTACATGCAAGATAAGTTTTAATCATCTGTATTACAGTTAGTTGTTCAATTCTGATCCAAGGTGATTTTTTAATCCATTTAAACCAGGGGTAGCCAATATTATCCGCAAAGGGCCGGCGTGTATGCAGGTTTTTTGGGGTAACCTTTTGATCAGCTATTCAAACCCAGGTGTGAGGACTCCTCAGCCAATCAGTCCTCTAATTAGTAATGTAATTAGGGATTTGCAGCAAAAACACGCAAACACACCGGCCCTTTGCGGATAAGATTGGCCACCCCTGATTTAAACAGCTAGAGGACATCAGGATAAGCTCCTTGGTCGTACGAGGAAAAACACACAGAACACAAGCCTAAAGCAATCTTCTGTATCCCCAATACCAAACCCATACTCAGCTTTACAATTATTTAACAGGCTTAAGTATTAATGATAAATGCAATGAAATCAACAGACCTACAGTTACTTAAACACCACGGTAAGTATGGAAAGTGACTGTGCAGTATAACTAACCCAAATGAGAAACAAAGAGTTGGTAATATATACTACACGTACTTGAAAAAGATATAGCGACTGTATTTAAGGTGCAAAAATATAGGCAGAGACATCCTGGGTGTGAAGTTCAGTGTTTGGAGATCACTTGGACAGCCTCCTGTGGCGCTGTGAGCCTTTAGACGTCCTCTCTGGCGGTGCAAACCACAAAGCGCTGCATGGTCCTGGATGGAGAGTGGAGCAAAAACCTGCATTAACTTTAGAAGCAAATTGTGCCAGCATGTGACTGCAAAATAAAGTCAGCCGGCGGTCCCTCGCCTCATCTCCCTTTCCCCGAAAGCAATAGCAGTAAAACCCTTTTTCATCGCGTAATAGAAAAAGAAAAAAAGCAAACGTAACCCCCTCCCATAATGCACTTGGCCACCCTTTCAATTTTTTACGGTGTCCTTAAACATCAGGTGTCACTCTCTTTAAAAGCCCTGCGATGTATTCTTGAATATTTGAAATTTTATGATGCACCTGATATTTTCTGGATGGCGGTGTTGGCAAAATATTATAGATCTGAAGTATTTTTGGGTTTGTTTAAGTACTTAAATGCCTCCATCATTAAACACTTTATATAGTTATCATATATCTAAATATATCATACAGTATATCTAAAATGACTTGAGAACTGTAGGGCGTTTTGTTATTTTGGTTGTGACTCTCCACCTTCTCTGAGGGCAGTGAGTTGGGCCCAGGGAATTTATTTCTTTTCATCATAAACACATTACATACCTTGAAAAGAATTTCAAATTTCAGTAAACCCTGGAGAATTTGATAAGAACAGCTGTATGTGCAAAGTAAGCTCCATATAAGGTTTGGTTATCGAAGGCCATTAAAAGCCTAAACGCAGAACCTTCCCTCCAACGTGCTTCCGTGGAACTTTGGCATGTCTGAAAATCGCGGTAATCTAACAGTCACCTTTTGTGCCCCTTGCGATTGAATCACAATTAAAAATGCAAAGAAAAAAGTACTCGAAAAGTAGGCTTCCCTGCGGAATTTGAATTTGAAGCCTAATGATTTTATGGTTGCTCACTTGTTCATAGCTGTGCCTCAGTGATTCAAACACACACCAAAAAAAAAAAATACAGTGAAACAAAATAACACCTCATATGAAAAATGCAATTAGGTTGTATAATGTAGCTTATATGCATGCTACCTGCATTCACTTTTTGTATGAAACTACAAAAGGTTAAAAAACTAATCTGAAATGTAAGTGGTTGTTTTTATTTACCACTTTAAATTGCTATTAAGACAATGCTTCACTAATTCAGCCTTCAGAGTTGTGTGTCTAGTCCAGTTCCTGAGCAAATTCTTGGCTGTTGCACAGAAATTTTTTAAATAATTTTACATTAATAGAGACTTGAAACGAAGGCAAGTGCTCCTACCCTGAAAGGATCTGGTCAGGTTCAGGGAGATATATGTCCGCGCTCCATTATCGGTTGGCTTATGCTGTTTGGGACTGAAAAGGCAGGGAGGAGTGCAGTGAGGTCGGCATACCATACATGCGGTGATCTAATGAAGGATAACAGAGAGCTTTGTTCGTCAGTCCAGTTCATCCATCAAGGACGCACAGCTAACCGTAGACAGCCTGGGTCGCTGCCACCTACAGGCCACTCGGGGATTATTCTGTCCACCAGTTTGTATCTCTGCCGAGTCTAATAACCAGACCGGTTTATTTACATGAGCGCTGAATGGAGTTCAGCTTCCTTTTCTTCCCTCACGCATAAAGATGATGAATCTCTGTTCTCTATTGATTTCTTTCAAAGCCTTTTCTCACTGCTGTTGCTCAAGGGATGTAAAAAATATAAGGTAACCACGAAACAGAAAATTCCTTCCTGACACTCAGTGGATTCCCAGGAAAACCAACACACACACACACACACACGCGCGCACAATTGAGAGTGAGAAGTTTGAGGTCTGAGCACAGGGGCAGGCCATTGATCTGCTGTTCCTTGTTCTGAGACACATTACCAGGGTTTAAATGTGGATGGAACCCGATGGAGCTCCGCTGTGTCTCCTTATGTCCAAATCGCACCTAAACCTGAGGTCAGGGTCGCCTCCTTCAACATTAACCTTTTTTTCTTAACATCCCAAAATTTAGTAAAAGATTCAAAGTGAACGGTTCAAAAAATATCGTGTTTTTTTTCATCAGCCATATCGATAATTTTGTCACTGTCATTTCTCTAGCGGTTGAGATTCCCACATGATACATGATAATCAGGGTGGTACATGATACTGTCCTGTGTTTTGACTTATTTTCCTTACAGTACTGCTGCCAAACTACATTTACTTGTTAGACTATGCTACAGTATGTGTGTGTGGCTTGCATGTTCTCCCATGTGTGTCCCCACACTGTAATATAAACGTAATCCACACACACACACACACACACACACACACACACAAACCATTATTAACTGAGAATCTGCATTTGTAATCCCCTTTACTTAGTGTTTTTTTTGTGTATTTCTGAGCAACACACATAAATAACATTAATACTCTCTTCTAATCTTTTATTAAGAGACAAAGATAATTTCAGGGGGTCCGCTTTTGATTACTGAGACAGTCACTTCCTGTTATTTTTGCCCTAGAGCATAAAAACCATAATAAAAAGCAGAAAGTTGAAGGGATTCCCATTTCCTGGTTTGATAACGGAGCCTCAACTATCATGATTAAATCAGCTGCAGCCCAACATGTGCAGCTTAGACCAATATTTCCTCAACATTCTACATTTCTTATTTCTTACATTTATAATAAGCCATGTTGTAAAATATTACTAGATATATAATCATTTTTTTTTAGTAAATGATCTTATACAGATTAAATAATTTCGGTAAGTATTTAGATAATAAAATGTATGAAAGAACTTGTTTTGTCTTTACACTTGCTGATAATGAGTCCAGTGCAGCTGGGTCTACAAAACCTCCCTGTGTGTCATGTAGGGTGACACCTTTGATGTGAGAAGACCTTTGATGTAAAATGTTAATCCCGTCACTCTTCCCAGAGTTTGTTATCGTTCATCAATGTGTGTCGAGTGTCTGTGGGCCGCCAAGGACACTGGGAAAGGTATTGAGTCTTGTTTAAATGATGCCTTTATAGACATAAGGCATCTTAAAGCATAACTTAAATATTGTTCTTAAGTCACAGCAGAACTCAGTTATTTTGGATTCAAGGGCAGTTGTGATAAGTTTATTCAGGAAAAAAAAAAGGTGAATTTTCATCACAGAACAAAACGTATCTAGAGAATAAAAGTCTGTAAGCGAAAATGTGAAATGCTTTCAAAGGCGTACTCAGAGTGCAGTTTTTATGCTTTGTTTTTAGAAATTCAATTCAGCAGAAAAATAGCAATGAGATTCTTGAGTTTTCCTGTGGGTGATGAGATGAAAATTCATTAAACGGAGATTTGTTGTGCATGGAGGTCACCGTGGGGGCGGCACGGTGGTGCAGTGGTTAGCACTGTTGCCTCACACCTCTGGGCACCAGCTCTGTGTGTGTGGGGTTTGCATGTTCTTCCCATGTCCTGGTGGGGCTTCCTCCACACAGTCAGAAAACCATGCTGCGGTGAATAGGAACTGCCGAATTTGCCATAGGTGTGACTGGTTTGGCGCTCTACCCTGGGTCATTCCCTGCCTTGCGCCCATAGTTTTCAGGATAGGCTCCAGACCCCCTGCAATCCTGAACAGGACAGGCAGGTATGGAAAACTGGATGAATGGATGGAGCAATTCTTGTGCCTGCTGGCTGTGCACAACATGAACGGCAGGGCGTGACCACGGAAACACTGCATTTGCTACCGGGCTGAAACTATAACTGAAGGCTCACACTGTAACTGCATAACATTAATTTCCTTGCTAGTGCTTTTAACCAAAGCAAGTTTGGATGTTTAGTTATAAATGTAACAGAGTATTTTACTGGAGCAATTGAGGTTAATTCAGGGATTCTGGGACTCGAACCTACAGCCTTCAGATTATCATTTAATGATCATTAAATTAAAGAATGCTGCGTTGGCTTTTATAATAGAAAAGTTTTGAGCTCAACCAATGTTCAATTTACTGGAAGAAGCTTCACTAGAAAAACTCTGCATTCTGACATTTTTAATCAAACAGTTTTTCTTGGGTCCTGTTACCAATGACCGTTACCAATCACCAATGACGTTTGACCGTAAGATTACAGAAATGAACGAGAGCTCAGATACACTGATACCCTCACTGATGGCGCTTCTTCCCAAACAGGCTTTGGAAAGTTACCCCCCCAGTAAGTTACCCCCCCAGTTTTCTCCTGTGCTGTAAAATGTCAGAGATTTTAAAATGAGTTTTAAAGGTGCTTGAAAAAAATGCATTTTTGTATGTAAAGCATCTAGATGAAGAGATGAGCAGAGGTTGAAAGTTTATGCTTTGCTGAAAGCCGGCTTTGAGGTTAAGTACCTTTTGCCCCCCTCCCCCACATTACAGCAGAGTTTGGGGGGGGGGGGTAGATGTTTATGTCTAAGAAGGAGAAGCCCTGGACTCTCTTCATTTACATCCTCGCCACTCCTTCTGGGAACAACAATCGCCAGAACCAAAATTACTTATCTGCTGTGAAAGGACCTAATTCCCTCAGGGCCCCTGGATCAGCACCAAACAGGTCACTAGATGCTGTCGGATTATGGCTGGTGGACTTTGAGCAGGTGTGCTGAGAGTGGACACGCTCTCCAGCATTGAACGGCATAGGAGCACAGAACAGAAGACTGGCCAGAGTGGGACCATCTACCAGCCCAGTGGAACATGGTGGGTTGGAGTCATAGCAGACCTAAGTGTGGCCTTTTCTTTAAAATCCGCCATTTGCCATGTTCAGTAAGAATAACCTCAATCGAAAAAAGCAAAAGAGCTGATTTTGGAAGCAGGACAGGACCTCCCTTAAAAAAATAGCTAGTTTGTTTGCACCTGCTAAAATATTAGTTTTAATGTTCTTTGAAAAAAGCAATAAATAATAATAAATTAAGTCTTAGGCTTATTTCCTTTTTATCTAAATGAATGACACGAAGGCAATGACAGTGACTGACAATGACAGTGACTGACAATGACAGTGACTGACAATGAGACTTCAACCGAGAGGAAGATATTAATTGAGAGTCAAATTGGAACACCAGTGGATCCAAATGTTCTGTTCCTGCCAGATGATGTTTATATGCAGTGACCTCTGTTTTCATGGCAATTAATGTCAATACGTCAATACCCAGGATACTACCAAACTGATGTTGTTTGGACAACCATTTTTCCCACACTCCAGATCTATTTGTGTCAATTTTCCTAATTTCCGTTGGAAACACAGGCTGCAGTTTCCTACCCCCCCCCGTACAGGGTGAATGTGGGAAAGAAGGCATAATACAGAGACAACATGAACAAGAGAAGCGGGTAGGTTTAAAAATACACTGACATTTTGTTTCAAACCTCATGCATATAAAAATGGAAACAAGTTTTCTAGCAGAAGTTCCACCATAGTATCATTTTCAGAAAATCCTTCTCAGTGCCATATTCTAATGGTTTTTCATTCCCTTTACCTGGAATAATGTGTTACTTTCATTTCATGAATTTACAGTAGGTGTGAAGTAAACTATAGTGGTGCAATATTTTTTTTTATATACTTTTACTCCCTCGTTAAAATCTAAGAATCAGAATATGACTTGCTTCTAGAAGTTCATTTTGGCTAACGGGATAGGAAGAAAGCGCTGGCGTCACATAGCCGACCTGCATTTGAAAGCTACATTTCTCTGAGTATTATTTGTTAGGAATGTATAAGAATCCATCCATCCACTTACCAAGCAGAGCGTTCTATTCTGGGTCTCAGCCAGGAGCCTATCCAAGAAAAACAGGGCGGTTAGGAAGACCAACTGCGCAGAAATACTGTATGATCAACACACGACTTTTAATTCTGTAAGGCACTGCAGCCGAAAGCGACTCGCTGCACCGACCGAGATTGCAGATAATGGGCGAAGTTAAACCACAGTGTATTTTCAGTTTCATTAGCAAATCAGCGCTTTTTCATCATGCTAAGTTTTGTTACACTTTGTTCTAAACTTTCGCTGGGACATCAAACTTTT
>JAODKF010000089.1:3150877-3179725 GCA_026779585.1 Mormyrus proboscirostris
AGGCCTAGTGACACCCCTGTCTGTGATTATCAATTCCCATAAAATAGGCCTAGTGACACCCCTGACCGTGATTATCAATTCCCATAAAATAGGCCTAGCGACGCCCCTGTCCGTGATTATCAATTCCCATAAAATAGGCTTAGTGACGCCCCTGTCCGTGATTATCAATTGCCATAAAATAGGCCTAGTGACACCCCTGTCTGTGATTATCAATTCCCATAAAATAGGCCTAGTGACACCCCTGACCGTGATTATCAGTTCCCATAAAACAGGCCTAGCGATGCCCCTGTCCGTGATTATCAATTCCCATAAAATAGACCTAGCGACGCCCCTGTCCGTGATTATCAATTCCCATAAAATAGGCCTAGCTGATTTATATAACATTTATAAAAAAAAATACTACTTCTTAGACTGACTGCTCGTCTTCACTTTTAATAAAAACATTACCTGATATAAATGATCTGCTGCGCCATGATCGATGCCATTTTAATCATCATTCTCATCAGACCATCCCATACAACATGGCCTGCATTACCTGGAGCAAAAAAACATCAGAATATATTAACATTTACCCAGGTTATTACCCCGATTAAAGAGGCAATCAGGACACCTCATTCCTGCTAGTACCTCAGTGTGCGAGCGGAGTAATCACAGATCGCAATTACGTAAATCAAAACATTATTTCAAAGGCAGGACATCAGAAGTAAAGACATATTATGAGAATTAGCATCTAACAGATGTTCACTGCCTGCTGAATTGGTGAGACGGTAACAAGCTGGATGTTAGAGAAAGCTACTTAGCAAGGCGTATATTTCACCCGAGTCAGCTAGCTTCGCAGGGAGGTATAGAAAACACATACTGGATAATGTTCCATCAGGCAGTTTTGACAGCAGAATTCCTCTCCCTTTCACCGCTTTACATGTGTGCTATCTGCTGGAGACCTTCCAGAATATACTATCTCCCTCCTGCCTTCATATTATGGGGTTGGCGGGGGGGGGTTTGCGGGGCCAGATATACACGGACTCAGGTTCTTATGAATCAACATCACCACAAGGGGGCGTACATCGGATGCATCGACTGCACCTCCCACAGGCCGCCATATTTGAAGCCTGTCTACTTCATGCCAATATATCCCCCTTTTCCCAACTCACTGGGCACCTAACTGGCTTCCCAGCTGTATATCAGGGGCAGGCCTCTGGTACACTTCCTAAACAGCAATATGATCTGAGGACTCTGTTTGACCCTTAAAAATCCAGATCCATTATTACTGGATGGCAGTCGATTTTCTCAATCGTAATTCTGAATGCTTCCGGAAATCCACTCGGAATCTGAATAATTGCATATTTCAGATTCACGCTGGTTTGCTAGCAGTGCCCTTGGGGAAGAAGCAGCCTTAGGGCAACAATTTGAGTCAAGATTATAATCTTGCTGTCAATTTTAGCACAATCATTTTTGAAATGCTCCTGGTAAATATGACACTTGGGACTGCCCTTTTCACCTTAATTTAATGATTTACTTGTTTAACATGTGTTTTGTAATCTACTTTTCCACAGTTTATGTATTTTGTCAGACGGCTCTGCATTTAAATTAATTCCACAGCAAAACTGCTGACAGTTTGCGTCATGAAACATCCTCGTCTGTCGTGTACCTGCAATTTAAACATAACACACTGGGGCAGACACTTAATTCACTGCCGCTGCTCACAAGGATTAGAGAGAGAGAAAAAAAGAGAAACAGACGATGACTAACCAGCGCCGTGTCTCTCTTTGGGGAAGATAAGACCAGGATTAGCGCTACAAGTAAATATTGTCCAAAGCCCCAATTTAAGCATGCATCAAGGTCTTAAACCTACACGTTAATATGACACGTTCATTTAAGTGGTGACTAAATCGTGTTTTTCCTGTAATTTGAAGGCGCTCACACACAATGTATAAAACAAAATATATATATGAATCGATGGTGTGAGCAACCTTAGTACTCGCCTTAGAAATAAGTCTGCACACTCGCTTCGCTTTAAACTGGTTTCTCGGATTAAAATCCCTTTTTAAAATCGTACTGGTGGTGACGGGTCGGGGAACAGATTCACTCCGACCGCGGAGGCGCCCACCCCCTTTATTTCGGGTAAAAAATGCAAATCGAAGTAATTCAGATTATCTAGGGAACTTCTTGCCATCACCAAAATATGCTACTTCGTGATGATCCTATTAGCGGGTATAGTGGGAAAGTGGAATTTACGGCTGGCTGGTGCATAATATATATTTTTTTGGGATGTGGGTGGGGGGGGATTTGTATTGAGCTTGAGTGCATCTGTAGACAGAGATGTGGAGAGGGAAGAGAAGGGATTATACTCATTTGACTCAAACTCTGGCATCGTGCGAGGTGTCTACTAGCAACTTCACGACCGAAACGATGGATTCTGCTATTTTCCAGATCTTCATTGGGGAGTTCGGGGACCCCAACTGTAGCCTCATAGATGTTTTTCAGGACACTTTCTACGAAAATGCATCATTCTCTTTAATGAATATAGACGGTACGGATCTTTACACCAATTTCACGTCTGTCTTGTTTTTCATCGCCTAACCCGCTTAATATATCACTTTTGTATACGTTTCAATTAAATGTTGTCATGTTTAATGTGTTTTAAGGGTTGTATTGCAATGCCACTACTGACGAGATCGGAACCTGCTGGCCGCGCAGTACCAGCGGCCGGATAGTGGAGAGACCCTGCCCGGAGTACATTAACGGAGTGAAATACAACACCACACGTAAGTTCGCTTCCAGATACCTTCTATGTGCCGATTTCACGTTTTGTTATTCAAAATCATTACAATGTGTACTGCACCCGCTTCTGTGCGTCTGGAGTTATTTATTAAAATTGCAATATGAATAATGTATTAATAATTTTGCAAATTTGCGAATATGCTGTTTAAGTTCTATTCAAATGTAATGGCAAACGCATAAAAAAGCTCAGGCGCATCTGGACCTACTTTAGTTTGACAGATCCGAGCAAGTCCTACTCCCGGGAACGGGGAGCTGTCCATTGTACCGCAAATTTAACGTCCTATAAAAAGGATGAATGGAAAATCACATCGGACGCATTAAATATAAATACATAGGGTTTCCTGATTGGCGCATTTGAAATACAGGAGATATTGCGTGTATATGTATGATGCTGTAGATTTCTCGATCATCTAAAATCTGAGCAATTCATACTGTAAATCGCGATAATCTGGAGTGGCTATTATGAGAGATGGAGATGAAGGAATGCGTATCAATAAAGTTTACAAACCGGTCTTTTACTGCCCATTAATGATTTGCCACAATAATGACAAGTATGACTAAGTTATTTGGTCAGTAGGGCGCGTTCTTTTAATAGTTTAACTGGGAAGAGTACAAAATATGCCCTTATTGTGGACCATTTGCGATGCTCCGCAGATGACAGGCATTTCTTACTGTCAAACTGACGACAGGAGGGCGTCTCTCAGATCAACTCATTACCACAAGCTTTTTTTAGATATTCATAAAATGTGTCATTGTATAGGCTCTTAGGAATTTCTTTTTGAGCCAGTTGAAGTGTGCTTCTCGTTTTATTATAAATGGTCGCAAATTAGCGCTCTTTGGGCAACTTGTTTATATAACCTAAACGAAACCTTAATATGTGGTTCATATATACAAAGATTTTGCTTGTTTCTAAATATCAAAGCTTGGGAGATAGGAGATATCAGGCCTAGTAAATAGTTTTTAAGTTTTAAAATTAGTTTAGCTGATGTAACTCACACCTTTCTCTCGTTGCTTTACCTGCTGCTTGAGATGATCATTTCCCATAATCCATTGTGATTAAATTTAAATACACAGCTACAACTGATGACTCTAGTGGACAACACATAGATAAACCCTCCCAATTACAAACTCACCATCGTTCCATTCCATTATGTCATTGACGGTATTCTGCAGGTTCACTGCTATAACACAGTCACATGACGGTAGTAATGAGGGCGGTTGTACCGATCTTGCCGGAAGTAGGAGCTGAAAAGCTTATTGGTGGAATTACTCAGTCTCTGTAATTAGTTTGATAACTGATGATTAATTATCCCCACTCCTCTGCCCAGTCGCTAGGTTTTTGTTGTCTGTCATTCATTCATTAATTCAATCAATCAATCAGTTGACAGATGGCATAACTGACTAATACCACATTGAACCAATCAATCCGTTGGCACCTTAAACTTTACATGACTATCAGTTTTGTAATAATTCATATAGGTAAAATTCTGATACCCACCACGTTCAAATTGGCTCAGCTTTACCCTGCCAAAAGTAAAAGTCATTCACACCATGGTTATATGTAAGGTTAGGCCACCCAGAGAAGTTTTCTCTTTTATAATAAATACATATTAATAGAGGGGAAAAGGCATTTTACTAAAGAGGTTTGTGTGTTTTTAAGACAGGGTCTATATTTCTCTTGGCTATTTTAGCATGATTTATTTAGAAAGGACTTTGATCTTGAGTAGTTCTTGTTACGGCACGAATTATTGTCTATTGATATTACAACTGAGTACCAATGTTTTGAGTGCCAGTAGCTGTTTGAACTGCTAAACCTGAAACAAAGCTAATTCATTACTTTATACTGGGGGGGGAATTGTGAAGTCTCACTGATGGAAAAATGAACATTTTTCAGCCTGAGGAACGGCCAAAATTCGCTTATAAATAAAGGCTTCATTGTGTGCAGAATTAGCACATGTTGTCTGTTTACTATGCCCAGTGTGGTGGCCAAAGATACCTAATATGCAAATTTAATCATCTGGGGGGGGGGGAAGGTGTCACCGAAGGCTTGTATCATTTCCTTAGGTTGTCACACATGACAAATTTATAAATTCCTTATGACATTAAACTGTAAATTTGGAAAAAAATGTTTTTAATTTTTTATGAATTAAAAAGAATATATATTGGACATTATTAATTCAGAATTGCTATGCAAATTTCTGTTGCATTATAGAAAAAGTATATACACAATTTGACTGAGTAAAATGGTAATGAATGATGCTTAAACTTTATCACTGTTTACAAAGATACAGTATGATGTTTACATTCGGTGTACATCCATCCATCCATCCATCCTTCCATCCATCCATCCGTCCATCCATCCATCTGTCCATCCATCCATCCATCCATCCATCCATCTGTCCATCCATCATACATACTTCTGCATACATGTATTCATGTGTAAAATTGCACATGCCAACATTCCTATGAATACACAAGCAGGCCAGAGAACTAACTATTTTTAAATATATTTTTCATATTTCATTCATATTTTCTTTTTTGCCTGCAGTGCATTTGGAAAAAAGATCCAAACATATTTCAGAATGGGACCCAAATAATCATGGAATTAAGTATGAAATTATTCTTTTCACATTAATCCAATCAATGCCAGGTTCCAGGATTAATCGGAGGATTAACTAATTAATCCGCAGCGTAATTAACACACTGTGTCGTCCAGATAGAAAGGAGTCTCGTACCAGCTTCTGTTAACAAGGTGAAGAGTCTGTGTCGGCACGCTTTATTAAGAGAGCACCTTGCTGCACTTCCAGTGTTTGTGCTGCATTAAGCTAACAGAGAGATTCATGGTCATGAACTAGTAATTTTGGGAGCTGGGACACATCAATATTTACTTTGTCATGCTTGGTATTTCGTCCGATTTCTGATTGCTATGAAATAAAATGCTTAGAAAGTGTCAGAGCTCTTGTGAAAATATGTAATTTCTAGTGCTGTCTGGTTTCATGTTTGTTAGTCTCACGCTGGATTGATCTGTCAAAAGGAAAGTTTTAAATACATCCCAAATCTCACACTGCTTGTTCAGATAATGATGGCAAACTCGGGTGAAATGAGAAAGTGCCTGTGTGATAGATACCTCATTATTTTTCTATCCACTTACCTGCCTGTCTCCTTAGTCCTTAGTTTCATGGCTAATTTCAAAGCCTCTTTTCAAGACTTTTGCCCCAGGAGGAGTGATTTGGACTATTTGTCTCTCCAGTGCTGCTGCGCTGAGGTGACCTTGCAGAGTAACCTGACACTGTTTTTCCAGAGCTTCTTATATGCACTGCGTTTGCGCTCTACATTTGACTGGACTGATTAGAAAAGAAATTTGTTAAATGGGAACATGGAAAAACGTAACATAGACCCCCACAGTGGAAATATTTCTATAAATATATAATTTGTTTTTTTTTGCAAGAATGAATCTACGGGAGGACTGTTCATCAGTCCCATCGGCATCATTGAAGTCTATCTACTTTTCATTTTCCCCCACTCCCTGATAATTTTCTGTTTGAGTTCTGTGTATCTGCTGATCCCATCCTTGTCACAGCCATGTGACTCCTGAAATGAGAACTCCCCCATATAAATGTGACATCCAGTGTCTCCTGATCCTGCCTGACACTTCTAGGTTCACACATGCAGGAGATGCGCCACCCAAAGCCTTATGTCCTGCTCCACTCTCATTTACATGAAGCATAATGAATCATTTAGGCTGGGGTCTCCGTCCAGAGTCAGTTTTTGCTCCCTTTTTGGATCATGCGTTTAAAAGGCTGAATAAATTCAAGCGTCCACATTTTCTATTATGCAGGTCGGGACTGGTAACGATGGTGAATGATGTCATGCTTTGTATGTCTTTTCTGTTTTAATTTACGCTTTAATTCCGCATGCTGTCCAGAAAGGACACTAAGGGGGACTCCAGCTGGAGTTTAAACGTGAGGAAATGGTTCTTCTCCAAATCTTCATAAGGGAATTACAGGGGAATCCGCCGGCCATTGCTCACAGGGGTGGCCTCTGTAATTTACTTAGACCGAAACTTCATTCTGTTCCCTGCTTCTGCTGAAGGGTGGCGGAGGCTCTGTTTCCATGGCAGTGCAAATTCCGTTCAGACCTTATTCCTCAACATACGCATCACTGTGCTTCACCCTCAGAACATTTACCCATGATCCTCAAACAGCCCCTCCCTCTCCGAATGCACTCACTTTATGCCCGACTCTTTGCTTACCGACTGACTTGACTGAAAGGCAAAACAAAATATTTGCACAGTAAATACTTTTAATGACAATATTAAAATATTCCTGCATGATTCTCTGCTCTTGAGCTGTCGCAGTCAGTCTTGATGATTGAACCTGATGACAAATGTGTTTTTTATTTTTTTTTTAAAAAAAAAAGCATTGAATTTCTGCACGCCTGGTCCCTTGCAACCCGATTCTGGATATGTAGTTTGGGATGCAGGGATGGATGGACTGAGATTCTGGTTTACTGGTCGTGCTGAAGGCTGGTAATTGCAATAAGGACAGATGACAGTGGGGAAGCCAGAACGATACAATCGCATTACCTCCGTGACATTATATAACCGGCATTATATAACCCATTGTGGTTAAATGCGTTGGATGGATAGATGTGTATTGCTAAATAATCAAGAGGCAGTCAAATGTCAGTGTCAGGATGGAATTGGTAAGATGGGAAAGGTTAGCCGTTTCTGAGTTCAAATTTTTTGAAGTCTGTGTACTTGAGTGTTATGAAATGCTCTGCAAACACAGACAAACGAGTGCGTGGCCTTTCACATCTATGGATGAAAAGGTCAGTAGCTGAAGGTGTGGCTGTTCTGCATGAAAGCCCATTACAGGGAGCGCTGGCAATCAATACTTATCATGGAGACCTTGAGAGTTTGCCCGCGCCTAATTCACGCTGGGGGGATGTATTTTAGCTATTCATTTATTTATTTACTTGCGGCAGTGCATCTGAAGTCGTAGAGAAAATCTTGTGGGTTGTATGTGTGCGCGCATGTGTCTGTTTCCAGTCGTTTTCAGTACATAGCATGCAGCCGGAACAGCTGCATACCAGTCACTCAAAGGAGAGAAGCGGAACTGGTGCCCAGGCTGTACTTCTTGAAAAAGCGAGATTTACTTAGTTTCTCAACACAAGCTCCTTTTTGTAAGAATAGGAGTGAGACACAAAGGAGACCGCGAGCCAGGGATTCACGTGCAATATCAGTGCCTGACCTCACACATGCTCTGCCGGGTGAATGTCCCATAGACGCACTCCACAATCTTGTGGAAAGCCTTCCCAGAAGACTGACAGCTATTATAGCTGCAAACAGGGGGACTGACTCTGTATCGACGCCTATGGATTTAGAACGGGATGTTGTAAAGGTTTCTGTACAGTAGGTGCAATGGTCAGGTTTTCATACACTTTTGTCCCTATAGTGTAATAACAAATATAGTAACTGCTTGGGATAAAAAGTGTCTCATGACTCATTAATCATGAATAAACATTAGATCAGTATTTCACATGTGTTATTCGTGGAATGTTCCTTCAGTAGTTCCTTCAGTAGTTCACGAAGGTTTACAGCATTAACAAATATAGTAACAACTTTAGCTCATTAATGATGAAAGGACATAAGATCACTATGTAACTAAGACTGAGTTTGTGGCTAAAATCACAAGTAATAACAAAATATTACATTTTTTGTGCCCCCTCAAGTAGAGTGTTACCAATGATTCATTGTGGGATACAGATTACGTATCTGATAATGTGATGCTGTATGGTTTATTTTAAGCTGTGGGGCTCTTTGTGGTTTTGTAACCCTAACTACTGCTTTCAACAGACAATTCATTTGCACATATTTGGCCACTCATATGCTAGGAGTTTCCCCTGACTTTCTGGCTAGAAAATCCGGTCCTAATATTGTTTTTGATATTTGAGCACCCGAAAGGTAATTATGGCGTGTTTAATGTCCTCCTAGCCTTTGGACCTGCCTTTGATTTCAGTAGAAGGTCTGATTCTTCTGTCAAGCACCTCGCTCCAGAGTAAACCTTGCGGAGAAAGAGCTTTTTTTTTTTGTCTGGGGCTTCAAAGATACAATACAGCGAAGTCAATAATTCTCTTTTTCAATACGAGACTCCCTTCATTGATTTCAGCCACATTTCATGGGTAAATAAGAGAGCAGAACTTTTTTCCATGAAGAGTATCCAGTTTACGCAGAGAGGGAGAAAACGTCAGCATGTGCAGAAGAATGAATAAAACAGCCAAATTAGTTTTACTCTAGCGCGGAAACTTTGACTGATTCGCGAGCCGCACTTCTCCTCGTCTATCCGTCAAGCGGCCGACACTGGCTCTCTGGGGTCGCAGGAGCTTGGCACACAAAGGTTGTTCTTCGCTAGCAGTGAATTGCTTGCCCTGATTTGTTTACCCTTTCAAGATCAAGAGTTCTGCTTTGGTAATCCTGTGAGAGATAAAGCCCGCCTCTACCCTGCCTCTGCGGCATCTTTGCAAAGCACCGATATCCTCCCGTGCTGTCAGTGACAAACATGCGCTGGCATGTGATTTGTAGCTGCTATACAATATGTGAGTGTGGCGGGTGGGGGTTGGTGGGGGTGTGGGTATTATATTTATTACCAAATGTCCCAGCAATGTGATAAAAAACCTGTTATTTTGATGTTGTCGGGACAATTTTATCCATCCCCACGAAGAGAAACTAATTTTTATAAAAACCTACAGTATAACTGCAATCAAAAATGTGAAAAGTCTTTTATTTTGTTTGGTTCCTTATGCTTACGGCTGGGTTAGGGGTTAAGGTTGTCAATTTCAGGATTAGGGTTTTTCCCATAGAAATGAATAGATGATCACAAAGATAAGAATGCAAGCATGTGTGTGTGTGTGCGTGTGTGTGAGCGCATGTGTGTGTGCGTGTGTGTGAGCGTGTGTGTGAGCGCATGTGTGTGTGTGTGTGTGCGTTATGCTCCCTGCTCCGGTGTCCCTAGTGTTGAGTTCAGCTGACTGTCACCACCTACGGGAGGAGAATGTTGCTGAGGGTGTGTCAGTCTTATCCAATAAATAAGCTGAAACTGATCCATGGGGGGAATTTCAGCGAGGTTCACCTTCCACACGTCTCCTTTCACGGTCCATCAGCCCCAGCTGATGACCTGACATTGATCGACACGGGAGCGGGTACCATCCTGTTCTGTTTAAAGCAAGCTCTCAGGTTTAGTCTTAGGACTTGTTCCTGTTCTGGGATCAGTGGTGTCAATGTCGTCCTCTCTCAAGGAAAAAACTACATTCCTGGGGAAAGTAGAACACATGAAGTCAATAGCTGTTTGTTTCCATCACCAGTGGGTGTTTAAGAAGATCACTGTATAGAAAGAGCCAATCAGAGAGCAAATAAACCAATGAGACAGCTGATCGAAGAGCAAATAAGCCAATCAGATAGCCGATCGAAGAGGAAATAAACCAATCAGAGAGCAAATACATATTTCACTACTTATGATGACATATAACATATTTTAAGTATTTACCTTTTAGGTCTTCAAGTATTGAATGGTATTCAGTAACTTTTTATATATATTTTAAAATATTTGATAGTTGCTCTTAAGTGAGGGCCCGCATGAATTGTTGGCTGTGGTTTGTCTTTTTTGAGCATCCATTAGTTATTCATACTGTAAGTGTTTGTCCATCAGAGAGGCTGAAATCTATCCCAGGAAGTACAGGATGCAGAGTAGAGCAACACCTTGGATGGTGGGCCATGGTAGGGCTTGTAGTGTCACACCCAATCGGAGACGGGGCAATTTTCGAGGTACTTAAATGTTTTGGCGCGTGGAAGTCAGCCAGGATACCCAGTGTGAGTCCAAGCAGAAACATGGAGAAAAGACGCAGCTGTGGGGGTGTGTAGCTGGAGAAACGTGCGCTGTATCTGTGCAGTGGTGGCTTAATGGTTAAGGAAGCACACTTGTACTTCAAAGATTGCAGGTCCAAATCCCCAAGTTGCATGTCACCACTGAGGTACCCTGAGCAAGGTACCGCCCCCAAGCACTGCTCCCCGGGCGCTGAATTAGCTGCCCCCTGCTATGTCACATATGGGTTAAATGCAGAGGACACAGTTTGTTGTTGTGCACTGTCTGCTGTGGTGTGTTAGCACTGATTGCTAAATTCTATCTAGGTACTTTTTTAAGTGGAGTCTGGCTTGGTAATTAAAAAATTTTGCACTATATTTTAGTCCTCAGTCTTCTTTATTGGTGAGTTTTTTCTTTTCTTCCAATAGCACTGGAATAGGCAGTGAATTTTAAAGGGGGGATCTTTGCTGGCTATACAATTGGTATGCATAGGGTCAGCTAATAACCTGAAAACAAGATGCCTGCTTGCCATACCGCTGGGCGAATTCATTAAATGCTTCTGCTCCACTGACCAGTGCCCACGGCCTACTGGGTTGGGGGGCGTGGATGGGGGGGCAGTTTTTTCGGGCATTTGCGTCTATATAAATCCACACTCATTGGCAGTCACCGGATCTGTGCTTCCTGCGCCAGATTTTTGGATTATTGGACGGGGAGTCATTTCTTTTGAATTCCGTGATTCCATTCTGCGTGCCGACTGACCTCTGATGGTCCCCTTTTGGTGGCAGAGGGTGTTTTGGGCCGAATGCCATTCCCGCCCCAGCTAGGGCAAGGATTCCAGCTACAGACTGGGGGACGGTTAACAGTGAGGAGGGGGAGCAGATGTCTGCAAAGTGCAACCGAACGGAATAGAACAAACGACGCCAAAAATGTAATTTGGCCAATAAATAAATACGCAGAAATAAAAAAAATGGTACGAAATCTGCAGCTCGATAAGAGACGAGACAGTTCAAGAAATTTAAAACAATTTTGAATTGAAATTTAAGAATGAGTAAACAATGCAATAATTAATAAATATATGCAGTGGGCAAAAGGATGGAAACAGATAAATGTTATATTATAAATATTGATAAAGTGCAGAAGTGGAATATTGACAATGTGCCATAGAGCGCAGCGGTATGCAGGCATAGCAAAGTTCCTGGTCCTCGCACACCGAGCGCGGTCCTTCACGGACACTGGGTGCCGTACGAGTCTGGTGTCTCCGTACTCGCCGAGTGTAATTACACTGGGCATAGCCGTCCCTCGACGCGGCACAGCACGGCCACGGGCCGTGCCCTTCCTTAACGCCAGAGCCTTTCCGTCATGGCCCATCACTCACGCAACCGCTGCTCTCAGGGTAATGGCTGTTTTCGGCCGTTCCTTTTCCCTGGATTTTCGTTAACGTTATTGAAGTGCTTTTTTTGTCGTTCCCCTGCTGTCATGAAAGCAAAGTAGGCAGATTCCAAGGTGAGAGCGTGTTCCTAAAAGTACGTAGCAGCCATGGGTCATTATTCTCCTATATAAATAACTAGCGAAGAACAATTAACTGGCACGCAAGTTTCTCGGGACCATTCAGAACTACACTATTTTGACAAGTATTGGGACAGCTGGCTATTGCACCTACAAAAGCCTTTATGACATCTCATCAATATGGAGTTGGTCCCCCCTTTTTCAGAAATAACAATTGCCACTCTTCTGGGAAGGCTTTTGGAGTGTCTCTGTGGGATTTTTTTCTTCCAGAACAGCGTTTGTGAGATCAGGCACCGATGTTGGTTGTGAAGGCCTGGCTCGCAATGTCTGTTGGAAGCATAGAATTGTCATTTTGGACTTGTCTTGGTGTCCTGCAGCATTGAGTGTTACGTGATTCGTCCCTCCACAGAACACGTTTCCACTGCTCCAGGGTCCAGTGGCAGCGTGCTTTACACCACTCCATCCGACGCTTGGCATTGTGTTTGATGATGTGAGGCTTGCATGCAGTTGCTTGGCTATGGAACCCCATTCCATGAAGCTCCTGGTGCGCAGTTTATTTGTTGGGGTTAATAGCAGAGGAAACTGTAACTCTGCTGTTATTGAGTCAACAAAGTGTTGCCGACTTCTATACACTATATGCTTCAGCACCCGGCGACCCTGTTCTGTTATTTTATGTGGTCTGCAACTTCATGGCTGAGTTTCTGTTTTAGCTAATAATAACACTTACCGTTGACTGTGGAATATCAAGCAAGGAAGAAATTTTACAAACTGACTAACTGCAAGTGTGTCCTATGACATTACCACAATAAATCAACGGATTATACCAAGTAATGAATGTTTGAATATTCAGACCAGCTTCTACAAGGTGGGTCATTGGGCAGTGATGTCACCTTGCACTTGTAGTGTCCGAGGTTCAAATCTCATCGCTTTGTCAAGTTTGCACTAGGTCTTTTAGTTTCCTCCCATACTCATGCAGTTGTGTTGGACTCTCTAAAATTTTGTGCCTGTATGTGCTCTCTGAAGGACAGGCATCATATCCGCGGTGTCCGCTGCCTTGTGCCCTCTGCTGCCTGGAATAAGTTCAGGGTATGCAGTTGGAGGCTGGATATTAAACAACGTTTTCACAGCTTATCTTACATTTAAGTACTATCAAATACAGCCATCACACATTTGCGTCTCATGCACAGCCCTCGCTCTCCATTTGCCTCAAGTGTCTGCGCTTAGTTTTGTTAAACGCCGCTTACGGGGTTCACGGCCGCGACAAATGTTCCGCTACAGCAGGAGATTTCACGGCACAAAGCCTGCCGCTTTGCCGCACAGCGGTGCCCGTGCCCCCCGACCCGCATTCCTCCCCGAAGGCGTGTGATTTAGCATGCCAGGGTGGCGCCGCTTCCTCCCAGGTAACTATGCGAACGCGCCTGAAAAAGTGTCTGAGACCAGTGACCCAGCGTTAAAGGTGAATCGGCGGCAGCGCTCGGCAGAGGATAAGGGCTTCCTTTCACCTTTGGGGGACAGCGAGCGGAAGGCTGAGCTTTGAAAACAATTGTCAGAAACATGGCAGTGTTGCGCATTTCTCCAGCAGGCTGGAACACAGGGGGCTCTCATCGAACGCAAAGCATAAAGTGCAAAGCTCAACGCACATTTATGGCCGTTTTCCATTTCGCTATTTTGGTTTTTCCTTGCTTAATATATATTCTTTTTCCTATAGTGCTTCATTGAACAGTTGTACTCTATAATAAAATGCATATTAATAAAATTACAAAAAAACCATTAGTGCACCTCAAGGGCAAATCTGTAACGAGTGTCGTGCACCTGCACGCTTGTACGAAACGAGCGAAACCACTTTGCGGCACATTTTGCGGCCGTGGAAATGGGCCCCAGTGGCAGCTGGTGGCATTAAGGGGGTAAGAAGGTAAAACATTTTACCACATCGCGATAATGAATTTCTCCAAAGAGTGAAAATGTGTTTTTCAATGACAATAAAATTTCAGCAGTGAGTTTTTTCCAAGTTACTTATTTCACAGTCTAATCTGAAACATAGAGGTACTACCTCCTCTCGCGCTATAGACTAGCTATTTCTGGTGAACTCAGGTAAACAGCCCGTTCACTCACTTACGCCTGAGGAAAAGAAACTACGACACATTTCTGTCTTGTCTCCAGAGACGATACGCCGGGCCTCTCGCCCCATCTGCAGACCAGCTGCCTGACCGCTTCCATTCCTGACTAAATCCAAGATGGCCGACTTGTGCTGTGTTCCCAGTCTGATCAGAGCTGCATCCCTCTGTTCAGGGCGCCTAGGCCGGGCTGTGGTCAAAAAAAAAAAAAGAAAAAGATCCAGCCTTAAGACTGACACCCCCTCCCCTCAATCCAAACACAGTCTCTGTTCCGTTCTCCTGCCTGTGTGGCGTGGATCGGTTCCTCAGCCAGAGCACGTCATGTCAAATGTTTGCCTCTCTGCATGACCAGACGCCCTTTTTTAACGGTACATGTGGCATGTCATTCCGGAGCAGAGACTCTCCAAGAATCTTTGGGTAGCCATGTGTACCGGCTCTGCGTACGTTTTAATATTTCATGAGTGTGTTTTCAAGGCTGTAGCGTCTCTGTGGCCTCCCGCTGTGAGATGTGCCCTTTTAAGAGGGGAGCGGAGGGCTGGCAGGCCACCAAGCCAGAGCTCGCGGGCTAATCTGCAGATGGGCTACCGCTGAGCACGGGCGTCAGGTGAAGAGTAAATACAGGCGCCGTCAGCGCTGACAGGGCCACACAGGGGGGTCGGGGAGGGTGTGTATCTGAAGTTGGTATCAGAATGATATCCACTGATCGCTGACAGCTTGCGGGTGCCTGAATAACATTGACGTCGTTAGCATTAGCATTAGTTCGTGACCATATCGTCTAATCTGTCCCTTTGTCTCGGCCGGCGGCTCAGTGGTTTTCCGAGCGGGGAAAACTAAAAAGAAACACGGCATTCCCGTCCTCCCCTGGGCCGTGAGTGTTCCGAACTGCGGGTCATTTAAATTCTGCTGCGGCCGTTTTCACGCCACCTCGTTTGACTCACAGAGCTAGTTAGAGCGTACGGTGTTTTGCCAGGGAAGTGGGCAGCGCGGACGTTAGCGTGGGGCTCTCGGGATTCGGAGGAGATCCAGCTTCAGACACCTGAAAAACCCCAAGGGTGACACCCCTGCCTCGTGTAGAGTGACCTGCAAGGCTCACATTAAGTTTCCAGCTATAATGGCCGCAGTTTAATCCCTATAATATTGTGCAAGTGGAATCCTGGGAGACAATGTGGGAGGAGTCTGATATGCAAATCAAGCGCTCTGTTTAAAACCACCAAGCTTATTACTTATATTTGTAATTTTCCAGACACGGGAAAGAAAATGCCGATCTGATTACAACAGCCTTTTCCTTAGTGGATGAGCTTAGAGTTGGATGATGTGCAAACTGCAGTGGGATAAAAACAGATATTTCTGAGTTTCAAACACACATCAGCAGGAAAGGGTGGCTGAGATGTCCTCTGTGTTTCTGGCTGTACCCTGGGCTCACATAAATGAGACAAATAGCATTTATAACTGTCACGCCATTTTGTCCTTGTTCGTTTACGTTGAAGGTCCTTCGTGGAAAATACTCTTTATTTACCTAAAACTGGGAGCTTGTGCCCCTGCATCAGCCGGAACAGAATAACTCTGTAAGATCTGGATTGTACCAATTAACACCCCTCATTGTTATATATACTATTCTCCCATCTAATGTCAGATGAGTGGTATCTCCTTTAGATTTATATGGAAATCTACAGTTTATTTTTGGATGACTATTTTTGCCTTTTCACTACCTCTTGGCAAAGTTGCACAGCGACTGAATAATTCCTGATAAATCAACTCTTCCACTTGCGTTTCTCTCTTCCTCCTTGGTGCTGGAGGAAAGAAATGCGAGAGTGGAAACGCAGAGGTGTATCTCAGATAAAGGGGCCCGATGGCCTATTTATTGCAACAGGAAGCACCTGAGGAGGGATTTCCTGCTCCTTACTTTAGATAATGATGCCCGTCGCTCATTTTTCACCCCCTAAGTTCCAGAGCGTAAATTTTCAATGGATAGCAGTCATTTGCCTTTAGTGAAGTAAATCTGAGGTCTCTGAATGATTATTTTAAACGTGACTCATTTACTGCTGCAGTTTTTCTAAAATGATGAGGAAATGGGCTTCATTTGCGCCCTCTCTTTTTGCGTTCGTTGACGAGCGCTCTCCCTTGATCCGATGACACGGTACCCCCTCGCTGGCTATTCGCTTACCCACTCGGGCCGTCGAACAGCGACACAATGCGCATTGAGTTTGGCACGATCCAGGGCTGCAAAGCCACTGGCTCAGACAGAGTGCTTGCTTTCGCTCTCCGTTCTGGCTAACGGCACTAACAGGCCCCCTCGTGCGTCCCACTAACTGCCTGTTTTGTGTTAGGCCCTGGCGAACATGCATTGGCACCTACATGACAAGAATTTATATTACATTATTTATGTCAGGTACCTGCCTTTGTTTTCATAAATTAACATTAACATGTATGTTTTCTTAATTTATGTGACACAAATGTGCTCTTAAAAACCACATTGCTATTTTTAATATGCTCCTTACAGATATACTCTGATTCCTTCCGTTTTATTTTTAGTTATTTGTGTGTCTGAAGATAAATCACTGCAGTGCATTTGTTTTCTGGTTGGAAGCTGTAAACTCTACTGCTCATTCCCAGTTAATTAAACATGCATGACAACTGTATGCCTGGAGGCATGGCAAAAACTAATCACTCCTGACAAATCGCTGGCTTTGCAGCCCAATACTGAATTGAAATTGAATTGAAATTCCTTTCAATTGGGCACGATGATATCAGAGGATATAACATAATGAAATTCAAATCCAGAATGAACCATTTGCATGATTTAAATTATTTTAAATCACTAATATTAGCATTTTTCACACTTCTGCTAAAAACAGGCCTACGTTCGAGCAGCACTGCTATCAAAAACTAATTTCAATGTGAATTTACAAGATAAGCTGTGTACAGTATCTGTGAAATCTTTTTGTGAACATTAAACCCCAAAGACATGCCTTTTCCTTGCGAAAATTAAAAATATCATATGGACTGATTAATTATACTTCACTGACAGTTTACAATGGAAATCATTCAAAAGACTACATGGATTTAAGTGCTAAAAATGACAAATATGTGTTTTGCATACGTGCATGTCTTTTTTAATGAGCTCCTCTCTAGCCCTGCTACTGAAGTAGAACATTCACACGTTCGTTCCCTATAACGTTTCCTGAAAGGCGGCGGTCGCTCCGCCAGCAGTGCAACAGTGTCTCCTGAAGGGCACTAATTTTAGACTCTTATACATAAAAAAATGGGACCTATGTCCCATTTAAATAGCCACACAAGCCGCCAGAATACAGCAAGCAGATACTCCATTAACTAAATTAAATATAGAACCTTTGTGTAGAAAGACAGTGTGGATATTTTCTGGATTGCAGCTTTTTATAAATATTCCATTAGTACTGTCAGTTTAATGTAACATAAATTTTCTTTTCAAACAACCGATAAATTGCCCTTAACCATCTTCTGCCCCCCCACCTTTATTACATGCATATCAATTCCTGTGGCAAGCAGTCCAACTGTAAATTTAAGCCTGGAACATCGTCCGTCCAGCCTAAGCGATGTCCCTCATGCGCCACAAAATGCGACGAGCCTGGAAATGCGCTGCTGCTGCCGTGACTGTGACAGATGGAGGGGAAGTTGTTTAATTTTACATGGAGCAATAAAAGCTCCACCTTATGAGATCTAACAAGTGTCTCCTTTATGGCTTTTGTGCGTTTGATGCTTGAATAGCATGCATGATGAATGAGCCCGTCTGATCTTAGCACCAAGTGGGGGGGTTATGACTGTTTATGGGAGAATAAAGGTACAATAACATCTCTTTCCAGATGAGTATTATCATTACCATACTTATCATCTTGTTCATTGCAAGACGAACAAATTCCCTGTAATTTCAAGCACCTTCTTCAGCTACAACCAATAGGAGACGTTGCTGCTTTGTTTAATCTTTTTGCCACAACACTGCCAACCAATTTATTCTTCATCTGAATCAGTGATTTATCGTTTTTCCCTAAACAGTTCTTGAAGATGAAGTTAAAAAAACAAAAAACCAAGCAATTTACAAGAAGGATGCGGTCAAAAACGATTTACTGTGCAGAGTGTGACATGCGACTACAGTTTAATGCGAGAGCAGAGGCAGGTCTTTCGCCTGCTCATACCCGTCACTGACTTTCCTCGAACCTGTGTTCGCTGCCAGTGCTGTATATACACCGTAGTGGTGCTCTCGGCACTTGTGTGAGGAGTGACACTGCTGACGTCCTTTTCGTTTATCTCATGGCTGTGTTTGAGAGAGAGAACTCTAGGTGCCAAGGAGACAGATCTATTGCCTGTTCAAATATAATGGTAAAACTACCATTTCGCTCGGTAAGCTTCACTAGTAAAAGTTTAATGGCTCATGGCTTTAATGCTAATTAAATGCATTAAACATAATGGCAGGAGAGGTGAAGGGGGTCACTTTATATGGGTCAAAAGAAACAATAAACGTAATTAAATATCGCTTTGCTGAGCGATCTAACATTTAAATTGCATAAACAGAAAGCCGATCTACTAGCTGTTCATTCATCATCCTGCGTCCAGCCCCATCTATGAAATTGTAGGATGCCTGCAGTTCAAGGTACTTTATTACTGTGCAATCATGTGCTAATTAGTGTCAAATCCCAGATGCCCCCGAAGCACTGGGTTAGGACACGCCCCCTTCGCTTTCGAAATGACATGTTCGGCGTGATGTCACGAGGTTCAGCTTATCGAAGTGCCCTGTCTAGGATTGTGCGCTAACAGAGAACAGAATTCCGAGAACAGAATGAAAGCAGATCAGGGTGATTTTTGTCTAGATCTCCGGATCCTTGTTCAATCCATGCTACCCATCAGATAACATGTTGCAAAGCGCTCCGGTGTGTCACTAAACTCTGGTTTTGTTTATTGTAGTCCTCTTAGAAAACAGATTGCCGCTTTTTTCAGGGCCTTGATATTTAGAAATTTAAATTTTCTATAATGCAGTGCAGGACACGCAGATAGAAGTGGATTCGAGGGAGTAAATTTTTTTAAATGACACAATGTTTTTGTAAGTGTTCTTGGAAAAAGGGGATAAAGCCAACACAAAATGAGGGGAGTGGTTGGTAATCGTTCATTTCAAATACAATTACAGAAAGAGCTTTTAAAGGTAAGCAAATAATTCCGGGAGTCTGCATAAAAGCCTCCCATTAATTTTCTTCCTTAAATTTCCGTAGGAGGGTGAAGGGAACCTGAGGTTTGATTACAGTTTCTAAAGAAGCAATCAACTTTCTCCAAGAGTCTGTCTGGGAACATGACATGACCTAATGAAGCAGCGATGTTTTTAACAATTAATATTTAAAAGCCGTGTGAGTAACAGATCACCTTTAGGTGTTGAATGAATGGATACATTCCTTTATTTTGTTGGTGACAAGTTCTGCATTGTATCTGGAAAATATCCTAATTTAACTGTAGTCTGCTGAAAACATAATGTATCTGAAAATGGCTTGAATAAATTACTTAAAATCTAAGCTGAAATAAAAAGTCTGGTATATATATATATATATATATATATATATACACACTGTCATGCACATATTTACGTATGTATACATAAACAATAAAACATTGCGGTCAACGGTCCAATGTACTTAAATGGAAATAATTTTGAGCGGAAAATCACTTATTTTGTGTGCCTGTGCTTTAGTTTTGTGATCGAAGGTGTCACGAAGGTTTTTGTACGCCCCCCCCGCCCCCCCAAGTATGATGTATCATTCTTCAGGTGCCTTTATGACATCGTGGGCAGACCGTCACATATTAGCTGAGAGATGCTAGAAATTAAAACTGGAAAATAAAATAAAATCTGAAGCAAGCCACTCCAATGTACAGAGACGCAGTGTAATAAATTAAGCAATACTATTTGCCCATGTAGGGCTCTGCGTTCAAATCTTTCTCCTTTCAAGGTCGATTTAAATGCCGTGCAGTTTGAGGCAAATGGACTGCTTTATTTGTGAAAGGTCGCTGAAAAAGCCATTCAGGAATGCTCTGCTTGTCTATTGATAACCGAAGAAAATGTGTCAGGACGAGATAACAAAGCCTGCTGGGTTTCTGCAGTCTCTATGAATTTATGATCATTTTCCATCTTCCAGGAAATGCCTACCGGGAATGCTTGGAGAACGGCACTTGGGCTTTTAAGAGTAACTACTCCGGCTGTGAACCCATCTTGGAGGAAAAGGTGTTTTTCAGCCCTATTCTGTCACGCCCAGTAGCTGATTTTGGGCCAAAGTTCACAAAAATGCATCACTCAACACACAGAGCTTTGATCTCTCTATTTTTCTCATTCATTGCATTAAACATTCTGCCTATTTATTATATAAAAATTATCTTTAGCTTTTTTATTCTGAGATCTGCATTTGTTCATAATAGAAAATTGTTACAGATAAACAAAGTCATACTGAATATATTTTTGGTTGTTTGTGCCAAGTACCCAAAGTTGTGAAGGACAGGGTGTTTAGAAAATGGCACAGAACTCAATTTCCCACACATTTAAGTAAAAGAATAGACCAGACATCAGGGAAAACTCTGATACGATTTTTTGTTGGAACGTAGATCTTTTCTAATGACAAAGAACATCGATGCAAAGCAGTCTAAGTCAAAGCCAGAGGCAACACAAAATGTAAATCTTAGCAAATAATAGGCCTCTGTTTTTTTGTTTGTAACATATTTGTAAGAGTATTTGACTGATCCTATTTGCCAGGATATAGGATGTTTGTGTGCATATTATGTCACCCAGAATATGTACATTAAGCTTAAACTGTTTTTCATTTGTCGCCAAATGACCGTCAGAGGAAGTACCCCATGCACTACAAGATTGCTCTCATCATCAACTACTTAGGTCACTGCATATCCGTTGGAGCTCTTGTCGTGGCCTTCATACTTTTCCTGTGCTTGCGGTGAGTACAACCTTATGTCAGTTCAATGTTTCCCAACCGGTCCTCGGGACCTCTTGTTCGGTCTGTGTTTTCGCTCCCTCTCAGCTCTGTGCCAGACAGTCCACATTTTTGCTCCCTTCCAGCTCCCTGCCAGACAGTCCACATTTTCGCTCCCTCTCAGCTCCCTAAAAGGAGCGGAAACGTGGGCCGTCTGTAGGTCCCTGAGGACCAGATTAAGAAACATGCGTCAGGTGGTACAAACATATCACTTTTAATCACTAATATGGGTCTGTTGTACGTAATTAACTGCAAGTCACATGGACATTTTGAACTATTTTTATGTCTTGAATTCTCATACCTAGATTTTACTGCCTTATTGAGTTTTGCTGTACTACTTCTCGACGTGTCTTATGTTTCACGTCGTACATATTTAAATTATACTCCTTACTGTTTTTGTATTATGACCAAGAGGAACGAAATTTCATCTTTCATCTTTGTGCATGATTCACGCATCACTGAACTGGACTGACAATAATGGTACTTTGACTTGACTTGACATTTTAAAATGGCAATGGCAGCACATGTATTTCTCAGTTTATTTGTTCATTGACTAATGTTAACACCTTCACGGACAGCATCCTTTAAAGTGCCAGGCTAGACCGTGGCTCTTCAGAGAGAAACCCCCGTCTGATGCTGCACAAATTCTCTGGCAACTTAGATCAAAACCTGGAAGTGTTTCCGTTACCACCACCCGGAACTGACAATAAAGTCACTCGTGAATCAGTGGTATTGGTTCAAGTAATCAAGTTTTCAAATTAAAAATACATTGCTTCATTCTGAAAAGCATGAAGGATTAGATTAAGGTAGCTAAATTAATTAGAACGAAAAATTATTGACTCAGAGAAATGACTAATCATATTGTAGAGCAGGTGGGTTCAAGCAACTAAAGGAGACGGGATCAACCGATCATATGTCTTGGTCCAGCCTCCACTAGCTGCTTAGCCCCACCTCCTCTACAATTTGATTGGTTATCTCTCTGAACCAATCATTTTCCGTTTTGTCCTCATAACATCTTTGTGTAAGTAAAACTGGGAGCTGGGAGACGATGGAAGAACAAATACGGCAACTCGAGCTTTTTGATTTTCAGACTTGCGTTCATCGTCCAGAAATCAGCCATCCAGAATTCCGGTGTTGGCGATGTGCAGATAAGATTTGACAGCACAGTCGGCTCTAGTAGTTGTGCATTTTGTACTTGAAGAGTACAGTACTAATGTTCATCTTGCGCAAGCCTGCGTTTACAAATATGGCTACGCTTTGTGAACAGAAAAATGAAGAAAAATAATCACGGCTCTCTGTAACACTAAGCTTTTAAAAGTAACACAGCTTAAATTTGGTTGGACCAGTGGACCTGCAACTTTTCCATCCAATCTATTTTGGGTGCTTAGATATGTGTTAAATGTAATTAAGATGCACCGGTGCAGAAGCAGTTTTTTTGTGTAGCTAACTGAAGAATTGCATGGTTGCAAGAAAAAATAGATAGCTTAATCCAAATGTAATTTGCATATTAACATTTCAGGCTTACACAGTTATCAAAGGAACTTCTTCTTAGATAATTAACTTACTTGATAAATTTAGAAATGTACTTTCATACTCATAAGCTCTGTAAAGCTAACGGTCCAGTGTTCAGAGTGATAGATCGAGAAAGACTTGCACATGAATAAGAGAGATGTTTTTAGTCAACTTATGGTTCTTAAAAAAGGTTCCTCAGCAAAGACTACTGTTTGGGAACGTGCATCAGAGAACCACTTTGAGTGTGCACAAGAGCGTAAAAGGCTCGAGGCAAAATGTGTCTTTCTGGGTAGAACTATTAATGTCAGGCTGAATAGTTCCCCAAGTGAGAGGAATTCTCCAAGAGATGCTTAACATCGAAGAGAAGCAACAACGGGGAGCCGATGAAAATAACAGATCCATGTGTCGATTCACGTTTTTTTTTCCTCCCGATAAAGGAGCATTAGATGCCTACGCAACATTATCCACTGGAACCTGATCACCACCTTCATTTTGAGGAACGTGATGTGGTTTCTTCTGCAGCTGATCGACCACAATATTCACGAGAGCAATGAGGTACCCTCGGCCGTTTGTCGCCCGTGCACTTTGCGTTGAGTTGATGTTCCGCCATCTGACACTCACGCTACCCCACTTCGTCGTGCTGACCGCTGTTAATGGTTTCGGACAGCATATAATTTACAGCTGACAGAGTACTGGCCCCCCAACCCTCTGCTCACCATACAGCTTGTTGACATTGCCTGAGTCAGGACCCCACAGCATCTCCGCAGCTGAAGATGCGCTATTATTAAAATGCTTCCGAGTGAATGTACATTTGCGTTCTATTAAAATCCTCTCAGCGCAAGATAATCTGTTATTTAATACAAACATTCACGTTTTGTGTCCAACAACGACAGCGACTCCCTTCAAGAATCAGTGTCTTGATTTTAGACAGTCTTGCAGAGCTGTTCTGTTCAAGGTATAAATAGCCCTGAGTCAAAAATGTGTATATCTGTTAGCAATAATGATCTGACTCTAATAAGCAAACAACCTCATTTTGAAGTAACCTGTCCTGAAGTAAGGTCACGTTTGTCCATATTACGCTCAGTTTTAAGAAACTAATCTTAATGAGCGGGGCTTCTCTACAACAATCTGCAACAGCATTTGGCATGTCCAAACATGCAATGCTACATTATATCAAACTGGGCCGTCTTTCCCAAAGGAATTTGTAGTGGCACACAGGATAGTAAATTCTAATAAAGTCAATTTAATTCATAATCATGCCACTGATACTTCTGGGAAACGGACATTTAATTTGTTTTCTTTTTGCATTCATGAACACTGAGATGAGTTTTTGCATAATAGGAAAATTATAATCACACCTTGGCTATACGCACGTTTGTTCATACGAAGTATAGTGCAAATGTCTTAGGCAGCTGAAGAAGATGTTTAAGGCTATTCATCTGGCTAGTATGTGTCTTTTATCCTAGAAAAAAAAAACACAATTTAACATTAAAACACATGCAAATTAAGAGCAACGCAATAAAAACTAACAAGAATTTCTGCTCTGCAAAACGCTCATGGGAGTTTTACTTACTCAAACATGTTCTGAGGGCAGGATGAAAAATGATTGGTTCAGAGAGATAACCAATCAGATTGTACAGGAGGTACAAGTAACTAGAGGAAGCAAGAGTAAGGCATCTGATAGGTTGGTCCCACGTCCTGTAATTGCTTTAACCCCTACAATTTGATTGGTTATCTCTCTGAACCAATCATTTTCCTTCTGCCCTCAGAACATGTTTGAGCCTCCAAAACGTTGCTGATAACTCCTTGGATGGCTAGATGAACGCCGCTTCAGTACCAAATTCAGTTTCTCCTCAGGGGCCAGACACCCGTTCTGTGTGTTCTTTACGTCTCACAACCAATAAACAGTCAGTGAAGGATTGATAGGTGTGCCAGAGCTCAGCTCAAAAAGCACATGGGTGTATTGGATGGTTGCTGCAAATGCTGGGGTGACTTTAGGAGAGGTTTTGAAATGACTATGCTAACGGGCGTTGACATCATCATGTTGCATAATTTTCTTTGACTGCTTAAGACTTTTGCACAATTCTGCATTTCCCCTCTTTCATTTTACAGCCTTGGTGCCGCCTTATCACGACAATATATAATTATTTCGTGGTGACCAACTTTTTCTGGATGTTCGTGGAAGGATGCTACCTTCATACAGCCATAGTGATGACGTATTCGACTGACAAGCTTAGGAAATGGGTTTTCCTTTTCATTGGTTGGTGTAAGTATTTGTTGCATTTTCTTCTGACAGTTTTCCTTCACAATGTGTAATTAGCTCTGCAGCTCACGTTGCAGCTCGTGTTTAGAAGAAGGGTTTTCATGAGACTGAAAAGCAGCGCATGCAAATTTTCCTTACCTATGATTAGCGCTGTTGCCAGATGATTTAGAATTTAGAGATAGTTAACGCGGACTAAAGTCTTTAAAGACCCCTGATTGCGGCGCTTTTCAGTCAGCGCCTGACTCACACGTGGAAGTGATTTATGTGTATATGTGTATATATAGTGCTGGCTGCCAAAGAAACAGAAGATGTCAATGCAGAGTAAAATAATAATTCATTTCGTAATATGCAGCTGTCATAGACCTGAAAATTGGGTTTGCAGCTTTCCAGGGTACATGTCCGTGACCCACTCTCAGCATGTGAAAATTAATAAAAGTAAACGTTGAGAAAATTCACCATGCTGGGAGTGACAGACAGTGTTTTGCTGGCTGGGAGAGCTTCCGGAATATTCCTCTGCATTGCTGTGACAGGAAAAAATTGCTTTTAGTCACCGGTATTTATAACAGAGCTGCCGTCGCATTGTCTCTGTCTGTGTGGGAACATGTCACAAACGTCGGCATGGCGACTCGCGAGCCAACAGTCTGTACTGCAGGGATCCGCCTTCAGAGACCCTCGTGCTTAACCCGGCCTTCCACCACAGATCTCTGGGCACCAAACACAGACCAGACGCTTTACGGTCTAACCTACAAGTCATAACTGACTGCTAATTAACACTGATAGTCTATACAAGAATCCGGAAGGCTTTCTGAGTATAAACAGTCAATCCAAAGAAGCTCATTTATCAACATGTACGACAAAACCACACAACAGTACTGTATCTATACTTATAGTGAATTATAAATGATGTATTTGATTGCGGTGCATGTTGCATCATACTGTGAACTGCATTACAGCTGATTTATTAACTGAATCATGTAATAACAGGGATAATACACAAGAATACAGGCGACTGACAGTGCTCATAGTTCCTCACAGACTCATAGCCTCTTTCGCAAACACCCAAGCTAACTTCATGGCTCTGTTTCATTACTAACTGTTCCATCAGCTTCTCTTCTGTTGCTACTGGCTGCTGTGTTTGTTACATTGAAAGTAGACTTAGTTCCTACACGATTCTCTTGGGCAATATTTATTTGCAGACATTTTCTGATGCCAGTCTTTAAGCAGTGTTTGTATGGTGCTTGTTAGCAGAACTGCCTTGCATTCGTGTCTGGCCACTCATTGGAAGCTTAGGCTAAGGGTTCTCATCCAACTTCACTCAACGGCGATTCTTTGTTTTTGGACAATTTCCCACCGTTTGCTGAGGAACAGATAGATATAATTAAACATATATTGTCGTGTCGTCTCACAGGTATTCCGTGTCCAATCATTGTGGCCTGGGCTATTGGAAAACTCTACAAGGAGGATGAACAGTAAGTGAATGCCTGTGCACTGCAGACTACGCATGAAGATATTTGTTGTGTCTCAATTCACTGGATACATTTAAACAGGCGGCTCAGGGTTTAGGTCAAACTGATAAGTATTTAAATTTAAAGTCCGTTTATGTGAAGACATACATCCTACTGTAGAGTAGCAAATCATTTTATTAAACATTTTACTAATGTGATCAGGCAAATAATCCCAAAAACCAAGGCGATAAACCAAAAACCTAATTCATTATCTGTGTATTTTTGTGCCAATTTAGCCGGGATCTCCGCTGCAAACTTCCAGTGTTCCATGGGTTTTGCATAACCGGCTCCGTATATGACAGAGCATCAGTGAGCGCCTCGGGGCTAATATGCGCTTTGGGCATTTCATGTGTGACCACCTGATGTGAGAAAGGAGGTGTTTCTCCACAGTGACGATTTATACCTTAAAAATACTGCTGTATTTTTAGCTTTTGTCTGTCGGGAATCTAAAGCCTGCACAGCACAATTAGGTCTGAAATATGTCAAGCAGCAAATTCATTCTTAACAGACATATGTTTCTATATTAGCAGTCTGTTATATATAAAGCTCTTGGATTTGCCAGTTTACTCATGTAACATGTATGGGTTTATGTCTCTGCCCGCTGACCTTTAACCCCAGTGGAATTCCTTCTTTGGCCACTTTTAGAGAGATCGCTTCATCACAATACCATCTGTCGTCCCACATGTGCAACATAAAACAACCTAAAACAGAACAAAAAGATCAATCCATTAAAAATGAACAACCCAGATCACGTTTAAAACTGGTTGTAGTTATATTACATGAAAACATAACAAATAGATGTCACACGTTTTGAATTTTCCATAGATTTCGTCCGGAAAAAAATATGGTATAAGTAATAGCATGCAGGATTAATTTTATTTTCGAAAGTAAATAAATCTCTTAAGGCGGCACGGTGTCTCAAACTTCCAGATCTCAGGGTATGTATCCCTTTCCTGTGCATCAGTTTGCATATTCTCCCACAGTCCAAAGACATGCATTTAGCCTTACTGCATCTTGAACTTGCCTGTGATAGTCTGCCATCCTGTCCAAGGTGCCCCCAGCCTTGTGCACTGCAATGGCCTGGCTGCCTTGTGCACTGCAATGGCCTGCACTGCAATGGCCTGGCTGCCTTGTGCACTGCGACGGACTGGCATCCCGTCCAGGGTGCCCCCAGTCTTGTGCACTGCGATGGACTGGCATCCCGAACAGGGTGCCCCAAGTCTTGTGCACTGCGATGGACTGGCATCCCGTCCAGGGTGCCCCCAGTCTTGTGCACTGTGATGGACTGATATTCCATCCAGCCTTGTGCCCTGTCCCGCCTGGGATACTGTAGGTTCCACGTGACCAGAACAAACATAAGATTAAAAAGTTAACTCTTTTAACAAATAGTGCAGTTGTATTCACTTTGTTTTCCTTGAATTCCTGTTCGCATTTCTTCATCTGAATACACGTTTGACACCTGATTTGTTCATTTGGAAGGCAAATTTATATGCTGTGTCCTTATTAACACCCAGTCCCAGATATTTCCAGTGATGCAGATCACATTCATTTTATCTCTACCTTGTACCATCCAGCGCGTGCTGCGGAGCTGTTCCTTCCAAATCTGCCCTCATTTTTCTTGATATATTATCATTACTGATGTGTTTGCTCTGAATGAGAAAGGCACATTGAGAGCTAATTTCTGCATAATTCTAAGGAATTGATTTAGTGTCCTTTCTCAGAGGACATTTAATATTCTTATATTGTTCAAGCAGTCTTCGGTGATACATAGATAGATCAAAAATACGGTGTTGCACAGAATTGAGTGTGTTACTACCATGTCATCTGTGAGACACACTTGTCATTCAAGATTTTTTTTTTCCACAGTTTTTTTTGAATGTCTTGCTGCCAAGTTCTGGTTTCTTTGGGGGTGCAATGTGGAGACACGATACAGAAGGTTTCAGTGCATTTTCATTCTAGACACAACGTTACACTCTGCTCTTTGATCTCTCCTTAATTCTTGCACCTCCCAATTTAGGCTTCCTGATGCCTTAATTCCCTCATCGACCTTGTGGTGTCTGTCTAACCTTGGTTCCAATTCTTTCATGCTATTTCATCCAGCTGCCTCAGAAAGAACACAATACAGGACACAAACACAGGACACCACAATACAGGACACAGAAGCAGATCACAAATACAGGACACAAACACAGCACACCACAATACAGGACACAGATGCAGATCACAAATACAGGACACAAACACAGGACACCACAATACAGAACACAGATGCAGATCACAAATACAGGACACAAACACAGGACACCACAATACAGAACA
>JAODKF010000089.1:3185121-3198374 GCA_026779585.1 Mormyrus proboscirostris
AATTCAAAAAAGTCACACAGAAGTAAACGTGAAAATATGCATCACACCCTGTGTATGTTTTACATCATAGCATGCAGCTTGTTAAGGCCTCATGCAGGTTTAGTTTCTGGATGTTCATGGTAAGCGGCCGTAAGCTGATATGTTGCATGTGTCTCCCCAGAGAAGCAGAATATTAGACACTGAGAAGATATCATTTGCTATGCCTCGCTGCACCTGTGATAATGTAGAATTAGCTGCCTTCATTCATGTAAAGCAATTTAAATGAAAGCATTTGTTATACCTCATCCCGAAGAGCATGTATGGAACGTTAGTCTTTAATTGAATTAAATCGTTAATTTTTTTTTTTAAATTGATGACTTCCTTGAAGTCTCTTCTCTGTTGTTCTATGAAACAGGAAAACACAGATCAGCATGTTCATGACTGACAAGGCCTGTCTGTGTTATTTTTCTCCTTTTCCTAGGGGTTCTTTGTGTCCGTATTTTACTGTTTCCTAAATGGTGAGGTAAGCACACGACAGCGCGCTGAATTTCATTCATTTACACATGGAGATCTGATTAGCTCTCGGCTCTGACTGGGCCTACTTATGCGCTGCGAATAGCCATCACAGCTAGACATGGTTGCGTTGACCTGGCATAACTGACGTCTTAATCCTACGCATCCGCCGTAGGGTTGCCAGCTCCGGCGCATCTGGGTGATGCTCAGATTCTCACGCTCACACGAGAAATCTGTACTTTTCCATTATGAACCTACAATTAGCTGCATGAAAAGTGTTGGGGTAGTTTGCAAACCCTACATACTATTTACAAGCTCATTAAACTTTTATATATATTTAAATAAGTGTGCAGGCCTGTCTTGAGTTGTAAATCTCACTCCAGCCAGCTGACCGAAGTTGGAAACCATGTTGTCTATTTACAAAAACCAAAGATATCTTTGATCTAAAGCAATAATATTCTTTAGCAGATTGTTTTAACTTGTTCGCAGCTATTGAGTATGATTAAATGACTATGAAAGCATTTGAAATCACACCAAAGCGACAGGTGAAGGTCCTCTGCATGTTTGTGGTTGCGAGCATTTACCCCCAAGTAATCAATGCAGCACTGAGCACTAATGAGATGACCTCATTGCTGTTGTAAATTCCAGACGAAGGTTCACCCCGATTCTCCGAATTCCCAGCAATATGGACTCTCCGTGCTGTAGATAATGTTACAGCAAATGTTAGGACTTAATAACATTATAATACAAAAAGTTCAGCTCCATTAATCTGGAGAAATTTATCTATGGTTCTGAAAGCATTCAAAGAGGAAAAAAAGAGGCAGGAAGCACAATGACAGAGGAAATAATTATAAGTTTAATTATCTGAAGCTAGAATTAATCATTTAATTTCACCCTATTCTAAGGGATAAATAGAACTTATCCAACTTTCTGTGTTCTTTAAGAATTCATCCAATGTAGAGTCAAGTTTGTTTTTATGGATTAGATTTCTCTGTGTAATGTAATAACTGAACATTGCGGTCGTAACAGGGTAATTAATCATTTCATATGAATCATGTGTCACATAATAGAGTTTTTTTTTCTCTCCTGCTAATTTGGTGATTATTTTGGGGGGTGGGGGGGTAACATTTGTTTCATCAGTCATCTGTCAGATGGCACTGTTTTCGCGCAGACCTACATGGCAGCACACCCGTTCCCCGTCTTTGTGGGTATTGCCATCACGCAAAAAGGTTGCGCAATAAAATTTTATGGGCGATTAAAAGACAATGGGCTGTTGGTGAACATGACCACGAGAAAAAGTGAGCCGCAGCTTCCGGCGTCGCATTTCAGGTGCGCTCGGCCGCGAGGAAGCGGTGGCGCCGCTGGCAGGACAACAACGCGCTGCGGGTTCGAGTCGCCCGGGCGATGTCCATCCCCACGTCGCCCACCCGCATCAGCTTCCACAGCATAAAGCAGACCACCGCCGTCTGATCCGATACGCCGGACAGAGCCAGGCGCCGACCCAAACTCTCCTGCTCCTCAAAGCAGCGTCTCCGTGGCGACCCTCTTGCCTCATGTTCGTGAGCAGCTGGGCTTCCCTGATGGACCAACCACGGTTTGTGCCCAGGCCTGGTAAATGGGAGGAGTATCTTTTTGCACAAGTATGACTTGGTGCCATATTGTGCATCTAAGAAAACTGGACCAAAATTTTCTGTTGGGAAGAGAATTTCTCCCAAAAAGAGCGAGAAAGCATCCCTCCAAAGCACTTCTGGTTGTGTACACAGTGGTCTGGCTTATTATTAATAGTCTGTGCAAGCATTCATTATTATCATTATTATCATCATCATTATTATTATTATTATTATTATTATTATTATTCCATCTTTCCTGGTCTGGGTCAATGTATTATAGAAGGACGGATGTAGGTTTCATGTACTTTATTTTCTGAGCGAGAAACGAGGGCAGTCTGTCATCCCTTTCCTCACTCATTTCCTCATATTAACCAGTCAAAATAAAGAAATAACCGAATAACCCGAAGCGATCTTTCCCTGAAACAGAAAAAGACTTGCAAGTTTATAAAAAGAGGTCAGTGGGGACACAAGCAAAGATAATCAACACAGGCCTTGCAGTTCGGAGGCTGTTAAAAAAATGGAAACACGTGGAGCATGAGACCCACGTGCGGCAAATTAAAAAAAACAGCTAAATGCCAAGAGCTGATGAAAGTGACAACATGTACAGCAGTCCAGCAAATCTTCGATTTAATTTGTAACACTTTCGTGCCTCATACTGCATGTAATCACTTATAGCGGGAAAATGGCCAAAATTTTGCCCATTGGAAATTTAGCTTTAACGTCCTCACAAATAATCAATTGAAAGAAAAAGTGTAGTATTTTGAATTACTGAAGGATTTCTGGCTCCATTACTTATCCTTAACCTGCAGGAAAGTGTGTGTGTGTGTGTGTGTGTGTGTCTGGTTCTGGGTATGTATCTGTGACCATATGTTCCCACAACATGACGAATACCCATTTTTTTACCTTAAATTTCCCGGTCCCCATTATAAAATCCATGACTGCAATGAAAAAACTAAAAATGTAAAAACTCGTTCTTGTATTTTGTTTGCTTACTTATGGTTATGGTTAGGGCTGGGTAGGTGTTAAGGTTGTCATAGTTACCATTTTTCCTACAGAAATGAATGAGCGGTCCCCATAAAAATATGATTACACGACTGTGTGTGTGTGTGTGTGTGTGTGTGTGTGTGTGTGTGGGCCTATCTGTCCCCCTCTCCCCCCCCCAGCTTAATCAGCGGCAGCCCATCGATGTCATGACCCAAAGCACTGAGTTGTCAGGCCCGTGATCCGGTCTGAATCCTGGGAGTGCCTCTCCCATATGGGTCAGCTGATGGATCGCGGTGCCGTTAACAGCCAGTCCCCGGCGCCCCTGTATTGGCCAGTGTGCTAATTTAACAGCACCCCTCCCCCCCTGCAAAACTGCAAAGCGTTTCCTGCTCTCAGATTGCAATACCACACGTGTCTCATCGACAACAGGAACTCGGGCCAAAGAAAAATCTCCCCTCACGGGTGAAGCAACAGGGGAATCAAATTTGCGGGTCATTATTTCCATTACTGACGCAGCGTTTTAAAAATGTTTCACGACATTGAAGGGTTCATTTTTAAACACTCAGATCCACCATGCAACGAAAATCTTACTTTATGTGTCCTTCCTCTAAACACGAATTAAGACAAAGCACAGATTAGAAGCGCAAACATATTCGTCGAAAATCCACAACTCACAGAAAAGGCACATTCCCTTAAAAACACAGGTAGGACTGTGGTCACATCTCAGGCCTCATTTGGCGTTAACTGCTACTCGTTTGAGGCTGTTTTTTTCCATCTGACCTGGGAGAGGAGATTGAGTGGGTGGGAGCACTTATTATCTTTGCCAGGGCCTCACGACGATTTTCGTTTTGCACGGAAGGTGTAGGGTGACGGCGGGGTCACATAAGGGCCCTTGTGCCGCGAGTCGCCACTTTGCAGCGTGCCCCCACCTGGTTAAGCGGTCGGTCTGTAATTATAGCCACGCAGGGCGCTTGTGGGACCCTCAGCTGCCGCAGCCTCATGTTCCATCCTTGGCTTGGCTACGACCCCAGACCTTACTGGGAAATGCAGGCTGAAAGAGGGGGGGGGGGGGGCAACTTACATTTTAAAAAAGGCTTCGATCAGATCCTGATATACCTGGAAATAAGCTACAATCTGCACACTGATATGTGAATTCATATTGCAGTTCCCCGCCCCCTGTAGTCCTGAGTGACACGTTCCAATACCTACAGCACCTTACAGCCAAAATCACGAATAACAGTGAACCACCTGCGGACCCCATGTATACCCTGATTTTTGTCTTTATTGTTACTGTGTTTAATGACTTACCAACATCAAACACAGTAATAATAACGTACCTTGTACATTGTTATACAGTAAATGCGCTCCCTCTCTCTCAAATGAAAGGGATTCTGATGTGTTAGCTTAATTCCCAAAAGGCGATATAGCAATGAAAAAATATCATGTATCAAGGGATAACAGAGCAATGACAATCATGCTTTTTATGCCCCTCAAAGGACAAAGGAACAAAAGCATTTCCGCTACACATATTTTCGGACTGAGGGATACCACAGATAACTGAAACCACGGATACTGGCAGACACTGTACCGTGTACTCACAAACATCCTTTTCCATTTATATATATATATATATATATATATATATATATACACACACACATATACAGTGTGTATGTGTGTGTTTTTATACATACAGCCACGAGAAAAATTAAGAGACCACAGCACAATTATTTTTGGTTTGACTCATTTCTCAATTTATGGGTGTCAGTCTGTGAATAATATATAATTTTCTGCAAACTGCAGCCTGGTTCTTCCCAGTTCCTCATTAACGAAGGGCTTCTTCCTTGCTTCATGGGACTTCAGTCCTGCTTCTAGGATCCTGATATGAACTGTCCTAGCAGTGCACTTCACACCTGCACGTAATGTCCCCCATTCCTTTTGAAGGTCACTTGATGTCATCCAGTGATTCATGAGAAACTGCTGGATAAGTTGACGGTCACCTCCGGCATTAGAGTGTCACCTCTGCCTTTTTCCTGTCTGGTTTCTGGTCGTTCCCAGTGTCTCCTGCTTCACCTGATTTTTATGTGCTGCGGTCTTAGACATTTTGAACCTGAAACCATCTTGCTGCTCAGCACAGCCTTCTGCCAGCAGAACCACGATTAAACCAGGATTTACAAATGCAGATTTGTTTAAAATATAAAGTGGTCTCTTAATTTATTCCACGGCTGTATATATAAAGATGTTTGATATATACAATGATTCTTTATTTATTATGGCACAGTTATCCTGAAACAAGCAGATGCAGTATTACTGCAGGTAAAAATATAGTCCATAGAATGTACAAATAGCAAATGAAATTATATAAATACACAGTTGATACATATATAAAAATGTCTTCGTTGACTTCTGGAACCCTGAAAAGACATTAATATTCTTAAACAGTAATGACACACGGAAATAGGAGGTTTATTTAACAAGCGTGTCTCAGGCACAAGCAGTGAAAGTGACTGAGCTTCCAGCAGATGAATCCAATCCAAATTAATTTTAGCTTTAGATAAGTCAACGTGTATAGCCCAGAAAAAACACTTTTAATACAGAAAGGAGCACATTATACCATTAAGGATCCAGATGAAGACTGCTTGAAGCAGCCCCTTTGTGTACATTTATAGGTCTACTGTATATCAATTTTTTTCTCATTTCCAGAGAACATTCATATAACTTCATATTAATACATAATAATGATTACATAGCAAAAAATCTCAGCATGATTGTGCAAGTACTCGCACTGATATTGATAAGAAGGTTTAAAGCCCAGTCATTCATTGCCCATTGTATATACTCAAGTACCCAGAGTGAGTTTGAAGAATGATATGAATATCTTACTATACTACTTGAATGCAAGGGAGACTAATAGGAATATTTCTTGTTTTAGTCAAATCTGGACAGACTTGGGAATTCTGAAGACCTATTATACAAAAACAGTATTACAGTACATCAAAATTGTCAAAGATACTTTGATGAAGCACAGAAACTATTTCACATATACTTTCTCCAGCCATTCTTCACTGCAAAATACTGCCAAATTTATATTCTACAGCAACTAAAGTAACTTCTTCATCGTTCGACACAATTTAAATTTCAATTTTATATGAATTCTGCCATTGTAACTTGAAAAGACCTTCAACCAAATGTACTTAAAACACCTTTTCATAGAAACACTGCTCATTATTTAAATTTTTAAAAAATCATAAAACGAAACATGCTAAAAAATACTTTTTCCCCTGTTTTAAAAATGCATGTGTTTAAATAATTTCTCATGTTTTGCAAAGATGATTTCAATTTCAGTTCTACTGGATGAAACAAGTCTTCCTTATCCACCCATCATCTGATTGCCCACTAGTTGGATTATGTTGATCTTGATGAGTCTTTTGATCTCGTCTTCAAGCCTTCAGCTCTCTGTCTTCAGTCTTTTTAGCTAACCCTATATTAAGGTGAGAGTTTAGCATTCATAATTCACACAAATTAGTTCCTATGTCACTCCAGACATGCTAAAATTTATTTTCTTTAAAAGTGGAATTCATATTAAGAAGCTAACCTGTTTGTGTTTTACTTTTAATGAAAGTTCTCCAAAAGTGAACAAATGTAAACTGTCAAATTGTAAATTAAGCTTTTTATGTTGTTTTCTTGTTTATAATGTAAATATGTTTATTGGCATTTCTGTTATTTAAAATAACCAGTGCTGCCTTACCTAAAAATGGAATAAAGTTAAACAGGAAGTGAATGAATATAATGCGCTGTCTTTGGGGAGAGATTCAAATTATTATGTATATGTTCTCATGAAGAACATGAAGTAAACATTTTAGTACAATGAATGACAATGGTTTTGATATCCTCCCTGCTTTTATGTTTACTATTAAACTAAGTGTAGCAAATACAAAGACAAAATGTATTGACACAAACAATCGCAACAGATGTTTTACACTATTGTGGTCTTAAACCATTGTATGTTGGATAGTTCCACTGTTATTTTGTTCTGCTCTGTGGGTCGGCCATTTTGGGAAAGGTGATATATCTATAAAAAGAAATTGAATTGAATTAAGTTCAATTTTAACGTCTGTCATGGCACCTTTAGTACTTACTGATTATCAGACGTCACCAAACAGCGTAAAGGATGATATCAGGGAACCTGGCCCCCGTGCAAATGAATTCTCCCTGGTTTTGATTTATAACATTCTGCCCGGCTGTACCCATGGCCTGAGCAGACAGTGAAGGCACAGCCAGCTTCAGAATTCGCAGTCAGGGGAGATTACGTGAAACATGCGTAGTCCTGGTTTCCCATAATTCCTGCACTTCTGCTGTCAATTATACGGCAAAAGGAGCTAATAATGATGTGAGGCTGTCACTGTGAGAGTGGATGGCCAACACTGCAACCAGCACAGAAAATACAAATCAGACGTTTGTTTTTTTTTGTGGGTCTAATACACTGTGCTGTCTGCTCTCTCCTCTTCAACTCATACTGCTGTCTCTAAAAGAAATAGACAAATGTCTTGACTATTCAGTCAAGTGCATCTTGCTTTCATTTTTAAATTTTGAGGTTAGGCACTAGAATAACTCTTTACCATTGCAGGCATGTGCAGTGTGAGATCTTGTCCTGGCTTTTGGTCTAAGAATCGAGGGTTGGTTGATGTCAAAATATCAGTGTCTTAAGTTCCTGACCCCTGATCAGGAGAGACGGCTCAAGGATGGATGGGAAAGAGCAATACAAAAAGATCTGGTTGCCCAAATGCACCATATGATTTGTGTGATTGTGCGACTGTGTGTGACTGTGTGTGACTGTGTGTGTACACCGGGGCAGATTAATGCTCTCCCCCACCTCGGGAAAAATGGACCGGTTACTTGTATCGGCAATACCCGAGTATCCATGCTGATGTTGGCACAGGGCTCCCAGATAAGTTAATCCACCCCTGTGTGTACATAAATATATACATTTCCTACTTAAAGCATAATACATACAATCGGCAGATCTGTGGGTTATACACGGTAGAATCTATTATTTCTTTGAATAAACTCAAACTCCACCACTCATCCTAACTCCGAAGGTTCTCAGTTGTCTTCTGACGTCAACCACCTACAGACAGACTCACATTGTTTCACTTAATATACAGACAAAAGTTATGTGCGTAAGAGTCACCGCTTCAGTCAGCCCGTCCCCATTGTGCTGGGTAATGGCTGTGAATAAAAACGAAGATGAATAAACATCATGTGATTTTGTAACTCGTTAATTTTATTCCTTTGGGTTCCATTGTGCTCCACTCTTGGGGGGGGGGGGTTGGTTCTGCACCACACAAAACAGGCACGCCAAGGACACCCCAAAATGTGTTCCAGAATATACAAGCAGCTATCCGGTACATCCCCGCCTTGATTTGTAAATCCACTGATTGTGAACAAGTGCAACAGGTTCCCCTGCTGGATGCTGTGGTTATTTCAGAACCTGACCTCTTTCAGACTCCCTCCCAGCATTTGCTAGCTTACGTAACGGTGTTTGCAGAAAACCTATACAGACAGCAAGGCTAATTGCTACAAGAATGTTTTTTTTTACTCTACCTGTCAAACTAAATGTGCTCTCAACTTGCCTTTGGAGAAAGTCAAGTAATGCGCCATGTTAAAAATTTGCTCTCATCCTTTCAAGAGAGTAATTTAATATAATTATGTTGTTAGAGAAGCCTCTGTTTTCCACTGTGAAATAGGCAGTGTCCAGTATCAATTAAATATTTTTATCCTGCAGTAGTAAGTGTGTTTTACACTACCATCATTTTCTTGGGTCAGTTCACCTCTCTGGGTATGTAACTGCAGGTATTTGTGCAACCTGAACACATAACATTTAAATAGGAAGATGGGTTTACCTGCAAGGGAATCAGATCGTGCCGTTCAAAAATACTCAGGGGCGATTTTGCAGTGACAGGGATTGAAAACCAAAAAGACCAAACTGCAAAATAAAGCTTGAAAATGAATCAGCAACGCGGCCGGTTATCAAACCAGGATGGCGTATTCCATGCTTTTCTTTCCATCTCTGGCTCCTGATCTCCTCATTGGGCGGTGCGTTGTCGGTGCCGTATTGACGGCGTCACGTGAATCGATGAAAGTGCAGAAGGTAAATACTCGGCATGCCGATTGTTCGGGCCGACAATTCTGATGGAATGCCACCTAACATTACAGATGGCTATGGTAGGTTTTCTCCTTTGTCACTTCAAGCGAGGTTACGGTCATGAACATATTACAACAAACAGAGATGACCAAAAATGCCAGAGAGGATCTGATTGGTCCAATTCAGTGCCACAAGCTGCATAGATAAAGGACAGTTAATTATGACAAATGTGCTGTGTTGGAATTTCTTTAAATAAACTAAAGGAGAAAAAGAAGGCATGTTGTCTGTGCAAAATAGCCGCAAGCAAATACTGAATGCTAACACCTATGGGGTGTCTCTGTATAAATTATTCATCACTTGCATAGTGATGCTAATGCCTTTTGGGGCACCATCAAATGTCAGTCATGGCGTGTAAGTTAATTATAATTCTTAATATTGTTTTTACTTATACTCTTCGAACAAAAACACAACACTACTGCATTGTCCTGGTGTTTTTTCACCGTGTGGTTCCGTGCAATGGCATCCATGGGTTCCTAATGTATATGGTGCTGCCACAGCCACCAGTATCTTTGAAATACATTAAAAGCTTTGCCAGACTACAAATACAGTACGTGATAATATCATGGGAAAGACAAAGAAACAGGAGGCTAGGTAGAATTTTGCAGCATTATTGAGAAATGGTTCTGTCAGCATTTTCAGGAAACACCTTTACTGAAAACAGTCAGAATTCATTATAGATACCTTCATAATGGGTAATAATTCATTCATAAAGCATTATACACACGGCTATAACTCATTATAACCATGTTTATCATGCATTATGAATAGTTCTCATCTATAATGCACTATTAATACCTTCATAAGACATTATAACGGTCAATATAAGCCATTGCATTATGAAGGTGTTTATAGTGCATTCTACAGTAGATGATAACTTCACTGAGAGTTCATAATGCATAATTACCATGGCTATAATATGTTATGTCTTTTTATAAGTATAGCCACGTGTATAATAGTATGAATGCATTATCATGCATTTTGAAGGCATTTATAATGCATTAGAAATGGATGCATTATACAAGCTACTACAGTATTGTCAATAGCTGTTGGAGCCCCTCTTAGAGGACAGGCGGAGAGGTGAGCAGGATGTGCACTCGTCCAGTGGGGCAGACCCTCCGGGGCCCCTGGCTGATTCAGGGCCCCTAATGACGCTGACACACTGCACTGACAGGTTACCGGCCCAGTCGGGGAATAAGAGCCTGCCTGATGGATAGAGCATAACATTAAGTTTGTCCTGTTTGTCCTCCGGGGAGCCATCCACACCACAATCACTCAGTCACCAGGTAAAGTTAATTCAGCATATTTTAATTTGTGTGTGCGTGTGGATTATGTTTATATTACATTGTGGGGACCAAATCAGAAAAGTAAAAATGCCAAAAGTCTTGTATTTTGTTTGGTTATTTTTGGTTAAGGTTAGGGTAGGGTTTTTTTTCATAGAAATGAATGGAAGGTCTGCATTTAGACAGGTATGTCAACGCGTGTGTGTGTGTGTGTGTGTGTGTGAGAGAGAGAGAGATACGTTTCTCGATGATGTTGACTGTCAGCTGTATTGTTCTTTCTCTCAGATTTTTTTTCTTAAAGAACCTGATTTCTTTGCAGTTATGTTTGATAAAAGTGAAGCCATATATCGACTTACTGAGAGAAAAATGTAAGACCATCATTGACATGCGACCTATTCACAGACACAAACACAGGTCACACCGTGACATACGGTCGTTATGGAGGTGTACAGATCACTGACGATGCAAACAACTCCCACGCGTGGTTTTAAGCTCCTCAGCGAGCGGTCCAGCTGAAGAGATCTGAAAAACAGCCAAGGTCGGCGGATGAAACAGGAAGGCGTCTGATACTGATGGATTTAACGCGAACGGAGATGGTGAATTCCTCGCTGCTTGCAGTCGATGCATGTAGCAAAAGCGTTACGAGCTCCCGGTTCTAGAACGTTCCGCTTCATCTTCTTGGCCCAGCCAGTGGTCCCACGCTTATTCCTAAAAGTACCTGCTCACTGCACATCATTACCGGGATATTTGATTTTTTAGTGGAAGTCGTTGCAGCGTTTAATTGGATTTATGGACATGCTTAATGATTTTATTGTCAAAAGTACCATGCATAACTATATTATCCGTCTATCTTCCGTCGTGTATAGGGTTATGGGGGTTGGGGGCTGAATCATCTATTTAAATGATTTCAGGAAACACAGGGTACACAGGGTATGGAGGTACGGAATGGCCTTCAAAATAATTCCAGTCCATCACAAGACAGACACACACCATCAAAGCTCAGGAGCTATTTACAGATGCTGCCTATCGGTGGGCAGAACTTCTCTGTGTGTGATCAGAAGGTCACTTGTTTCACTGGCAAACTGTTGTGACCCGAAGCAAGGCCCCTAACCCCCAGCTCCAGAGGTGCTAACACACCCCCCCCTCCCCCCAAAGCTTTCTCTCACCCGTTTATGTGTCTTGTGGAGAACAAGATGGGGTATGGTGAAATGAGAATTTCCCCATGGGGATTAGTAGAGTACCGGTGGAAACCCACATGACGCAGGGAGAACTGCACAACACACCCACAGCAGGGCCTGGATTTCAATCTCTCACCCCAGAGAATATCACCTTGTCACCACGTCATCGCTTAACCACTAGCCAGAAAATGGCCAAGTTATTGGTGACTGGTGACAGGTCACTTGGTCAGTGGCTGGTGACTGGAGTAATAAGAACATAGAGCTGCGATTTTCTCGGCTCTGAATCGGTTCCTTTCATTCTGAGACATATCACGCCATCAGATGCTGCCCCAGGGGCTGATTGGGAGGTAGGCCATCAGTGAGGTAGGCCATCAGTGAGGTAGGCCGTCAGTGATAACGACCGTGCCTGTTGAAATTACTCAATGACCTGTCCTTCCGTCTTTCATTCTGACATGCCGTCTTTTATACGTCCGTGTTTAAGTAGGTCTCTAGGATTAAGAGGGGGAAATGCCTTGTAACTCATAAAGTCCTCTCATTAGTTGTGAAAACATTCACATTTTGCTTGAGCAGACTCCAGCGGCAAATGCATTTTATTAACATCCAAAGGAGTTTAATCAGTATCTGCGCTATTTTCATACCCAAATAAACACAAACACAGAACAGTTCATGACATTTCTTCGGCCTGATCTTTTTTTAGCTCCTCCCCCCCCCCCCGGCCTCTGCAGCCATACAGCCCAACCTGTAGAAAGCTTTCCATCAATGCGAACTGGCTAAAATATAGCGACTGGGATTTTAGAAGGAATTTTTGCGAAAATTAGACTTCAATTCCCAGAAATCTCAGCCTGCCAAATAGGATGCTCTGGTTTCTCAAAATTTAAATAAAATAGCTCCCAAATGTACATTTTCTACAACATACTCTCAGTGACCAGATAATTAATGAACCATGCATCTGCAAATTGATACCTGCACACAGAGCTGGCACCAGTGGAAAATTAATAGGGGGGGGGGGGGCAATTGAAATGCAGAGAGGAGGTGGTGACAATGGAAAAAACAAAAGACAAGTGCATCATTGCGCCACACACACACTAACAGATCAACAAGCCCCAGGAAAGCCACACCATCACACTCCATCGCGTGATAGCGACCCTCTGAACAGAGCCCACAACGTTCACCAGCGCAGCCGCAAGATACCTCCTTGAAATACCGTGGGAAAGTCACACCTCCACCGGGGTCCACCACACACAACGCAACCCAACAAGCCTTCGCTACATTAGTTCTCAGTCATCCAGACAATCAATCAAGTGAAGGATCTGAAAATGGCTCAAGCGTGACTTTGGGTTCGGCAAACTATGTCAGGCTGAATTGTGATTAGATAGATAGATGGATGGATGGATGGATGGATGGATGGATGGATGGATGAATAGATGGATGGATGGATGGATGGATGGATGGAGGGATGGATGAGGGGGAAATACCCATTCATGGCCCATACAGCTGGATGTAC
>JAODKF010000089.1:3198474-3233064 GCA_026779585.1 Mormyrus proboscirostris
GATGGATGGATGGATGGATGGATGGAGGGATGGATGAGGGGGAAATACCCATTCATGGCCCATACAGCTGGATGTACAGCATGCAGGTAGAATTACAGTGTTCAGTCATTGTTTCTATGCGCTTTACAATGGCCAAGACGCCTGATTTACGTAATTCTGAGTGCCGTGTGATTGGTGGTAGCATATGCAACACCCTCCTGGGATTTTCATGCACTTCGGTGCCTGTAGTTCTCAGAGAATGGTGTGATGAACAAAGAAAAAACAAACGTCCAGTTAACTGTAATTCTGTGGCCAAAAACAGCTTGCTAATGAGAGGAAGAAGAGGACTGGCCAGTCTAGTTAAAGCTAACAGGAAGGCTGCAAGAGCGAAAATAGCAGCTCAGTACCACAGCGGTGTCCTGAATGACTTCTTCGGAGGCATGGCCCATCAAACCCTTGAAGCGATTCTCAAGGCAAAAGTGTGCCCATATAAAAAATGCAGCTCGGAAAGTTAGCAACTGACAAGTAGGTCCTGGTCGTTCGTGACCTGTGCTTTAGTGCGGCAGCTTCCCAGACAAACACGCATGGAGGCGACAATGGCTAATGTTCGAAGTGGTATTGGCCTGTGCTGCTTTTCATGTCAATGATTGCAATTAGCACCATTCTCAGGATTCCGGATTGTTCAGCTGTAACGCCAAGAACGCGAAAATGTTTCGTTTTGAAAACGGATGCTTTGACAAAATAGAAAATACCAGTATGGTAATTAGTGTGCTTTTTTGCAAAACACATTCTAAATGAACAGTGAGAATCATTTAATACTTAATGTGGGAATTCGTACAATCGCGATTACAATCACGAATTACGATTACGATACTCTTGAAGAAGGCGCTAACAAGCTAATAGCTAATGTGTTAGTAGAGTATGAGTAATAAAGGTAGGAGTTACTGGGACGTGCACACATGCCCCACAAGCCGAATGATCTCAAAGGAGGTCATGTTGCTAAATTTGCTCGCTCGGCCTGGTATGGTGACAGCACATTTCACGAAGCATGCCGTGAGCTTGATGAGGAAGTGCTCTGTGCACAGTGCGCCGCACAATTTCCACCCATCTGTAAGATTTTTCTAGAATGATCCGAGAGTGTTCCGGTCATGCTGAAAAGCATCCACGTTTAAAGTGCTTCACGGGGCGTCGAGGGCACGCAGGTGATCGTGGGATTGGGAGACACTTTAGCCTGTAAACAGCAAGGCAGGGGCGACGGTGTGGAAAACAGGGGCATCTCATCTGAAGAGGAGCATGAATACAATTTAACCCACACCGCACAGAGCTGTTAACGCGCTGGTTAAAAACGTAATTGGCAATTCAATGAGCCGTGATCACACGAGACTCATTAAAGAACATTATCTAAACAAAATTTGTTTTCCCCTGCTCTGACGCACCTCAGAGATGATTGCGGATCTCACCTCGAGGCTCAAATGTATGGTGAGATTTAAAATAAACATGAGATTCCATTCAAATTCGTATATCGTCTGGGTGACATTACCCATAATGCTCCACTGGCCGCTAAGTAACTAACCGCGATTAGTTTCTCCAGTATTGCATGGCTTGAGCATGATACATAACTGCAATCAGAGAGATTTCTCAGACAAACACATAGTGTATAGCCTCCTGGTCAGAGTGCTGATAGGGGGTTAAATCACACTAGTGGTGTTAAATCACACCAGTGGTGGATTATTGAAGTGCTAGATGTTGTGTGAGTAGATGTTTCCAGAAAAATGGTGATGATTGTCTGCGACAGTTTGAAACATATTTTGAGCAAGGCCCGTAGCCCTAATTGTTGCTCCCTGATCCACACTTGCATGCCACTTTGTACACAAGGTGTTGGTAAATAAATAAGTAATGTAATATAAAGTATTTTTAGCTGGAGTACATTTGCATCACCTGTGCTTCTATGTTTCATATGTTGTAAATATTTGATTCGTTACTGCCATCTAGTGTACACAACTAGAAATACACGCAATTCTTCAAGTGTACGCATGTTTTATCTATCAAAAACGTGCAAAGTGCGTCAATTTCTATGCGTCACTATTTTCATAAAGCACAGTAAATTATTTATTCAGTATGTCTATTGGCTTGAAATTCTCGATGAAACCGTATTGTTTTCCAAATCTTTCATATGTAGAATAAACAGCTACACAGGATGTTATATATACTTATACAATATATATGTATGTATAGTGTATATGTGTATGTGTGTGATGTATGTGTATATATAATGTGTGTGTATGTGAGAAGAGAGAGTGTTTGCATATATATGTAATTATAGACACTTATAATTTACATACATATGAACTGTCAGTTCAGATTCTAGCTCTGCTCAGAATAGGTGTTCTTCTCTGGATAACTGGTGGGTCTAAATTAACCATCATGTATGACTGTATGTGAATACATGTGGCATGCAATGTTTACCCCAGCCCCATACCCTGTGCTGCCTGGGACAAAGCCCCCCCCCCGATCAGGATACGCAGTTAGAAGATGGGTGGATGGACAGATGGATGCATGCATGCATGGATAAATAATAATAATTGTAATGAAATACCATAAAGGATTTTCACTTGAACAAACACTTTCTACAGTATGAAACCAGCTCTTTGTGTCTGCGAATAATAGCGACCTTCACGTGGCACAGAGAGACCATCTACAATTCATCCATCAGTTGGTTTTTCCAAACTGCTCGACCAGGAAAGGGTGCCTACATTCCTGCAGCCAATCCCAGGAAGTTGACTGCATGATGTAATCATAGACCAGCACAGTACTTATTACGAGCGTTTTAGCTACTTCCTCAGGCTCCTGCACCTCCTTGGCTGTGCCTCTGGGGGGCAGTATGACTCTGCACACAGGCTTCAGCCTGACTCTGTGCTTATTTCGCTGCTCTGCTCGCAAAGGGCATATGTGCAGTCCTAACCCTGTCTCTCATATTTACTTTAATATTCACAAGCTCTGTCCAGGGACCAGATACAGCCAGCAGAGCAATTCCGTCTTTCTCTTGCTCTCAGTTGCCTAATTTCAGCCCTGCAATCAAAGCACTCGCCATCCCCCCCCCCCCCCCAGCACCGATGCCCATTTCTACCATGCTGTGATACCCACCGCCCCCACCAAAAACACCCATTTGTTTGTAACTCGAGTCCCACCCAGATTCCTACTCCAGTTCACACACTGCCATGTCATTAGTGGGATTTCACACAGGAGACAATCACAAAGAGGCTATAATCAGAGAATCTCACCTGCGCACCAAGCCAGCTGACAGGGCCGTTCCGGAGCTGCAGTACTACGCTCTCTCCTCTAGGGGCGACGGTAACACTGCCAAAGCCACCTATGTCTGCATGTATAATATGAAATCTTATGGTAAATTAGTAGTTAGCGCAATATTTATGTGCACAGACGTCACTTGTACTGGTCAGTTTTTTGTGACATGCAAAATAGATGACAATATGGAGGGTGCTTGTTGATGTTGTTTCCCCAGTATAATTGTAAAATATCAAACACAGCTGTAACCGGTCAGATATTAGGCCTTTATGAGATAATTGGTATTAGGTAATTGGTAATGCTATAATGCTGGCACTTAGTGTTTGTCCTTCGCAGACCTTGGGTGTGCAAAGCTGCCACTTCTAACATTCCTCTGCTAATGTGACGGTTGGAGTGCATTTTTTCGGCACATAGTGACACATTTACGTTTACATGTTCGGCGGATGCTTTTGTAACCAAAGCGACATGCGTCGAGGCGAAAGCACAGTTTCTTTGCAGCTGGCGTTCTTCCCCGGATCTGGGCCCTTGTCCCCTTGATTTACCGTAGCTGTGAAAGCGGCTTTTCCCTGCCTGCTGGGTCGCTATGCTTCCCTTCCCGTCCTGGTAGGTAGACCTGGGCCTTGCCGCTGTGTCTGTGTTTCACTAATCAACCACCTTTTTCCCTTTGTCTAATATTGTACTGTGATTTATTTCTGTTTTTGGTTTGATTTTGAAAATCTGTGTGCTAGTGACTAAACTTAAGTTTCTGTTTTTACCTCTGTTGTGATCTTAGGCTGGATGGTGACAGGGACCGGTGTTTTCACCCAAAGTCAAAGTGTAGTGACTGCTCGGACCTCTGGGCGTAGTTTGCGTAGTGGTAAACATCCCTGTAGAAAATCCCATGTGTGGATTATCCCTTGCTGAATGTGGCAGATGTGAAGTGTAGGAGATGTCCTAAGCACCGAATACAGCCTAGTGAGGTAAAGGTTTGCAGTGGAAGTCTTAGAGGCCCCTGAGTTGTAATGTCCCTGTTGCAGTGGCTTATTTACGCTCAGGTAGTCTCTGCATGATCTGACTGCTAGTACGGCTTATTCCATCTTCTGCACCGGGGGGGGGTTAAACGCCAGTCCTGGGGGCGGGGGGGCGGAGCTCTGTGTAGCTTAGCTCTTTCCCTGTTCCACCACAAATGATTCAGCTTAAGATCTGTGTGGTAATTAGCACAAGGAGTTGAATCAGGCGTGTTAAATGAGGGTGAACCAAAAACTGTGCAGGGCTCCGGCCCCCCAGGACTGGAGTTTGGCACCCCCTGTTCTACACTGTCATCTCTACTAACTTCCTTTTCGCTAAATTTTAATGTGTTCCTGCATTTATAATATGAAATCTTAAGGTAAGTTAATAGCCATCTCAACATTCATGTGCACAGATGTGACTTGTAAGGATCGGTGCTGAAGCCTTTTCACTATGTATAAAAATCCACTGGTATTTATACATTAACTTTCTTGAGTGAATCTGTCAGGACCTGCCCTGTCACCCTGTCATGTTCCCATTGGGCCAGCAGAGGTCGCTGTGGATCGTTACTCCCTCTCGATTTCGATTGTGAAAGACTCCATGCATTTCATGCAATTAAACTCATGTGAACCATATACTATGTACGAAAATCCATTCAAATTTATATACAAACAAATTCCTTAATGAATTTTAAGAAGCGTAATTTAATGCAAAAACACCTCTTACTAATTGCGTGACAAAAAATTATTAGGGGGGAAAAAAGTGTCCGTTAGGCACACGTACTTAGTGGGTGAGAGACTGGGACTCGCAGTCAAAGGGAACCACAGGATTTGAGTGTCCCAGCCCCAGTGAGGAGGACAGAGCCACGATCGGCACCGTGCACTTTCCCAGAAATGAGTAAATAATTACAGCCGTCCATAATTTTTTCGCTCGTTAAGTCTCCGCTTTGCATTGTTTCTTTTATGAGCCAATAGCGACGTAATAAGACCTCAAAATCTGTGCATGCGAAAGGCATCTTCTTGCCAGGGCAGCCTGCTTTCCCCCGTCTCCCTGTTATTTGGGGTTCAGTAAGTAGACCACAGTGCTGCCTGCTTCCCTGAGAACAGCAGTCTCTGTACCCTTTTAAAGGGTAACATCAGGCCAAGCTGTGGCTACTTACCGTGCCTGTGACGCTAACGGTCTCTTTAAGTTTGGCTCCAAACTCGCTAACAGTTTTTCATACTTGGAACGTTTACCGAATGTTATGATTAAGGTATGGAAATGTTCAAATTGTCCGGTTTCCCTGATGTTCCCAGAACATTATTTCACTGCTGCTACCACCAGCACCACTACCACCACTAATACTACTACTGTACTACTGCTACTGCTACTACTACTACTACTACAACTACTACTAATACTGCTACTACTAAGAACAGTTGTATAAAACAAATGAATGGCATGGTAGGACAGTGGCTAATATGCCACTGTACACGTCAAAGGTAATGGGTTCAAGGTCGGATGGTACATTCACCTTAAATGCCTATAGCACTTTTAGAAGACAATATTTATCTATAAAAGAATATTTTAAAACTGTGTTATAAGGATGTTCAGGTAATGTTAATGTGCTGACATTGAGAGAACCTCCGTTCAGATGTAAAATGCGGAAACAACGTTACATTAATTTTACGTAATTATTTGCAAATTTCTCGGTGAACTTTAAGGAAACGTCACTTAACGAGTTAACGTTAGACAAAGTTCTGGAAACGTTCCCCGTTCGCGGGGTAAATGCTTTGTGACCAGCTGAAGAACTGCCTTTATCCTTCAAGGTTGATTCACTATATTATTATAATTATTTCTTTTCAATTAAAAGAAAAAAAAGTGTTATCTGTTTATATAGTTACTTTTTCCACCTCAAGGACATTTTGCAATACATTCAGTCCAACACACAAAAAAAAAACCAGAACCACAGATCAGCTACATCAACAACAAAAACAAAGGCAACATGTTGCTGACTCTGGTTCCAAAGACTGCTCCCAATTCTCACATCTTAGTAGGCAAAAAAAAAAATACTCATGGTTGCCTTGTGCTGATGCGTTGGGTAGGTCTGAACATGTGAACACTTCTCGAATCCCTGTCATTTCTCTCTCACATCATCATGTTCTCAACCAATGGCAGTAAAAGAAAAATGACTTAAGTCTGATGAGTTATCCTGTCCTGTTGCATGCAATCTAAGGACTAGATTACTATCAGCAGATAAATAAGGAATGAAGACGGGGATTTTTGGGCTTCCGAATGCTTGAGGTAATGAAGCTTCCTTTGCGTGTACGTATCCATCAATCTTCCATAATTGCTTGTCCAGTATAAGCACATTGTCAAGCCAAAAGCCTATTCCAGGGTGTAAGGCTGGGGAGCCCCGAGGCAGGAGGCCAGACAAACACAGTCAACGCCGTTCAACCCATCGGGTAACATAGGTTGCCTATGCCATCATCTTCTAATGGGGCACCGAATTGACAGCTCACTCTATCTAGGACAGTACACACGACACTATTCTTACTTCTTACACCAGAGGGCGCCAGTGGTGAAGCCTGCCTAATTAAGGCTGTACCTGGGCTTCGACCGACAGTGATCACTGGGCATGTACTCGCAAGTAGCCCTGTGCACTATGGGTAATGTAGAGGGCCGAGAGCAAATCCACAGAAACGCGGGCAGCACATGCGCAGCTAGAGGCAAGGCATTCATATATTCTTTGTTTAGGAATTTTTTTCTCATGGAGAACCCTTCTCCACTTTGGTCCTTCAAACAATGGCCTGGGGCTGAGGCCACAGCGGTTTGGCTTGGCACTGACAGAATGAAAATGATAGATTTTTAAATGAAAATTACCCGTGACGAGCGAACACAATGCAGCCTGTGTCAGCATGTCCTGCCCGTCTCACGAATCATCTGTTTATAGAGTGTGACTGCGAAACAACATTGCCTGTTTTTCATCCGTTCTGCCCAAATCGCATTTCTGCGTGCAGTGTAATGTTGGCGATGGTACTTGCCACGTCCGAGACGCGGCATCGAAAAGCATCTGCCTGCTCCCAGCATGCTTTGCATTAGTACAAATAGATCATGCTCGTCGGTTACAGGAAGCATGTATTAATAGACCGTCAAACGAGGTTAGAGGATCCCTTAAATTGCAAGTCCAAACCCAAAGAGGAATCGGTACTTAATGTTGTACATTCTGTGTGTCCTGTATCGTTTAAAAGATTAGCTACCTTTGATTACTACATTCTACACAGCTGTGTGGTACATCATAAGTACCAGGACTTTTACATGGGAGTCTTAGGCCACTCAGAACAGTGTTTTTCAACCCGGTCCCCAGGGATCCCCAGACGGTCCACGTTTTTGTTTGGGAGCTGGTGGGGAGAGCAAAAATGTAGACTGTCTGGCTGGGATCTGGGAGGGAGCAAAAATGTAGACTGTCTGGCTGGGATCTGGGAGGGAGCAAAAATGTAGACTGTCTGGGGGTCCCCGAGGGCCGGATTGAGAGACACAGGCTTGGAAGACCAAACTGGGTAGCAAACATCTGGACCCATGGGGTGACTCTGAAGACCCTGAGGTAGGGGAACTTCAGGCTGTTTGTGAGGAATCAGAAGTGCTTGCCCATGTTTGCGGTCAGGGATAGCAAACTTCACCAAGGACCAAGCTAAGTCAACCAACAGTAAAAACGCGGTCATTTTATTTTAGAAGCAAAGATCTGGCATGAAAACCATCAGGGTCAACGTTTCTGACACAGGAGCTGCAGGTGACACTGCCCAATACACACAAAAGAGAGTAGAGAACGTCCACCATCTGTTTCTGCCAAGTTAACCTCAAGTTCTGTTCCTGCAGGAGAGATTACCCAATGCAAAGCTAGTTACACAAGCTACAGTGCACAAAATCCTGTTGAATTATTATAATTTTTGTTACACTGAGTCCAAAAGCAATTTCCAAAGATGGTATTATTGCTAAAGACACTATTATAACAGGTTATGTCATTGGACTCAGCTAGCCTCTGCCAGGAAAAAAGATTGAGGCTTATTTGTTAATGTAGATTGAGCGTGTCCTTGGCAGTAAATTCCCTATTGGATCTTTCTAAACAATGGAGCGGACCTCGGGGTCTGTAAGAATTTGGCTGTCGTCTTGTGACTGTATGAAACACATTTCACCACTAAGGGGAGCTGTTGAAAAGGTAAGAGTTTGTGCAGTGAGAAGTATTTCTATGTTGGAACAGACAGATTAAACAGCAGTGGATCTCTGTTAGGTTATAATTTTAAAATGTAGCGCTTTAATTACACTTTGAAGAGCAGCACTTTACTGTACATATTCATACTGTAGACTATAGACAAAAAATTATACAGAGTAAGGTCATTCCCTGCCTTGTGTCTATAACCTTTGGGGTGGGCTTTGGACCCCCTGCAACCATAAACAGGACCAGCAGTTACAAAAAATGGATGGATGGATGGATTTTTACTAGTAACAGTCTTTGTTTATCCTATCATTAATTCCAGGTGTCATTACATCGATGTCACCTTCAGGTGACCAGGTGGCCTTTTCTCCAGAATGTTCTGTCTGTGTCTTACAGGTTTCTCTAAGGCACGTTCATGGTTATAATATCTTTTGTGACACCTTGTTGCTTGATCACTTGTATTTACTTTCCATTCGCACTGAATCCCATGAAAAGACATGGCCCCACAACAGTGGTGATTGCATTAATATTGATGTGCGGTGACAACAATGAGAAATCAACTGAATGCCACCTTCTTTGGGCATTAATTTATTTGTTTAAATGCTCAGAGGGCATCTTGTGTTGGTTTCTAACTTGTTGGCAAAACTAACGTAGCTAATCCATGCCATGTGTCAGGGTCTGCACTGTCCGACCCCACCCTCTGCGACCCCTCCCCATTTGTCCCATCGCTGGCCATTCCGCCACTGCCATCTTAGTTCCCAGTCTTCCCTATTGTGTTTTCTCTGTTCCCCGGACAGTTGTGTAGCTCCGCGGGCTGCGTGCGTCGCTGTAAACTCCTCAGTCATGTGTACAAGGCCAGCTTCCTCTGTTTATTTGTAACTACTGGATTTTGTTTCTCAATGTTTACATTCTATTTCAGTTTTCTTGTTCCTAGTTTTTGGTTTGCGCTCCGTTTCGGGTTCTGTAGGTGCCTGTGTTGTGGTTATGTATTTACTTGTCTTTGTTGTGTTTTTAGTATTTGATTCTGTGTCTTAGTTTTCCTGTTGGTCTCTTGGTTCCATGATTAAGCTTATTAGACCCACCTGTTCCCTGTTTCCCTCTGCCTCTTGATTGTTCTACCTGATTGCTTGTTCTCCTGCGCCCTCTCTAATTGGTAAATTCTTCGACGTTTCGCCCCGGCTTCTTTGTTACCCAGTTCGGTTTGTGTATTTATGTTCCTGCCTTAGTTAATTACCTTAGTTGGTTGCTGTGTCAGAATGTGTTAAAATGTGTGAATGTCACGTTGTGCTGTGTTTGGTTTTGGCTCCCGGTGCTTCTCGAGTCGTTTCCTTTTGATATTTTTGTAGTTAATGTTTAATTCTCCCATCTGCTTTTGACCCCATGTGTTCCTGTTGTTTTCTGCTTTCCCCTGTATTGTTTCTTTAATTAACCTTTGTGTTCTGGGAGCCCCAAGTAGATGGCCATCCTCATTTCTGCCCTAACAGCCATGTATCACTTAAAGATATCGTACGTAGGATGTCGCTATTCAGTGAGATGCTACAGTTAATTGCAAGCTTAACTTTTTTTTTTTAACACAGGTGGATCAGGCAAGAATGGCACTGATCTTTTGAATAATTCAACACTTCCAGATTGCTCAAACCTACTTTAAGTGCAATGTAGGATAGAGGTCATCACATGCCTGAAAACTCCTTTGAGGAGAATTCTACCACATAACCACACAAAAATGTACTTTTTTTTTTTTTTTTTTGCTGGTCTTCCAGCTTGTCAGCTGAGAGATTGGCTCTTGACAGTCATCAGAACACCTGCAATCTGGCAGATGAAGCGCTGTTCACAAGTAGGGCTGTCGCACTGTGTCATTGCCTGGTAGAGCTTTTTCCCAATAGCTCACTACGCAAGGGAGGGCTCGACTGAGCCAGCAGTACGCGACCGGTGGCCCGTACTACGAAGTGGGGTTACTGGCTTATTGGGGTAACGACAGATTTAAGGTAGTCTGGGTAAAATGTAAGCGAACAAATACAGTATGAAGTCCATTTAAACTGTGGTACCTTAAATCCGACAAGTTACCCTGATAATTAAGCCAGTAACCCCCGCTTCGTAGTACAGGCCCCTGGCCCCGAAAACTCAAGCAAATAAGACCGACAAGCAAAGAAGCGGCGCTATATGAAGGCCTTACTGTTTGCTTATGACGCCTGATGCGGTAGCTATAGGGTTACTCTCCATGCGCTCGACTTATTGGGGCTGTTCAGCTTTAAATATGCCCGCAGGCGCCGCTCTCGCTTGACTTTCATTAGCGAGGAGATATTTACAAGTTAACCTAAAACTCGACTGTGCGGAAAATAAACGGAGCGCATTTTGAATCGCTATGAAAACGCAAAGAAATCGTGGCTTTGGCAGTGCAGCGAAATGGAGATTTTGGCCGGTTGCTGTATTTTTTGCCGTAACTTCAAAAAGAATAATGAGGCAAAATTGAAAAACCAATTAGAAATCCAGAGACGTTTTTAATTAAAATAAGATGTTTTACAGGCCTTTTTATGGCATGTGAAGCTACAAAATTCAATTACATATTTCTAATTACTCTACATTATCATTAGATAATCTTTGCCATACTTTTCCTTATTTTGTAAAACCACAATGTACCCCTTGCTTTTCTTACAAAAAAATCGCCTTAAAATGTAATTTTCTTCATGTTAGCTGACTGCAGAAGTAGGTGGACATCGTTCCTGTAAATCATTTTTAGCGAAAATTAGCCATTGACGGATGAGGAAGGTGTTCCAGCTCTTGAAATTCTTTTAAAAAAGCTTTTCTGACATCTGAAAATACCAAGTGAAACTGCATAGACTCCAGTGACACACCAATGACCCCTGAAAAGTAATCCAATGCTGGCAACTGCCAATCCTAAGACAGTATGCGGAATTCCAGCACGTATCCTGCAGCCTCTACCAAGGGTAGTCGATCATTGTATTGTTCTCATGGATGTTTTTTTTTTTTCTTCTAAAATCAGTGGTTAGATTTTCAAATCAGTCTGATTCAATGGAACATTGGTGCAATTTCCACCTCTGGATGTGCAGAAACTGTTCTTGTGTATTCTACTGTCAATTTGTATCTGTGACTGCATGGCAGAAATATAAAGGTTTTTAATTATACACTGGTGCAGATGATAACAGATATCTGGTCACCTTTTTAATGCATACAACCAGAGCAGAGGAACCCAAGAAACTCAGAAGGAAAGCCCAAAGCGTAGTGTACTTGCCTTTGAGGGCCTCACAGCAGGCTTGTAGCCTATAGCGCTAAGCAATTTTGTTGTCCTATGTGCATGTAATCATAGGAGGTAACAAAAATATCTTCATATTATTTCATTCCTGTATCTGCTGTACTGCTGAAATAGACCAGCAATCTCCACAAAGTATACTTTCTGTTTGCTAGAGTACATCCCTGGCAGCAGTGCTATAAAGGGCACATTTGGGACACCAGGGGGCGCTAATGAGAAAGGTTTGACCAATGATCACTCAAACAATTCTATCCGTCATGGGTTAACGTGAGCACGGAACCATACCTGCTCCTCTGTAGATACACATATATATGTATATTTAGTTTACAATATGAATGCATTGTTGATAGCTCTAGAATGTTCCAAAAGGAGTTATTGTCATGGTTTTAGCCCAACATGTCAGAAATCTTACTGTTCACAAAGCAGAAAATAAATGCATATCAGATGTATGTTTTTCTGTAAGGAAATGGATTTCTATATCTGCAATATATGAAACAGACACAAATACAGAAAATCTGATCGTGTTACATTTGTTGTCATGTCTCTTTAATGTTTAACGGCATTAAAAGGTCAGACCCTCAAGCTGATTAATGTGGACAATTTGGAAAATACCGTCCGATGACAGGATGCTGGTCTTCTTGTAAGAAGGACTAAAATAAATTCAATTGAAATTCAACTTAATGCTGAGTAGTGACATTACTGCATTTTTACTTAATATTTTACCATTAAAAATCATAATGTTATTATGGCATGGCATGTTGAATAGACAATCCACGGTGTGGCTCTCAGGCAGACGGGATTTCATTTTAACATTTTAACAAACCAAACATGGGAGAAAATCCGAAAACAATTAAAGGTACGACGAGGGGTCAGAACAAGCAGGGAAACACTAAGGGTAACATAGTTGTAAGGCAAACAAACTGACTATTAAAGGGAACAAGCAGGAAACAAAGGCAATAAAACACAAGGGACCCAGGAGCAGAAAAACAGTGGAACAGTATCTAACTTGAAACCAAACACACTCCAAGACCAACTGTAGGCCGAAGCCTGGAGACTGAAGCTATACAGTATGTGTGCTGTCCTGGTATATTACGCAAAATACTTTTTTAATTTCCTAGCATGTATGCCATCTTGATCTTTCTGTTGTATCTGTTCTTCTGACCACAATATATATATATATATATTTTTTTACTTTGCGTATCGTTGTTTTCTGAGTTTGTAACTTTTCTTTTAAATTGTGTTTAGAGGCAGGCTATTTGCATAACCAATTGACAAAGAAAGCCCCACCCCATAGTAGCGAAGAAGTACCCCAGCTGGTTTGGCACTTTTGGTACTAGAACTTTTTTGGTACTGTACTCAGCCGGAGGTGAATGGAAAAGGGAACCTATCAAAAGTATGGTACTTTGTGCGGTGAAGAAGTATCCCTTATAGTGACAAATAACCAAATTCAACAAAAGATAGGTGGGGGGGGCAATTACTAAGAACACTGAGACTAAAATAATGGCTACTAAATATTACTACAAACTATGAAATAACAACAAATACAGAAGGAACCGTACAGAAATACACCAGCACAAGAATAAACCAAATGTAAATTGCTAAACAGGCATGACAAAAGGGAGCCTCGATGACACAGCTGCTGGCTTAGCCTGTCAAGCCACGCAGCGGCCTGGGGAATGGGAGAATACTCAAGGAGCTTTGAACAACGAGATGGCCAGTGACATCTGCTGGTCAAACAGGGAACTGACATACAGAAGGGTACCCAGCCTAGAGCCTATCCCAGGATGCACCGGGAAGGAGGCCAAGGGACACCCTGGTGTGAGGATTCTCTGGCACATGCACATGTTGGCTCATACACTCTCACCCACACACTGTGGTCAAGGAATATCTGGAGGAACCTGCAGGTGCACATGGAGGACATGCAAACTCCACTCACGCAGATCCGGGATAGAAACAGAACAACTCAGTCCTGAAGATGTAATGCTATGGTACAGAGTATCTGTATATAATCACAGCTGGATCTACAGGTAGGCAATGCCCTCCCAAATTTCTGCTCTGCCACCCAATTGGTCAACTTTAGCCTGGGCCATTTGAATCTGCCAATCACGTTTATTTCATTCCTCCCATCAGATTTTCTTCGGCAGAGCTTTTATAGTCGCATGTGAAAGTGGTGGAGTGTCACGTTATTCTTATTAATGCTCCTTCCTGTTAAAATGTATCTTTATTTCTGTAGTTTTCTGTAAAGCTGTGTTGAATAGTTAGCTAGTGCAGTGCAGGTTGCATACACCTTTGTTTGCGAAGGCAATTTGTTTATGGTTTTACCTTTTTAACGCCTTTTCTCTTCGAGGAGCCTCCTTACACTGTATTATAAGTAGATACGCTTATGTTTATGTTAAGTTTATATTTGGTTAGCAGACAATTCTGTCCAAAGCACCATATGGAAATCACACGACAATAATAATAATAACCTGAGCAGTCTAGATCCGGTTGTACAGAGCGCAAATACATGTTTATATATGTACTAACTTTGATAATGTATTTATACCTACTGATTAATAACTTTTGTGTCTGATATACCTACACATGATTGTCTGCACAAGTATCAAGTTAGATGTTAACCGCATTCTTTGTTAAATGACTTAAACAGACAATAGAACTGCGCATGACATACCTTATGTTAAAATCTGTGCGTGTAGCTGTGTCCCGTGCATGAACCGTACTTTTCCAAACCATTTTCCAGTGGTTATTCTGAATAAATGTTTTGTTTCAGGCTTATTCCGAGTTAATGTTTTTCTTTGTGTCCAGGGTTTCTGCGGTTACTACATGCATGCATAATGCTCCACAGCATCATGATTGCAATTACTCAGCTATTTCCCCTTCGATGCGCGGCTCAGAGTAAGACCCCGCCGTCATCAATAGCGCCTCTGCTAATTAACCGGAGCAGCGGTCTGGAGAAACAACCGTTGACCTTTCTATAAGTATCGTACGTTTCGTTCACTGCCTAAGCCAGATTGCTCAAGTAGTTACTGATGTTCACCCTGAGGCAGTTTGCCTTCTGGCACAAGAGTAGGCGAAGCCTGTAGCGTACCTCCAGGCTCCAAAGTATTTTTTTAAAGTATCCGAAAGTATTTTTTTGTTTTACTGTAAACCTTCTTGCTTTAATGACCGACAACAGCAGCGACTGGGCTATACAAACCATATGGAGATGTGTAATTGCATGTTATTGTAAGTTCCTTTCTATTGATTGAATATGCTCAAGGCGACGGAATGTCATTTCCGACTTGTTTCATGCTGTTTTACAGTTTTCTGGTATGCGGCGCTAATTTATTCTCAAACAACTGCCTCATGAATGTCACATCAACAAAGTATTACGTTTTGGCTTGAGAGGTGTGTGTGTAATTATGACGGGATATTTGAACAACTTATACTCTGCATTCTATCAGCTTGTACTGTATCACGTGACCATCTTGGCCCAATTATGATCGAGTGGTCGTGCCTGCTGTAAAAGCTAGGCAAGTTTCGTTAGCTTAAGATTGATAACAACCCATTTGGTGTTCCAAGTTGTTGGTGATTAATAAAACCCAGAAAAATTTCCACCATTGTTTCTTATTTTCTCCAAACCAAGGTATAAACCAAACCATAGATTTGGTGAACAGTAACGCCCCTGATTTTTAACAACTACTACTACACTGTCACGGACAACCAATCGATATGAGAAATTCTGTGCCATTTTTCTGTAACGTAACTCTAAAAATTGCTGACTTAACTGCTGTTTGGTCGCAGTGGCTTTGAGTGTGTAAGACCAAAAACATAGGCCAGTTCCAGATTATTTAGGAAATGGATATGTGTAGAAAACTCAGACATCAATCACTCTTTCCGCTTTATTAAAACATTCGCTGGACATTTAACAGTGGTGCTGTACAGCAAAGCTGATGGGATAACATGACGGTCACCAGTAAAAAAAACAATGAGGTGGAGTTTTTGTAGTGTAGTCAAGGGTGTGGACGAAGGAACGCATCCCTGATGGAATCTGTGGAGCGAGATGGGAGAGTTCACTTCCCGCACGCTGGAAATAAGCGCTACTTTTATCCATAGAACAGATCCTCTGGGTAGGATGTAAACTGACCTGCTTAGCCTGCCATGATGTATTTTACAAACGCTGTGGAGAGAAAGGAAGGGAACAGAGTTAGTGTAAGACAGCTACTGATTTACCTAACAAAAGTGCTGCTTTGACAGGATGAGTATTGACTATGGCATAGGTTTGGTTCCAAAAGCCCAAATCAGGTCTAAATCCGTTTGCCCCCCTAAACACATGATACAATAACAATATTGATAAGGACATGTCCACACCATCCGTACCCAAATCTACGGCCTTGTGTACAAGGCTCATAATTGGTTTTCACCCATTGTGTTGCTCTTCTTTAGATGTAAAACAATTCTCTAATTTTATAACTATTGTCAGATCTATACACATCCTTGTTAAATATCATCATCTTCTGGCATTATTTACTTCCCCCCTGACTTTTTTTCCCATTTCATGAACCATTTTGTATAAATGATTTAAAAAAAAAAATGATTGCCACATACTCCTGCCAAATGCCTTGGGGCGACTGCGTTCTGAAAGGAGTGGTCAAAAAATGAACTGAATTCAATTCTGCCGCCCTTCATATCTCTTAATTTCAGTTACTTGGAGTTCAGATGAGATTTTGGGTCCATGTTACAAAGATGAGGTGAATATCCCAGACATGCTGCTGACTGGACAGAAGGCGGCCCACCTTCGTAGTTTATGCAGCCGTTGGCATCCTCTTGTCCAGCCATGAGTTGCTCGACTTCGTCCTCCTTCATCTTTTCACCTTATTTGAAATGAAACACAGCCTTCAGTCCTGATCAGTGACCGGGATCAGACAGAGCAGGCCTGCAAGTGTTTCTATCTCCATGACGAGAACCCAAGCACGGGATATGACTGAACATAAACTGAAAACTGACTTTAGTTGCGCTTTGTTTCTTAAATAGTGAAGGTCATTCAACACTCGGGACTTAAAAGGTCCTTTTAAGAAGTACGAGGCAGCAGACCAGTCAACCTTAGTCATCCTGTGGTAAAAGCTAAGTGTAAATGTTAGAGGAAAATGACTAAAATTTAGCATCGTGTGAATTCACTCGCGGCTAATGCTAATGCTATTGCTTCATGGCTGATTCGGAGAGCCCCACCCCTGCCTTGTCCGCTTACCCAGAGTGGCCAGGACGTGCCTGAGCTCAGCCCCCATCACGGTGCCGTTCCCCTCCTTGTCGAACACCCTCAGGCCCTCCACGAAGTCCTCAAACGTCCCCCGGTCCTTGGCTTTGCAGATGTGCTGATGCATCGGCAAGAAGGTGTCGAAGTCCAGCATCTTCGACTGCATTTCTGCCGGGATGGGGGGGTTCAAATCAACGGCCCGAATTCCGCAGTAATGGAAGGTCACACGGCATTTCGTTTTCTTATCATTAAACTTCATCTGTCAGCTGCAGCATGCTTAGACCACTATCAGAAATGATTTCCCCTATTACGGTTCTGTTTCTCGCTCCGGGTTTATCACTTGCGGCCCATTAGCTAGTGACCAGACACCAGATTAAAAGCTACCTGTCGCTTCTGGCCCAAATCATTATGGCTCCCGTTCATTAGCCACCCAACCCCCCGTCCTTGAAGGCTCATGTTTCTGTTCCGCCAACAACCTGATGGATCTTATCATAATCGTCACTGAACCGTGCTGATTCGTGACAGTGTTTACTGCTAAAAGTGTGAACTGGGAGGAGATGCGGCTGTCTAGAGTAATGAACTCAGAGAGCAGAGCTGACTCTGTTTGGACAGCTGACTCTTCTTAGCCCCAGAGCCGTGTGACAGCAGACAGATCAGCCGTCTTGGCAAAAGTTCCCCCATGGGATGAGTGGAATTTAAATGAGTCATTATTGGTATTAGAGACAAACTTTCTTTTGAAATGAAATCCATCTTACCAAAAGTGGTAAAGGGAACATATAACCTTGAGGATTTAATGTTTTGTTGGGTTAGTATTGAAACCTTAGCTTGTTAGCATCTACCACCATACTCCTTATCATGAGATATCTTGTCTGGAAGTGTTCAGTATCTGTTTGTGAAGATCTCGCTGCATGGATTCATGGTAGGACGGATCCTTGGTGGTCCTCACCTTCAGCCTTCGGCTTGCCTAGCACATGCATCACTTCAGCGTTGGTCGGGTTCTGACCCAGAGCCCTGATGAGATCTCCACACTGACCGTAGGTGATCTTCATCTCGTTTGTGGGGGTCCTGTCGAACAGCTGGAAAGCATCCTTGAAGTCTGGTGGGGGAAGGAAGGTGTGCCATTCACAGATGCTCGTTTGGAGTCACGTGACCGTCTATGGCAGTGTTTCCCAACCCAGTCCTCGGGGAACCCGGGACAGTCCACGTTTTTGCTCCCTCCCAGCCAATCAGGACCACCGAATACCTGGTACAGGTGCGCCGGGAGCAGAGGGGAAGCAAAAACGTGGACTGTCCAAGGTTCCCCCCGAGGACTGGATTGGGAAACACGGATCTGTGGCATGCTTGATTGGGAACAATGTATTGTTGCTGGAATAATTAATGTATGTGTCTGAGGGGAGATTGTCTCACTCCTTCTGTTGCGAAACCCCTAATGGTTTTCTCCTATGGCAATCCCACATTTTTTTCTCGGTCCAAATTACAGGGGAGGAAACCTCCACACAGTCAAGGATGGCAAGGGAAGGATCACCGATGCCAAAAGCCTTTAAAGCTCTGCTGCGTATCTCTAATTAAAGACATTTGCCTATGATTAAACCCCCAGGTTACCATGTGTTGGGTCATTTTCCGACTGGATGGACAGGAATCCCAGTGGAGTGGAGGTTTTAGCCGTAAATAGCCTGTACACCCTTCAGTGCGTATGCGTGGTAGCGCGTTAGGGCCCACTGGAAAGAGCGTCACCTGTATGGTGAATCCTACTGCAGCATATCTGTGTCTTGCAGATTAGTAGATTCTAAATCCTTAATTTCAGAAGCAGAAAGTGGGATGAATTTTTTATTGCACATAGCGTTTTGCACATACCTTCAATCTGCTCAGCGGTGAATTCAAGCTGAATTGGGGGGAGAAAAACAGAAAAAAATAGTGTCACATATTTTGAATGAAGCAAATTTGTAATAAACATCCCTTTCACAGGAAAATAATTTTATCCTTTCCGGTTTTTTGTCATTTTAGAAATAAAAATGTTCCCTGTAACATAAGTTCCCTTTATAGTTTCTACCCTGTTTTAAAGTCAAGGAAAGTCTCACCCAAGATCCTGTAGATTGCTCTTCAAATTTCTATATATGCATAAAATATCAAATTGTTTGTAGGCAATAGCATGTTTAAATTACTGACGATTCTGTTAGGACCTTAATCTCTCTAACTCCAGTAGTGGGATGAGCGCAATATTTCACAAATTTAGGGTTAGATAGTAGCTAAAAGAAGTGGTAGTTCTCTGTGTGGCACTGTTTGATAACCTTAATTATACACTTGAATTATGTACTTATGTAAATTTGCAGTCTGAACTGGGCAACTGTAAATACTGCGATCTGTTGTAATGCAAATTAAAACTATATACTGTGGGCACCAATAGAGCGGCTTCTGCTGGGCCCATGATTTTGACCTTGGGGGGTCCTGCCTCCCTACGGACCCCTCCACCTGTTTCAAGCGCATACACAAACATGGGCCACGTTCCCGAGGCTCGGGTTGCGTGCTGCTAATTCGGCAGCCCCCCCCCAACCAGCTGTTGGTAGTTCTTTGTTGGCGGGTGTCACAGGAGATTCAAGCAACCGACCTCCAGTAAGGGGCACCTACTGACGACCTTGGGGCTGTGGCGCCCCCTAATGGCGAGACGCGGTCAGGCATCTCTGGGCCGCTCTGATGGCCCAGCATTTTTTGCAAACTATCGTTTCGGCGCAGATCAATCAGGACGTTCTTCTTGTGTGATTGGGACCCACGAGAAAGGTGCATGTTAAACCTTTGATGAATAGTTTTTTTTTTTTGTCTTTCCCCAAATTCATGGTAATCAAACACTCTATCATGGGAATCAATTCACGGGAATCAAAATCTCCAGTAAATCTACCAAAAAAGGCAGGCCTTTTTAACACCAGGTGCAGAGCAGGACTATGTCAATTTTCAGATACTTTCAAAGTACTGGTTTTGTAAAAATAAAAGGAAAAACATGCAGTACAAACATTTAATTTGCCCCTGCGTGTACAATTTATTCTGCAGCTGAACTACAGGCTCAGAGACCGTCTGGTTCATGCGTGTATTAATGCATGTGCAGTTCATTCTGCAGCTGAACTTAAGGCACCCGTCTGGTTCTTGGTCACATGTGCGCAAAATGGAGGTAAACTGGGCAAATCAATGTTTCTCGTATTGGTGACATCTAAGTGCAAGGAATTCAAAATTGTTAAGCAAAAATAATAATAATAAGATCAATGAATGTCTGGCCCCATCGGATGTGGGATGTTCTGAAACACCAGCCGGTTGGACTTTCTTCAGCTTTACCTTAAAAGCAAGCAAACCCTCACTGAATAAATAACCGCTCCCTCAAAGTAAACCGACACCCAAAGTAGACCCGCGAGTTTGACCAAACTGCTTATTTTATCAGGCTTGTTTTGATGAGTTCCTCATGGTATTCTCTCAGTCAGTTCCATTCCGTCAACAGTCATTCCTACATTGGTTTTGAACTCGTCCATGTTGTCCTTCATGTTTTAAGACTGAAAACTCCCCCCTTTTTAATAAATTGCATTGAGTAGCTTTTATAATCCGCTAAAAACTGGTATCCCACGATCGTCCTCAAACAGCATCAATCAAAAAATCTCAGCAACATGTTCAATGATGGATAACAGGATAACATAAAGCCGGATGCAATAATTCACACAGAAAGTTTGTGCCTTTACTTGCAGGAAAAATTAGCCTGTGTAAGGATATTGAGGGGGCATTCTTTAAGTGAAGGTCTGACTATTTCCTTTGCTCGAAAGTCTACGGAAGGCTCTTTGACTATTCCCACTGATGTGGCCCATATTGCCACAGAAATGTCCCATATTCCCACTATTCCCTTTGCAGTCTAGCAGGGCTGCAGCAGACTTCCTTGCCAACATTGCTCAGAATAAATTTGTACTTCTGAAAAATCCTAAAAACGAAAATCACATCGACACTAGACGATAAAAATAATCGCAGAAACAAAACAAAAAAAGGTATACCTGTACAGCTTTGGGGTCAAATTCTGGCTCCTTGGGGGGCTCTGGCTCTGGGGGCTTGGGTGGGGGTGCTGGTTTGGGCTCTTCCTTCTTCTTGGGTGCCATGGTCAGTTACTGGTGCTCCAAGGACAGGGCAGCACTGGGACGCTGGGGAGGACTGGTGGCCCCATGTGACGGACCGCGGCCCTTTATCCATTGTCCCCCCTCCCTGTGTCATTCACCCCCCCCCCCCATCCCATCCCAGGATAGCACTGACAATAGGAAGATGCCTATAAAAGGGCATTGCTTTGTGCTTCTATTTAAAATGACTGTTCAAATTGTCCCCAATAGACACCATGATGGACCTTGGATTGAACTCGAGTTGCCCCTTCATTCAGCTGTTTTTATCTGACAAACTCTTTTCTTGTGGTCTGTCACAGTACAGTATAACAATCCAGGAAACCAGAAAATCGCCAGCTTTTTTCACTCAATCAAATACAGTATTAAGTATCACGTTGGTTCAAATGTAATTACTTAAGAATTTCCCTAGCTGCCTTCCAAGTAATTGAAGAAACAAATACATCTTAAGGGTTATATTTTTCTCCCTTTTCATTTCACAGTTAAAATAAATAAGCGTTTGTCAGTCATAAGGAATCACTATGCAGGGATTGATTAAGAACTCCTGATCGCTTTTGTTTGTCCAGCTACTGGATGTTTTATGTCCAATTTTTAAGCATCTAGAAGCTGGACAAACAAAAGTGATGAGGAGTTCTGGAATATGGACTTATGCTGTGACGCTTTACCTGCAAGGCGAACTGGAGTGATAAGTTTTAATACCTCATGCATTAAATTTCAGCATGTTTTGCAAAGTTCATGAATAGCTTTCTCATGCCAACCATCCTTTCCAAGATTAAAACAATCAGCGGCTTTGTTCAGTCATTGGTGCTGTTCTTCCTTTGGTGACGAACCAATAATAAATAAGTGCCACTTGTGCTGGAATATGACCAGATTGGGCCCATTAGCGGCTTCTAGCTCAGGGGTCGGCAGTCCTGATCCTGGAGCGCCAGCATCCAGCAGGTTTTCCATCCTACCTGGTCCCTGATGGACCACAGCTGATCTCAGGCAGATAGGAACTCATCAGGTAGGATGGAAAACCTGCAGGATACCACCACTCCAGGATCAGGACTGCCGACCTGAGCTAGATTGCAGAAGCGCTGACTTCTGCTCCATATTTTCCCCCCCCCCACATCTCCAGCATCTGATCAAGGTTTGATGGTTTAATGATATTGGTTTGGCTGTTGTGTTTATAGCTGTATGCAAATTCGTTTAACAATAGTTCACATGCCATTTAAATTTTGTTAAATCAGGCGCCACGATTGGCTACTTGCTTTGTATTAAAGCCTCAATGTGTGACACATCAAAAGACAGGATTTAATGTGGAGGGAAAACCACGGTAATATGGTGAACTAAAGACCCAGCGAGGTCGTCCAGCATCAGGCCCTGATTAAGACGTGCTGGACAGGTGGAAGGGATTCGGAGCCATTTGAGAGACCATGTTCATTTTTTTACTAATATGGCTTCTGAAAGTGACTCTGTATTGCTGGGATTGCAGAACTGTCATAGTTTTTCTTGCACCCACAATCGTGACATCAGCCGTACAATGTGAGATGTGCTTTGCGCACTAACAGCTTAATCTGTGACGATCACTTGAGCTTCTCCACATGTCCACGGACACATTTGCTTAGCCTCACAGTCGCTAAGCTAGACACCCGTTGTGTTGTCTGCCCACCCCTATACTTAACAACTGGTTTTAGGTTTTATTTAAAGACCATGGGATTAACCCCCCCCCCCTCCCATTGTGTCCCAGGAGGTGAAATAAGTCTTCCATTCTGAAGATGGTCATGGCTACGAGTGTCTACGCGGGTTATCCATGTCATGCTTGCCTGCACAAGGCCGGCTTGACACACATTATCCCCTCAACCTTAAAAAAGAGTGAACATTTTCATTATTCACCTCTTTCCCAGGTAGGTGTAAGAGCTTATTTTCACTCTCCTCTTGGGCAGTGGACCCTGTCCACCATGTCAACAGATGGGCTGCAAACTCCTGAACATTCATTTTATTATTTTTTTTTTTTTTCTTTTCGAGGGCTCCGTTGCAGAAATCCCTGAGCTGCTGTTCCTGAGAATGGAAATTTTAATAATATCAAATAACACTGCTCACATTTCAGCACGCCAAGTACTAAATCCATACCTAAAGCACTGCAAAAAAGCTATATATTTGAGCTATATAACAGTTAATGTGCACATTTTAGCTGTCAGACTGATTGAACCTAAACCGCACTACTCAATAATGGATAAATATTATGGATAAATTTGAGCTCCATTTGTAGCTCACTATTACTTAATACGATTATTACAAATAATTATTGCTTAATGTAATTAGAATAGAAATATCAAATTTGGTATTCTTTGTCTGGACATGTGGATTATAAATGGCTCCAGTAGGTCATTGTGCAGTCCCATAATGCAGCTGTCCGCCCATACTACATTACGGGGTGGAGATGGAAGGTGTCACGCTTTGGACACCAAAAAGGGAGGCTCTTCAGGCATGCGGGACCTGGACGACTCACTATTTCAGTTTCAGCCTGTTGTTGATTTGGTATGTACAGTGGAAGTTAGCCAGATGGTTTACTGCACAATCAAGGCCTCAGCTGTGAAGTGGTGACCTTCAAATACACCATTTCAAATTAAAAGCACGCAGCCTGCCCAACAAAATGACTCCTGCAGTATAGCGTATGCTTTACACCTTAAAGAGGTACCGTACCAGGAGATTAACTGTTCATTAAAGAACTATATTTAAATGCAGTTTGCTATTCCTGTGAACACCAAATTTACAGTCACGCAAGAAATTAACATGGTCACGCTTTGCACTAACTGCACCTTCACAGTGCATTTATAATGCATTCATAGAAAATTCAGTGCACCTTCATAATGCAACTATAATGCATTCATAGAACATTCGTAAGCAGCATGTAAGTATACCTTAACATCCTAACATACTTAACAGCTTTAATATACATTAATAACAAACATCATACAATTAAATGATTATGTTGTTTGTTATTCTTGTATATTACTATTGATATATATCAAAGCTGTTAAGGTATGTTAGGATGTTAAGGTATACTGTATGTATGTATATATATATATATATTCTTTGTGAAATATACAAATGCACACATTGTTTCAGATATAGCCCTCATGTAAGCTATAAATAAATGAATCACACAAAACAGATGTCAGTGAGAATTTTTCTGAATGACGCACTGAAAACCTGGAAGGCAGTGAATAGTCCTTACATCATAAGTTAATAACAGGCATTATTATTGAGACAGCAGCCAAGATAATTCTTCCATCGTCCTACTGCGTATAGAGTATGGAATAGCCATCGAACTCCATGTGCAAACGAAACGTAGCAGATTGCATCGTACACAATGATGCAGTTAAGTCTTTGTTTTACATTGACACCGAAGGGTAAGATACTGTACGATACACGATAGCTGTAAAATGTTTTGATATTTTGAGTATTACAGTATCTGGTTTTCGCTGAAGTACATCAGACTATATTCACCCTTAGGGGGGACATGATCCAGGTCTATAAGATTCTAACAGGTTTGGATGCTGTTCAACCAAATAGTTACTTCAGCATTACTTCAAATGCAAGAACTCGTGGCCATAGGTGGAAATTAGCGGGAGAACATTTCAAACTGGATTTAAGGAAGCACTTCTTTACAGGGCGTGTAGTCAGAGTATGGAATAGTCTTCCTGATAACGTAGTGCAAGCTGAATCCTTGGGTTCCTTTAAATCAGAGCTAGATAAGATTTTAACAACTCTGAGCTATTAGTTAATTTCTCCCCAAGCGAGCTTGATGGGCCGAATGGCCTCCTCTCGTTCGTATAGTTCTTATGTTTTGGTTTTGGTTAAGAAACAAATAAACAATGAAGGCTGGAACAACACAATAGTGTAAAACGACTACAATAAACATACGCATATACTGTACAGCAACAGCAATAAAACTACTAGATAAACAAAGTCATATTCAAAAATTTGAAGATTCTGATCCGTTGATTGTGGGATTAAAGACTTCAAAGACACCAATACTAGACTAACATGTTTGTTTACACTGTTTACTACTGTTTTCATCTAAAGATACAACAAGCTCGGCTGGAAAAAAGCAAAGAAAAAAGTAACTCGTATCTCAGTAACTCTTGTCACATGGTAGAATTTGCTTGACTGATCAAACCTATTTCTGTGTTCAGGGTAATAATGTGACTCTGATAGTCTGCTTTAATCTTACTGGAGAAGCAATTTACCTGTGGGCAGAAAAAATGATGAACAATTCCTTTGCAATCTCAAACTGAACTGCCTTAATGCACGGGGTTACCCGGGCTGAAGCCCAGGGGCCTCCACTTAAAAGAGGACCTCACCTAACCTTGTTCAATAACATTTTAAACCTAAAGTTCACAGCTGTCCCAGTATTTTACAGGATTGTCCTGTATTGAAAAATAAAAGGCAGGGACGCTGTAAAGAGGAGAAAGTTAGGAGGAATCCCCGAGTGACAGGGGGCCTAAATAGTTGAAATATAATTAGATTGGTTTGGGTTGGGGGGGGGGTCCAACATAGCTTTCACTGAGTGTGTCCATTATTTATTGTGTTTTAAAAGAACATAATTAAAAATGAGCCCCCCAGGGTATTTTGAGTCCCCTCGCCCCAAGAAGGACTGTTTCTTATAATCGTCATGTTGAGCTGTACTATTCAATGGACCTTTTCCAGGGCAGATCTATCCCTTTTCTTTTTTCCTTCCATTTTCAAATGTTTTTCCCGGCTTGTCTTATCTTTGCCAAGCAGATGGGCACACTGTAAAAATATGGACCTGAAGGAAACCGGGTGTCACGTGTCTGTCGCTTTCCCTCCAACTGGCAGCGCCCAAGACGAATCCGGCTGAAGCAAAAAGGATCCTGAAGAAAAAATACATTCTGCATGGTCTTCAGACAGGGCTTCCCTATGACTTTTTAAAGGAACGCCGGAATAGAAACATACTGCGTGACTAATGCAATAAAAGTGACTAAATTAGTCCGACTAGATGTGGATGGCCTTTGCAACCCATGTGTAGTAAACTGCCTTAAGCGACGATGGCGAAGATACCTCCATAACCACGTGGTAATATTTACACGGCATGCAACCTATTGGACTGTTTTGGAGGCCCAGTGAATGCTTGCACACAGATGTTTGTTGACTTGTATGCGACGAAAAACAAATAAGAATGTTTATAAACAAGCGTAGGTTTTTTTTTTTTTTTTCAAATTTTCGTAGAGGTAACATCAGACAGTCCGTTACAGTTTCCCGGCTGTATGTTTAGCTGGTTGCTCCCTAGCATTTTCCCACCCTGAACTTAGTTAATCATCAATAATTTAATCATCAATAGATGCATTGCACCACTATCCCAGCCAATGCAGTGAGGTTTCCCGAAAAGTCACGCAGCTGAAATTTTCAAGAACCACTGAACCTGGAACGAACAGCACGTTAAATGACCTATACGGCATGTGTACGGCACGGAATGTGCGCGGCAGTGTGCAAACCGCACGCTCCGAGTGTGAGTGCAAGCACTTTCCCAGATTTGTACCCCCATCGGTTTTTCTCCAGGTCTGAGAAAACATAGTTGCATATTAAGCCTTTACAACAAATGATTAAAATCACAGGGTGATTATTCTACAGCACTAGGCAGACACAGCCTCTGCTTGGCTTAAAGCCTCTGACAGACTGTGATTTCAACTAACTTAATTGTATGGCGCACCATTTAACTTTGGTCAGCTGGCACGGAGTGAGATTTTTAATTCTAGACTAGTCATTTTTGTGTGTGTGTTATGTATGTATGTATGTAACAGTTTATTACTTTGTAAATACCCTGTAAGGTTTGCAAACGACCTCAATGGTTTTAATGTAGCTAATTCTAGGTTTAGAATGGAATAATATAGATTTGGTGCAAGATTTCTTGTGTGAGAAGCTGAAAGCATGAGTGTCACGGTAGACGCGTGAGAGTTGACAACCCTGCCACACTGTACATGGATCTACTAAACTTGGGTATGGCATCAAGTTTGATGTATGTAGGCTATGATGACAGCACCTACTGAATCATAGGCTACGATGCAAGTCATTATACTAGAATAAAACAACATCAGATTTGCTTACTTAGTAGACGTGGGTCATAGCAGCAGTCGCATTGTGAGATGGTCATCCTAAATATCTGACATTGACGGAAATTTCTCAGCCTATTTTTGGTTGCATGACCGTGACATGAAGTTCATCTTTGCACCTCTCTCACAGCGCCGTGTAAGACTACCATTTTGGAGCCTCGAAGAAAGATATCACCACAATTTTTTCACGTTTCATCTGGGACAGCCGAAAGTCTCACAGTGTATACCGACCTTAAGGCAGTGTCGACGTTCGAAAAATTTTAGTTGTTCTCTTTAAATGAAGATAGTGTCAGTCACCAAGGATGCTGCCTCCTTCATGTGGAACCAACTGTAGAAGACATGATAATTACAAGCCTAATGAAAAGACAATGTTGTCGAGTAAACTGACTCTGTTCCTCCCTCATTGACGTTAAATCACATTACTAATCTTCAAATATGATCCTGTGCTTTGTGGAAATTAAAATACCATTTGAATTAAATCTGAAATAATAAAAAAAAATGGCATGTATTTTTTCTTCTAATATCCCACATGTGGTTCGCCGTACTTGCGTCTTGGAGGTGTCTACTTTTGTAGGAAATGGCAAAATAAATTAAAATAAATCATTAAGCGACAAACAGCAGAGTGATTAATGCGATTCACCCGCAAAGCACCATTAGCACATAAAAGATCCAAAAGTAATGATTTAATTTACGTAATTATCATTACAGAGCTGGCTAAATCTCAAGTTCTGCTGCGCTTGGAACAGGGCCACAAATTGAGTTTAGGGAAACAAATCGAAAACAGACTTACTTCTGTTTGTAGATCACGAACAGTACACACACACTAGGGTGTTTATAACCACATAAACCATCTTGAGTCTTCAAAACTGCAGCGTGATTATTTTACTACAGGCTGAGATCGGATCCACTTCACTTGGCCGATTGTGGCAGTTCGTTGAGAGTTCTTATGGAGGTCTAAGCTAAGCGAAGAACCAATATGTCAATGGTGAAGCATGCCTGAGCTACTGAGCTAAAAAGAAGGGCTACCGTGGGATTGTGTTGTGCTTTTAGTTTGAAAAAGAAGAGCTTCTGTAAGATTCTACATTATTAGCCTGGTTTTGATTTAATGGGCAAGCCTCAGGATCACATGCTGTTCCTTCTCGGGATTAAGGGAAATAAATGCTAATTGATTCCTTTCAATGCTACAACAACTAGCATGAGAACATGAACATTGTCTTACGGTTCTGGCATCAATTATGAGAAAATCTTTGGAGAATTCGTTGCGCTTTCCTCAGCATGAGGGGTTATAGACTGGCGGGGGAAGGGGGTTGTTTACTGGTGTATTGACAGAATGTAATATCTGTACAAGTATGCAAATTAGCCTGCATCATTCGCAATGACATCATAGGGAATCGCTGGTGTAAGATTAGTAACATTAGTGAATTCAGTACTTGTTGGCAGCGAGGATTTTTGAATGCACGGTGGCACCGGGTTCGAGTCTCTGCCATGGCTCCATGTGTGTGGAGTTTGCAGGTTCTCCCCGTGTCATCTTGGGGTTTCCCCCAGGTATTCCAGTCTTCTCCCCACGCTTCAAAAACATGCTGAGGTTAATTGGCGATACCAGATCCTGGGTTGTTCCCTGCTTTGCACCCATAGGCTCCAGACCCCTCCCCCCGCCCCCCGCAACCATATACAGGGGTAACAGAAAATGAACGAACGCGTGTTACATGTGGTTCAGCGGCTCAGTGGTTAGCGGCTTTGTGTAACGATCCATACCTTTGCACGGTCTGTGTCAAGTTTGCATATCCTGCCCATGATTTGTGGCTCATCTACGGCAATCCAAAGACATTCAGTCACATTAGTTGGCATCACTAAATTATCCACAGTATCCGTGCCCTGTGATGGACCGGCATCAAGTCCTGGGTTTCCCTTTGCCTGGGATAGGCTAAAAATTATGTATTAGCAGTAAATACACTGTGAACATGTGTAATATTAAGAAATTATAGTATTTTAGTGTTACGATAAATTTAAAGTAGAATATACTGTAGTAATCTATTATATATGTGTTCTAATCTAGGCATTGTATTCCATCATAGACTTGTCTACCGTTTATACTGGTCAGATTTACATTTGTAACATCCACGATGGCAAACTGAATCCAAGCTCAGTAGGACACGCTCAAAGCTTTACGGTGAAGATATTCATGTGGGCCTTCATGACATTAAGCAGGGGGCAAAGATACAGCAAAAGAAACGTCGCGACACACTGCCCTCTGTTGGTGAAGTGCAGTCAGCACTGAATTCCTCATAATGACATGCAGCTCGGAAAAAGCCCACAGATTTGCCATGCCGTTCTTGCTAGTGCAGGTGATTGAATTAAAATGCAAATCTATTCAAAAATATTCCATCACCCCTACCTCTAGTCACGCCACCTATAGATGCGATGCAATCTAATATCGCTCATCTAAATTACAGCTCAAACATGCATATAATTGAGACCTAGTGAGTCAAATTTAAAAGCACAGCCAATGCTGTGTCAGATGGTGGCTCTTTGATACCGTAATCAATAGAATATCAAAATGTGGTACAGAGGAAAGACTGGTGAACAAAAGACTGAGGATATTTTGGCCAGATTTGACTCTTTTTGTGCAGAAACATCCCATTCGTCAAATGCTTTTTTCCCAGGCCAAAGATAGAGCGCCACCTGCTGGGCCTCTGGTTTTTAGCTGAACACTTCCTATACCGTTATTTATGCTTTCAGTTAGGCAGCGTTTCATGTGAAATTCATGGCATTTCTGCACTGGCGGATTGCAGTGTGTGTCCTCAGTTAATGAAAGCTGTACTGTAAATATTTATGACATACAATAGAAACATATAATAGAAAACAGAGCCAGTATTGAAGAAGGACTTGGATGGATGGATGGATGCATGCATGCACGAGTGATATTTTAATAACACAATTAGTCCTTCCTAATAACAAACCAATAATGTTAAGATAATTCTGGATTTATTACAATTAGCGCAGTTAAAATTAAAAGGAATCCACTACATTCGACATACATAGTGGCTTTGTGCCCTGAAATTTACGACAGCTAAAAATAAGACGGAATTTGTCAGTTATTAAGCTAACAGTTATTCAGCCTAAAAACCCAGAGCGAATGCTAGCAGGTGTAAACGTCAAGACGAGTTCATGTGTCAAAATCCCGAGTCCTATTCAAAGAGACGTTTCATTGTCGGATTCAGTTTTGTGAAGCTAAGCAGTTTTCTCCCACGCCATAATAACGGAGAAGTGGCTCTGATTCGACATGCTGAGCTGATGCTAAATTATGCTGCGAATAGAAAAATATTTGGCAGGTTTCCTTTTCAGTTTTATTTCATCATTTCTCACCGTTATACTAAAAATTCTCAGAACCAACAGAAGCGAGATAAAGCAAAAAAAAAAAGAAAAATGCAGAATAAATTAGGCGTGAATGTTGCTAGTTATGCAGTTTAGTGACAATGATCATTTTTCAAAATTTCCAGCAGTCGATTGTCATTCCTGCAACTATCCACTTTTTCCTTGCATGTGACACGGCTGACTAATAGTATAGCAGTTGCGTAGAACCGTTCCATGCTTCATACTCAGAATTGCGACGCAGATACCTTACAAAAAGAAAAACGGCCACTGCACGAGACGTGCATCATGTCTGACATTAAGCACCTGAAAGGCAGCCATATTCTCTGCAGTTTGGTCTTTCCTTTACCCCCCACACCCCCGCAGAAATAACATATAAGTTACGAGCTCTCAAGGAAAATCACTGCTTCCCGCATTTTGAAATGGGTCTTGCTAAAAATAAAACTTCTGGCGCGGTGACTCATACGTCTTACTCTGGTACTCTGAGCCCCTTCTGTTGGGTTTTTTGTGTGTCTGCGTATGACGCCGCCGCGCCTCTTTGTTGTCGCCATTCCTGTTGCTCACTTTTGGCTTTGTAACTTTGAGGGTTTTATCAGTTCTTAAACTTCAAAGTATGCTTAAGGAGCGTAAGCCCTTTAAGGTGGTGATGGCCAATCAGTACCTTGACGACTGATTTGATGTGCGATATGAGGGAGGATCTGGCATTTTCTCCCCGTGCCAGTGTGTGTGTGCTCCAGAAACTACAACATCTTTCCACAGATGCATGCGATGACGTAAATTGGGGCCTCTATGTCTCCCCGAGTACATACAGTAAGCGTGTGAGGAATTGAGTGTGACGGACTGGTAGTCTATCCATGGTTCTTTTTATCCGTGTGATTTTTCATTGGCTAAATAGTAATGGAACATGGATGGATCAAAATGATGGAATTTGGATTTTTCCTTCTGGACCTTTTGTAAGATTTACATATCAGTCAGGCAGATGGTTCCGTATCAGGTCAGGATCCCGGCGACTTGTATGCTATGGTGACCGCGGTGACATTTCATTCTCCTTTTTTCAACAAGTTCACAATTTCGGCTGCGAGTGTCTTCAAAGGGACACAGGATTCGCAAGGCGTCTCGCGGAAAGCCATTCTTTCTGCCCCACTTCTTTCGGAAAGTAGAACGGGACGCGGATCAGTCGCGGTGTTGCGGCACCGTCCTCCTGGGAAGCCTCCGCTCTTGCCAGGCGCGGTGGGTCCCGTGGTTCCGGAATATGGTTTGCCTCGGTTGGGGAGACAGGAACGGGAGGCAGATTGGCAGAACGTAATGAGAGCTGCTCTGCTGTGAGGATTCAGCTACCCAGGTAATAATCTCAGGAGGCTGCAGCTCCCAAAGATCGGTGAGATGCATTATGGGTACTAAGTTTCCAGTAATGAGAGACGTGGTGCTAGGCCAATCAGAACCACCCTGTGTGGTGCAATCTGAAATGAGGGGGTCAGTTCTGTACGGAGAACACCAGAGGAATGGAAAACCATGGAGCGTGTATCTGGGAAAGTCTGGGCACGGTGTGGGTAACCGGAATCGATTCGGAACGGAAAACCTCTAGGGGATGAAAGCCTGGGAATATTTACGAATGTGCACAGCAGTGTATCTTGGAAACAGAATGAAACCACAATTGATCCTTTCTGTACTTCCTCGGTAACATACATTTTACACAGTTTGTTCCTATGCTCTGTCATTGTGTTTCGCAGGACATGACATTCGATGTCAGTAACCTCTTAAGAGAGAAAAACTGATGGAGAAACTGCAAACATCAACGACAAGATCCAGAATACATATTGAGCTTGCAGAGGTGGAAAGCTCAGGTTCAGGAAGTACAAATCCAGACCACGATTTTGTTTCAACCAATCAGTTGTATATAAACAGTCACGTTCACACTCGGTACTCAGCTGGTTGGTTGTAACAAAATCTTGCTCCGTTTTTTTACTTTCTGGACCTGAACTTTCCACCTCAGAAAGTTCGGAGTTCTGATGAAAACAGTCCAGGTGAGATTCTTACTATGGGTCAAAATGACATTGACTTTTATCTTCAGTAAAATGTATAATCAAGTCAGATTCAGGAAGCTATGGACAGGCCTCACTGCTATCTAATCCTGTCCATTCTTGACAAACAACGCAGCCTCATTTCCTCTAGTTCGGGGCTGGCCCACCCTGTAGGCGACATGGGCAATCGCACTTTATTAAAGGGGCAAAAGAGTGAGTGAATATAGCCAGTGCAAATATCTCTGGTTGCATTCCGTGATATTACAGTTATTTACAGTTGCTGTAATATTTTATCACTTTTCTGGAGAAACAGATGCGAGCTAGCTAGTTAGCAGCCGCCCTTGTGCTACTCGAATGTTTTTAATGTAAATGAATCGACAAAATTTGTTTTCTGCTGCTCTTGGGGGGGGGGGGTGTGGGGGGGGGCGGGACGCTCATCAGAATCTTGCCAGAGCCGGCACCAGAACAGCCACAGCCGGCCCTGGGACTTTTATTTTGGAAATGATTCCGGGCTAAGATGAGGTCAAAGGTCAAGACAGCACATCTCAGACTCCGGCATGGCTGCTTTAACTTCCATTGGCATTCAACACGAGATCCTAAGGATAATGTTGAGGAATGATTGCGGGTTGGTAGAAAAGGTTAAGCAGCAGCACTCACAGTATATTCATCTCTTCTTCATCAAGGCCCCATGGAAAATGCCAAGTGAAGATGACAAAAAAGTAATAAATGGTTTTTCACATATAATACTCGCAGTATCAAATAAGATGGGCACGTTTTCAACCCAAGTTAGCATAAAATACATCCAACGACACTGACATATTTCAGTACAGGAAATTCTCATATTGAAACAGTCCTTCCAATATTTGTTCATCTCCTACCTTCAATCGCTTCTGTTTAGAAATATTTTGAGAAATTTTGAGCTGTGTGCCTGCACTTCATTGATAGCCCAGTAGGGGGCCTAACGCAAGTATACAAAGGATACCTTAGGCTTTCAATTAAATAGCTGATTCTAAATATGGCGTATCATATTTGTTAGCATTTCGTTAGTTGTTAGTATTACCTACGATTTGTTTTTTTTTTTCTTAAATTATTGTTATTTTTTTTATTTTATCGTTCAGAAAATGTGGTGCTTTCGTTCTCCTTTTTTTCCATTTCAGTTCCTTGACTGGCATGTGGTAAATGACAATGAGCTGAGATGCCACAGAAATAGGGCCTGCAGTCCATTCTCATTCATCCCACCATGTCCCGCGTCCCCTGGGTTTACATTAACTCAGTAATCAGCCTTCCGGGGTGTTCCTCAGAGTAACACCGACATGTGGCCATGGAAACAGTGAAGGGGGGGGGGGGGGTTGGGCATGCAGTGTGGGGTCCATTGATCCACTGGCGCTATTCAGTGCGTCATGCAAGATATCCCCCAGTAAATAGAACAGTGAGAGCGGATGAGAGGAGCGAGAGAAGACGAGGATGATGACTGTATATTTCCTGAAAATTGCATTTCCACAGTTTAACAGAGAATGCATTAGAGATGCGGCTTGTAAATTAAATACTTAGAAAGGGACAATTTTCCCAGACAGAAGCACTGTTTTCAACGTGAATCGTTATTCGTTTAACAGGAAAAGAAGACGTTCGTTTTACAGATTGGGTGTGCAGAGTGATCATATCAGAATCTGACAGCACCTGCGGGCATGCAGCAAGGCCGGTCGCCACTGGAGAGGCAGGACGTTTCTGCGCAGTGGCGTCCTAGGAGCGACACCTGCTAACTTACGAGGGAAAGGAGATTCCCATAAGCAGTGGTTGTCTTACTTGCTGCCGCTGGTGTGGCCCCAGCGTATTTGGCCTGTCATCAGAAGGTCGCTGGTTTGACTCCCATGTTTGTCATTGTAGCCACGTTCCTGTTGGGCGTTGGGTCCTTAACCCCCTGGAAAATGGTCCAGGGTTCCGGGCATGTGGAAGGATAGCAGACTCTGCACTGCTCTCTCTCTCTCT
>JAODKF010000089.1:3251572-3266842 GCA_026779585.1 Mormyrus proboscirostris
GAACCCCTTTCCCCGTCAAGAATGTGTAACCGTGAGTTATTCAAAGACGCTCTTACACCAGGGCTGAGCTACGGACGACTGTAGTGTAGATGTTGTTTTGTTAGACGCTTCGCTTGACAGTGCTGTGGGAAGGGAAAAAAAGAAAAGAAAAATAGTTTCGTTTTCGGTGCTCGTCGAACTTCCCCACGACTGACGCTGAGGCTTTTCTGCTTGGAAGGGATTTTCTCAGTACCTCAGTGTACCTCATGCAGTCACAGATCCCACAGCTAAAATCGGAAGCTATTTATGATACCAATCTGAACACAAAGCTGTATTTTAAATTACTCAAGTAGTTTGTCACTTGTGATGACTAAGCAAGTCATGACTACCTATATTGTGACCAAATCCTCCATGTTGCATTTGAGGTCGTCACCTTTGGCTGGCACAGGTGATGTCGTGAAAGTAAATGGTAGACAGGTAACTCTGCGTATCCTACATTCCTTGCGGAACCAGGAATTTTATTACAGTGGCATCCATCTACTTTCCAGCCACTCATCCTGGTCGTAGATGTGAGGGGCCTGGGGTGTATCCCACACAGCATATAGGTCAGGGTGTCCTCTAGCTGGCCCGCCAGGCCATCGCAGGGCACATACCATGAGGAATTTAAGATAAGATATACGTTATTGGTCCCTGGGAGAATTTTTGTTGCCTACGACAGCAAGTTACATGAAGTGCACAGGTACTAGCATGTGGTGTAAAGCAGGACGACGTGCGAAAGGCGGTTGGCAATTAGCCTGACTGCGTGTCTGCAGAGCACAGTAGGACACTGGCGTACCCGAAGGAAATCAACACAACACAGGGAGAATGTGCAGACTGCACACATCTGAATCCCTAACCCTGGAGCTGTGAGGTAAATGCACTACCCACGAGCCTATTTTCTTAATGAAGTCGGTGCTATTAAGGTATATCATCCAGTGTTTGTTGCATGGTCTCAGCTGTCAGTGATAAAATAATTCATGAGATGGATAATGAGCTAGTCAGTCAGCTGGGGTAGTGTTTTGTTCTTTGGGGCAATTAAATGAATTTTCCCTTTGTTGCTTTCTTGTCTCCCAGTTGGTTTTTGGTGCCGTGGTTTGCCTTCAGTTGATTGGGCAACCAGTCTTGAAATAAACTCTCCAAAATCTTCAAAATCTGGGTTTTTCCAGTCCAACATGATGCTGAGGTGTCCATGACAGCCGCTCTCCAAATTGTGACGCCTTCATATTTCTGTCGCGTTTATGTCACTCTCAACTCTCATCCTCAACCTCAGCATGAGTCTGATGGGTAATGAATGGCATGATGGGTAATAAACTAACCATGTTGGCTCTGCAGCCGGAAGGATGTGTACAGCACTAATTGTGGCTGATATATTCTTTCTGCCTGATATATGGCAGTCTCTAAGAATGTGATCTTTTTTTCAAATTGTATTTTATATTTACGTGGTTTCAATTTTTCATTTAAAAAATATTTGGGCTTTTTTGCCTCATGAAACAGGCATGAATCAAGCTGTAGAAGGTACAAATGAATAGTTAGGTACCTGTGACATACAAGGGTTATTTTTTGGTTATTGATAGCATATGTTTATAAACACGTTCATGGTTGGGGGGGGCAGGTCACTCTAACCTCATCAGAACAGTCACATGTGCGTTGGGTACTTGAGTAAGGCACTAACCCCCTGTAAATGTTCCAGGGGTGTCAGACAAGTGGTCAGACCCTGAGCTTCACTTTGAATTGAATATACGTATGTATGTACTGTAGGTATATATATATACACACACACACCCACACAGATACAAATATTGAGTGTGTGTTTGTGTGTCTCAAAGGGGAGCATGATGGGATATGCAAAGAGAAATATTCCAGTGTACAGGTGGCAAATAAAGTATTCTCCTTCCTTAATACATGCACTAAGTTCGCTAGCATATCAGAATTCAAATCACCTTTAAACTCAACAACCATCCTCAACAGCACACCAGTCCAGCACTTCATGTTACATCTTTAATACGTTTCTGAACTGTTAATAAGTCCCTGAATCGGGTTAATTTTGACATAAAATTTACCAGTGTCATAGGAAGTAGTGTATTAAGCAGAAAACAGCAGCACTGTATGAAACACCATAGATACGATGGCAATCGCATTTCATTTCATTCTCATTTTGCATTGTACCTGACCTAAAAAATACAGTGCATGAGCGCAAATGAGGGGCTTTCTGTTTTTTTTGGAATTCGAAAGCTACTTTGGTCATCGGCATGGAAACCACAGAGATGGCGTAGTCATATATTTAGGCTACACACACCAACATAAAAATATGCTTTTTTAAGAATAATAGACTCTGTAATGGAACAAAGTCATGGGAAATAAAATAGAGGAACTCAGTGTTGGAGTATGTGGAAGACATTTCTGCAGTGGTCTCATTGTTTTTTATTGCAAAAATTTTTCATAACCATGGGATCAGAACAGCTTATTAGCTATGTTAACATGCAAAGAAACGCTCCCAATTCATGTCTTTTGCCTTCTACGGTTCCTAATTATTTTTCTGTCCCATTTATGTTACTCTTGACTCTCATCCTCAATCTCAGCATGAGGTCTCATACTGATGGGTAATGAATGGCATGATGGGTAATGAATGGCATGATGGGTAATAAGCTAACCATGTTGCCTGTGCAGCTGGAAGGATGTGTACTGTACAGTGCTATCGTGGCTGATATATTCTTTCTGTCTGATATGTGGCAGTGTCTAAGAACTCGATCTTACATCAAATCGCGTTTTATATGTATGTGGTTTCAATGGGCTGGAACACAGTGCATTTCAAAAACATTTGGGCGTTTTTGCCTCATAAAACGGGGAATGGGTGAAACAAACTGTAGAAGGTACAAGTGAATTGTTAAAGTGGGTTAAATGAATTAAATTAATCAAAGTCACTTGCCAAAAAAAAAGAAAAGATGGTACGTTCCGGTTAGAATGTAGGCAAAATGAGATTATTTCATTTCCGCAAAAACAAGCCAGTGTTAAAGGGCAATTGAGGGACAATCAGCCAAGCGTAACAGGACGTTGTGTTGTTTGGCAGCAAACTTGATTGTCATGAGGAGTGGTTGGGAATCAGATTGCAGAATTCTGAGAATCTGCACCGCAACCAAAAAGCAGGAAGGGTACCTGAAGTTTACTTTCAGGCGGATGGCTGTAGAGGACTTTGGTTCGCATTCGTTGACCTGTCATTTTCACGAGGTGGGGGTTTGTTATTGATAGGTTGGGCTACAAAACACGAAAGCGTCGCTCCTCTAAAATGACTCCTACCACACATGTATAGTCATGGTGTTGTGGCCATTCATCTCCTTAATTATATTTAATTGTACCTAATGTCTGTATAATATATTTTTGCAATTTCTTTGACATGTTGCTTCTTTTTAAAGCAGCTTCATAACTTTCTTAACTTTTCTGTAGCTTTGCAGCTGTTTTCTTCAGTTTATTTCACCTACGAAGTATATTCACTTGGTGTCCACTTTATTAGGTAAAGCTGCTTCTGAACACACAGTGAATTATGCAGTGGGAGCTGGATAGCTTCAGCACCACGACTGGGGCTAAAGGTTCAGTTACACGTTTCGCACGAGCTCCCTTTACCAAATAACATAGTTGGTACCATTCAGTTGTAGTAGTTCCTACTGTGCAAGTTGCTCACTATGTTGGCAACTGTGCTTTTGTGAAACTTACCTCTAAGCGATTCTGAGCATGGTATCGTTAATGGTATCATACACGGTGGTTACAGCATCTTAGGAACAGTCACAGTCCTGGGATTTTAATGCACTGCAGTGTCTAGAGTTCACTGCAAAGGTTACTAGTTAGGTCTACCTAATTAAGTGGGTACTACCCAGACTAGCTAGGTGTACTTGTTTATTGGGTCCTACCTGCCAATGGCTATGAAATTAGGTCGGTCTTACCAAGTACCTGCCAGAGGTACCTAATTAGCAGTGTATCCAATACTGCATGCTTGCACAGAACTGAATTTTGTTACAAGCCTACTACTTGACTATTAGTGTAAGTGTGCACAAGAACAGTATGCATGCAATCAGGCTTATTGAGCTGACTATGTTGTGCCTTGCCTGAGGTGGATATTTAGCAGTGATGTAGCTTGACCCCAGCAAAAGTTAAAAGCAATCAACAAAAATTTGCATATTTGAGTCAACTTATGTAACTCCTCTTCCATTTAGACAAATGACATTCTTCATCTCTGCTTGCACCCCCTAGTGGCCTTGTGGGATAGTGTATTGTCTGCGGTTTGCGTACTTTGGAATTAAACAGAGTTTATGTCATATGTCATCCAGGTGCCATTCACCTACTGCCTCATCCATACTGAGATTTGGACACTTTGCATACTACATAGCGAACACTAGCCAGATGTACCTAATTAAGTGGCCACTGAGTGTGTATCTGCGTGTGTAGAATATCTCATACCTGTGAAAACCATGAGCCCCATTGCTAAGCTGCTAAACAGGACACTGTTTAGAGTGAATCTTTGTTTTTAAGTCATCCTCTCGTTCTACCATCACCTAAAGACTCCAATAAAATACCTTTGAAAAAGGCCATTTCCTGCACTGGTGGAAGACCCAGATGCTAGTGGAGTAGTCTAGGTGTTTCCCGCGCGTAGAACTTAACGCCTGTCAGTCCAGCTCAATGGATGGAGGACCTGGGGGAGTGTTCTTGAAAAGCCCTTTATTGGTTTTGCAGAGAAGTCTCCCCGCCGGAGGTTTTTTCAGGTCGGTAGGTATGCGTTTTTTTTTTTTTTTCTCGGGTCGGTTGGTAATGCCATTTCACAGCAATAATATAACCCAGAAAGTGTCCTGCTGCTACTCAGGCTGCATCTGACCCGTTCGGTCGCCAATTAAAGATGGATGCTCTGTAAACATTCGATTGGCATGGCGTGGAGGACCAGCCGATACACTGCGACGGGTGCCGCGGGTGAAGCGGCAGTGTCTGTCGGACGATGACGCACGTTGGCTTTCGCTGAGGGGCTGGGTCTGATATGTTTGCCCATCTGTTCCAGGAGTAGGACTCTTACGACTAAACAACCTAGCGCCCGATAGCTATGCTCATACTCCCCTTTGTCCGTCTCTCCCGGTGTCTCATCGCTTAACGAAAACGAAAGGGAGTAAATTCAGGAGAGCGAGCGAGTCGCCGGCTTGGAACGGCGCGGCAGGAAGACGTGCGGGAAACACTGTGCCGCATTGATGCCGTCCGGCCCAAATCCACATGCCCGTCCATTAATGTATGCGAGGACCACGAGTTGTGGCGTGGGCCATGCTATCAGCTCGCGTTTCCGGGGCAGCGCGTGCGCCTGCACACTGCGGCCCTTTGACGCGAACACCCAGTCTCGTTCCGGGATCCACTGTCGCTCTCCCGCTCGAACATAAACACACATCTCACGTTCGGGGCATGCCGAAATGTAGCCCGAAGCCATTAACGTCTATCGGTGTTTGTTAATGGACCTTCTGGTGTAGCGGACTAGCCGTGCGCAGTAAGGCAGGGCTCTCGAACGTTACGGGAATATGGGCTGCCGTTAAAACCATTGAGTGACACGTGCTATGCACCGAGTGAACCTCCTGCCTGTCTCTTTGCCATTGACAACATCATACTTTCTGATGCTAATCATACTAATTTTATCTGGCATCGCTGCTGATAAGTGAGGTTCAGTACAGGAAACATGTGACTTCGGCAGGAAGGACTTCCTGTGGCATAGCCAGGCTGTTTCTTAAGTATCAATGTTCCTCTGTTGTCTGCTTTTCACATCTTCCCCGGCACTAATTTAATTTTGATGCATCCACCTCCAGTTTGACTAAGTTATCGGGTTTAAAGAAAACATTTTTTCTTTAAGTATAAAATCTCGCCCTATAAAAGCCGTGATTTATAGCAACGGCGAAAGGTGTTTGTAAAAGCTCATACTTCTTTTCTCATTTGGCCCCCAGCCTAACAGTTAATGCTAATAGATGGTGCCCTGATGGGGGGGGGGGTTGGGTGGGGGGGGGTGTTGGCCATTGGCGCCATCCATCAATTTCCAGTCGCTGCTTTTCCAAGTAAATTTGCAGTGATGCGGAGCCAAACCCAGGCGTGAGGAAGGGCACTTCCGCGACAGGATGCCAGCCTGTGGCAGGGCACTCGCACACGGGCACGGCCGTACGGGGGCTGCAAGCCAGCACCAGGGCTGCCAGTCCACCTGGAGCCAGAGGAAAAGCCCACGGGAAAAGCACTCCTCTCCACAGGGGCCGCTGATTATTTTTAAGCCCTTTGACTCTTTTGCATGCAGTAATTTCCTCACTGGACGTGCATGTTGATTCGATTCCATGTCATTCTTGGCTTAAAGATAAGCTTCCATATTCTCTCTTCTGTCACAGTTGTTGTACATGCAATACCAGCCAGTCTAGGGGAAACAAAAGAAGACTGATGGATGGATGGATATTGAGCACTTTAAATTTAGTAGTCATGCATAAATAAAAAAGGTTTTTACTCTCTAGAGTCCCACATATTTGGGAACGCAGCCATTACGTTTATTAAGTATCATTTTCCCTCACATCGTAATAGGAAAAATATCTGTAATAGAAGAGCTAATACTTAAACTCATACTAAAACTAATGTAATATGTGTGCATAGAAATTTAAAGATGCAATAAAAACTACATGTGAACCTGAATCTGAAATAACATGGCAAAATAGATGGGAACCAAATTTGACTGTCGTTTTTCTGTAGTTAATTTGCATTTGATGTTATTTTTCTTGGGATTAACATCTGCTAATGATTGCATCCCACAGGGTGCCAAACGTTTCGAGGTTAGCTGCACTGGTGCATGCTCTCTGGAGTGTGGCGGAGCGGAGCGGAGCATTTTGACTTGATCTTCTGGGGCGGCATCTATCGTTACCGAATGCGGCCGAGACACCGAGGAACTCCCTAACGGTGCCTCTTAACCTGAAATTCTTCCTGACCTTCCTGCCAATGTCACTGCTTTGGCAACCTAATCAAAGCGAGAGGTGTGTTTTGATTAATGGGAAATGTCACCTCGCTGGCAATTAAGCGGGCTCTGATTAGCCGCCGTCCGAGAAAGACTTAATTGCGGGCTGGTTAAGGGGGTGCGAGGGGATCGGTGGATGGAGCTAGCAGGGTACTGTGCTCCGTCAGCAGGGGGCGTGGTGGTTTGGAAGCCGCATTTATGTGGTTCTGACCAGAAGCTTGCCGGCTTCAGGTCCCAAGCGGAGACTTGATGTTGTGAAAGACGTGTTTTTATGTGAGGTATACAGTACAATTTAATATACAAAGAAATATACAAAGAAAGTGGGTATGCATCTGTTTTTTGAGGGACGAAAGTCTCCTGGGTACCACAGGCAGGCGACCCACTTGTCATTGCTGATGTCCTCAAGGTTGTTTCTCAGTCCAAACAAAACAAAGCCCTCCGAGGGACGTAATTGGCTAATCTACTGAATGATGCCGCAATACTGAGCAATCATAATAGTTACTTAGCTGATTGGCGAATCACTGTGCTTTGTGTCCTCTTACAGCACCCATAGCCCACAGCTGATTTAGTCGTGTGGTCTGCAGGTTGCAGAGTAGGACAGTCCTTTCCCTTAACTACACACTGCAATCAGAGTCGATGGCTGTTTATCTGTGGCACTTGTCTTTGTGTATTTTTGTATCCCCATCAAGGAGAACGAGTCTAACAATGGGTACTTGGGCAACATTACAAGATGTGGACTGATAGGACCCAGTACAACCATAAAGCTAAATGGACTAAAACTGGAAATACTTGACTTTTTCATCTGTTAATAAAGAAAAATGCATTTTACATTCGAGAAATGACCGTGTAATTACACGTGCGCTGCATGGTGAAATCGCCACTGGTCGCTTTATGATTTACTCTGATATCTGTAATTTCATACATTCATAGCAACGACAGAAGTCAGAGACCTCGAAGAAAACTGGCTGATTTGATCATATGTAATATAAGTAAATCCTCTCCTTATATATCTAGGATTCCTGTAACCATTTGGAATGTCTATTAAGACCTTTTTACTGCCATTTAAAGAGCCTGACTGTGGAATGAGGAGCCCTCGACTCAAATATACGTACATGTGTTTGTTCTGCATCCGCGACCTGCAGAATGACCTATTAACCATGCGGGAGAATGCTGTAACATTTTAAAAGGTCCCTCGCGGCCCTTTTGGCAACGGCTACCCCTGCAAGGCCGGGCCGTCGACTGTAAACGGTTGTGCAGCGTAGGCCGGGGACTTGGAAAGTCTTGTAAAAATAGCGATAAATGCAGCGTCTGCCCCAACTCTGTTTGTTCACACGTGCACACACGCAAACATAAACGTCTCAGAAGCATTACCGACCCCAAGTTATATGAGTTTAGCAGCTGTTTGGGGTCACTTAGTCTGAATTACATACTATTGCCAGTTAGCATGAGTGTGGCACATGCGTTCAGTGATGAAGATGTGTATCACAGTGGCAGGCGGGTACAGTTCGCGGATCTGGAGATTGCACTGTCCCTGGTATGGGCATTTGTACGGAAATGGAAAGCCTTGAGATTCGGTGAACGGAACCTGGAAGTCAGGTGTCTGGTCTTGCCTTGGAATCAGAGAGTTGTTTCCTATCCTGTTTTTATTTTTCAAATAGCACAATGTCGAACTTCGGAGACGTCTCATTGGCAGACGGCTACGCGATGATTTCCTGCGGAATGCAAGTAGGGTGCCAGGTGCCCATGTGTACTAGGCTGACGCAGAGCGATCTGATCTGGGAACAGGAGGCTAACTGATTTGGCTTGTCCTGGTAGAGAGCACTGCTGTGAAATACTGAGGCCTAGATGAAGGGATTAGCTGTAATTAGCTCATCTGCACCCGTCGACGCCGCTCTCCCTGGCTTACTCAGAAACGGCTACTGTCTGCCAAAGCATAATGATTCAGCAAGACTGACATCTCACTATTATGGGGCTAGATCAGCATTTCTCAGGCCTGGTCCTGGATCAGCTGGTTTTGGATGCGAAAGAATTTTTAATTAGGCTCGATCGAGCTGCTGATTAAATAAAGGTTTACATTAAAATCACATCGAATGCGCTGCTATATTTAAAGAGCAGCAATTTGTAATTTGAACGGTAGCATTCGGTGGGCGGCACTTTCGCTTTACACCTCCTGGGTTGGACGTTTCGATCCTGCCGCCGCACTTTGTGTGCGTTCCTGTGTCACATGGCTCTGTTGTCACGCCCCAGAGACGTGCCATTAAGCCAATCAGTGTCCCTAAATTGCTTAGTCTCTTTCTGTGTGTGTTATGTGAAGGACTGACCTGCCATCGAGAGTGTGCCCCAAACTCACACTCTATGCTTTCTGGAATATTCTCCATAGCAGAATAAGTGGTTAGAAGAATATTAGATGGAAAATATTAACTGTGCTTTTTTAAAAAAATCTATGTACTTGGAAGAACTTGAGAAAACCCCCAGTGTTCATCTAATGAGACAAACTCAGCATCGACAGTTATCTTCCAGTGTGTCCAGTTCAGAGTTAGGGTTACTGAAACTGGCCAGTTGTACGCATCGCTGACTTCAGATGTACAATTGAGGACTGTGTGGGATCTTTCATTTCCATGGAGACACCACTGACCAATAGCAGAGCTGCACTGATTGCTGTTTTCAAGAGATGTCACCCCCATTTTAGGTGTGTTTAACAAGCACCTGTATGGTCATACTTCTGTGCTCTGATCTTTTAAGGTGGCATGATTTTTTTTTTATACGTGAACCAGTCAAGGGGCACCAGCTAAAATAGCTTGTTAGAGTATTTCTTTGTTTTGGCTGGTGAACAGTCAACTTCTGTACGAGGAACAGGCACACATATCAAAACAGTATGTGAAAAGAGACTCCTTTAATGGCGTTTACAATGGAAAATCGAATACTTTTTGATTATACGTGTTGTATAATTTTCCTATTTTTTTCATATCATGGTAAACCTAGTAATTTTCATTTAGAGCGAAAGAAGAAAATTCTGAGAAATTGCTTTTTGTGCACTGATGCTGATATTTTAAAGGGGAGAAAGTAGATTTTAAGCTATGAATCTTGATTCCTCTGCTTGCATGTATTGAAATGTGGAATATACCTCCAGTGATGTTATCCATTAGGTTTCGGGATTCTTCGAGTTTAAACACTGCCACCTGTGAGGATATGGGGTTAATTTTTACCATCAATGCCTATATAGAATTGAGTAAATTTAAACAAGTTTAATATAAACATCAAGTCAATATTTGCTGGCGGTCAACACTTCTGCTGAAAACCTGTGTGCGCGATATCCATCTAAGGGTTCTATCAAGGTCAAGAATCAGGTACGGTTTCACTTTGGGACCTTCCCGTAATTCAACTTCCTTTTTAAACAAACCATTTAATACTGGAGGACAGCGAAAATTCGTAAAATTTTCTAGCTGAGAAGTGATGTATCAGACTGGGAGCAGATGACCCAGAGGTACAATGAAGATGCCATTTTTGGTGGAAGCATTAATTTCTCACGAAGGGGGAAAACAGAGGAATCTATAGGAGTGATATGTCCTGTAATCTCTCCCTGTGACATTTTCAGTGCTCCCTGCAACACGTTATTTGAGGTGGCGCAAAGACTTCGTAGTAACTCACTCAGTACTAAAGTGCAAAGCGTGACCAAATATAGTAGCTGCTTGAGATAAAAGATGCATCACGGTTCATTAATGAACAGACATGAGATCAATATTTCACTTGTGTTATTACTTGTTCCTTCAGTGGTTCACAAAGGTTTACGGAATTAACAGATATAATAAGAAATATAGTAACTGATTGAGATAAAACATGTCGCAATTCATTAATGATGAAAGAACGTGAGATCAGTACGTAACAAAGACTTACAGTGGTTTGTGGTTAATTAATACATAAGTAAGAGCATAATTCTACGTTATTTGTTCCCGCTTAAGAAAAGTTTTACCGTGTTCCTGGGGAAGCTGACACATTGTGTTAGTATGCCAAAGCAGCCTGCTACTGTAGCTGTGTAATTCTAGATTATGCCTCGTTCAATTGTGATGTAATTATAATGGCGAGATAAGAGTCTCAGCTGTAATCGCAGGATGTACATTTGGCTGTTGGAAATGTGTCATGGAGTTTGTTCCTTGGTTTGTGAACCAGCCCATTTTTTCACACCATTAGATCTCCTCCGTACGGCGGACCTCCACATTGTGGGGACTTGGCTGATCTAAGTGACCACGAGTGTAAATTATAACCCAAGGAAGGAACCAGGCAAATCGAATATGATCACCTACTTAATGGAAAATCAATCCAGCTGTCGAACAAGAACTGATTTTTTTTCTAATCTCGTATTTGGTGGCTGCTGTCAGAGAAAGAGGTTTTAAAGCTAAGTTGATGTGATAATTTGACACGAGCTGAAAGCTGTGGAAGGAATGCTGTGTACGTCATTTTGGTAAAAGGAAATACCCTGGATTGGGATTCTAGCTGCTCTGAGAGAAGTAATCATTAACATGTCCTGCGGCCTAAATTTTGTTTGTGTGACTTTGTTGACCACATGGATTCCTTGCTCATTGCGATTTAGCACATTTAAGCTGCAATGACGGCTGGCGCCCTGGTGTTCTGAACCATGTGATTACCGTGCCTGGATCTGTACCCGTCCGTGCCCATACGCACATTTGCGTGAATGTTCCATATTAAAGTTCTTTGGAGCTGTCGGGCAAGTGGAGTAACAGAGAGGACTAATGAAGAACAAAGCCGGGAACTCGGAGAGGCGGCAGGTTGTACCGCAGCCAGGAAGGCGGGGTCCCAGAAGACTTCATTACAAAACCAATTCATCGCACATTTACAGCAAAACCTGCAAGCAGAAAACGACACGACACCCATATGAACAATAAACACACAGCTCTGAAGTGTACCAACTAAATAAACAAGCTACATATTAAAAAGAATTAAGCACAGAAATTTTATTTAACCTGTGGGGACTTGCTGCTGGACCTGGCAGTATATCGCAGGATCTCCACTGCTGAATCCAGCTCGGTGACTGGAAGTTCATTAGTCCAGTGCAGGTCAGCTGAGCTGAAATTAAATGGGGCATCAATAGAATTGGGGCTGATGATTAATTGCGATAGTGATGCAAGTACTTACCTGAAACCCAGTTTTTTTGGCCTTTGCTATGGTCCCACCTGAGCCAAGATGGTTGGTTAGCATGTGGCTGGTTTAGCAACCAAATAGTGGTGAAAGGTGATGTGACAGGTCTTTTAATGAATTATTGTCCGTTTTCTGTGAGGCTCTGCTTGTCTGCGGAAGAACCATTTATGGCCACATTTTTGGCACTCAATCCTAATTCCAGCTACGCAGTGCTTGCATTTTGCAGATTCCGGTTCTGACATCGGAGGATGAGCACATGCTGAAGCTGAGAGTCGGTCGGCGTTCACCTGCAGCAAGATAAGACATGGCAAACGCGGCCATTTTGTAGTGCTGTGGTGTTTATCAGCTTTTTAAAAAGCCCGACTCCATTAAATCCATTAAAACTTGTAAGCTATCTTGAAACATATCGTACCCTATTACCGCACATGAGTATGTGTAGAGGAGCATCCGGAGATTATCGCCTTCCAGATACATGAGAGTTGTACTCTCTGCTAAAAGGTTTATTTTTTTTATTTCTTATATCTAATTATGAAACCAGTTTAAAGGTTGTAGGAAACGCTCCTCTTGCTTTGGAAAAGCATGACGTGACTTGCTGGTGTAAATTTAGAAAACGTTAGAGGTTTGGCTTTTCGTTGGTGTGTAAAGAGAAGAACTGGAATACCGCAGCAAGGGACCTTAGCCACGGGTTATACGTCTAGGTCGTTCCATTGAGGATGAAGGACTTGGCCGTCTGTGGTTCCCCACCCACTTTAACATTTAACATTGTGTCTGTGCTGGAAGGGCTCGAGCGTTGTTTGTGGAAACATCTCTTATGACAAGCGTGGCCTGTAATGGTGCACTTTAGCTCATTTCGTAAAAGTTCCGACCGTATCTATTTCAGACACTTTGTCTCGGTCGATGTCTAAGATGCGCTAAAGTGAGGTCCCTTGCAGGAGTTATCCCCAACAACCGGCCTTCTCGGCAACGGAAGAGCTCGCCTCGCTGATCTTGGTTAAGTTCCTGTTGAAACAATTCACAAGCACGCCTCATTTGTTCTGTAGCTTGGGCGTGGTTTAACGCTGATGCTCTGCCCCTGCTGGAAACAGACTTCAAAGTTCGGTGACTGAACGTGATTTATCCAATATCAGGCATTTCGTACTACAAATACAAAGACGTATTGCTTTGGTTTCTTTCCATCGGAACCCTTCCTTTATATAATTTTTCGTCTGAAGGTCAAACCGAAGGAGGTATTGCTTTGGGAGTGAGCCTCCTACATTCCTGTGCAGATCTTTTTTTTGAGGTTCCCTGACTGACTGTGTTCCCAGGTCATCCGCTTAAACCTAGAAACCCAGACCAAACCACACATACTGGCTGTTAACCGTGTCACTAATAGAAAATATGCCTGTCTTCCATCTTGGAATAGAGAACAGGCGCATGAAAGGAACTATAAAGCTGCAAAGCTGTAAGTTCTAGGAATCCTATGATCATGGCGTATGGGCTGGGCCCTATTTTGGGTTAGGGTTCATGTCAGACTCACTCAGTTGTGCAATAGTGGGACAGGGTTACCCAGGGCTGACGATTATGTTTACAAAGAAATGTTCCTTTTGTGTCAGATGGAAACTGTACGGACGCAGCTTTAACACAGATCGAATTGGACACAGCATTGCCCGGAAAGCCAGATAGCTGTTTGTTGTCTGTTAAAACAAGCAGAGCCAATTTGTTGTCACCCTTGTTTCAGAATGTTTTCTTTGTAAATACTTATGAGTTAAACATGCTCCCAGATTCATAGAAATGGCACCATATGTAGACTGGCTTCCACTGGGCGATGAACTGCATAAACATCTGCACAGGGGGACGATGGCTTTGTGCGTTTGCGACTCGGTGAGCCTTAGGGATGCTGGTAAAATGGCTCAGACTGAGTATTTACCTGAGGTATCCGGCATGGTTTTCTTAGGTAGCAGCGCATATGGAATTCTCTGGAAGAAGAGCAGGATAGTGTGTGCGTGTAAAACACACAACGTAAGAGCTGTGCATTTATAATGAGCTTTGGAGATTACAGGATAATAGAACAAGCAAAACATTACCATTACAGAATAAATCATTTAACCTGAGCTTATGTACAGCTGGTTTGCTAGACATACGTTAGCCAAACATTAGGTTGTTAAATGTAGAAATCTCTGTATAGGATAAGTGTGTGTGTGTGTGTGTGTGCATGTGTGGATTAGGTTTATATTACATTGTGGAGACCAAGGTTAAGGTCGTCATGTTGGGATTAGAGTTTTCCCCATAGAAATGGAGCGTCCCCACAAAGATATATTTATAAACCCGTGTGTGTGTGTGTGTGTGTGTGTGTGTGTGTGTGTGTGTGTGTGTGTGTGTGTATCCTCTGTTTGGTTAAAGGTGAAGGGATCAGCATTTTTCCTAAATGCAATTGCCTTTAGCCCAAAGCTCCTCTGGTATCTGAAACAGGCCCATCTACGTACGATTAATTAATATTTACACAGTACCCATTAAGATATTATGGGATATTTGAGCACAGTATGTAGCCTGTTGTGTAATGACTGACATTTTTCTAATCTTTTCATAATGAAAATGTGTTCTGGCTGATGAGGCACTATAGAAAAGACAGGACCGAGTGCTTTGTGTTGCGTGTTCTTGCGTAATGCAAATAGCAAAACAAACAAGTGTTTTTTTTTTTATTGAAAGACTGAATTCCACGTGGATTTGGGCTCTCACAGTGTTTCCATCCAAATAGAGTGCCATTCCTCAGACAGATCTAGCCTGGACAGGGTGTAATTAGGAACTAGATGCTGCATTTAGGCAAAACGCAGCCGGCAGGCATTCCCGAAAGGACGGCTACCCCTGCGGTTCTGCGGCTTTTTGTCATCAAACTCAAATTGCCCGGCGGAGGAGTGGCACAGACTCCCGGGGTCTGTAATATCCAGGAAGTCCGTCCGCTAAAAGCATTTAAGCGGCGGTGTCGATGTGTCGCGAAAGCGGCGCGTCGGTATATTTTTCCAGATTGCAAAGAGGCCATAAAAAGCATGGCCCAGCTGAGCTATAATTTACAGATTTCCCATTTTTGCGGGGGGGGGGGGGGGGGGGGAAACAGAAAAATAAAAACC
>JAODKF010000089.1:3267424-3279717 GCA_026779585.1 Mormyrus proboscirostris
GTTAAGGTTCTGTCCCCCCGTCCCCCCACCCAGAGCTGTTCTTGCCACCCCTAAATTGCATCATCTGCAGTCCCCAGGTGTGAAAACACCTGCAGATTAAAATCTACAGCCTACGACTCGAACCTACACTGGATGTCACCTGGGTTTGGTGGGAAGGATTTGTGTTCGAGTGGGCAGTGGTGACCTGATGGTTAGGGTAGCGCTCTCATAGTTGATGAGGTACCCTGAGCAAGGTACCGCCCCCAAGCACTGCTCCCCGGGCGCTGAATTAGCTGCCCCCTGCTGTGTCACGATGTCACATACGGGCTAAATGCAGAGGACACATTCTGTTGTGGTGTGTCGACAATGACCACTGATCTCTAAATCTGAGGAAGAGCAGGAGCAGGAGCGTGTGATTCCTAAGACTGTGCAAGCTGCAGGGGATCTGGGCGAAGGACCTGGGCATCTAAACTCGAGTGTGAGGGAGTGTGGGTGACAGGCCTCGCCATGCTGACCGCCATTGGCTGTTAAATGTCGCCATCAGTCGTGACTCAAAGAATAACAGGCTCTGGAAACCTTAAAAGAAATATACATTTTTAAAAATATACACACTACAGTTACTGCCTTGTAAGCTGTGGCCCCATTTGAAAAATTGTGGATAACATTGAAAGCGCGAATGTTATATATAACGGCTTACGCAGTACTGGGACATAAGGCTTGGAGCCTGTTTTGGGAATGACAGCATGAGGCAGGGGACACCCTGGACGGGATACGTACATACAGCACGTCACTGTAAAGCTGCAGAACTTGGGAAATAATTTGCGACACAATCCAGTAGGAACAGTCATGTTTTGTGTCATCGAGATTATAGGTGTTTGATGCATTGTGAGTAGTTAGTTCAACTTAAGGTATATAAGCAATAGACAGAATGTATCGCATTTTCAAAGACATTTTCACATATGATAATAGCCTGGCTAGTGTTAGCTATACTTACGTGAAGCTATTGCCTATTGTGAGGTTCAGTGTGTTCAGGAGTGACTTGTACGGTCAGATGGATAGAAATATTAGTTTTTTTAAAAGATCCACCGTAGAGAATAGATGACACTAAAGCCAAGATGGAGATTTATTCATGGACGGTGCTGTAAAATTTTGGAGGGGTGAGTTTAGCTGCTCTGGTATATGAGTTATTAGCGCTGTACATCAGCAGTTAGCAAACCGCCTGTGCTGATTGGCCGATAGCTTTCGCTTTGTGCCACTGGTCGAATGTAACCAAGTGGCTTATTATAATGTCAAAGAAAATTTTACCTCACGTCGGGTTTAGAAACACTCTCTAGCACATCTGCTATTAATCCTGGGGAGGAACTTTGATACAATAGTATGGTTGTTAATTTACTTTCCATTTGTACTCTAGTTACTTTTCATTTGCATTTATTGTGGGATTATTGGCACCACATAGCGATGTCGATAATAATTGTGTGCCCGGGAACTTGATGTGATTATTTTCTTGGGCTGAGGAGGACAGTGTTATTTTGTGGAATTCTTTTTTTTCAGTTTCATGATGGTACACACTGTACAACACTCTAAATTGCACAAGTAAAATTGATTTATGAACCAACTGCATGTGCTACGCGATATGAAATTAGACCTTCTATAGTTCGTCATGACATTTCTGAATCCCTTGACTAAGAAGTCAAATGACTGAATAAACTCCCAAAGCACAACAGAATCATCCAACTATTTTATGTAACAACGTGTCCTATGTAGGGTTACAAGCCTGTCCTGGAGGCTTTGGGTGCAGGATAGAGAACCAACCCATCGCATGGCACCCTGTCTGTCTCTCACACACACGTCTCTCAACTCCAGTTAACCTCAGCATGATTTTGGACTGGAGTACCTGGAGGAGACCCCACAATGACACAGGGAGGACTTGCAAACTGCACACACCAGGAATCCTGGCAGGGACTTGAACCCAACTCCCAGGGGTGTGAGGCAACAGTGTGAACTACCACGCCACTGTACTGCTAGTATTTCAGAACCAATTCAGGGAAAATGTACTGCATACATCACATAACGTTTTTCTCAATATGGAACTTTAGCTTATTTTGTCTACTACAACATGCCTTGCAAAGGGCAATATTCCTGCTGTGTACTTTTCTAAGCCTTGAACAGACTTGCAACTTATATAGGCAATGGTGTTGACTGTATTTCAAAGGGGGAGACGATAAGTGGTTTTCGAGATATGTATCCAATTACCGTAATATTTGTTGTATTTCGGAATTTAAATTGCCTGCTAGGCACCTCTGTTTCTTCAGCTGAAATCCTGGAGCTGTCCACACTGCGAAAATTGGACGGCGTTGGTTCAACACACTTGCTGTTTATTTAAGACCAGCGGGGGCTCACATAAACACTGTCAGGGTTTAATTAGGACCGTCAGTTTTGGAACATAGTTAACAACTGTTATTGCTGAAATATAGAATCCGCGCGGTGAACCTCCGGGATGAGAATGACTGTAAGTTCTTCATTTAGATGTGTCTTCCTTCAGCCTGGTAGAATGCATCTCAAGACATAACAGTAGTGGTCGCACTGAAGAATTTGTGTATGAGCTCGGCACAAAAGAGTGGCCATAGAGTGCACACCAGTGTTGGTCTACATTATCAATATGAATTAATCATCCATCCATCCATCCTTCTAGCCTTTTATCCTGGTCACAGTTGCAGGAGACCTGGGGTCTATCCCAGGCAACACAAGGCACAAGCTTGGGGTGCATCATGGATGGGATACCAGTCCCTCACAGGGCACGTAAAATGTACACACTTACACATAGCCCTATGTAGCCTAACCCAGTGCCTTTGGACTGTGTGAGGACACTGGAGCGCCCAGAGCATACCCACAATACACTGGGAGAACGTGCATGATTCACACAGACACACAGGGGAGGTGAAGATCTATCATATTTAGCTACCTGTATCAGAGCATCATATAATACTCACAGTCACTTCTACAGCTGAAGTCTGAAAACAGGAGAATATGAGCTTGGAAAGGAGACTTTATTTAATCCTGTCTAAACAAGCAAAATAATTTAAATAAACAGGACTTCCATCTGGAGTCGCCCCGTTATCTTATTCCACTTGACCTGAGACATCTCCCACAGTGAGCCGTAATAATATTTACTAAACCGAGCTACGCAAATAAGTCAGCCTTCGTGATCTTGACCTCACTGTAAACCAGTTTTCCCCACGTGACGGCAGACAGGTGTAACACTTTGCATCTGTTTTCAGGAAGCAGATACACTCTGTATAAAAAAACATTCAAATCTTAACAAAACATCGGTAAAATATTATTCTGTCGCTATAATGTTTCATGTTATTACAATGTTTTTTTTTTTTTTTATTAATTTGTAGTTTAGTTAGCATGTCTTCGGTATGATCACTAATTAGCATGGTAAGATATGAAATGCTGTCAGATATCGTTGTAGAATAAAACCATAGATGTACCACTACACCAATACAGTTACACCTTGATCTTAAGGAGCTTACAGAAATTAAATTCTGTGGTTTCCTGTTCCATTTCTCAGGCAGAACTGAGGGTCAAGCAAAGAGTAGGGCATCTTGCGGTGCCATCTCTGCACACGTGCCTCCACACCTCAGGTCACGGGTACAACACTGCAAAACTCTTAGGCAGTCAAAGGAAATGATGTTGAAATAGTCTTCATGTTGGTGTAAAAATATGAACTATGAAATCTCCTTTCGAGTGGGTTTCGCAAAATTCAAACCTGAAGTCACCCCAGTATTTGTAGCAACCATCCAATACAGCGTTGTATTTTTTTGACTCGATCACTATCACGCCTCGTGCAATCAATACGCCCTTGACTTTTAAAACTAATTTAATTAAGTGAGCCTGGTTGTGCAGTATAACAAGTACATGGAATAGCTGGGGGGGCCCTGAGGAGAGCACTGGGAACTGAAGCGGCCTTCATAGAGCTGGTCAATACGTCATTTTTTTGGAGAAGAGAAGGAATCCTCCTCAGCTTTTGTTTCTATTGCCCCTAATTTGTGCATGCTCTAATCTTAGATTGTTTTTCTTCTGAGCAAATACACCCTCACTATCCAGACAAATAGCCTTAAACATTCTGTTTGACGGCCTAATTACTACTTTGGCACAGTACTCTACCTCCTCCAGAAGTCACGTGCTTTTATAAAAACATCAGGACGAGTCGGATCTTCGTACTTATTTCATAGCTGCATAAACACACCCCAAGTGAGGCCCGGCGTAAGAGAAGGTCCCGCTTGTTACATTTCCGAAAGACGTCAGGGTGGCCTGATTGCATTGAAGCTTATGAAGCGTTGCTCAATGCGATCAGCTTCACTTTGGTCTGTATTCTTTGTATCTATATCCTTCTCCCCACCCTGAAAAATAACATTGTATTCACTGTAAAGTGTGATCAGGACTGCTCTCTATTTTGTTAACCTTGAGTTGCAGTTGGTGAAATGCTGTAGGGCAGTTGCGCAAGTGATGGCGGGAATCGAATTAAATGTTATCTAAGAGAAAATGTTGTGACAATGATACACTAAGAATACCTCTTTCTAGTTTGTCTTCAAGCCCAGTATCAATCATTTCATTTGACCTACTATGTCTATGTACTAGAAATGGTGTAATAAATTTATGAGCCTTCCTGTGTCTGCCCATAATTTACTTTTGAGCAGAAAATACTTCCTGTGGAGGCGACAAATGAATAGTACCCATACCGGTGTTTCAAGGTTGGTTCCTAAATCAATTACAGTGAAATGGTTTGACTGTGTAGGGCAATAAATGTAAAAGAAAATGAAGCCAAACATCGACGAGCACAGAAAGCGTCTGCACTTTGGTGGACATGCTAACCCAAACAGAGACAGAGAACCCAAATGCAAAGCCTAAATCTGAGGGCTTTGTCACAAAGCGAGATTTGTTGGTTAGCTAGATGACTTGTCAGATTTAAGGAACCCCAGTTTAAATGGGTGTCATCTTTGTTCAACTAGATTTTGCCCAGACTACCGTAAATCTGAAAAGTCATCTTGCTAACTTAGAAATCCAACTCTGGTTATGCCTGCCTAGGCTGGCTGCAGTGACTGGTGCTGGTATCATGCAGGTAATCGGCCAACAAACTCTTACTGACGTAAGCTTCTTTAATTTAGCTAGTCATAGTTACCCGTTTGATAGACAAGCTCTGAGTGTCTATCTAAAGACATTCACTTAATCAGGACACATTCTGCGCTTGCTTGCGATTATGCTGTGTATCTATTCATCATGGCTACAAATGTAGCTATAAAACATTCCATATGTCGCTAGTTTTTGTGACGTTTGTGATTTAATAGCTACAATGATATGATGATGGTGTCTTTTCATAAATGGGAAAAAAATGTAATTTCTTGCAGGAAGCAAGAGTTGAGAATTATTTAACTTTCAGCAAAGACTGTTAGGATTACACAACCATCATTTTGTCATAATATTGAGTCTAAAAGTGATTTTTAAATGATTATTTTTGGCCATTGTTTGTGTTTTTCTCAATTTAAGTGCAGTGCTTTTTAATACATGTCATGGTTAAAAGAGACTATAGTTTCATTAAAAGCATCATACACTGATGCATTACGAGGATTTAAGTGGTATATTTGCTGATCAGCCATTATAATCCTATCAGTACTTCTCAACCTTAAATGACGCTGGATCATTTAATGTCATTTTTCTCATAAATTACTTTCAGAAAAACATCGCAGCTTCTTAATTTTTTTTATTTTGCTGTCATTGTTTTAAACAGCAGATGCTTTGAACTTCCTCTGGCTGATATACATCTGAAAGGGTTAGATTTGCAGTTTTACAGTTACAGGCACCCAAAGAAATTTAAGAGCAATCTCACCTCATCGTGTTTGTTTTACTCCATGGGAAGAAAGTTTTCATTAAATACTCATTACCCTGTCATGAACACTCTGTACACACCTTAGACTGTAGCGCTTGGCTGTCCGTCGCAGAGCAGAATTGCCAGATTTGATTATGATTATTGCTATTATTCTTGAAGAACATCTACTGTGAACATTTAACAAAAACAAAACGGTGCTCTAGCACACGCGCTGCTGGTAAGGTAATTCCCATAAGGTCCCATTCAAATGCAAATCCACTTTGCAAAAATCTTATCTAAGTCTATCTTTCAAACACAGTCAAACACAGTCAAAAACTAATGAACTGACAGAACTTTTTTTTTTTTTTTTGCACAGAATCATGGACCCAGTGATCCCACATTAAAACTAACTTTGTATCTAACTAAATAAAATAATAACAGTGATTTGACAGCTAAGAAAGCAGTAACTACAGTATATAGGAAAATGTGTTTTTTTTCCCGTTGTGTTGCTTTCTGTTAGACCAAAATAAGACGAAAAGCAGGGCAGTGTGTTGCAGTGCAGTGTTAAGCTATTTCTCTGAATAGGTGGATTGCGTTATACTCCGTCAACCGAGTAATAAAGATGAATTAGAATGTAATTTTATTTCTGAGGGGGGGGCGGGGTGTGTGTATATATATGTACTGGACCATAGCCACGAGAGTTTAACAGAAAGAATACTGTTTTGAATGAAATGCTGTAAATAAGAATGTACATGCTTCCCACTGCGAAAGTTGTGTTTACTTTGGTGGCTGGGAGTCCAGCCAACGGAGGTGGGGAAGAGTTTTCAAAAATAATCGTGAGGCACAGACTAATTACCCATGATCCTCCTCTGGGGAAGGCCCTATCCAAAATTACGCCTCGAGTCGAGATGAAAGGGGGCACTATCTTGTTTTCTTTTTTCTTTCTTTTTCCCCTGAGCCTCGTTCGAGTCCCGGCGCTTTTGCTGCCCAGGTTCACGACGTTCCGTGGAAACTTCTCTGATAGGGCTTTGCGTTATGTAACTGTACGGCTTTGTAGGTAACCCACACACGCCCGCCGCGGACCCGTGTTATTTAATTTCCGTCGAACATTCCCGGCATCCTGGGCACGAGACCAAGAAGATCATAAAATCCGCGAAGACGTCTAGGTGCAATGGGCTTGCACCTAGACAGAGTCAGGGTCCGCTTGCCTACGGTCCAGCTTTTGTGAGCACTCTCGTCCTGTAGAGGAAGGGGGAGAACATGGCCATTGTGATTCTACCCCGTATGAGGGTATCTTTTGGAAGGCTTGCAGAGCAGAGAAGGAACGCTGGGCAACTAGTGCTGTCCTGTGCTGAGGCCAGTCTTGTCTCTGTTCCTTTTTTATGCCTATTGTGTGGTGCGACGAGCATGTTTACCCATAGGCTAAATTCATGTGGTCTGCATGGTGGAATCTCTGAGACGTCCACCCCCAAAATTGCAATTCTCACTGCAAAGCAGATGTCAACACCCACTTCTTAAAGGGACATGGTCCAGATGAAGCACTAGGTAGGATCCTCCAACCAAAACAGTCTTTCCAAGGGCAAGTCTCACAGTATATATTTGAGACCGTGTTATGACCACAGGGATCATAGTGACCGCCGAGTCAGTGTCGGACATGCTGCTCTTGAACTCAATGGATGCTCAAGATGATTTGATGCGGGAAGATTCCAGAACCATCTGCCCTGACACCAGTAAAACAATAAAGAGATTTTGTGGATTAAAAGATCTCATGAATTGTCACATAAAAAAGAAACGTCAATACGTAATTGATTAAAAAATAATCGAGTTATAAAAGTTAAATGCTGAAATTATGTTAAGCTCACCTCTGCCATCTGGTCCATGCATGCCATGCCTCAGAACTGCCCAAGGTAGGTATCAGTGTTAGTTTGAGTCGTGATGATTGATTTTTGGCGAGACCCTTGAGAGTCTGCTCTATGCTCCCCCTGTTAATCTACCCTTTCATTCCATCTGTTTTCCAAATGGGTGATGACCTATTTATTTTTTCACCATCGGTACGCATCCGTATTTAATACCTTTACTGCCACGGCTACTTTTCAGATCCTGGTAGTAATATATACATCGTAGGTTTTTAATAAGCTAATAATGAGGTACTTTAGGCGTTCTAATCAAATATTCTGAAATGTACCACTGGAGGAAGAGCTTATATTTTCATGACCAATTTCCGTCTTTCGGCAATTCAGCTTACTGTGGAGTGCTAGAAAAATGAGGTTTCCAGCTGACAGAATTCCGTTTGGTCTGAATAGAGAGTGCGAGTCTGGGCCTTCGCTTGTGACCTTAATCTCAGCAGCTTGTTTCAGACGCTCTGAAGCTGTGCAGATGTGTGAAATACCTCTAGAGTCATCAAGACGATGTAATCATCTCACTTCAGAAAAGGGACAAATGGGAATTAGGGCAACAGCAAACAAAGATAGATAAAGAGCTTATGTTTTGGCACCTGCATTTACTATAACTGGCAGCGGTCGATCCTACGTGACTTATTTAGGTTGATTTTGATATGAAATAGAGTAGCTCCATGCCAAGACCCTGTCAATCCGTATAACCCCTTTTATGTGCAGAATGTACTACATAGCTCGTCCTGTGAATACACAGAATGACTACTTTACATGTGGCACTTGGCACCAGGTGACTCTGGGATGTCTGGGATGGGGTGTGTGTGTGTGTACGGGGGGGTGGGGGAGGCTTTGAACGGTTATGGAAAACTCACTGGACTGCAGAAAAAAATCGGAAAACATCTATGCAAATGTTTGAGCATGCCATATTTGGAAATCAAATAAATAAATAAACAAACCAAAATCTATACCCATCGCTTCCCACTAAATGAAGGGGGCCTTGTTGGGTTTAGCTGTCACAACTGGGCTACATTTTCCCTTCTGTAGCGCAATCCACTTATGAAAATTTCTTAACCTCTTAATTAACCAGAAAAAAAAAAAAAAGGAAAAGTTTACTAGAGAACAAGCTACATTTGTCAATGATTTTCTTGTCATTTTTGTCCTGCCCCATCTGGAAGTGGTGCTGGAATATTCTATGCCGGCCTGCCCTGTATGGCAAATAGCTGGTATCTATCTTGGTCCACCTGTGGAGAAATCTCGTTCCATCTGTGGTTGTTTACTGTGCACGACCATAAATGTCTTCCCTCTTTAACTCCATTCAGCTTTCAGAATGGACTTCCTTATTTGTAGCCTGAAAAGTGGGGAAAATATTGATGGATAAAGCCAGACCGTTTGAAAGAGCGAGCTGTTTGTAGGGCTATATTAGGCTCTGAAAAGTTACAAATCGGGACTTAGACAACCTTACAGGCTAATCGTCAGCCCGCAAAGAATGAGTAAATGACGGGGAAATCACAGTCCCAAAACTCATTTGCACCGTGAAAATGATCAGAGGAAGAATTTAAGCCAGTGTGCCATTTACATATGACTAACTAAGGGAATTGTATTCTGACAGTTGTGACATGACAACCTATAACCAACTTAATTAAAATGGAGGAATAATAAGCATGAAGGTTTGCACTCGGTGACATCGGGGTAATTGCTTAAGGTTTCATGGCATGAGGGGACGATGCATCTCTCAAGCTAGTAACGTAATTTATTTAATTCTTGTGTACATGATTTGCAGAACAAATTTCCAATGCCGACTCACTCCACTGGATATGTTCCTGAGAGAATTTCTGTGGACTTAGTCTTGGAAATTTAAAGAAAGTTTTCTGGATTGTGTGAGGACTGAATGAGTTTTGGTGCCTAACACTGTAGCACACGAGGAAGCCTGACTTTGGTAACCTCACGACAACTTGCTCTTCAGTTAATATAAAGTGCATAAATTGCTACTTTGGTTTTCTCGTAGAATAAGCCTCAGCTAAATGTCCTTGATGTCTGTAGAGTTTTGGCCCAACCTTTTAATTTCATTGCAGGAATTTCAGGAAATATGATTACTATAACATCAGCAGCATTGTCTCCTGAAAGGGGTCTGCCAACAGTTCCCTGTCAGTCATTTGTCACATGACAAACTGGTGTGACATTTTTCAGTTTCTTTTATATACAGCTTCTCGGCCCAGTAGCTATTTTAAGTAATTCATAAAAAAAGACAAATTAGATATGCAGCATTTCACCCAAAAAAGATGGCTGCGTTCAGAGGGGTTTCCCTCCCCCCCGCCCCCCCATGGGGGTTCCGGGGACGTTAGATCCGGAGCCATAGTATGCATAGTACAGTCCCTGCCTTTGAAGTTTTATCACCGTTCTTGTACAAATTTAGCAAGATCTAAATGCGGATTGAAAGCTGCTTGAAAGTTGCCTTTTTAAGCTTTGAGAAATGCGTCCATCTGGATTTTTTTTTTTCTTAGTTGCCTTAATCCAATCAAAAGCATGTGATGGTGGTTTGATTTGATCTCAGTTGTTGGTGCTGAAGGGAAATCTGGTCCACTTGAGGCATTTCACATTCGCAGCGTGCGTCTGACAATAACAGTTTCCTGTGAAAACCGTTGGGAATTCCGCACTCCAAATTCCTTTATGACTTTTTTTCCCCCTCATTATTGTACTGCCTGGGCAAAAAAAAAGTCGCCGTTTGAATTTTTCGCAGGACCGCCTTTAGCTTTGATTATGGCGCACATTTGTCATGGCGTTGTTTCCACAGGCTTATGCAACATCTCACCCTTTATTTTCATCCAGATTTGCATTCATCTCTCACCGAGATCCTGTATTGACAAGTGAGTTGAACCACATCCATAAAGCCTCCTTCAGCACATCCCAAAGACCTTCAATGAGGTTAAGGTCATAACTCTGAGGTGACCAAGTCATGCGTGAAAATGATTCCTCATGCTCCCTGAAGCACTCTTTGACAATTCAAACCCAATGAATCTTGGCATTCTTGTCCTGGAATATGCCCATGCCAACAGGGAAGAAATAAACCCACTGATGATGGATAGAGGTGTAACCTGGCCGTTCAGTAGATTCAGGTACTCGGCTGACTTCACTTTATTGCTGCGTGACGTTGCTGAGCTGTAATAATGATCCAGTCATTGGCTCTGCTGATATAAATTCAAATGGCGACTTTTTTTTTTTGGCCGGACAGTGTATAAACATTATTAGGCCGCATGCTTTGCTAGAGGGAAGCTTCAGCACCAAAATCAAGCCATTGATAATATGAATGTTGCTGGTGTGCGTGTGAAACTGCTCCTTAATGAAATGAAAGTCACTCATAAGGAAGCAGAAATTTGCTTTTAAAAGTTAAATGTTGATGGCAAAAAAAAAGAGAATTGATTTGATAAATCACATCTATAAAAAGTTTTTATGATTAATGCATTTGACATTTTGAATGATCATTAGCATAATTTTTTTTTTGATGTAATATAGTCTACATTGTAAATGAAAACTTCTTTTATGCAATAATTACAATTTTGCATAAGCATTGCTTTAAAGTTATCTTTTTTTAAAATCTCATTAACGTGGGCAGTTAGGAATATCAGTATGTTCTTTGTTATTTGCTAGGCGATTCTCTGCTGGCAGTGCAATTCCTCCAGATAATTAGTTGTGTTATCATCCAGACAAACAGTGTTACCGCAGTGCTGTGTCAGGGAGAATCCGACAGTTCTTTGATAGGATCGTGTTTGGCAGTCTGCAATTCAATACCATCCATTGTCCTACAAGAAGATGTGATGATTATGTCTGTAAGTTTGAATTAATTCTGCTAAAAAGCTAATACACAGAGGATCAGCCACTTTTGACAGGACAGTACAGAATGCAAGATTGTACTATTACTAATGCTACTGTCCTTGTTTAGCTTAGACACTCTGGTCTTGTGTCACATTTCTCGCCATAGTCTTTCATGTTCCCAGCACGAGGAAGCACTCAGTTTGTGATTGTTTGCATTTAGTCGTGTCTTATTTATTCGACGCAGGAGGTTAATCTCAGGTTATGAGCATGATGTCATTAAAAAAGGAATTAAAGGAACTCAGGGGGATTTCGAAATACCTGAGAATTAAGCCTTTTTATATTGTAATACGGACCTCATCCAAGGGTTTTTTTTTTATTAGAAACTAAATGATTGATTACATTTTCGTTAACACAAATAGTTTTGATGTCTGAAAAGAAAGATTTGGTTGTCTGTCATTTCCAAAAAAAACACATATACAGCGTCTTGAGGGCGATAGGCCCATGACATTTAAAGCAGTTTGTCATAACTTCTGTAAAGTTAAACACCCTTGCAGTTATTTTGCTGCAAAGCATTTTGTGACACCAGTTCCTGTCTAGGAACGTGTTTATGGTAAAAAGGAATCTTTCCTCGTTCCAATAAACAGCTGTTTAAGGGCTCACCTGTGGTACATTGCAGGCAATAAACCAGCTCACTGTTATTTACAAGGTGCTGGCATTTATAACAATTTTCCTAAAGCGTTTAT
>JAODKF010000089.1:3301343-3312905 GCA_026779585.1 Mormyrus proboscirostris
TATATATTGTCGTCAGCTCTTCCTAAAACTCAGGTCCACATGAGCATTGGATTAAGGTCTTTTCAGAGACCTATAAATATAAAATCCTTGTGTGTTTGAAGAATATGACATGTCCTTGCAAAAAAAATAAATAAATAATAACTGTTACTTTTATGTCCCTGCAGGATGTCTTTGACCGACTATTTCTGATTTACACCGTGGGCTACTCTGTCTCCCTGGGTTCTCTTATGGTAGCCGTTGTCATCTTGGGATATTTTCGGTGAGTAGCTGTTGTCTTGGAAGGCATTCATTAAGTGCATGCTTCACAGTCTCATTAAAGTCACAGGATGGGTTTAGATTCAACCAATCGTATTGATTTCATGTTGCTGTTGCCAGGCAACATCTATTTGTATCGTCTCAAGATCCGTTGGTCCGGTGGTTCCTGTACCTTGACGCACATAAACCTAAATTAAACGTGAATGTTTCATGACGATTTCATGAGGTTATTTATATTAAAAAAAATATGTCCATATTTGTACCACTGCCACACACTTAAGGATTTTGTGTACGTAACCACCGCAAATCATGAAACACTTCTGCAAATAATTACGCGCTTGCCCGTCAGATTTTTGTAAATGGTGTTGCACGGATGTAAATGAATGTAATCGTAATCTGTAAACGAGCCTCCCGCAGCAAAGCAGACAGGGGATTAGTGCATGAAATACAAAGCTGTGCTTGGGGCCACTTTCTTAAGAGCATTTGGTGGCAAGATGCTGGACCACTGTAGCTGACAGGATCATGCATTACCCCTCAGGCATTGACAGCAGATGGTCAAGTGTCTTTCAATAGGTTTTTCTTCAGTCATAATGGAGAGGGTCCATCGATTGAAGATCTGCTTAACTTAAATAATGAACATAGCAGGTTCCCTCCACGGCATTTCGCATGTGGTATAAAAATAATTCAGTGGTAGATCTCCAGGGATTCCCTGATGATCACACTGCTCAAGACAAACCTCCACGCACCACTTAAATATTTGCAGATGGGTTGGGAGAAATATCTCTGGGGTGGGCAGCTTGTCAACCATGGGTGATGGGCGCGATGCCAAAAACCGAGCCCTTTGGAAACATACCATCCCTACCCATGATCCCCCCACCACCAGCACACACACACACACTGTGGGCATAACCCTAATTCCAACAACGACAACCTTAAACCTAACCCAACCCCGACCTTAACCATAAGCAACAAAATACAAGACATTTGACATTTCTAGATTTCTTTAGATCTGATTGCAGTCACAGATATTTTTTAAATTGAGTTTCCTCTTGTGGGGACTGGGAAAATGGACCCCACAATGTCAAAATAGCAGGTTTTTATCACAATGATGGGACATTTGGTTCTCACAATGTAATATATACTGACCCTCTCACACACACACACACACACACAATGTGACCTCCAAATATGACCCCCTGCACTCAACTCACCCACTGGCAGTCAGTACCCCATCCCTGATTGGTTGAGCTATTATAAATGAAACTGATTGGCTCGAGGTCATGTGTGTGAATACTGAGATGGAGGCAGCTGGAGGATCTGTGCAGAACCACGTTTTACTCCTAATGAAAATAAATAGAATGTTCTTTAGAGTCCATTATTTATGCATATCCAATTTCTGATCATTATATGGAAATTACACACCATTCATCTGTTCATATCTATTATCTCTACTGAAAATGATTGTAAAAATTAGGGTATAATGACAGGGTTCCATTAGTACTGTCAGTTGAAGCATCTTGTTATTGCCCTTGCTATACTCCTATAGAAATAATTGTAAATGAGTTTCGGAGCAGCTTGGCCAGTGCCGCTGCCGGCTGACTCTCCTGAGTTCCGGACTCAGCCGTGGTGTGGCCTTCGTGTGTTTCCAGCTATTCGTGTTTATTTCTTCGTGCATTCGGATGAGGGTTCCGTCCTTTTCCTACACATGCTGCACCCCACAGCGCCCCGCAGAGGTATTCCAAAATGAATGTGTCGTTCTCAGTTTACCTGGACTTCCTGAGTNNNTGTATTGCACACGTGTATATAATGTTACAGTGACACTGCGGGGGGGTCTGGACTCTATCCCAGACAGCAGAGGGAGAAGGGCAGGGGACACCCTGAATGGGGGGCCGTGTGGTTCAGAGAGCTCAGGGAGGAACGGGAGGAAGTACCTCACACAGAGACACAAACACACACACAATCACACACACACACACACACACACACACACACACACACACACACACACACACACACACACACACACAGGGACAATAGAGTGAATATGACTGGGGGAAACGGGATGTTCCTAACTGAAAATGCTCCCGTCACGATTTTAAAAAATGTCACTTCAACAACTAACAAAAGAAATTGAGCCAGACGTGGAGCAGCTGTAGAAGATACTTGAGTAACGACTGCAAAACAGAAACTTTGCATTAACCTTTTATGACATCTGGCAAAAATACATTATCACAAATTAGTTTTGTTCTCACATGGCGACCTAAGCCTCCTTCGGGAAAATGCAAGAGCACACGATTTATCCTTACTTAGTGCATCGCTTCCTGTTTCTGTCCGTTTGTATGCATTCATCATGCCACTGGCAGTATAGGTATAACATGCAGATCTGTCTTTCCATGTATGTTGCACCTTATTCTCCATCATAATTACACCTATTTAACAGTCCGCTGCTGAAAAGATTAGAGGAAAATAAAAAGCTATTTTCCCCCTGTGCAATATTGCTTAATAATGTTTAATAATTAAAATCGCTTTCCTTCCTTTTTTTTTAAAACTCAAATTCATTCTTTTTCTGTGGGCCAGACCATCTGTTAGATGCATTTCCATGCCCTTTATTATTCCAAATAAAATAGGCACACCCAAAATTAAAACTGAGCTGCTTCCCCTCCCCCCCCCCAACATATGTTTCTAGTTTGATCCATGGCGGATACTGAAGAAAAATTCTGCAGCTGACCCGTGTCTTACAGTTCAAACGCGTTACACATCCTTCAAACGCGGTTCCTTTGCCTCTCGCCGCAGCGTAATTGGGGACTGCGCGATCGTTTACACTGTCCGCCGCCGAATCTTCAGCTCACGTTAGCGGAGTCTTTCCTCGTCGCTCGAGACGGTTGAGTTATGTCTTGATCGAGGTTGTTGATGTTTTACGCAAGTCTTTTATACGCGAGGTCTGGAACACATCTCGCATGGCGTTCGTTTGCAGTAATGCGCTTAGCCTTAAATTAAAAGCGAGATCCTAACCCTTAACTCCACTGATATTTCTTATTTGTGTGTGTCTAGACGGATAGCGCACGCTTCTTGGGTTTTAATGAAAGAATTGGCTCGGCTGTGTTGATTTGTTCAAGAGTTAGATCAAGGCATAGTCAACATTATTTTAAACCGGCTCTGGAAGATGCCCGGAAGGGTGGATAGCTTGACAGGTTGTTTGATTGATAAGCCGCTGTGTCATTAAGCTAGCCGCTCTGGGGAGGACTCGCTCTTAGATCTGTACCACACATGCTTGCAATCCTGGCTTTCAGCTCCCCGCTACCCAACATTGTAGTTTTAAGTCCCACTAAGTTTCCCCCAAGTCAGCTGGGATTGATTAAGCTGTGTTTTTTATTTCCCAAATGATGCACATTTGCGTGTGTGTTGGCCTAAGTGGGTCACACCGAAAACGGTGACTCTTGAAGATGCAACTCAATTAATCTTAGAAGTAATAAGCAATATACATAAATATTTCCTTTGTTTTTTTCTTTACTTGCATACATCTTTGCGAGCAAAAGGAACCTTTATTTGTCTTTGTCTTTTATATTTACTGTACCCAGTCAAAAAGTAAACTCTAGGAATCCCCGAAAAATGGATCGAATGAGTGTAACCATCACACTAATTATTCATCTTTTTTAATCCAACAATATCCCACCAGATCTCATCCGATAAACAACATTTTCCAAATATGTGGAGGTCAACGAAGGTCAGATTCTCAGTGTACGTTAGGGAGGATGGGTGGTGATGGCTGGGAAGTGCGATAGCCATCTTTAGCTAGTCATAAACACGAGCAATGAACGATCTCACAGGAAGAGGTCTTTCTTGAAGGCATACTTTCAGTTTGGTCCACAAATCAATAAAATGTGTAAAACCTGCTAATGGCATGTTAACGTTTGAGGAGGTACAAGAGTAGCTTAGTAACTCAGTTACTACCCAAGTATGAATCATGAATGGATACATGAAACTACAGTACATGAAATATATAAACCCATTATTAGCGATTATTCATCAACTACTACCTTATTTTTGCCCCATCAAGTACAGTGTTACTACGTGGCATTTTGTTTTTACTGGACAGCACAACTCTTGTCGGCTACCCTATCAGGTATATCTATGTAGCACCAGGGATGATGTCCTTTCTTCTATCAAGGGTTGTTGAGCTGCGTGTTCAGAGAAGCCAATGTCCACCCCACTGTTGTAGCAAAGTTTTATTTCGGAACTTGTGGTCTTTGTTTAACGTCTCTGCCCGCTCGCCTCTAACGTCTGTCTTTCACAGGGTGTTTCTAGCAACAGAATCACCACTGACTAGATGCTTGATTTTCCCTTGTCTCTTTATTGAACCGTTCTCTGTGAACTGTAAGCTGTTTCTCTGGTGCTGGAATCACCGTGCCGTGTACTGGAGACATCTGATGGTTTGCATTTTATCAAAATCAGAGTTTCAGAATTATGCCTTAATCAGTGTGTCTAATGAAATGCAAGCTATCAAAGTTCGAACCTGATTGCCATTGTTTTGGTTATTCTGCGAACTGATGGTATTTATCATCCGAGCTGGTCAAGTTTTTTCCCCAGATGTGAATATTTGTTAGAAAACAGTTTGTCTCATGTAAAACACAAGGAATTCTGGGTAACCTGTCCACTTCCTGTTTCCCATCCCAGGCGGTTGCACTGCACCAGGAACTACATCCATATGCACCTCTTTGTATCTTTCATGCTCCGCGCAATCAGCATCTTCGTCAAGGACGTGGTGCTGTACTCTGGGTCCGCCGTGGAGAACATGGAGCGGGTCAGTGTAGAGGATCTGAAGTCCATCACCGAGGCACCCTTTTCTGATAAATCCCAGTTTGTAAGTGCTGTTTGGACCTCTGGGTTCCTCTCACCCCAGCACTCCCACTCAGACACCCAGCTCCAGTCCTCAGGACCCCAGCAAACTTTGCAAGGACCATTCAGGTCCACCTCTCAGGGAATTAATCTCAGCTCTTCATTCATTCAGTCAAACTCACCTGTGACCTGTACTACGAAGCGGGGTTACTGGCTTATCGGGGTAACTTGTCGGATTTAAGGTACCCCAGTTTAAACATATTCGTTCACCTACATTTTGCCCAGACTTCTTTAAATCCGACAAGTTACCCCGATAAGTCAGTAACCCCGCTTCGTAGTACAGGCCCCTGATGTCAGCAACTGATGTTTTGAGACACGGCTATGAAAGGTATCTTGTAAGCTAGCTTAGCAACAGTCAAGTGTTACTCGAATCCTTTTTCCGTTTCGCACATTCTGGTGAGAGCCGTTGGCCAGGCACAGGGGAATCACATTTTTTTACGGTTTTTCACCTTTTCATTTGCATGTCAACTGGAAAATCTAAGAACTATTACATGAAGTAGGCTATATAAAATAAAACCACCCATTAAAGTCCGCTTGATTTTTATAGGGAACGGTCAATATAAATGAATTTAAACTATAAGAATTGCGTTCAAGTTAGTTCTGTTGTAGCATAAAAACATTTATTTTTAATGCATAAAATGTACCATTGATACATTTAGCCGAACTTGCTCTTTGTGATTGTGATTTGTGTTTGTTGCAGGTTGGTTGTAAGATTGCTGTCACCCTGTTCCTCTACTTCCTGGCCACCAATTACTACTGGATCCTTGTGGAGGGGCTGTACCTACACAGCCTCATCTTCATGACCTTCTTTTCGGACAGGAAGTATCTCTGGGGCTTCACCCTCATCGGCTGGGGTGAGTGGATAATCAAACATTGGGCGCAATTCCATCCAGTCTTTTGTTGTATTAGTTACTAGCCACAAGCAATTGTCGCTAAGTGATTTAACTTATTATTCTGTAAGAGTAAAAAAAAAAAATCCAGTTTCAGCTACTTCTCCGTGACACTATCTTGAGAGCTTTTGGCAAGAAAGTGCAACATTTGTGGAACTCTGAAACAGGACCCCAGCCGTAAATCTGCCGTGGGACATACAGTATCTGTAGCACATTCGATACTTTTAAACTGGACATCTGCGTTTATTTCTATTGGACTTACTACTTGTTTGCATTGGTTTGTGTTACTGCAGACCATATTCCTGCACTTAATTTAAGGGGTACATTTCGGGGTCACCGTTACAACACTGTGCACCGTCCATACCTTACATTTATGGGATTAAAGTTAAGTGTCATATTACTACCACAAGGGGTCGACTTTGAGCAAAGTGCAATGTAACCGAAGACATTGTTGTTGCTGAATTACTAGTGATTATAACCGTAATGCAACGGAGCTATTATAACATTTATATATTTTAAGTTAAGCAATAACTATAATCCTTAGTTTAGTTCTCAAGGTCGTCAGAAATGGAGCTTCTGCTATTTTTCATAGGACAGACGACAAGCCACAGACACTTTTCATTTTCTTTATGACAACTGCAGATCTATTCATCTATTCACTGCATTTATCGCGTCTGCATTTAAGAACTGCATTTATTGCGTGAGAAGTAGCATGTGGGCCATGCGACAGGCCTCACTGCCCCTGCATTGTACACACTGTGTGTATCACTGCTCTATGCACAGCGCATACAATGTGGATGCCGTGTCGTCCTACTACACACTCCGCCCTGTACAGCGTGCAAACTCAGTGTTCTTGTTCAAGGCTTTGTTTTTGACATCGCGTTTATGGCTTCTGTCATGTTTAAAAACATTTGGATTTGCATTTTCAGGCATACATACCAAAGGGTGAAACACCCCCATTTAGAAATTTATACCCTGACACATTTATTCTTTTTTTTTTTTTTTACAAATTTTTGGTTTTACTGTAAGCCGGCTTAAGCTACTGGCTCGAGGCAGCTGCCTTCCTTTGTCTTCATAAACACCTTCGACCACCACGCCCCCCCCGTTGCCCATATGTGCACAGTCGGTTTGTATCTGCAGCTGTGACCTGGTGATCTTGAATCTGATTGTCCGTGCTGTCTTGCAGGGGTCCCTGCCATGTTCGTGACGGTGTGGGCGACCGTAAGGGCGCTGCTGGCAGACACAGAGTGAGTGATCGGCAAGTCGGCCCCGCCTCAATCGCTTACGGCCAGTCGCCAGTGGATGCAGCAGTCAGTGTGTTTCAACACTGCGAGTGAACCTCCCTAGTTGTAACAATAATGCATGGATTTTGGGATCTCCACTGTCAACATCCCAGTCAGTCCATTAGGTGACATAGGCAGCACCTAGACTGCCTTCTAATGAGGTGCACCGACTCCCAAGTGTGCATTTAAAAAATTATTTTGGGGGAACATGGGTTGAGACTTTTATTTTGATGATTTTGATCATGTCGGCTGCAGTAATGGACAGAACCAAATTACTGTAATGCGAGTCAGAATCACACAGTATTATGTAACTATGAAATAATTTCACATATATAATATATCTCTTTGAGGAAAAAAAATAATTAATCTCAGAATAAACACAGATGTACTGTACAGAGGAGCAAAGAAATTGTTTAAATACAGAAATAAGTTTATCTGCATATTGGGGTGACCTTCAAATAAATTTATGAAATTCCTCCTATGACACATAAAGCGGCCCATTAGTACTGGAATGCTCTGCTTTATTATGATTTAACTGGTATTATTCTGAGGTTACGAGGTGGGCATGACATACAGTTAAAGCGCACAAGGATCCCTTTGAACTGTGTAACAAGAGCAGTTCTGCACTCCCCATCTCTGGGCCTGCAGGGATCACGGCGCTGATAAATGTATGATTTATCCGACCGCAGATGCTGGGATCTGAGCGCAGGCAACCTGAAGTGGATTTTTCAAGTGCCGATCCTGGCGGCCATCGTGGTGAGAAGAGCCGTCGCCGTGACACCGCCGTCGTTTCCGCTGACAGGCGCGGAAATGAAAACATCCACTTTTTTTTTTTTTTGTACAGTCAGCCTTGCCGTTCTCAAAGACTGAGCATACAATGGGTTTTTTTTTTCCATTTTTTATGTTTTTTTTTATGCATTTAGGCTACAGTCTCTACCACACTACTACTTTCCTAAGAGGAACATTAAGATGAGGTTAATGTGGACATGAACGTCCATTAATAAAGTAAATTAGTAACTATACTAGTGAATATATGTATGATATGTAATTACATACAGTACAGGATTGTGCAGAAGCCTTAGACTCTTTGGTTTGTATATTGGCTCAGAAAAAAGCTCATTAAAAGTAAAACTAGTAAAAATGACTTCTGTTCTCCAAAAGGTTGCTGATATCTTGCTGGACGATTCCTCAGGGCCACCTCAGTCGTTCTGTGTATTTGTTCTGTTTCACTATCGGCTCACTTAATTAATTAAATTAGTTAAAAAACAAAAACAATTCAATGAGGTAGCGATTGGTGGAATGAGGTGTGCTAGTGGTCCAGTCAGAAACTTGATGCGTACTTGATGCAATTCCTGGGGCGATTTTAGGACACATTTTGAAACGGCTGACACACTTTAGATGAAGATCATTTAAACGTCGTTCTCTTAGACTGTCTGTGACTTTGGCATGGTTTCGTAGTATTGTGTGTGGTATATACTGTATACATGCAAACACACACACACACACAAAGACAATACAATCTCAGTAATATTACTTGTGCTTCATAGAGTAGGATGATTATGATATCTGTCCGTGTAATATCTGGCTTTAAAGACTTATAAATATACATACTCATGCATATATATATTAAACACTTTATAGATAATGAAAATGGTCGCTCACCCCTGATATGGAGTGACATTTTGTTCATGTTCACCCCCAGGTAAATTTCTTGCTGTTCTTAAACATAATCCGAGTCCTAGCGACAAAATTGCGCGAGACGAATGCGGGTCGCTGTGACACCAGACAGCAGTACAGGTGAGAGGATTTGCATTTCATAATTTTCGTGCCGCGAACCAGAACATCATTCAGCGCGCGATTCTTGGACGGCCTCTGGGCTTAGACCGTCAGCTAGGTGACTGAAATGTAGATGTCGGTTCATTAAGACACATTCATAATGGCTGTGGAAGTCATTACCTGGAACATCTGAATAAAACAAAATACAAGTAGAACATTTTTGCTCGAACCGACCTCTCAACCTAAACGCCAAACATTCCTGCCGTGAATAGAGCGGAATGGGCTTGTTGTGCACTACTGGGTCTGTCCAGAATAGATGGACTCTCTCCAGGCCTAAATTCCATAGTGATCCTTGTTTAACCTGGAACAAATTGCTTTAGCTCCGCGTTAGTTCTGGGGCTCATTGAAGATGTCTATCTGCACATCCACCGACAAAGAGACACGTCCCTCTTCCTTCCGGCCCACAGGAAGCTGCTGAAGTCCACGCTGGTGCTGATGCCTCTGTTTGGGGTGCATTACATCGTCTTCATGGCTATGCCCTATACGGAGGTGTCTGGGGTGCCCTGGCAGATCCAGATGCATTACGAGATGCTTTTCAACTCATTCCAGGTAATTCGAAGACCTTGGTTAATTATCGGGGACCTTCGCGGTTTATATGAAGAACAGACTTTTTTTCTGGAGTGAGCATGTTTGTATGGATAACTAATGTATGTAAAACTAAATGTAATATCGCAGCATGATTTGTCTTGAGTGTGTGTATTAGATATAGGTGATGTACGCATGGTGAAATGTCAAGTAAATTATTAATCCTGCGCATCATATTTTGCATTTAGTTTGGGTAATATTTGTGTTGGGTCATAAATACAACGGCACAGTTAAAGTCTTTTTCACTTTCCATTCACGGATATCTGTCTCTTTTTAAGGGATTCTTTGTGGCGATCATATACTGCTTCTGCAACGGAGAGGTGAGTGCATCAGACAAAATAGCTTCAAGGACAAGGAAGTTTACAGATGGTTCCAGGACAAAATACCTATTTTTATGTTCATATTAGTGCTGATTATATTGATTCATCTGGTATACTGTACTTGTTTTAATTTCCCATACGGTACGAATTTTTCATATACCGTCATACCGTAGCATAGCTGAAACAACAGCTGTACTGCTTCAATGTGCAGCGAATTATGAGATAATCTTTGCCGCTAGACGCACTTTGGATCGGTGTTACAGTCATACCTTCATAACACGAGATCCATCCATGCATCTTCTGTAACCGCGTGTCCTGTTCAGGGTCACGGGGGGGTCTGGAGTCTATCGCGGAGGCTACGGGCTCAAGGCAGCGAATAACCCAGGATGGGGCACCAACCCATCGCGGGGCACACTCACACTCACACACGCCAGTCACTCACACACCAGTCACTCACACAGACACTCCTGTGGGCAATTTGGTAACTTACAGTTAACCTCAGCATTGAAATGGTAAAGTTTACTCCTGGTCCCGGAGGTGTGAGGGCGCAGTGTCCCCCACTGTGTAACCATGCCCCCCCACGTTACACAATAGTGTAGTATGTATATCTACTGCTTTAGTCTGTGCCTGGAAAATTGGATTATATGTAACGTAATTAGGTATGCAATTAAACTCATATTGGTAAAGCGAAATCCCTAACATTTATCACGATAGTAATTATTAAAATCAATCCGATTAAGCAGACATGTCGTTATCAAGCTAAATATATCGTTTTGACCAATTAAACGTATCGCTATCTGTAAACTAGTAAAACTCCAGTGAAACAATTCTTATCAAGCTAAGTACACGGTTATAATCAATAAAACATGTTGCAATCAAGCTGAATATATTTTAATAATCTAAGAAAACGTTGGTTATACTATCAAGCAAAGTGTAAAAGATTTTTATGGAAATTAATAAAAAAGGCACCTTTTAAAAAATATTGGTAAATGTATTTTATTGATATAAATGCTTGCAGCTGCAATAAAGGTGAAAAATGATTTATTAGGTGAAAAGTGATATACCGTGAAATTGCAACGAGCTTAAAAAATACCGTGATACAAATTTTTGGTCATACTGCCCATAACCTATTCATGTATATCATTTCTGATTAAGAAAAATGACACAAAATAAAATTAACAATTAAAAAAACATATCAACTTAAAATGTACAGGCAGAAACTTCTCCTTCTATAGGGAGAGGAGACAGCTGCCTTGGGCCCCTGAATTACCTGCATTGCGTATGAGAAAATCATCAGTTTTCTTGGTAGCGGGGGGCCCCAAGTAACATTTTAATTAGGGCCCCTGAAAAGGTAGAGCCGGCCCTGATCACACTCGCCGCCACGGGTCGTTACGATTCACTACAGCCGTGTTTTTATCATGCTTACACTTCACTAGTGTACTGTTTTACTACAGCCCTGCTCATTGATACTTTCTGTCATGTAATTATGATACGAAA
>JAODKF010000089.1:3327902-3338169 GCA_026779585.1 Mormyrus proboscirostris
TTCGGCATGTTGCCTCCGTCGTACCGCCCGACAGTGATGACGCCTTCGGCATGCTGCCTCCGTCGTACCGCCCGACAGAGATTATACCTTCGGCATGCTGCCTCCATCGTACCACCCGACAGTGATTACGCATTCGGCATGCTGCCTCCGTCGTACCGCCCGACAGAGATTATACCTTCGGCATGCTGCCTCCGTCGTACCGCCCGACAGAGATTATACCTTCGGCATGCTGCCTCCATCGTACCGCCCGACAGTGATTCCGCCTTCGGCATGCTGCCTCCGTCGTACCGCCTGCCCTTTAACGATAGAAAGCCGCTGAGTGTTTATAGTAGGGGTTCTTCTGGCACTTCCAGGCACCAACTGATGCAAAGTAAAAATAAGACATTTGGGGCAATACCCAGCATTCTTAGCTTGCATGGGCAAACTTTATTTACCAAGAAGTTTAGCGGAGTTTGCAAAAACAATATGCATTCAGGGTTCCAGCTGTTGTACTGCAAGCGACTGAAAGTCATAAACACAAAATGAATTCTGCCTATATCTGACCTGCAACACCAACCTACGGCTGTTTCCCTGACTGCTACATCCTGCTCCAATCACAACACACCACTGAAGTGAATCTAAAACCATACACTTTGCACCTTGCATGTTGTTTACACTTTATGTACATTGTTCTGTCTGTTTATACTATATTTAATCTGTACTGGTTTGATTTATCGTATTGTAATGTACCGGTGAGACACCAACTGCCAGAGACAATCTCCTTGTGTGTCACACACACACTTGGCCAATGAACATAATTCTGATTCTGATTTTAGCACAGTATTTGACCTGAAACCTGAATCTTTTTTATTGTTGTTTTATTGTTATTGTGTTTAAATTTTCATCATAATAAGAGATGTAAACACTTTGAACGATACTCATTTCAGTCAATGTGAGTCTTTGTACAGTAGGTGACCTTTAACAGCATCCAGAGGTACATTCCCACATATATTCTGTGGAACGATCACTGACAGGCTGGATAGACCGGAAAAACATTAAAATATGAATCATTTATATATACATTTTAAAGTCCTGTTCTCGCTGGGCTTTTGAATTCAAATGTTTTAGCAAGAGGTATACTGAGGTGAGCTCACACTTTATCCGGTTGACCTAGCCAGTAACCAGCTGGGACCTGCTTCTGTCTCCAGGACCTTTTCAAGGATAGATGAGCTTGTGCATTCAGAAAAGCCTCTTTGCAAGCCGGCATCACGGTGAGCTTTTACTCTTATGCTTGTGACCTTCCTCCCCTGACCTGTTTTACCTGTGAATTCTACACACTATAGTGCTCGTGAATTCCAGGAAGGTGGTTTCCTCAGATAGCTTCATCTGGCACCAACGATCCAGTGTATATATAGAAAACACACGACGAAAAGGAACTCATACCTGCAAAGCTATATAGCTTTTTATAATGGATATAACGGCAACACGTTTATATTAATAGACAATCAAATGAAATATAATAAACGGGGGAATGTAAATAGAAAAATGAAGTAATCTAAAGATCATGTTAGTCATTACTGAAATTTTATAAATGTGGTGTTTCTCATATGCAAAGAATCATTCACACTCAGTAGAATATTATTGCAAGGTATTTGTTTTAGTCGTTCTTGCAAATTTACTTTAGTTTTAATCCAGGGTTTATATCTGTTCTGAAATCACATTTTCCTTTATTTTTAAGTGTGATTACCGGTTCCCTGTGACGTTAACCACAGCAAGATTAATCAAGGTTTGCTTTGAGGGACGCGGCGTCAGGCTGATTTTCTGGTGGGATCTACAGGCCTAAGAATATGATGCGGCATTTCTCAAAAGTGACGATGATTTTCCCAGCACCAAGCAATTATGTACGCAAACATTTAGAAGTGGAATTTAAATTCATATTTTCAGACTTGGAATGTTCTCTACTCCCACCCCACCCCTCTCAGTACTTGAAAGTTACTTTCTTTGAAATTGTCAGTGGTTTTAGTGGATTAGACTCCTCGCGTAGACAATTTCACAGTGAGCTGCAGTTTGACCCCTCAGCTAGACACAGGAACATATTGTCAAGCATTGTTCGTGTCAGAGATGTTGAAAATCCACTCACTTCCTGGCAACGAATGCTACGTTAGCGTCATGCGTAATCCTCAGGTTGCGTTTGTCTCTCTGCAGAATGCCTTCGCACAGCCAGAAGCAGCCACAGATGTTAGTATGCCCCTCACACACCCCATGGGGGGTGAATACAGAGTGCAAACAGCCACGAAGCTGTGATCCTGAAGGGATCCTGGTGGTGAGTATTCCAAGGGATATGCAGCCTCATTGATAACTCAAGGCACCTCAGTAGAGGCGTTTGTTTTGATGCTAATGATGTAGTGCAGCATCAAACGTAATCCGTGGCTGTCAGGAAGTTAGATGCCGCTCTCCGATCAGCTTGGGCGTGATCTAGTCACTGGAGAGGGTGACTCTGTGGAAGCCTTTTCAGCTTTCCTTTGAGCGTATTGATTTACATGCAGAGCATTCTGGGATATATGGACATTGTGGGTGTGGGCGAGTGTCTAGACATCCCGGGCCCCCCGAGACAATGTCATCTTCGGGCCCCTGCTCCCGTCGGCACTTTCAGTCGCTCAGTTGATTTTGCAAAGTTGGGGGAAGTTTGTGGCCCCTACAAGGTGCAGGGCCCCCAGAATTTGTCATGGTATCCAAGGCCCTCTGACACCACTGTGTCGGTGCATACTGGACTACATTGCCAAAATGGAGAGTCCCGTTTTGCAACATTAAGTAGTATCTTATCTAACACTTAAGATCGATCATTAATTAGCGAGCGTTTCTAGAATCCCCACGTAACTAAAGGAGTTCGTAATCTTGCTCGTAAATGTACGAGTGCTCTGAGTCAATGCTGATGGTGATATAATAACAATTAGGTCAATGATGCAATAGAAAATTATAATGCAGGCTATAAATGCAGAAGGCAAAATCACAGTTTAAATTTGAATATAAGGAAATTAAATTAAAATAGAATTAACTGAAGTTCACATGCATAGTGTAGGTACAGCTTAAATATTTCAGTATGAATTACACAGCATGTTAATATAAACAGCATAGACTGAATACTACCTCCAATACTGCCCACAATCGCAAAAATGTATGGCAGCAACAAGTTCCGTTGCCACATTTGATGCTTAACCCACAGAATAAATAATGTAAGAGTTAATTTGTTTGGACCATTGTGGAAAGTAACTGAAGAGAAGCTACTGTAGACTCTTCACAAATGATAACACACATAAACAGTTAAATATGTAGCAATAATATATATATATCAGCGTTAGACCCTTCTCCCTGGAGCATGACCTGTAAGACAATATAGATATAATTGTCCGTTTATGGTGCCATTTAGTTTGATTTGCTGGTCTTCTAAAAAGCCTTTTGTCTGAACTGCCTTATCCGGATCCTATTTGATGCAGGGAAAGCAAAGAAGAGCCGTAATGGGATAGTAAATCATTCCCACTAAACCTTTCCCCCTCAATCATTACCTTTCTTGCCTAATTAAGAGTTAACGACATTGAAACTATATAATTTACGTCCAGGAAAATGAAGAATACAGTTATAGAAAAGAGTAAAGAAGGGATTAGAAGCAAGGGAACATTCACATGCTCTTTGTTGCTGTAACAGAGCTTCTAACAGGAAGTGAAATGGAGATTACATTGGGAACTGCACACGGCCTCTCTGGTCCGTAATCCTACGGTGTACGGCTGTCGGCACGGCAATGGGGAGGGACAAAGCACAGCGGAGCGGAAGAAAGAGTGCCGTCCAGCGTAGCAGAGCTAGAGGCGGAAGTCGGCTCGTCCATCCAGCCAAAGGGCTGTCAGTCCCCAGATGTTCAGAGGGACTTCGGGAAGCAGAGGGTGTGGTAGGATGGAATAGAGGGAGAGAGAGAGGGACCAAGAAAAGGACACAAAAGGTCAGGTTTAAGGACACTATGCGCTAGCTAAAAAAGGGCATAATTTCTGCTGTTTCTGTATCTAGTGACTGTAGATTTGATTACACTGCATTGTTCCCTCCTACTTTTACTTTGTTAGAGCCTTGATACTTGTCATTTGATTATCGGCCGTTTCGTTTTCTGTGACTGACATAATGTGATTTGTTTGTACTACTTTGCCCAGAAGGACCAGGGAGATGGAGGTTTCAGTACACATGCTTGGCCAGCATGAGCTCTGGACCCTTCCAGAAACGCCGGTCAGGATAAGTGGGTGGCGAATGGATGTGAAGTAAAATATCAAGTAGTAGATGAAGACAGGAGGCCCGGGGATGACTTCTGGTCTGTGGGAGGTGGTACTGTATGCTCTGATACACTACTGATGTTATGGTACAGTATAGCTGTCCAAGTAGCCCTTCAATACCTCAAATGACCACAATTTCATTAGGGATGCAATCTCACCTAATGTATTTCCTGCATTTGTATTTAGTAGTACTTTATCATAATTATTTGCTTTTATCAAGGCCCAGTTTCAAAGCACAGATAATCAGCTAGAGCCCGAATGAATTAGTCTGGTTTGTACTTTTCAGTTTGCTTTTGAATAAATAGATTTGTGATAGCATACACAAAACAGCAGGACTGTGTAATTCTACTCTTTGAAATGCAATAAACAAAACTTACCCATGTTAGAATTAGGTGATTAGTGGTCATTGTCAACACAGCACAACAATGAAATGTATCCTCTGCATTTAACCCATATGTGACTTTCATGACATAGCAGGGGGCAGCTAATTCAGCTGCCCGGGTAGCAGTATTTGGGGACGGTACCTTGCTCAGGGTACCTCAGTGGTAACTTGCTGGTGGGGGATTCGATCCTGCAATCTTTCGATTACAAGTGGACTTCTCTAACCATCGAGCCACCACTGCCCATTCTGATCGCTCACAAATAATGGTCGTCAGAATTATTTTTTGCATTGTTAGTAACCAATTCAGTGGTCCCTGACTTCAAAATATGAATTTTCTGGATAGACCCTGCCAGTGGTTTTTGAACCTGATAAATGCTGCTGTTTCATGAAATTTGCTTAGGATTTACACATATTTAAAATCCCTGGATTTACAGTACACATATTTAGAGAACTTGGGGACTGAAAAGTAATTCCAGAGCCATAAGGAGCGTGATGTCATTATGTGCCAGTGATTGAAATAAAGCATCTCTAACACCTGCTTTGCTAACAGCCGTAATTACACAGCACATCCTCATTAAAGTAATTACCTGTTCTACTTTCATCAGTGAGCCATGACATACTTCACAGGCAGAGGAGAGTCATACAATGTAAGAAGAAACCTTTTATTTCTGTTCGTCGTTGGCCGCTTACCTCCAGGCATCTCTGTGAGCTCATTAAGCGGAGGCACCGTCTCTAAAGTGTCAGCATATACCTTCGCTGCCTGCCTTTGGGCGTGCCTTGCCTCGATCTCTTTCTTGGTCCTGGGGATCCGGCATTTGAAGATGCAGCAAAGCGTTATCACTGAGGACAGACGTGGCAGGGCGATATCAATTTGAATTTTTCATTTGGGTTTTGTTTTTTTGTAACAAAACAGAAGTCCGGTAGATTAACTGATTTAGCCAACATCGAGGCCATGACATGTATTTAACAATACTACCAAAAAAAAACTGATGCTATATATTCATTAATTGCACCAATAACATTACCAATTTATATTTTTATCTTATCTGTAGTATGACAGTATTCTATTTTTCTGGATATTTTATTTACGTGCTGTGTGCTCTTTAAATTTGTTTGCACCACACCTACTTGTCTGCAGGGGGTCTTCTTACAGATTTCTTGCCCCATGAAAGTGTATCATATTGGGTCCCGAACCCACACCAGTTGTATCACGTTCCAGATTTTTTAGGCCGCTTTGGAATCATTCTTCATACATCATTCATACATCTATGTGTGCTGTCTTCACAACTTGTCTCTTTGGCACGAAATGCATGTTCGTCCGTGTCTGTTCTTGCTACTCTCCGTACCAGAATTCCCCCCTGGGATCACTTAAGTCCATCTTAGTCTTAGACATCGACAAGCAAAAAAACTGCTGGGGCTGTTGCCTACGTTTATTATTCAAATCATAAACATTATTTCACTGAAAATTCAATCAAACTGGTTAATGGGCAACCCTTCGATATCACATTGACCTGTGACCTAACCTTCAATAAGCAAACACGATTAACATTACTGCTAGTATTATTAGGATATATGGGTCCAATATTTTTTGTGTTATTTATTACCAAATCTATTTGAAAGTCATATTATATAAACTGACTTGCCCTCATTGAATTACAAGATTCAAGGTAATCCTAGTATATACCTCTAACAGTATATAGTTCTTGTATCTAAACTAACATATTTATTCATGTAATGCTTTGAAATATGTTCAGAAGGCTGTTACTTACCTATCGCCAGAATAAACATGGAAAAAACCCCAATGACCTGCCATAGCCGCAGGCCCCAGAAAACGACGGTTTCTGAAGTGATGGGGTCCGGCTTCTTCGGAGGCGCGGTGCTGAAGAGCTAAGAAACACGCTGAGGTCAGCGAGTCGCCTTGCGAAGCTCTCGCAGCCGCAGCAGCGTAATTTGGACAAATAGCCGCGCTTTAAACGTTAAAGCTTGCTATTTGTGTTCATCCCTCTCACTGAAGCGAGATCTCGGGACCCAAACGTTAGGCTGTGGTGCTGAGTGGAACCGCTTGTGATACACATGCACACTGATTTATCATTTACTATACAGTGCTGTGCAAAAGTTTTAGGCAACTAAAGGAATGTTTAAATGATCTTCATGTTGATGAGAAACTACGCTGTAGTTATATTTTTTGAGTTGACCACTAGCTCACCTCATAGAGTTAATCGATATCTCATTGACAACTAAATTAATTAATTAAGCTAGCTGGTAGAGAAATTTAATAAATACATGGAATGGCTGTGGTGCCCCTGAGGAGAGGTTTGGGAACTGAAGCGGTGTTCATCTAGCCGTCCAACTAGTTACCAGTAATTTCTTGGAGAACAGGAGAAATTCTTACTAGTTTTTGCGTTACTCTTAATTTGCATGTATGTTCTAAAGCTAAATTCAGTTTTTTTGTTCTAAGCAAAAGTCCACTTACTACTAAGACATTTGCACTGCACCGTGTCCTTCTAAAATCGAGTCGTTGGCTTTAAGTTCAAGATAAACTTAATAGATATGAGTTGACTGACATAATGGAAGCTCTCATATTCTAAGGCCCTGACGTGTGAAAATAAGATATCAAAATTCCCAGTCAACACAATCCTGGTGAATTTCAGCGCTATCTTTAAAATGACTGGAACCTGTCTGTGAAACCGGGGATCGACTCCTATGCAGGTAGAAGGAGTCTGAACGCAAAAGCTAATCCATTGTGTGCTGTGTTGCCTTAGATAAGGGACACTGACTGCACTAATTCCCCCCCCCCCCACACACCACCAAATCTACTAACCAACATTCTGTCATGTCTCGCTTCTGATCGATGTCACTTGGCCTAATAAGAGACTCGGATCGACATCCTCTGTGAGCTGCCGCTACTTTTGCAGAAACTGCGATATGAACCACATTTCTATTACGGATTTTACAGGCGTTTTGGTTGCATTGATCAACATAACTGAGCCGAAATGAGCAGAGTGAACTTCAGTCAATATCTGGATGATGTTTTGTCCCCATTCAGATGGCCCTTTGTATAGATACCATGCAACATTTGTGATTCATGGCATTGTACAATATTTACATATTATACATTCTCTTACATTGTTATATGTGCTATCACACTATTAAATATAAGTTTTCTAAAGGGAAACACGTGACCATGGCGAGACCGTCTAAGTCAGCTGCCCCAAACTAAACTTGCAAGCTGATCTATGAAAGATTCCGCGTCTTTCCTCAAAAACAAGACTTCAGGAGGCCGCATTATTTCATTTAAAGCAAAAAGGAAAGTATGCACTTCCAACATCACCCCCATGAGATATTCAAAAATGAACACAAAAAACTCAAAAAAAAAAAAAAAGGAACGAAAACCTCCACAGCCTTTGCCACGTCGTTTACATCCACCCCGTCTTTCGAGAAGATTCCCAGAGAGAGAACTTACTGCTCAGTCACGCACGATTAGCAAAATGAAATGAACCTGAAATTGGCACCAGGGAGTTTCCATTTCAGCAAAATAACTCCATCGCCATTGACTTTTCAATTATATGCGAGACGACAGACAGGCAAGCTTTTCCCGCATCGAGGAAGCGTCCGGAGATAAACGGCTGCTTTCCGGACATTACGCTTAAGTTTGTCGTATTTGGACTAAGGGGCTACATTCCGAAGCAACGAGGTAGCAGAACCTACAAATTAAAGCTCTGCTTTCAAGCCACTTCTGCGTAAACAAGTCTAATTGTGTTGCAAACAGTAACTGTTTATGTACTTTGGATAATTCTTAGCCAGCCCCAAAGCAAGTTTGCATACATTACAAAAAAGATGTGGTACATGGCTTTGAACTGGAAGTAAAAAAAAATTTAAAAGAATAAAAGTCTAAAAAGATTTTGTGTTCACATACGGCCCAGAGCATCGACAGCTCAGCCATAAATGCCATTTCGCCATACTGTCTGTCATACTAGTGTCCTCATTATAATTTTTAAATGAAGAACGTCCAAAATTTTTGTTTCCAATATAAACCATGTCAGTGCTGTGCAGCCAATTTAATCACAATAAAAGTAAATAGAAAAATATATATTCCGGTTTTCGGAAACCTTTATGACCGATTCAGCTTTATTTATTTGAACTCCTAGCCATCTGAAAAGCAATTTAAATAATTTCCAATATCCATCCCCTCAATGTGACTTTCTAATCTTGTTCGCACAGGCTTGAATGAAACCTTTTCTTTTTTTGCCTCTTCTTTTAAACTTGACATCTTTTAGCTATGATTCACGCGCTTTTGTGGCTCATCCATGTTGTTTCTGCTATCCGTTACAACAAGACACGGCTTCCTTCCTAAGCAAGCAGAATTTCCCCTTCTCAGCATTTGCCAGACCTCTAGCACTTACTGAGACGCTCCTAGAGGCCCGACTGAAATATTGACTCATGTATAAAATAGTTTACTCTCGGATTCATGCACAATCACACTGCGGAGTCATTGCTTGTTTCGCGCAATGGGAACGAAGTAACGGCTTCTCTGTAAAGGTGGAAAGTACATTTGTCCCTGTGTTTAAGTGCCTACGGTAACCGGGACCATCTTAAAGAGGCTGTGCACCCAGCTGTCGGTAACCTGATGACTCCCGGCCCTCGGTGACAATGACGAGCTCCCGCTTACCTCTGGGTCCGGGGTCTGAGGCGCTGTGCCGCGCACACAGAAGGATAGAAACACCGCCAGCCATCCCAGAGCCGGCCTCTGCGGCTCCCCCCTCAGCATTTCCTCCCCGGCTGTCCGCCGGACATGGACACCTGCCCCCCTGCTCTGTTTGTGCCCGTCCACCGAGCTGCGCACCGCACCCAGCCCCGGGGGCTGGCCCGTCCGTAAGAGCCCATTAATTAATCAGCAAGGCCGGTGTCACTTACTCTGCCAGCCTCTTTCCCAGGCTCCTATGGCTGGGTGGGGGGGGGGGTGGGCTGGGAACTGTATGCAAAGGGCCAATTTTGGGGTAGAGCAGGAGTGGGGACAGGAACACTGTCACATCCAGCTCATCAGCAGCACCACAACTGCATTATGTGGACAAAAGTGTTGGGACACCAGCCATACCAATGTCTCACTCTGAACCATAGTGTATTAATATGAAGCTGGTTAACCCTTAGTTGCTATAGTCACCTGTACTCTTCTAGGAAGGCTTCCCATTAGATGATGGAACTTTGCTGGTGGGATTTGCTGCCATTCAGGTTGGGTATTGATGTTGGATGATCTCCGAGCTCGTGTGGCCGACCACGTCGCAGCTGAGGTTCATAATCACTTCACTCGCGGTTCACCAGGCCAGCTCTAGCAGGGCAGAAATGTGGAGATCCGACTTGCTGGAAAGGTGTCTAATGGCGACCGATGATGGCGCTACGCTAAGCTGCCATTGGTTGATGCTGGAGATTACATGGCTGTGTGCTTAATCATACACCTATATGCCAGCATTAGGTGCGGCCTATGTGGCTAATTCCTGTAATTACTATAGGCATCCCAGTACTTTTGTTCATACATTGTATGTAAATCTCCTCAGTGTCCCCAGCTATACTAGCTAAACACAATACGTAGCAATAATAT
>JAODKF010000089.1:3351801-3378092 GCA_026779585.1 Mormyrus proboscirostris
GGTTTTGGTGGCAGTGGGAAAGCACCATAAGACTGTTGCTATGAAGCCACTCAACAGGCCTGGAACAGGAGCACCGTGAGAGGGTTAGGATTAGGGCAAAGAGAAGCTCGGTAAGTCGCATATAATGCAATAATATAATACCTCGCATTGGAGCAGCGTGAGCTGAGCGTGTTTTCTATCGGCGCATCTGCAGGTGTGGTCGTTCTCCGTCGATTAGACGGCGCATTTTGGCGCGTCGGGGGTGTGACCAGGACGTGACATGAATATTAATGCATGGCCCATATATCTTTGAATCTTATGAGAAATATCCCATATTCCCCAGGACGACGGTCACCTATTATCGCATTATGGGGCACATGAAGCCTCAGCCACCATTGGCTGAAATAAAACTGTTCCTCCATTGTCCCTATATGAGTCCACAGTGATGCTACAAAAGTAAGCATTTCCTCCACCGTCCCATAATTCCCAATTTTATGGAAAACGATAAAAATAGCTAGTGAAGTATGTGGATTTAATTGTTTTACATTCAACTTGTCTTATATTAGTTTTAACCATATCTATCAAATCCCTTATGAATGGTTTTCATTTCATTCTTAAATTCATCCTCTCCTTAAACTCCCTCCCCTACCCCCAAGGAAAAAAAAAAAAAAGAAAATTTCCACTGCTAAGACTTAAACGTAGCTTTTCTGAGCCTCCAGAATTTATAAGCGAGAAGCTCTTTGCATCGTTTCTACAAAAAAGCAATCATTTCATACAGGAAAAGGATATTTGCAAGTGCATATGAAAGTTTGCAAACAGCAGACGAAATACACCAGGGGACTTCGCACTGGCGAGACGAACAAGACGCTGGTTCTCTGTGAGGACTAATCCGTTCCACTCTGTAGCTGCAGCTTAGCTTGAAATCTCTTCTACCGCTCTGTGCTGTGTAAAGTCACACAGTAGTCCGTAACTTTTTAATAAGCATTTAAACAAAGCAAAAGGCTACAAAATTTAGCGTGTCCTCAACCGCTGGCAGCTCTGTCATCTGCTAAGAATGTGCCCGTCTCAAATGACACTTTCCGATTTGTCTTTCTTACACGCTTCTTAATGCTCACAGATGACCAGCCTCTTACTTCTGCAGCCCGCAGTTCTCTCCTGGAATAGTAGATTACTTCCGTTCCTCCAGTTGCCTTTGAAGTGGTTTATCTGCCGGCTTGTTGAATGTCACATCCCTCATTGGTTGCACGTTGTTCCCCTGCTAACACGGCGTATCCTTGACATTTACATTTTGGTTTCTCTTAATAAAACACCATGCCTGAATATTAAACTAATGTACATACCCTCCAGATTTTTACTTGCTTATGATAATACCACAGCAGCACCTATCAAAACACGAGAAAGCAGGTTGCTGGTTAATGAGAACACTGGATCCACATACTGCTTGTCCTTAGAACTAGTCATTAAACTAATGGGCAGTGCATGATTTCCTCTCCACGCCAGTGATTTCAGTGGCTGGTAGCTGGTTTTCAGACAGCAAACTCTGCTTTTTCATCTCCAGGGTCAGAGCAAAACTCAACAGCAATAAATCAACGTTAAACAAGGAACAAAAAAAAGCTACATCAGCAATCAATCAGATTTGAGACAGAAAACCAGTGCAGTCTGTCAGTTGTCAGCATTAGTCTTTGCTAGTGTCATGAATGACACCGTATTGTTAAACCCCACTAATTCGGACCATACAATGACCCAGTCGCAAATGATGAAGCTTTTATTTTATAAGCGCTGTTATTTTCCATCAATTTTCATTGGCAAAACTCAGTCCTGCCAGATGAACTGGCGGCAATTAGCACTGATAAAGTGATTAAAGCATTAGGCACAATAACAAACGCTGGTTGTTGCCATGACAGAATTAAGATCTTAAAGATGCAGACTAGAAATGTTTTGGCCCTTGTCGTACTTGGTTGCACTGTTTGTTTTGGGACTTACGGAAGCAGCGAACCGTGAAATTAACATCCTTGAGGCTCCGGGGATTTTCTTTATATTTAGAATATATGACGCTGAATAAAATAGCCCATGTTTCTTGCTCCAAGCAGCTAACAAATGTGTAGTGCACTTGTTATCTTGTTTCAGCAGTTGCAGTTTTGAAGGTATGTTTAAATATTTATGTGTAATATGTAGGATCAGTCTTGGCTTTCAGAAGACCTTCAGTCCTTCTTCAGATGTTGTCGTGTAAGTTCTGAACTGTGTGGTGGGGTATAGGGCCATTATTTTGGGAGACAGTCATCCACTTCGATGAGAGGTGAAACCTTGTTCACACACTGAACATCAGAGCTTCCCATAAAGGTTCACTGATGTGTAGACCTGCATCATCCTGGTGTTCAGAAGACCATCTTGACTTTGTTTAGCAATGTGCTTGAGGGTGTTATCGCCATGATTTATGAGAACCTCATGAGAGAACATAGCGTACAGCCAGTCTTCCAAAACAGCTTCATGTTCCTTGGATGTCACATGACCTTTCAGAGCAATCGTGAGTCATAATGATTCCCATAAGAAGAACGGCCATCCAGCAAAGCATTGTGAGCTGAAAGCATCCTTAAATGGGTTTGAATGAAATTTAAACCCATCCAAATGTAGGACAAATGGCGAACGAACGACTCATCAGACTGCGTTGCTGTTTTCTGGCAGTGTGCAGGTAGCATCCTCCTTACACCAGGTCATGTCTCTTTCTCAGTTGGTCTTGACCCAGGTGGCTTCCAAAGCAGAAGCCCTGTCATCACTCCTGGTTCTGCAGAGCTCACAGCATATGGTTTTAGTCGAGTCTGAGTCGCCGCAATACTGATTCTTCTTTAGCCCATAATTTGGTGGTGTTTTGTTCCCCAAATTATCGCCAGTGTCTGTTCCGTCGGACGCATTCTGCTAATTGGTATTCCACCTAAGCATGACTCACCTTTGCAACCATGCCTGCGACTGATAGTGTTTTTCGCCACAACCCTTGTGAGCGTGTTTTTGCATATCCTCCCAATATGCGAATCCCGCTGTTCCGTAAAGAGGACGGTTAGCTTTAGTATGACAACGCACATGAGGGTGTGTGACCTTCCCGTCAAATCGGAATTTTAATCAACGTTTAGAAACCTTCTTTTTTCCCCCTGAGATCTCAGGAGGATATTAAAAATCTCGGAGGAATGAAACTGACATTAGCATTTAATATTTTGAACTATGAAATATAATAATTTAACATGACATTATACCCTAAGAATCTAGGCAAAAGTCATCAAAAACGGTAGAAATTCAGATATTGCCAAATGCATACTTTTCCGAGGAGTTCCTGATTAACAGCAAACATGACACAACCTGTGTGCTGTACATTTTCTGTTTACAGAAATGCTGAACCCCCCCCCCCCTCCCCCCACGTTCCACTGATTGCAGAAATTAAGTATTTCATCACTTTTAATCATATTGCATGTTTGCAGAAAGTTGGGCGCTGAAAGATTTAAATTTATTCGGAGAAATCCCTCATCTGGGTGCATGGCTGTGCTTTTGAAAACATCATGTACGCAAATGGACTCACCTGTTTGCCATTTGGGCTTGAATGAAGCCTCTCTCTCCACCTCATTGGTAGGGCGAAGTCAGAACCAGTCCTTGCTTGTTCCGTTTATCCAGAAAGTAAAGTAAACAGTCCGGGAGAAAGATGAATCTCCATGAATATGCTTTTAATTCAGCCTGAAATTATCCTGAAAGTGAATACTTTTATGTACTTTGTTTAATGTAACGTGACCTTGAATGTTGTAATGTGACCTTGAATGTTGTGATCCTTTCTCTTCTGCTTTTTTGGGGTTTTGGGTTTGTTATCTTCTGTTGTAATTTAGTGCAGGTCAGCATATTTAACCTGGTCAGCTCATCTAACGCGACAGACCCTTTTATGACTATTACTATTGACATGGACACATTTGCATTGACACTCACATTGTCAGCAGCAGGTCACATTGCATTTCCATTGTATTCAGAGCGGCGTATGAAGCTACGATCGAACTATCCACAAAGAGCATGGGTAATGTTTTTTTGAAGAGGGCTTTCCACCTATCACAACTCCATCTTCTCAAGAACATTTGCTAGGTGATTTGATCACTTTGTTGTGATGGGCTTGAGGTCTGAAATTCAGCAGGACTTCTGGATGACAGACCAGTAAGCTAATGAGACACAGCTAACACCTGTCAAACTGGTACAAACCAATGGGAATGTGTATGCAAGACACACAGCACGTTATTCGCTACTATACTAATATGCTCATTTTATCATTTACATAAATAAATTTTCATTTAATTGTGTTAATACTAGTGTTAATATAACTAGCAGATAGCAATTTTCTGAATCATAATCTTTAATTTATGCTCCATTTTCCATAAATTATCCTGTCAAGCATTTTAGGTGCGAATAGGGTTGGTGTCAAGAGACACAGGCGACGGCAATACGGGCGCCCTGGGTGATATGCCGCTCCATCACAGCACACACCCACCTTGTGTCTCGTTAATTTGCGGAATAGATTAGTGAAAGGTGTGGCAAAATGGTCTTAATCATGAGAGGAACGTGGCGATCAAACGCGTCGTGACCGAGAAACAAATTCAACCTGCGGAGCTATATGTTACCTATTCATTTAAGTTCTGAAGAAATTAAGCCTGGATTTACAGTATAGGTCACTGTTTTGTGAAAATAAGTACATTATTTCCAGTATAGACATGCAAGTCCCCCTGAATCTCAAAATTTGAATTAAATGGAGTCATTAGTCACATCGCTGAATGTGATGAGAAGCTGTGTGATATGCAATATAGCTCAACTGCTCCACCGTGTGTAGTAAAATGGAACAGCCTGTACTTGATTTATACGCATTTCAGTTAGCTGCTCTGAAAACCAGTAATAAACTAATAAGAGGAACACACGAGTATTTAAGCACTTCCGTGGCTTTTTTTGTCTCAAACATCTTCTATGCTGCCTCACCTTTATCATATAAGCAATACAAGATTAACTTTGTTGAACTCCATGAAGGATAATTCCAGTGTCACCCGCAGCAGTTCTAGACAGGATTAGACGATACACATAACATTATGAATATTTTGACAGGATTATTTAATAAACATAATAGATCCAAGGATGAACAGGGGTGTTTGAGCTTAAATGCTGATATTTGTTCATTTCAAATGCACATTACTGGAGAGAAGTCTTCTCCTTCTAATTAAAATAATAAAAGGAAAATTAGAAGTAAATCTTTGATGGGAAAATGATGGGTTTAAGAGAGAAGTGTACTACTCTATAAAAACAAAACTATATTATCTACATGAAATTATTGCTCTTTATGATGTAAGTGTAAACATTGCATGTTTTATTGGTCCGTTGTGGAGAAAATCGATTAATTAAATTGGACTGTATTCTACATTTAATGCACACAGGGCTGGATTTGCCTTTTCGGGGCCCCAGGCAAAGCTTTACTTGAAAAGCCCCCCAACCAAGAAAACTGACTATCATTTCACTTCGCCCACAATGCAGGAAACTCAGGGGTCCTCGGGATCTGCCTTTAGTGAAAGAGTGACCATGTTTCTGCCCGCACATAAACATTTTAAGCTTATTGATATTGATGTATATGGTTTTACTCTTACAATAATTTTGATAATTTTTGTGGAATTATTCTCACTTATAAATCATAGGAATAAAGGAATATGGGTTCTATTTTTCAAGAAAGTAAATGAGGAACTACATCAGGTGAAGTATATTTCACGTTTCCCTTTAAGACCCCTCATGAAAATCAGTTACAGATACGACGGTCTTAAAAAAAAAAAAAAATATTCTGCACCAATTGTCCATGCTGAACTGAAGTGTTTGTCAATGTGAAGGGCCATCCTGGATGCAACCCCCAGAATACACAGAAAGTAACCTTTTTATCAAAGGTGACAGTTCCTGGCCCACTGACCACTTAGGAAATTGCAGGTCTCGGCTGTGACTGGTCTTACCTAGCAGCGACAGTCAAATCTGCCTCGTCCAAACTGTACCCTGTCAGTCACAGACAGCTTGCACAGCACACAAGGGGAGGTTAACATAAAAAAAAAAAAAACGGTGCATTTCATTTTATCCTTCAGCTATTTCACACAGGCCGTTATTTGTTCCATAGCGCATAAAGGCTTGTTTGATCACTTCCAGCGCCTGGTATTTTTGTCTTCTGGTGCTTTCTCGTTCAGTTCGGGTTGGACCTGCTTGGTGTCCCTGAGGGTTCTGGGCGAAATAGTGCGGTATTTCAGACCAGACACTAAGTCAGCCATGGGCTTAAATTAAGCGTGATGAGGAATAGCAGGGAGCAGTGGTGAGTGTGTATGCGTGTGTCAGAGGCATCAGAGTAAAAAGACTCTGCTAAATCCCTTCGGCCTAAGCAGGAAGAAAACGGCTTTTATATAGGCATGCCGTAAATGTGGCGACTCGCTTCTGGGTACAGCGGAGAGATGGCCGCGATGGCAGAGAAGCCTTCACGCTTAGATGTATGGGCTTGGCAAACTTCATGGAAGTTCCACGGTCTGAAGGACGGCTTGTTTCATTGAACCACCGTTCATTAGCTCTTACTATTCTTGCACTGTTGGGCAGTCAGAGTCAAGAAAAAAAAACAAGAAAAACCTACCATCAACCGCCGGATCCGTGTTTAACTTCAGAGGCTTTTTATTTGTATTGGATCTATGCGCCACACGTGTTATTATTTTGTCTGTCAAAAAGAGATGCAGTCAAGCGAAGCAGATTTTCCCCACAGGTGGAATCAAACCAACTATAGAACCCTTTGATTCTATGGTAACATAATTCATGTATGGTATTTCGAGGAGTTTAATAATAACTGAAACAAACCAGTGTCGGACCGCCAAGTCAATGAGGCGCGGGCAGACACTGTGAGGAATGTTGAATCAGCATCTCCTACAGGTGTGTTGGGGGCTTGCGGTCACGGCAACTAATGTGTAATAAATGTGAAGCTAACTGTCTTGCACATCTGCCCCTTGTGGCTCACAGCCACATGCTCTCTGGGCTACGTGGGGGGGGGGAGGCTTTCTGAGGGCGTGTATAACACTATTAAGATCTTTTCCATACAAGATAATCTCCCTACATCCTAGGATTTAAAAATGAATTTGGGGCTGTTTTTCTTTTTTAGCAACTAATTTTTTCGCGTAACACAAACACACTAAAATATGAAATACATAAACATTTAAGACACGCCCATTCATATTGTGGTTTTGATTCGAAAACCAGTCTCTCACCAACTGGAATTATTTCTACAGTCATGCCGAATTCGAGAAATTACACAACCGGGTACCAATTTTAATCTGAACTGAGCATACGTTTGAGTGAGTAAAGGATACAAACTGAATTCACATTTATATACAGTAGTCCAGATGTGACCAGTGAATAAAAGATTCAGAATTAATTGCAGAGAGAAGCATTGTGAACGTGTCTGCATTTAGATGCCCGGGTCCTCGACAGGTAGTGAATTTCAAAGAGGGCCTTTGAAATACTAAAAAAACACGTCGCTTATTTGAACAAGCTTCGGCAAACCGAGAGCTTGGGTTGAATTTAATGGCTGATTTCATCTCGCATGCTTTGCCAGGTGAGACAAAAAGCCAGAGCATCCAGGGATCAGCTAGAGCATACCAGAAAAGTTCTTCTTGGGTGCCTGGATGGGGCAGTTAGCTAGCGCTCTGCACGTCTTGCTTGTGCTGCCTTAGCGCCTGTGAGAAGATGTGCTTGACCTGGTCCATCATGTCGCTGTAGTGCCTCAGGTCATCCTCCTTGGCCTGCTGCAGGCTCCTGAGTGCGGCCCTCAGCCTCTCGCACTCCTCCTGCTGGGCGGCCAGCCTGCGGTGGAGGACGGACAGCCGCTCACCATCCCGTTGCCTTGTCTTAAGGCGGGACCTACTCTTATTCCTCCCAAACTCTCCTTTGTTTGATCTCCTCCCCAAAACCACCGTATCAATCCATAACGCAAGTTATACCCATTTTGGCTCATTATATGGGAAGAAGCACCTTGCAAAGTAATGGAATACAGTGGACTCACTTGGGACTTTAGGGCACTCGATAAAGAAGACAGTGGACTCACTTGGGACTTTAGGGCACTCACTAAAGAATACAGTGGACTCACTTGGGACTTTAGGGCACTCACTAAAGAAGACAGTGGACTCACTTGGGACCTTAGGGCACTAGCTAAAGAAGACCGTCGACTAACTTGGGACCTTAGGGCACTCAATAAAGCTAAAGAACAGCTACCCACTTTGCACCATATGCAAAAAACTAATTGTTGCACTATTTTTCAGAATTATCTATTGTCTTTTGTCACTAATATTATGTATGATTCTTGCACTGAATGAGCCTGCTGCCACATTTTGTAGTGCATGTGCATAATGACCGTAAAGTTGACTTTGACTACAGTAATTGCTGGTTATTTTCTGGATTGTTGTTAGTGACCCTGAACCCCGGGGGTGAAGCCTTTCCAGACACTGAAACTCAACTGGTTAAACGTACGCCAGCACAATGCTGCGTGTCTGCCGCACTCACTTGGCATTCAGTTCCTCGAGCTGAACTTCTGCGGCGACGCCTGAGGGATTTTTTACAGAGCGGTCGACCTGACTGGGGAGGAGAGCCGTGCAGCTGCTGGAGACGCCTGTGTGGGGAATACCAGGGACGTTAAATAAGGGGCCAGCTGTGGGGTACCCACCCTTACCCTTTGCCCAGGCGGTGCCCGCCTCGCACCCGTCCTGGCCCTCCTGCCGCCTCTCGGGCTGGCCCCCTTGCCCAGATCCAGCCTGGCCTTCTCCAGTAGCTGCTCTAGGTTCACCGCCCTCCGACGCTCCGCCTGGAGCTTCTGTTCGGCCTCTGCGGCCTTCCCTGCGGCGGCCTGCTCCCTGTGAAGCCGAACACGTCTGCCGTTAGCAGCGTGAACGGGAGAAACCCGTGACAGCAGAGGGCGCTGTCGCACCTGGCCTGCTGGACCTTCATCAGCTCCAGCAGCCGGTCCCGCTCCACGCCGGCCGCCTGGTACAGGGCCCGGTACTCGCTACATCGGGCTTGCAGGGATGGCAGCTCGTCGGTGCCACAGCTGCATAAACGGGAGATGCGGCCTGCGTGTTACACTGTGCTCCCCTGCACCAGGCAGTGCAGTGAAACTGAAACAGAAGAGCCTCTTTACTGCTTCAGACAGCAAAACTAAAAACCATTTAAATATCTATCTGTAAATGACCTTAAGGTCACTGAGCTGTTTTAGGCAAAGGGCCAAGGTGGCCCAGTGATACCAGAGAGCGTGAATCTTGATGGGGGGGGGCCTTACCCAGCTGTCAAACCGCTTCCCAAAACAGGCCCCGTTTCTGCTGATTTCACCAGTCTGTGCCCAAGTTTGGAGGCTGTTCTGCAAGTTTAGGAAACATCCAATACATCAAGGGGACAAAGCCGAGATGCGTGAGAACGACACACAAAATGCAAGGGCTGAGGCTCCTTTCCTGTTATTTGCTAGGAGGAGTTCTGCAGCCAACGATGTCTAAAAGCTGCAGAGCGCAGACACTTTTCATTTTGGACTGACGACTTCCAAGTCCAACTAGGGAAATCTCCAGAGAAACAGAAACAGCCGGACATCTCTTATTAAAACTCTGTTGATCTTGTACACGATCTTCCGAAAAGTGCTATTCTGCAGTGGAGATTTTACAGCACTGTATACTTTTACATGCCTCCTACACTGCAGAAAGACACTGCGGCAGACAGTGGTCTGCAGCCCCAATCCAGGTACAGAACAAGGCTGAAACATTCATGCTTTGTAACCATTCCTCATGCAAAAGACTAGAAAGGAAAGACACACCGGTTCTGTACAGCTCTGTGTGGTTCTGAAATGGAAGATAACATCATCAACAGGCCGCATGTTTTCCTGTGACATTTTAAGCTGGACTTTGTAACTCCTCAGTCTTGCTAAATAAGCAAAGTGATTAAAGATAACTGTACAGAGAGCACTAACAACAGTTAGTATCCGTGGTAATGCCAAGAAAATGCAACTTCTCTGTAAAGCTCAGTAAAACAAAATGTAGAAGATGATGTTCAGTGCATTATATTACTCTAAAAGGGCGTGACAGTACTATGATTGACTGCGCAAAGTATACCGTGCAGGGGACAGTCTGTCTGCATTTTCTCCCCCCGTAGTTGGGGGTCTAGAAGAACACTGGACAACCTTTGAACTGGATTCTTCGCCATTATGTTTCTGCAACAAAGTATTTAAAAAAATTTGTTAGCAAAGCTCAAGTTCAGTCAGGTTCAGTAGTGGCCGTGGGTGACGCAGCTTGCAAGGAAGCCATTTCTGAAATTAACGGTATAATTAATCTCTCCTCACCTTGAGGGAACGCAGCCTGATCTCCTCCTCCAGCTCCCTGACCTTGGCCTCCTTGTCGGCGACCTTCAGCTTGAGCTGCTCCACCAGGGGGCTCTGCGTCTGGGCCACGGTGCAGAGCTGCTGACCCGACCTTTGCTTGCCCGCCTTGTTGTGCAGCTCTTCCTGGTTCAGCTGCCTCAGCGTCTCCTGCATCCTCCTCTGCTGTTTCTGTAAACGTTTGAGGACACAGCGTTCGGTGCTGTGAAAACAACTGAGCTGTGAAGTGTTCCAGCTCCGTGGCCTGGCTGCGCTTTCGACCGGCCTTTCTGGTTAACACAGTCACACTCCATCTGCGGCAGTTATTTCTTGTCACTGTTGCATGTCTAGGAGCGTAGCGCTCCGGTTCCAGTGGGTTTCCGGGCTGAATCTCAGGACAGGAGCCTCTTTCTTTACTCAAGAGAAGGGAATAAACTCAGTCGTTTCAGTAAATCTCGTGTGACATGAATGGATGACATTCGAAAGCTCGGAGTGCGTAGCCGTAGCTATTCTGTATTAAAGCATTTGCCAAGAAAACAGATTTTGTGCTGCATGATCACAGAACTGGGACTAAATTGGCATGAGAAGGAGAACATGCAAACCTCAGCCCCCTAAGACCAAGGAACCATGGAGATAACCAACACCGAGGAACCCAACAAAACATTCTGCCCATTGGGAACTATACTATTCTAAACAATAAGTGCTATGCAACACCTGGCTGCTAGGACAGGTCTTCTCGAGTGCCACATGTGAGGTTCTTTCGACATCTTACCAGCAAGGCTTCCACCAGCTCATCGTCATGCTTGCCCTTGTCCAGGAGGCTGCTGATCTGGCTTCTCAGTGACTTCACCTCCATGCCCAGAACTTTGATTCTGGCCTTGGATCCATCCAGCTTCATCTTCAGCTCCTCGTGGTCTCTAAGCAGTGCCTCGTGGTCCTTGGTGATCTTCTGTCAAGCCGAAACGAAACAATCAAGAACAGGAAAACGATCAAAATTGTTTACTTCCAGGAGAACACGGCAGACTGAGCTGACCCTTCCTCCAGCGAGCTAGGAGATTACCTCTAGAGCTTCCCTCCTCTCTCTTTCCAAGTTACGAAGATGACTGACGTTCTTGTCCTGCAGTATCTGGGTCCTCTGCAGTTTCCCCAGGCCTAGCATCTCCTCTTCCAGGCTAGGAGGGAACTGCTGCTTCTTCTGGCCTGTCTGGCCCAGCTGCTGTTCCAGCTCCCGCACCTGGGCCGGGGAACAGGCAGCAACCTCTCGTTACCCAGACACCATCCATCGCAGTGCCATTCCAACACAAACTGAATACGGCTCTCAGAAAACATATGTTCGAGCAAAAAAGTATAAAACAACAGGTCTGCCTGGCCTTCTGGATGTGAGACTGTTTCTGCATTTTCCTCATAGGTGACTCATCAATCTCAGATTACCCAGTAGATTACAGGGTCAAAATGAGAGCCCTGGGTCGACGTCCTTTGGAGGCAACCCCCAGAAGGGCACCAGCATATTCACGTCAACTCTGACCCAGCCCTCGTCAAACGTAGCTCCAGAGGAGTCCAAACCACAATTACAAGTCAAGTGAGATGAACCACTGGATTCTCACCCTGTTCTGTAGGGCCAGGATCTGCTGGGAACGGCCTCGCCAGCTGCCTGGGACGCTCAGCAGCTGCTGCAAGTTCACATCCTCACCCAGCTCGCTGCATAGAACCTGCACCACGCACACCCGACCGTTCTTTGGATCTGTTACCATAGCCACCATACCTGTACACCATAGTTTTCATACTTTGAATTTTCTATCCAAGTAGAATTAAAATTTACAAAAAAAGACCTAATGGTTGTCAAGAAGACAATATGAACTACACCTATTTACACATGCCTCTAATGCAATTTGTGAAGAGAAGGTAAAGAACAAAAGCCTTACCTTATGAGCTATTTTCAGTTCCTGTTTCACTGCCTGGATCTGATTGCGATATTCGGTCATTTTAAAATTGGCGGCGGACAGCTTCTCCTGAAGTGCTTTGACTTCCAGATTTTCGACCTTCAGAAACAACACGGTAAGCAGAAGCGTCACACGAAGGCTGGCCAACCCTGACACTCTACTCATATTCCCCAGATAAGCCTAGGTCCTAGAGGACCTCAGTCCAAACTGCTTGTCGCTCAGGCTCAGCCCTTGTTTCATAGCACCAATTAAATCCAGGTGTAAATTAAGTACTAAATGTGTTTCCTTTTTAAATCCTTCCTGCCTCTGGCCCAGGAAGACAAAGCAGGACAGTCCTACCTTAAAGAACCACCTTTCTGGTGTTTTAGACTTCAGGAGGGCTGGTTTAGCGGCAACCCTTCAGCGTCACTCTCTTCCCAGTGGTACCGTTTGCTCTGCTTTTGCTGTGTCATGGTTTCACTTTTTCAGAAAATCAGTTTAACCCACGGTCTAATGTTTTATGAAGCACATCTCAAAGGCTTTACCACAGGTTTCTCCGTTGACTGCTGTCCAGGCATCTTCTGTTCCATCTTTCCATTCCCAGGAGTGAGGCTGAGCGACAGAACAGCCTTTAGCTGTGGACACACATTGAGCACATTAACAGAATTCAATATACAAAATAGGATAGAATGCCTTGTTATTGTACATAGCAAGTGCAACTAAATTCTCCATACTTTTCCTTCCAGAGACAGAATATTAATATTATAATACCAATAATATTATAATATTACAAATATTAAAAATTAAGCATAATAAATATAAGTATAATGAATGTGAACATACTATAGATAAATATACTTCATATAATATACATATATACAGAAAATCTGGGATCTTTTGGATGTGAAAAACAACATAAAAAGTGAGAATTAATCATATATCCTGTACTACTGCAGTGATCCCATGTCTGCATGACACTGAAATGCTTTCATGTGGAGGGTTAGTCATGCTGTTTATGGATACCAGCCTCTTTCTCCAGGTCCTTGATCCTGTTGTTCGCTCGCTTCACTCTGGTCTTCTCTTGCTCAGCTTCAGCAGTCAGCTCCCTGTTCCTCTTGGACAGTTCCACGATCTTTGTGGCGGCCAGGTCGCCGGCTATACCAGATACGCCTGGGGGAAAACAGCCAGAATATGTTACATCGATAGCAATGTAGTGCATCTAAAGGGCATGTGCAATTTTGCAAAGCACGTGTATTAAAAAACAATTTTTGTAGAGCGTAAATAGCCCCGAAAGTGTTCATTTTGCAGAAGAAAAGCAGAGTCAAAGGGATTTTACAAATTAAAACATCAGATAGATGAGGAGTCTGTTAAACTTGCTGGCTTGTTCTTCGCGTTGCAGGCGGGAGCTTGTCACACACCCGCTAAAGCCAGCCGCTCCTCTTCCCTCTTCCTTTTCAAGTGCTTGATTTCAAAGTCTTTCTCACTCAGGAGCTTGCGAAGCCGTCCGTTCTCATCGCAGGCCTCCCTCAGCTGCTCCTGCAGGCGCTCGTTCATATCCTCCAGCAGCCTGAAAGCACCGGGGGGGGTTTACAGAGAATGATGAAGCGAATAAGTTGGCCGAGTGAAGGCGGCCACGCACATGCTAACTGAACAGTTCAAGGCAGGAACCAAGACAGTGCCACAGAGAAGAAAATAAAGTACGATTCACAGTCAGGGATAGATTTTACCGGAATCTCATGGATACTAATGAGCAGAAATGTAAATGATTGTATGTTTTCTGTGTAGGAATTACCTACTCCTATCAAATTATTTAGAATCTCGCCAACGCTAATATTACTACCTTTTAGTCATATTTCTTAATTGCTGGTGCAACAGTACACAGAAATTACACTAAGAAAACAAATGCAAATGCAAAATTACTTTTTTTTCATATCCTTCTACATTCTTATTGTGATTAACTTTTCAGGCGTTGAAACAATGAGCAAATACAGCTTTTAGGAATTAAATTTAAAAACACAATTATTGCATGTAGTAAGATTTCACTGTGAGTGTAAAACAAAACAATAATTAAAATTGAAATTAAACATCTGCGATTACTTGTCCACCTTTTATTCAGTCCATCAGCCGCATCTCTGTCCATCTCTGACAGCTTCAGGTCACCTTGATTGATGGAGGATTGCTCTTTGTACCCATCAGAGACCTCGTCCTGCCTCCTCGCCATCCTCTTCTCCAGATGTTGCTGCAGCCTCTTCGCCTGCTGCTGCTGCAGAGCCTGGAACTGCAGCTTCAGCGTCGCCGTCATCTTCTCCTCATCGCTGTCTGTTATCGCATCGCCCTCCGATAGAGAGTGCCCTAACGACATGGACTGCATCTGCCCCACGGGATTCTAAGCGAGAAAAACATAATGGCAGCCTGTATCAAAGCCAGTACCATTTTAAAACCGTACTGCAAGTTTTGCACAATTATGCACAATTAGGCTACAAATTTTAAACCCTTCCAAATTTAAAATATGCTTACGATTGACTACAAAAAAGGTTCTCTTTTTTTTTTTTTTTTTTTTTTTTTTTTTTTTTTTTTTTTTTTTTTTTGCTCTAAAATGTAAATGAACCTATAACCATTTTATGTTGAGAAAAACAGCAGACAACCTTAGTCAGTAATCAGTAATTACATGAAGTATTTATGGATCAGTGAGTCAAGTTTGATTTGATGTTCACAAATGTGCTATAGGATAATGATCCATGCCTAATAGATCTTCATAAAGTAAATATAGACAACTGATATTTTATATAAAACAGGATTTGTGGTAGCAGTGAAAGGTAATAAGATCATTTTTGTTTCTCCCACAATTCCTTGTTTTATTTGGATTATGGTTAAGCGACACGTATAATTGTTATCCAACTGACATGTCACCTGGACAATGAATATTCTAATATCTCCTCGAGCATCTTTTTTTTATTTTTTTGATTATTAATGACAACGCTATTTATGACAACGATTACAATGCTACTACTGTTGCATGTATCATTATAAACTTTATCAGAACACAGTATTGATTAAATTATTCCTCTAATGATAAATTAATATTGATTCATTACAATAGCTATTCCGGAAGCTCGTTTGATTTTTACTAATCAACACCGACAGTGTATCGAAACAGCCAAACCATCAACAAAAAACTGAGTCAATAAAATACATATTAAAAATGTGGAAACTGTCAGCCTCACCCGACTATTATATGTCCCAGTTTGAAAAGTAGACTATCAATATTTTTCAATAATTAACCACACACTATAATTAATCAAACATATGACTTGGATACATGACTATTTAATGCACAAACTATCACTTTTGTACGCGAGTTGTCTACAGGATACAGACGCTATTCGTTTCCATAGCAACACGGACCCGGCTCACAAAACGGGACAATACGTCATTTCCACGCGATGCAGCGCACGAGCCGATCTCGCGATGAAATACTTCACATGCAAGTTGTTCCGATTTGAAGACTCACGGCACCTCAGGGGTTTTTCCCTTCTTACCATAAGTTTCGCATTGTGTCCTTGTATGTACGGATGTGTTGACCTAATTTGTATTTTCTACAACTTCCTGGTTAGATCAGGTGCAGTCTGGTTATCTGTGATTGCATAACCGTCAGAATAAATATTTTTTCCACTGCACGGTCATTACACTGCATTTGTAACACTTCAGAACTGCTCATTAGTAGTCGTCTGCAATCAGAAATAATATAAGGCCTGGTAATGAATGTTATATTCCAGAAAGTTTCAGACTGTGGTTGGTTTGAAACATGGTTGCGTCACATTTTTGGTCTGAACCAAGTTAGAAAAAATATTTCAGTTACAAAACTTAGTACTCTTTTTCAAATATCACATGTCTATTAAAATCATAGTTCCTGGTAAAGATACTGGTGATAAGTGCTAAAGTGAATAAGCAAACTGTATACAGTTGACATAGTATACTGTATGCAGTATCATAACTAAAATGGTTTAATATTGGATGATTAATGTCAGGATTCATTTTCTACCTTTCATTTAGCCAATTATGCAGGAGTATTAAAACTTTGCCATACTGCAGGCAGAAAAATACTGTTTATTAATTATTTAACACTCGCAAAGACACTTCCATTAATGTACGAACCAAAGACCATACAAAATGTTAAAAATAAGTTTATTTGCAGTTAAAAACAGTCAAGTGATCCACATTAATACATTTTACAATTTTATAAAGAGAATAAACTGCCCACCAGTTGTTGCACTGGATTTTTAAGTAAACTGTTCTCCCGTCTCACATAAAACCAACTGATAATGCATTAAAAATTTCTCACTACGGGACCGATACACACACGCACACAATTATACTACAAATGGTATTTTTTAAGTCTCAATAAAAATGATGTCATGCTCCTCCTTTCCTATTAGATAAAACAGTGTAAAATCCTGGTTTATCCAAACTGAACTTTGGATAAAACGACATGTTCGTACCTAACAGTATGACCATTGGCTACAGGGGATCACCATCTGCACAAAACACTTCCATACCCCCTGTAAGGGGTAACCATCTTAAATAGCAGACAGTGATTTATATACCCCGGCAGATGGGAAAAATTTATATATAACGTGAAAATTTAAATGATATATATCTTGATTCTACATGACTGCATCATTTACACAGCAACACATTTGACACTCCGTAAGCATTCCACTATAAATGGACATGAAATATATGAAATGGGTTTGAACGTGTTGGGTTGTAACATGTTACGATGTATCACTTGAAGTTCTTTTAATTATTTGTTGTATCACTTCAAATATTATATAAGGTACTGCAAGAACGGAGAATGGGTCATTATTCTCTTTATAAAACAACTACCTTTTATAAATAAGATATACTCCTTGAGCTGACTAATCCTGTTTCAATACATAATTTGCTACATTTCATATATACATACTTGTAAAATTTATTTGTTATACGACGTATGTATATGCATTACGGTGATGCCCACTAACAAAATAATTATTTGTCCAGGTGTGTGTTTCCTTGCTGACTCGGTTTTGCGAAGTACTCTTTGCACATTGAGTAAACAACTCCTGTGAAAAGAGAGAGGGTGAAAAAGTGACGTTAGCTATAGCAACTCACCATTGATCATTTTTTCAGTTTTTTTTAAAAAATACTAGAGGAAATGCAGTTACTGGCTATTTCTACAGTAGCTTAGGTTATAAGTTATGACAGATCTTCACTGACATCCGACCTACTATAACTGCAGCTGTAAATGAGGGATTTTTGCTTAACATTGCAATAAATGCGCCAATTTTCATTCATTTCAGTAAAAAACTGCATGGTTGCCATGTATGGATGACACTGCATTAAAATGCAGTCACTGTAACCCCATTCTGAGTCCACATGACAAGGGGGGTCAGGACCTTACCAAGGGTCATCGCTCCCACTACAAATCCCTGAGCGGCTACCCGCATGTGGATGAGGTGCACAGACATCTTCGTGTTCCCTCTGGTCTTCAGTCTGTAGAGGCCGTAGGCCACGATTGACGCAAACCCTGCCATTCCTGACATACAGAGGAAGAAAACAGATTTCTTTATATGATAAATACTCATTTTCCCCACCCAAACCTAAAATCAAGCATGACAAGCTTATTTCGGCTGTTCAAACAACATACGAAAAATACATTTCTCCAAATTTACACAATCTAATACAATATTCTAAATCTAACACTTCATGTCACACATAAGTATGAATGACAGCCTTTACTCTATATAACTACACTGCTAGCATTTACTTTGGCTTGGCAGACTAAAAATGGTAGAAAATTTGCATACAAACCTATGGGGACAAACGGGCTCTCCTTCGCCTTTCTCAGAAACTTTGACTCTGACTCATCATAGGTCTCAATGGCAGACATGGTGACTAATAAAAGACAATCATTGGTTTATTACCGAAAATTAAACTGGCACGTTTCCGCATACAATTCAAATGTCAAGAAACATCCGTGAGCATACGCCAAGCAACATTCAGGATGGGAAGGTGAAAGCTTACATTACAATCACAATACATTACATTTATTATGGTATACACGGCATTTATGTTTGCTTAAATGATAGTTATTCTCAATTACAAAAACTTCGATACAGCTGAAAATAGAAGTTAATACATGTATGTAAGACTATTAATGTTGGCATATAATAAATAAATGTTATTTAGGAGCTTAATAGCCTAATGGAAATTGGATGATGAAATAACTCATATCAAGACCCACGTATTTCTTTATGAATAATAATAATAATGGAACTTTATTGATCCCCGTGGGGAAATTATTTGATGAATGTAGAGACATTAGAAATATAAAGGACATGGTCTAAGTAAATTCTAATAATCGAATTTATCACAAAAACCGATGGCATACGTTCCGGATCACATGAAAATGAACTTATCATCGTACTGAGTAAGTCACCTACAGCTTAACTGCAGGCAGTGGAACTGCAGGCAGCGAAGGTCAAGCGCAAAACCGGTTAGATCGCAAGCAAAATATGATTTATTTGAAACTGATTTATGTGATCAACACCCTGACCTGAGTCAATATCTATAGTTTAACACTGTCCGGCAGTGTATGAACTATATTCATAAGAACATGGTATATGTATAACATGAATCAGATTTAAATAAATACATGACTAAACCCCCCATATACTACCTGTTTTACATTAATAAGTGAAATACACAAAACGAAGGGGAATCTTACCTCTTATTATAGTACGAGTACAGTCGGCTTTCCACAAGATTTCACGGGCAATGATGAAACTATGCCGGTAAATTACCTCCTGCTTCTTCGATACCGAAAGTAAATCACATGCAACTTCCTTTTGCGTCATTATTCCGTAAATGTCACGTCATTCCAATGTACTACAGTTTCACGCCTGACTGTCAATAACGCCCATTTATAAATTCATATTTCATTAAACGATTGCTTACTATTCTTTCATAAATTATGGTTCATGTACTTCTATTGCATAATCTAATGTGTTGTTTCAAACAAAGCAACATTGCCTAAAACACCAATTCCCAGAAGACAACAAGGCTGTGGAGCACGTGGTTTACGGAATAGCGATTGGGGAAAAATGCCCGGACAAATTACATTTTATTTTGTAACATTTGCTCATTGTTGCAACTGCACATTTTAGGCTGTAAATATGGACCTGCTAGGCTTTGGGTACCAAAATTTACGGGCTCCTAGAGGGAAAAAATTACATGTGACGTGATGAAGCATGATCCGTGTGCGTCAGATTAAAATCGTTGTTGCCATTAGAAACTCTAAACTGCTGCAACAATTGTGCAGCACAGTTTAAGTGCTTTTCCCGGGGTTGATACTCGGCGTCTAGTCATCTCTTTAATTATTCTGACTAGATTCCAATTCATTTTAGAATAACGAGTGGATTAAAACTGCAATATGTTTTTCTGCCACTAGGTGGCAAACAGATGACATGCCAGCCGGTCCTGAACATGAGAAGGAATTTCCGATGTTTTCGAAAGCTCTGCGGTCCGCCCATAACAGACCTAATGGGGAAAAGGGAGTTCCTCATTTTTTTAAAAAATTGCAGAAATTCTAACTTTATATATGATAAACGAACGTGCAAGAGGTGTATACTGGCTGGGGCATAGTTAGGAATTCTGGGCCCTGTGACAAAATGCCACCTTTTGGGGGGGGCAGCCTATATGTAAGGTGCAGGGTCCCCTGAGTATGCCAGGATATCCATGTCTCTAATGTGATTTTGCATACAAAATATATATAGTTGCGTAAAATCTAATGACAAAGGAGATAGTGGTTGAATTTATTCTAACCACCCCCTCCCCAATGAATCTAGTCAGAAGGGAGGTGTCTTTCAATTTTTTTCCAGGCAAGCAAAATAGCATTCCACAGGAAAGATCAGGGGAAACACAAGGTTGAATCTGGTTGGTAAGTCCTTTTCCTGATTGCTGTAGTTTCAAGATGACATTCATTTGAAAAGTTAACAGAATTCTTTCCTAAGTCTTTAATTTAAAATGAAATATTCTCCTAATGTATTAAAAATTTAAAAACTAGAAGGTGTGGTTTTGTTACAATATAGGTTGGGTCATATGAAATAAATACTGAGTAAACACTGGGATTAGTTAAAAAAAATATTTTCTCGTGTAATTAAGAAGTTCTTTCCTTTGGAGTCACATTACCTCTCATATTCATTACCTTTTCTGTTTAGTAAGTAATTATATGAGGGTTTTTGAGTTGTGTCTAGTGTATAGAACATGAACGCTGGACAAATGTTATTGCTTATTTTTTTTTGCAGTGGGAATGCAGTTATGATGAATGCCAGCCAAGATTTGGATTACAGTTATGATGGCTACTATACCGATGATTACAGCCATCATTTCTCACCGTGCGAAAAGACGCACGTCAGGGCATTTGGGAAAGTTTTTCTGCCCATCCTTTATTCGATTGTATGTATACTTGGCGTTGTGGGAAATGTATTTCTAATCATCTTTTTGATCAGGTCTACTAAGAACAAAAAGTCTATGTCTGTATTCCTTCTAAATATGGCCGTTTCTGACATCTTCTTTGCATTAACTCTGCCCTTCTGGACCGCTTACATCGTGAAGCATTGGATCTTCGGTCTAATTGGCTGCAAAGTTATCACTATGATTTACACCCTGAATATGTACAGTAGTGTATTCTTCATAACATGCGTGAGCCTGGATGCCTACCTGCAGATAGTCTGGGGTAGCTCTGCCCTCGCTGTACCTCCTCGGAGGCTCAGAGCATGCGCCCTGGTGTGGGTTCTCTCCCTGCTGGCCACCCTGCCCAGTGTGATCTTCGTGGACGTGGAGGAGATTGAAGGGCAGAAGCGCTGTGTTCTCAGTTTTGGGGAGGGGACAGTGTCACACCAGAAAATAGCCTTGAGGTTCTTGCTCATCGTCTCTGGGTTCCTCATACCATTCCTGGCCATGGTCTTCTTCTACATGCGCATCTCTTGCGTTTTGATTAAGTCAAACCCCGGCAAGAGGTCGGCGCTCCTGAAGCTGGCCCTCCTCCTCGTAGCGGTATTTTTCGTGCTGTGGTTCCCTTACAGCGTCGTCCTGTTCTTGCACGCCCTGCAAGATCTGCATGTGATTTCCGACTGTGCCACAAGCCACAAGCTCGATTTTGCTATGCAGGGCACAGAGAGTCTCGCTTTCATTCATGCCTGCCTCAATCCCATTTTGTATGCCTTCGTAAATCGAAGGGTCCAAAGGAACATAAGTAACGCCCTGAAGACAATCTGCCAGAGAGGGAGAGAGAATTCAGTGGAGGCCTCGCGGAGCATGAGTCCATTCTCGGTACAGGACGCTGGGATAGAGCTCACTAGAATACAGTGCCTCACCTGTGATTGAACTGCACTTAAAGGCCACATGTATACATATTTTTTTTTTTACCTGCAGTGTTTCTCATATTTTTATTGTTACATGAAACGTCATTAACTGCATGCAAAATATATCCACATGACTCATTCATAACATGAAATCAGTAGCTGTACACAGTATGTATACTAATTGTCGTATTTACAGCTATGTGTAAATGCATATACTCCATGTCTGCTGTATGCATATTAGAATTTCTTTGCATTTACTGTAATAAATACAATAAATACTGCATGCCAAAACGTTTCACTGGTATATTTGTTAAAAACATTTGTACTGCAGTGTGAGCGTGGATAGAAAGTGCGGGGAAATGAGAATGGAAGCTTTGGAATGTACGGCAGTGGAACAATTGAGGTGTAGTACTTTTCTTTGTCCTGTTTGTCTACTTGAAAATAATAACAAATTCATCCTGGTTTGGATGGCAGTGAATTATTTGCAGCGTGTCAATGGGAATATAATGGCATGTAACACCAGACTCTGCAGCCTTTCTGATCCCTTTAGGAAATGCCAATGGGGGAGGGGGAGGGGGGGGTGACTCATAGTATAGTACTGTTGGGAAAAATTACTCACAACAGTAATCCAGACCCAGGTCTGTCTGAATGCTGTTTGCCTGTGCTGCCTAAGTTTATGTGCATTTGCTCTGTTCGCCACTTCTATAAAACTGAAGAAAACCAGTAAGGGACGCTCCATAATATAATCTGTTTGGGGGGGGGGAGGCGAATTGACCACCATTCTTGCCTGATGCATGAAGCTGGACACAGCAAGTTTTTTTTTCTTCAGTACAGGAGAATCCCGTTTATATACAAGACGGGTGATGACTCCAGTTTCCTTTGCATGCTCTGGTTTCCCCCCTCAGTGTCACTGTGCATGTGCAGAGTGGCCTGGCCCTTCCTTCCTCCTGTTCCTCGACCTGAATTCTCTCTCCTCCTCTGTCTGCTCCTCTGGATGCACTCAGGCTGAGACCTTGTACAGTGTAAGCCGTATCTGGACAGCCTGAAGCACTGTTTCCTCTTTATCCGGGTCCTGATACATTAACCACAATGTCTATCCAACCATGTAAAAAGTTATTGTCAGTAACGGCGTTGTAACAATGGAAACAGCAATTAGGTAGATTATTTGTTACAGAAAAAAATAACACCGTTAGTAACACCGTTTATTTTGGTTATATTGTTGAATCTCAACTAATAAGTTGTTGAAATGATACAAGTACTCTATATATTGTCTGTAGGTGGACTATCCACATAAAGTGTTACCAAATGCAGTTCTGACAGAGCCCTTGATATACATGATATTCCTGTGTTTCAGTGTACGGAGTTAAAGATCCAGGTTTAAGATTAAGCAGCTTGGAATGTGGGATTTATGTAAAGTTTCAGACAAAATGAATCATTCAACTCCCACTACATACAGTATACATAGAAGCTGCCTGGGTGAATGCGATTGTGCACTCTCACCACTAGGAGGTGGTCTTGTGCACTCTCACCACTAGGTGGTGGTCTTGTTATGTGTGTTTTGTATGGAAATGCATACTTTCAGTGCTAGTCCATCCATATCCTAAATCATTGTTAAGGCTATGTATTACAGGATTTAGTGTGAAAGTGATAAAAAGTCTGATTTTCTCACATTATTGAGCTGTAGGTTTTACAGTTGAGTATTGCCACTGAAGCAGGTGAAAGTATGTACTCAGTACGCTGAAGTAATTTATGATTGCACAGTTTCTCAGTATTCCACAATCACTTGCAAACAAATGCCAAGGTTCAGCATCAGATTGCAGCTGGACTCCTCTTCAAGGACATCATCTGGGAATAGTCATATTGTGTGTTTGGAAGATAAAATAAAACCCTGATTTTAGGTTTATTTCATATGTCATGTAAGGAATGGTAACATTTATGGTAAGCACACGTCCTTCAAGGTCATTCTTTATGATGCCACCGGATCCAGATATCAGAGTAGTAGCTTTGTTCCAGGTTTCAATCAAGGTCTCTCTGTCCCATTATCTGATTCACTGCGCAAACTGTTCATAGTACCTTCCAAAAAGCTCAATTTAAAACCTACGACCCTTAAAGGAGTAAATAATTAACCAGATGTTACCACTGAGAATATGTGAACTATCTTCCCAAGGTGCACCTCCTGCGGTAAATGTCACAATTTTGCAATACACGCTGTTCCAATATTACAGCAAAACTCTACTCTAATATCACTTGTCATCAGAGTTACACAAGGAGAAATCCAGAAATTATCCACCATCTGGAAAGGAAAGAAAATCTACCATTATCTTGTCCTCATATTCACATCTGTTTATTGTTGCACCAGCTGGTCCTATTAGCTACTGTGAAATTACGACATTCTTAGCGAAATCTTATCTGGCATTCTACTCTTAAATGGTTAGCGTATTACAACATAGGCAAAGAACTGAATGTGCATGACTCATCCCAAAATGACAGAATTCAAACAGGAATAAGCTGTTTCATAGGAAAGATCAACGAAGCCACAGGCAGCTGATCATAGACCATGTCACCTGACATGTGACCAATGTACGACAGCCATGATCTCCATCGGTTGGCTGCAGAGATCATGTCGTCACCTGTCAAAAATGTAAAATAACAATTATTAATAATTGAGGAGAAATATTTCAGTATTTCCACTGAAATAAATCTTTAATCTGTTAACGGACTGCTGGGGTTTAACACCTTATGCTTTTCAGAAATAAGTCAGAGTGTTTTTTAGATAAATTAAACTTTTAAAATAAATAACTTTTGCAGTGTGTTTTTCCTGGATATTCTAGAAAGAGAAGCCATTTACCTCTGTAATTAGATTGTTCATTCAAATCATTCCAAAGAAGATCTTTCTTCACCTTTTTCAGCTGTTCTGAAAAATGACTCGTATTACACGTCAGTTCCAGACACTTCAGAAATAAATACCAGATAATCATATATACTTAATCATTGCTCTTTGTGCTCATTATGCATTGGTTATTTGCTAAGCATGCTGTTATTCTGATTAAGTGTGGTCACAAAGGTTTGTATAATGGTTTATATGTCAGAGGTTTCAGAACACCTCTTTCCAGCATTAAATTGCAGTAACATTACATTTTAAGCATGAACAAAGTATACAACGTAGAATCAGGATTTCCAGGTGTAAGGATGAATACAGAAAGGATCATATTTATCATTTTAATATAATAAATTATAGATTATAAGTGAATTATTCTTTTGTCTATTTATTAGCTTGCTCTGGTGTTATAGCGGGTCCAAGTATTACACATACAGTAAGAACAGGACATGACATTTACCATTCTAGCAGTGAGACAAAAACCAGACACAGATGGGATTTCCACATACGATACTTGTTACTACACAGATGGCTAAACCTGAAATTAGGAAACGGGGCGGAAACTTGAAAGAGTGGGAGGAGCATTCTTTTGTCACGCAGAAAAACATCCTTCGCACAGGCACAGCAGAGCTCAGAGTTGTGAGCAGAGCAAGATGGGAATGCTGTTGCCGATTCTCCTGACACTGCTGGCCTGTCTGATAGGAGGGCTGTACCTCCTGGGAGCCTTGCGCAGACGGCGGCCCGGAGAACCTCCACTGGACATGGGACCGATTCCTTGGTTGGGCCACGTGTTGGAGTTTCGTAAGAACACTACCGCATTTCTCCAGAGGATGAAGGAAAAGCATGGGGATATTTTTACAGCACAGATGGGTGGGATCTACTTTACATTTGTCATGGACCCTCTCTCTTTTGGGGCGATAGTGAAAGAGACCAGGACAAATCTGGACTTCTTTGAGTTTGCAAAGAAGCTGGTAGAGATCGTTTTCGGCTACAAATCCTTCGAAGGTGAAGAGAAGATATTACAAGCAGCCAGCAACAAGCACTTGATGGGTGACGGCCTCGTGGTCATGACTCAAGCCATGATGAACAACCTGCAGAATCTGATGCTACACAATCTGGGACAAGGGGATGCTCAGAGCGGCTGGCAGGAGGACAGTCTGTTTCACTACAGCTACAACATTGTCTTTCGGGCTGGCTACCTATCCCTGTTTGGTAACGAGGCGGCTAACTCCTCAGAGATGAAGGAGAAAGCCAGAAAGCTTGACCGGGTACAGTCCAATGACCTGTTTTACGAGTTCCGTAAATATGACAAGCTGTTTCCTAACTTGGCCTACAGGACCCTAGCCCCATGGGACAAAAGAGAGGCTGAGAGGTTGAAGAGGCTGTTCTGGAGCAGACTGTCGACCAAGAACATAAATACAAAGCAGAATGTCAGTGGCTGGGTGATGGACAGTAAGCAGGGGAGGGAAGAATTTGGGATGGATCCATCGATGGTGGACCGATACATGTTCCTACTACTTTGGGCTTCCCAAGGAAACACGGGACCCTCATCTTTCTGGTTACTCCTGTTCCTCATGAAGCATCCAGAGGCAATGACAGCTGTGCGCAAGGAAGTGGACGAGGTTCTGAGAGTGACCAGGCAGTCAGTGAAGCCCGGAGGCCCGCTCATCAACCTGACACGAGATATGCTGCTCCAGACACCTGTCCTTGATAGT
>JAODKF010000089.1:3385992-3398439 GCA_026779585.1 Mormyrus proboscirostris
TGTTCTTTTTTTGTTCTAATTAATAAACCCCATTTGTGTTCCTGAGCCCTAAGTGGATCGTCCACCTCTTTGTGTACAATGCCCCGTTCCCGTGCCCGCCGCCATGACAATGTAACTGTACAGAACATTTAGTGAGGGGGATGGAGATCCCTTTATTACCTTCAGTAATTAAACTAAAGGTAGTCAAGTCATATTACCCTTTTTATTTACTTTTTGTTCCAACTTTCATACTTACTTATAAAAAATAAGTGAACCTATCAGGGACTCCTCTTTGTCCCCAGATGCCAGTTTGGAAACTACTATGCTTGAATAACGTAATAAATATTGCTAATACAAAGTTCTAAGTGTCACGATCCGCCCCGTCCGGTCCTCCTGTGTGCCACGCCCACCTCATTACCCCGTGTTCCTGCCCCGATCACCTGCGTCCTGTTAATCCCTGCCTAGCCTGTGCATTTAGTCCGCGTCTTTCCCCAGTATGTCAGATCTGTCATTGTATTGTCGCTGCTGAATGTCTCGCGTACTTGTCTAGTCGACATTAAAAGACTCGTTTCCCCGTCTTGCTGCACTGCCTGCCTGCTTTTTGGCTTACTTGCCCGCCTGCTCGCCCGCTCGCCTACTCGTCACTGTCCGAAAGTGACAGAATGACAAATCTCCACAACACGCTCGGGGTAAAACCAAAAACCATCAGACATAGGAGCAGCTTCTTCCCTCAGGCCATCACCCTCATAAATGACTAAGCTGTCACCTGCCTCATGTCAATCTCCCCCCCTGTCTGCACTCTACCTCACACCTTAAAACTGCACAATGTTACCCACGTGGGTTTATTTATAATATTTATATGTTTCACATTTCTATTTTTTGTACAGTGTAATTTATTGTTTGTTTGTATAGTGTCACTTATTGTTCTATAGTGTCATTTATTGTTGTATAGCTTGTATAGTGTCTCTGTGTACGAGAGAGTCTTAAGCTACCGGAACAAATTCCTTGTGTGCCCCAGCACACTTGCCGAATAAAGGCTGATTCTGAACGTATACCTATCGGGATGTGAACACTCATGAAGTAGTAGACCCAGAGAAAATAGATAAATGTTCCAAAGAGCTCCCACATCCAAAAAAGCAAGGGCTACAGACATGGCTGCGCTCCTTCCTGGGACTGTGCAACTACAACATGACGTGGGTGGATTCCTACACTGAAATAGTTCGACCACTCAATGATCTACTGAAAGGCAGGAAAGACTCCAAAGATCGTGTTAGATGAATGAACTTCAGTTGAAGGCTGTCCAAGAGCTGAAAGACGCACTGTACAAAGCTCCGGCCCTGGGAATTCCAGACACAGGCCAGCCTTTCATTCATTTGAATGTTCATGAGAAAAGTTGCTACATGAAAGCAGTTCTAACACAAGATCATGGTGGCCTGTAGCGACCAGTAGGTTACTATTTGGCAAAGTTGGACAATGTGGCATTCAGATGGGGGCTATGCCTGAGAGCTGTCCAGGCAACATACATGGCAGTCATCACTGTCTCCAGCCTGGTGCTGGATCAATCTCTGGTGGTGAGATGTCCACATGCTGACACTAAGCAGAGCATCACAAGTCACAGCAGCCAGAAGGGCTAAGTGGTCAATCGTCTTGGAAACACTGAACATTGTCTTTGAAAAGGCTAGTTCAAACAACCCTGCCACCCTGTTGCCAGAGTGCATGGAAGAGATCAATCACAACTGTGTGGAAATAGTAACTGCCATGGAAGAAGCTTCCCACACTCAAGAAACACCGTTGCATAATCCCAACTTGGTGTTGTATACCGATGGGTCCTCAAAGGTCGAGGGGGGTGTGAGATGTGGGGTGTGAAGACGCGCAGGTAATTGTGAGTGGCAGCATGCCTAAAGGCGCATCGGCACAACAAGCTGAGTTAAAAGCACTGATTGAAGCATGCAAAATTGCATAAAATCAGTCAGCCAATGTGTACACAGATTCCAGATACGCATTTGGAGTTGTCCATGATTTCGGACTCCTATGGAGACAAAGTGGTTTCCTAATGGCAGCTGGGACACTAGTGAAAAATGGACAATTAGTTGAGGAAATACTGGATGCTATCCAACTTCCTGCTGAGCTGGCAGTCCTGAAATGCAAAGCTTACGCCAAAACTGACTCAGTGGAAAGTCAGGGAAACGCACTCGCAGATGAAGCTGCTAAAAGAGCTGCGAGAGGTGGCAACACAAAGAGTGACACAGACTTTACTGTGAAATGTAAACAGCTAAGAACAGTGACCAAACATCAAGGATATGCAGCGCAACAGACCTGCTGACGAAAAATGGTCCTGGATGGAAAGAGGTGCGATTCTTCACACAAATGATGGATGGATATACAATATGGTGACGGACCCAGAACAGTGGTCCCGTTATCGCTACTACCATACCTAGTGCACCAAATTCATTCAGTGGGTCACCTTGGTTTGGAGAAAATGGTGCATCAATTCAGTCAACACTGGTGGAACCCACAGTTTCTAAGATAAGATAAGATAAGATAAGATAAACCTTTATTAGTCCCACAAGTGGGAAATTTGCATTGTCACGGCAGAAGTGGACAGTACAAAGATAAGAGCAGCGAAATATTAACAAACAATAGAATAGAATAGAATAAAAAAAAAAAGCACAGCAGGTGGTGTGACAGTGTCTGACCTGTCAGAAGAATAATGCAGGTCCAGGAACGCCGACACCAGCTGTAGTGGTGCCTGCTCCACCTGATCCCTTTCACCATCTCCAATTAAACTACATCACTCTGCCGAAAAGTCATGGTTATTCAGATGTACTTATAATAGGCTATATCCACAGGGCAGTGTGACGTAGTTCCGGTAAAAGTTCAGCCAGCTACGTTATTTCCGGTACCCTTTTGTTTGCTGCATTTTTAGCCTGTGTTTTCAGCGTTATCACCATGCCTCTGACAAAAACATTTCAATTTCAGTGAACAGATAGCACTACATCTGAACACTGTTGTGTGCCTTTGTGTCAGGCATCCAGTAAGTACGACAAAGTACTTAGTTTTCACACATTCCCCTCTAATGAAGAAACTAGATGGAAATGGATTGTTGCTATCCGGAGGGAGAATTTCACAGCCAGTCCCCATACCTGCGTTTGTAGCCACCATTTCAGAAATGATGATAGCCAAGAGCCAGAATCCAACAGAGGTCGATGACTGCTAAAGAAGGGAGCGGTTCCAACTTTATTTGAGTGGAATAATTATTCGGTTCCACCACCACGACTTGGGGTTTGGGAGAGGAGAGAGCAACCCGCGGAGGATGAAATGCACAGTGAAGCTCATAGTCTCATAGTTTCATAGTCTCTATGCTTCAGCTCGCTGCCCAAACCGCTGTTGTTGACCTAGCTCTGGCGGAAAATGCTGCTCTCAGAGAGGAGATTCTGCGGCTGAGGAAACAGGTGGAGGAACTCACTTTGAAGCAGCGGTTTGGCATCCACCGTTTTGCAGCCTTAAACAAAAACATCAGTTTTTTCACAGGGTAAGATATAGCTACACTGATAATGAATAAAATTAATTAAAAACTGTAAGGTATTGTTAGAAGAGAACATGCTTACATATCGTAATTGTATTATGCAGATTTGCGCTTCTGGGCATTGATAGAGCTGTCACTGCCGTTTATGGTCAGCGTGACAAAGGCGCAGAGAGGCACCACAACAGAGCCAAGTACATCTGCAGTCAGTATTTACTATGATGTATTATTTACATGTACCTTAACATAATATCTCCAGTGTATCCCCTAGATTTACAACAGTTACAACAACTCCTTTCATTCTGACGTTTAAGTACACTGTACACACTTCAACTACTTAAATATATATTTCATATGAATTCATTACACATTATACAAACAAAATTTAATTTTAGATGAACAATAGAGACAAAATAATTCATTCTTATATTAATGGATACATCCCTTTATCAAATAGAGGGAAATGGTGTGATGGTTAAATAATGTAACTGTTTCCAAAATCTGTTTTGACAGACTCATTCCCTGCAGCCCATAGATGAGATGTTCCTGTTCCTCAACTATCTGGCACTGGGTTTGAAACAGTGGGATCTTGCTGACAGATATGGAATCCACCAGTCCATAGTCAGTAGGATCATCACAACATGGAGCAACTTACTCTACACTGTCCTGGGATCTGTAAGGATCTGGTTACCAGTGGAGAAAATAAAGGAACATTTACCAGCAGACTTCATGGACTATGCAGACACTACAATCATCCTGGACTGCACAGAGCTGAGGTGCCAGTGTCCAACCTCACCTCTTCTCCAAAGTAAAGTGTTCTCATCCTACAAGTCCCACTGTACCCTTAAAGGCCTGCTTGGAGTTGCTCCACATGGAGCAGTAACATTCATCTCTCCATTGTATGCAGGATCCATCAGTGACAAACAGATCACGAGAGTCTGGTATTCTGTCCCTGTTGAAACCTGGGATGGCCATCATGGTTGACAGAGGGTTTTTTTGTTGATGACTTTGTGCCATGCAAGGTCTATAGGCCAGTGTTTCTTTTTAGTCATACGATTGATTTCCAAAAATTAAATAATTATGTATAGGACGTGGATCGGTCATGCATGGCCGATACCCGATCCGTCAAATAGGTCTGGATCGGCCTATTTATGTCCCAGCTGTCCACCTTTGAGGTCAGGGAGACCCAGGCCATTGCACACCTCAGGGTACATGTGGAGCACCTCGTACACAGAGTGAAATTCTTTGACACAGAAATCCCACTACGTCTTTTTGGCAACATTAACCAACTGTATGCTGTGGCATGTCTCCTTACAAACTATGAAAATGGACCTCTGGTAAAGAGTTGGGCAAAGAAGCCAGTGTAAGACTGTGACTTGTTTACTCTGTGTCATGTACTACAGTACTGCTACACAAATAAGTGCCCCTAAGCCAGGGAGGCCCTGTCTTGCTCCTGGAGAGCTACCACCCTGCAGAGCTTAGGTACAGCCCTAATTTAACACACCTGATACAGATAATCAGGCCCTCAGTATGAGAAACAGCTTAACTTCAACATAGCTGACTCTCATACTAGGTGATATTGAAGCGCCTGATTGCACTAGCCGACAACAAATTTGGTGAATAACATCAAATGGCTTTTTTTTCGAACACCGTTCATAAACAAATATTTTTAGTCTGTTTTTCTGTGGTTTTGACTTTTTTTCATATACAATGCATTGTATACCTAATAATGTCATTTTGATGCTGACTGCACGCCCGCGGCCGCTATTGCCACCACGCCCCAGGTGCCCGCTGAGGCGCCCCCTGTTGGCTGCACGCCCCAGGTGCCTGCTGAGGCACCCCCTGCTGGCTGCAAGCCCGCGCCTGGCTCACCGGTTCAGCCCAACTCTCCGGTCCAGCCCGTCCTGCCCTGCTTGTCCGTCTCGCCGGACCAGCCCGTTTAGCCCGCGTCGCCTGACCAGCCCGCACCGCCCGACCAGCCCATGCCGCCCGACCAGCTCGTGCCGCCCGACCAGCCCGTCCGGCCCGCAGCTCCGCCTGCTTCTGCGGCCGCACCTATTTCCCTGACTGGAGTCCCCGAGGAGGTCCCGGACTATGGGACTACAGCTCCTTCCTCCGGAGAGGAGCTTGAGTGGGACCCCTCGGGGACCTCCCTACTGACTCCTGGTCCCTCGCCCCAGCACGGGCACCCCAGGCCTAAACCTCGCCTGACGGTGTCCCGTAAGGGCAGGGAACATCTGCGCAAGGGTCGGGTCTTGCCCTCCCTGCCCCGTGTCTCGCCTGTTCGTCCCCTGGCTGTGGCTTGCCGTCACCTGCCACGGCTTCCCCCTCCTGCCTGCCTACGCCGGTGTTCCCTCCTGCTCCCTCCTCGTTCCCTCTGTCTATCCCTCCGTCGGTCTCCTTGCCCCTTTCGTGGTCCCCTCCTGCTCCTGCGGCCCCTCCAGCTGCCTTCCCTCGCCCGCGTGGGTACTCACAGGCTCCATGATTGGGGCCCTGAGATGGACACCTTGGTGTTCCTTTTCTGGCTGGCCAGTGCCACCTCTTACCGTGTGGTTGCCAGGGCTTTCGATATGCAGAATACCGTTCACCAGGCAGTGCACAGGATGAGTGCAAAGATTGCTGCTCTCCTCTATCAAGTGATCCGCCATCCCACTGCAGAGGAACTCCCTCGTTTGGGGGCCCGCTTCACCCATCTAGCGGGATCTGCAGCCTTCAACCGGGTGGTAGGAGCCATTGATGGTTGCCATGTCCGGGTGAAGCCCCCTGCAGAGGACGCCATCTGCATGACCAACGGGGACCTGCTGGAGCCAGATGCTGATGTTGGGATGGCAGTGGACCAACCAGCACCAGCATCTCCAGGAACTGACTCTGGGGCTGAGACAGAGGATGGCAATGACCTGTTACACCCCAGATCACAACTACATTTAAATGTACCCCAGATCATTCCTACTTTAGAATATACTTTAAAATGCAAACAATAAATAATTTGGCTAATTGGCAAATTTGTGTGTGTGTGTGTGTTTTGTTACATTTTTAATCAAATTGTTGACAAATGTATGTCACTTTGGATGAAAGAGTCAGATGTAACCAAGCTCCCTTTAAAAAACATCAGATTGAGTAAGTAAACAGAATAAAGACACACAATGCAAACGGATATATATATATATTTAATACAATTCTTTATTTGTAATGTAATTATTCTTAGATATTTAGTACGGAACACATTTAACACAAAACATTGAACACAAAACTATTTACACAATCTTTCCATGATGGCCATGAGGCGCTCCTCTCTACCTGCTGCCTCGCTCTCCCTCCTCTCTTCCCTCTCCCTCCTCTCTCTATAAAACTTTTCCTCCCTTTCCACCGCCTCTCTGTGTCGCCTCTCATCCCTCTCTACAAGCTTCTGGTATCTCCTCTCTTCCCTCTCCCTCCTCTCTCTATAAAACTTTTCCTCCCTTTCCACCGCCTCTCTGTGTAGCCTCTCATCCCTCTCCACAAGCTTCTGGTATCTCCTCTCTTCCCGTTCCGCTGCCTTCTCTCCCTAGCCTCATCTATCCTCTGCTGCTCCCTCTCCATCTCCTGCATGGCCTCCTCATGCTGCTTATCACTCTCCCTCAGAGTTCCTCCACCCTGTCTACCCGTTGTCTTTTTGGGGTAGAGAAGGTGGAGGTAGTGCCCCTCTTCACAGGAGGGGGTGGGGTCACTGCCACCTCCCGGCTGGATGAGGCAACGAGGGCAGGAGGCGTCACTGATGGCCTGCTCCCTATTGCCTCATACATGTGGGTATACTGTACCACTTCCAAGAAGCGGCAGTCACCCCACCCCCCTCTGTGCTGATCCCAGTACAGGGACGCTTAAGGTCCTGTAGATAAAAGACAGCCAGAGAAAACATGCACGACATATTTAGACCATACCTACATATTGCTGTGACATATTTAGACTATTTTACTCTACCAGGGCAAGTATAGTGCATATCACACCTTGTATTTGGAGATAAGGTTCTCCTACCTATGTTCAGAGCCTTTGCAACCACCCTCCCCTCGAGGCATCTCTCTTTTAAGAAGACACTGGTGAACACACACTGGCAATTTATATGAATACAGACATAATTTATGTTTATGGGTATTTTGCAGATTCTTGTCCAAAGTGATGTACAATACAAATACTACATTAAGAAAATTGTTTGGTTGCAGTTACCAAGAACAAAAAAATGCAGTTTGGAGTGGATTACACTATTTCATGATTGAGTTCAACCTATAAATAATTATGATCAAATTCCGGGGATGCTGTAAAGCCTCAGGATGTCCCACATGGCAGCTAAATCAAACGCTTTATATAAATCGACCAAGGCTACAAAGAACCTCTGCCAATATTTGCGCTTGCGCTCGAGGAGAACCCTCAGTGCCAGAATACGGTCGATGGTAGACTTCTTAGGCACAAAACCAGACCACTCTGGTCATTGGTAGGAGAGCAAGTGATCATGAATCCTGTTAAGGGATTATAAGAGAACAGTGGTATCCCCCTGTAGTTGCTGCAATCCATGTGATAACCCTTCCCTTTCCAGATAAGGACTACAAGTCCTATTTTCCAGTCAGTTGGGATGACACCTGTCTCCAAAATGGAAGTGAAAATTGCCTGCAAGGACAGTATTACCACCAGCCTGGAGAAGTTCACCCCAAATACCACAAATCCCTATAGCTTCCCTTACCCCCAGCTGAATCTACAAGGATGTCAGTAGGCAGAAAGAACACTGGGGGTCAGTCCCTTATACTGACCTGATCAGGTACCCAACACAAGTATCAGCATCAGACAAGCTGTCACACAACTCCACACATGTGAATTTTCTATTGCTATGTCCACTTGTTACTGCCCTAATCACAAAATGATCTATTTGAAAGTGGAGATACCAACTCCAATTCTGCCTCTCTTGACTTGCAGATAATTCGCTAATCTTCTATCTGCAACACGTAGTTCAAGCTCAAAGCAAATGAGGACTTTGTTGAGAAAACTAATACTCATACAGTTTCTGAGCAGTTTGCTGAGATGAGCAGAATGTTGACTAAGGAATATACAATAATGAAAACACACCTTATACTGGAAAATGTTAAGCAATATCAGTCTCATGCATACACATTTGAGTCATCAAGCATTTTCTGTTTATCTCCTGTCATCTAGGATGCCCATGAGTTCATCAGCTGCCTGATATCCCAGCTAAATGAGCTGGGAAAGTTAATTCAGGTCTGGGAGAGAACAGCAATGCACACCTGTCCTGTGGAAAGAAACCTGTCATTTGAGATGCTGTGCCAGGGGACGTGTGCCAGGTACACCCAGCTGGTTTCATTGGTTTTGCGCGCCTGTCTGAATGACTTGCATAATGCCGCCATAAAGACACAAAGCAGTGATACACCAGCATCGGGGATCCAGTTCTTACTGAAGCTCCAGATGTTAGCGATTGAGAATATAACAAATATTCAGTTTCTTAGTATGCATTTTCACTTTCTTGGTTTCCTGCAGCTGTGAAACAGTCCTCCAGGACAGAAGAGCTTACCAATCTCTAATTACAGAATACAGAGGTGGAGTTCACGTGTGCCACCTGCAGGGGGAGCCATGCTGTCCTTTCATAGGCATTTATTACACTGCCTCGGTGAGTTCATTACATTCCCAACAAATAAGAGGAACAGTTGTATGCATACATGGTGCTCAGTAATGTGCAGTGTGGCAAATGGATGCTTTTGTGTTGAGCTGTATGTTATTCATTTTCTCATACACAATGTGATGTGTGTGTTCTGTGCTGTCCCTCTCCCCTTTCTCATTGACTCTCCTTCTGCATTTGCAGTATCCTGGTCCTGCACATGAAGAGATTCAACTTCACACCACAGTTTGAACTGGTCAAAGTGCAGGACCCAGTTCTCTTTCTCAGGGAGATGTCCCTGCTCCCCCACTTCAGGGAGATCTCCCAGCTGACAGGGACACCTCAGCCAGCACAGCTCCAGGAAGCTCACCTGAAGGATAGCCAGACCACGCAGGAGGGACATATACAAGTCATCTGCATGGAAATGTGCAGCTAATATCAAAATAAGACATTGTAATATCTTTTGAAAATGGGAATCGTAAAATAGTAAATAGACAAAGGCTATTTCTGCAAATGCATGAATAATCTCTGATTGTATGTATCCCCTGCAGGCCAGCTGAAGAACTACCAGAGGATGCCTCAAGGATACTTGGTGGAGATGCAGGACGAGATGGTGCTTTGGAGAAGGAGAGTCATATTTTCTGCAAGAACATACCTGCAGCGGATTCACACATGAGTGTATTGACACAATATTAACACACACATACACAGACACACACAGAGGAAACATACAAAATCATGTGAAACTAAAGGCACTGAATGAACATAAATACCGCCCCTTTCATTTCAGGTGAGGGAGGAATGGTAATTTCTCTAGTTTTCAGTTTGATTTAAACCAATTTGGTTTCAAGATCCAAAATGAGTGGGTGGTTCCAGAATATGTGGGTAGCTCGCCATGTTTTGTCATTTCCACTTCCAGTGTATAACATAACTTGCAAATAATCCATAACTATTCGACCAATACATAACAAATAACGTCCAAAAGATATAATCACAGTATAATGCAATAGACAGAGGTAACATGAAATACTTTCAAAAAGAAAATTAAAATTTCGCGACACTCGACTTCCTTTCTTTGGGCTCGCTTACTGATGCAGTTTCTTCCAAACTCTTGTCTCTTTTTTTCAACAGTAGGCGCTACAGCTCTACTGATTGTGTAACAGGTATGTCAATAAATTCCCTTAATGGTTATACCTAGGTTTGATAGGGAGGTATAAACAATCGATAATCAATATCAACATGTTTGGGTTATATTTATAGAACAAAATGTATTGCAATATTATTTATATCAGATGTTTAGGATTGTCAAAAGAACAAGGAGAATGAATATGAAATGAAAGGAAACTTATCCAGGTCAGTATACAATAAACACCATTAAAAGAAATAATTCACAAGCAAATATGAAGGTTGTCCATCTGGGTGCACCCTGGGTAAGCATCTAGTGTACCTGTAATTATAAAAGAAAACACATTCATATGCAAATCACTTTTGGTCAAAAATACAACGTCGGTGAAGTAAAACAGCAACAAGGAAAGCTAACTTTGTTTTCAGTCTTAGTCCACACGAACAACTATAGGCCCAGTCCGTATATTTATAAACGAGAGAATTCCAAGTTCTGTTGTTCAAGGTCCAGGCAAATGGCTGACACCCATGCTGACACCCCTACCAGATCTTGGCAGCGACAGGTTCAAATCTCCGTTATTACTTGCTCTCCCTCACGTCTGCGCGCGCAAAAGGGTCTCCGGTTGGCTCGCCATCTCTTCTTTCTTTCTTTTTGTTTTCAATCAAACGGCGCGAAAGAATAAAAAAACTGATCCGCACATTTAAATATGCAGTCATAAAAACATGAAAGTTCTTATACAATATACTTAAAAAAATCACATTGCAAATAACACAAAATGAAAATAAAAACGGAATAGGTAAGCAAATTATATACATATATACAGTACACACAATGAACATAGCGGTATGCTATGTTAGCAACTTAAAATTGATAGCATAATAACTCACTTGTACAACATTCTTGTTATACTCGACTGCTAACTACTTCTTTGTAGGGCTTATGAAATTATATATATTATATTATATATATACTTGTAAACTGCATTTATACTCACTTACCAAACAATGCAGTTTACAATTATATAATTGTAAACTGCATTGTTTGGTAAGTTAAATTTGTAAAAGCCCTACAAAGAAGTAGTTAGCAGTCGAGTATAACAAGAATGTTGTACAAGTGAGTCTTCTTTCCGCAATGGTGCTTCTGTATTCCCGCTGCGTTCATCAAACCACCTAATTTGCCATCTACAGATCAACCGTTAAAACAATGATTTTACCAAGTTCCCGCCAGTTACGACGGGTAAGGATAAAAGGTTCCTACTTAGTTTTATTAACTATTTTTGGGGAAAATAATTAAATAAATTAAATAAGTCTACATGGTAAATACATGCATAAATCTTTTCTATTTAGATTCATACTTATTATTATATCTAATTATATATTCATTTTAATATCTGGTTTTGTATTTTATAATTTACAATCTAATTGCTTATTTTTTTTTCTGGCAATTAGCTGACACAACTACAACTGCTTAAAATAAAAGGGTGCTAATTTTAAGTGGAAAGGGTTACATTATACAGTTATATTATAGTGGATTTGCATACCAAGCTGCCTGGATGAAGAGCAGCAATATAACCAACATTAAACCGAGTAATAATAAAGTATACATTTTACATTATTGTTCAACACTGTACTCCCTCAAATTAATGGGATTCTGATGTTTTAGCATAATTCTCAAGTGATGATGGAACAATGGAAAACATATCATGCATCAAAGGATCACGGGGCAATGTAAATCATGATTTAAAATACCCATCTAGGATGAGGGAATTATGTCAGTGGCCTCCACCTGTTAAACCATTCCTGTTTTGGTGGTCGTCTCATTGTTGCCCCTCTAGTGTACCTGTTAATTTCATCTACACCAAAGAAGTTGAAACTGATTAACAACCCCTTCTATTTCTTAACAGACCAGATCAATGTCCCAGAAATTTAACTGACTTGATACTATACTCTGAGTGTTCTAAGTGTTCCTTTAATTGTTTGAGCAAGGGAGAGTGTATAAATATGTGTACTGATCCAATTGTATAGATACATGATATATGAATAAATATAGATATATTAAATACTTATGCACAGAATAGATATGCAGTAAAACCAGTCTAAGTCGACATTCACGGGACCAGCTTAAAAGTGACGACTTAGAGAATTGACGAGATACACCTAAGTCGACACTTTGGCGACTTATGTCTAT
>JAODKF010000089.1:3413533-3441051 GCA_026779585.1 Mormyrus proboscirostris
CCTTGTGTGAAGGATTCAGGATCACATCCCTTCCCCTCCACAACTAATTAAATAAACCATTTTTAAGAGTTTTGACCCAATGACAGATTGTTGCTGCTTGCTGTCAGAGTTTAAGCGGTTCTGAAGTGTGTCAGTAAGTGACACTAAAAACTCATTCTTTCTCTACACACAGACAGGCAAAAAGGAAAACAAGAACTTCCAGAAATTCCTTAGCCTTTCATGGATGATCTACCGTCTGGGACCGTGAATATGACAATTAACGGCAGCCTGGGTGTGAATTAAACTCAGCTGATTTGCGATTCACAATACTGATGATGATTTTTGTGCTGTTTTCTAAGACTCTAGGAAAATAGGGAAGGATGTTGGAACAGTCAAAGTATTTCTACCCCACAGGAAAATGAATCACATGCGTATAAGGTTGTTATTGCAGTTCCATTATATTTAAATTAATGACCCCTAATAAAGGTATGGCAAGTCGATGCATAAGGTACTGGGCTACTGTTCTCAGATGCTAAATGCTCTCAGTTATAAAAGACACACATACGATTTATATGGAATATCTGTCAGATTTACTGTCATAGATTGACTGTGGCAGGCGAATTTTAAACATCAATATAAAGTGTCACATTTTAATAGGCTCATATCCCGAACAATATGCATTGGATTGGTAGTCATATGGTTATGATATGGTGGTCGGCGGTATTAGATTAAAATGTAAAAAAAAGGAACTGAATCAGAAAGGGCAGGTTCTGCAATCCTCATGAAAATTACAGCCGTGCATTGATATGCATATCATGCTAATGCAACGATATGGGTCAGAATGCAGTGGTCATAGAGCTGACCCAGGTCATTGAAAACGTCTGCGCTTCTCTGGTCTTTAATTCACATTTTCACATGGCAGCCCTTGGGCCTGTGTTTCTATGATGTGGAAAATGTACGCTAAGCTGCCAAATGTCACGATCCACAAAAAGCAAAAGGGAGGGAAGGGATTGTAGATTTGCTCCTTAAGCCCCACGCACGCAATGCACGCGCCATCTGTAGCGAAACGTAAAACGTAGACCTGGCTGATATACGCCTTCTGTGAGAACAGACGGGCTACTGCTTCAGGAACTCTTGTGCTTAATGCCGAGTGTGCGCCAAGCGCTCCTCTTCGACGAAACAATAACGAAGAAGACACTTAGCACCAGCCGTGAACCCGTTCCGGCTTCCGCAAGTGATGCTTTTCATCAGCGTCATATGGAAATCGGCATGGAGTGCTTTTGCCATTTATGAGGGTGGGGGGCATGCTTCACCATCAAAGACAGACCTGTCTTGAAGAAGGGGGGGGGGGGAGAAAGAGATACAAAGACAGACCATCTATCTTGGCCCTTACTTTTTTTCCTTTCCGTCATCAGCCCCGGGGTGGGGTGTCTGAAATTTGGCATCTCAGAGTTTTCACACAACAACTGTGTAGCACTGATGAATCACTACCTGGAAAGGCCGACATCTGTTTCTTATAAATTCCTTTTTTTACCTTCTGTGGGCATGGCACGAGCGAAAAAGGCATGGCTGACTTGCGAAGCTCCTTAGCTGTGTGTCAGATGACATGCGCGACCTCGAAAGTCGAAAGTCATTTATCATAAGTCTCAGCTATTAGCGTGAGTGTTCCTAGTGGCTGCAAGGCGAGAATTCTTGCATAAATAGTCGGTAATACTTGACCTTCGGCTGGAAGTCTGATGCAGAGAACTGTGAAACTCCATTGCGACGAGACTGTTGACCCAAGATTAGGGCATCTAACGCGTGGAAATGGGATAACAGCTGATAACAGAGAACAGCTGATACAAGACTGAAATACTGCGTGGACTTTTTTATTGATCTCTAGCACGTTTTGATTACTTGCATATGAATAGTCACAAATATGCTTCTTGAAACATTTAAAAACTGTATGATTTACAATTTGTTGCTTTGAGTCATATTGTAATCCATGCAATCTTATGCAAATGTGTATTATTTACATATTTCATGACTTAAGGGTCAAAAGTGGATTGCAGAGTGATCTATTCTTGTTCATGTTATCTAGCATATTTTTGAAGCGTTAATTGCATTGGGTTCAAGGATCTACATTTTCTAAACTTTGCTAGGTTGTCGCTCTTACGTTACAAGCATGTCATCCTGTTGGATGATCTGGATATTTGTGTTTTTAAACGAATCACAATTTTCCACATGTTGCACAATGTATCGAAATATATGCAAATGCTTCAATGTTATTGCAGAGGTCTAAGCTCTGTAAACTTTCTTTTACTCTATTTCTGTTTTGTAAATACCATACTGGCTGGAGCACAAGACAGTATTTTTTTTTTTCCCCTGAAAAAATTACATCTAAAGACCATATCGTCTTTTATTGGAGGACTGGAATTTAAATGTCATTATACACATGCAACAGCAGATGGCGTAACTTATCTGCCTCTCCGCCATTAACTTCAAACATAATCAAGAGACTCGATGTCGTTTCAGCAATACAATTTTTCCCCGAGCCGATCTTCTTCGTTTGTTCTGATCCCACCCGCTGTCCTCGATTAGCTGACATGATGTGATGTTTTTGGGATGAGTCAGCAGTTGCTGCCATACTTTGCATCCCTCCATGCATATTTTTTAAATAGTGTGAAATATGTGTATCCGTGTATTTATATTAGTAAATGTCGCAACTGTGTAATGTTTGCTGTGGAATCCGTGTGTGTTTTGTTAGCGCCCCCATGAGTGTCGTGGAAATTGATGGCTTCCACATCTGTGCTGCTCCTGTATTAAAGAAGAGATTAGTTAATAACGAGAGTAACCCACATTTTAATAGCTGACATATCATTTATTAAAATAACTAAACCACTTTCCAGTTTTTCGTGCTTTACGTGGGTCTACCGCATCAAAAATATTGTTGCTCCCTCTAGCTGTGGAGTTTGTACTGATTTTCTATCCTTTCCCGCCCTAAATAGTGCATGTTTTCGTTAGAATGTTTACTGTTATAATAGTTACCAAGAAAGTGGGGGGTCACTGTACAGTCGTGGCCATCTGAAATGGTGTATTTAGTGGCTATGTTTATATAAGACATCCTCACTTTTCTCATTGTCGTTCTTTGTTTTAAAAATGTTGATGGTATAACTTGTAATGTATAAAGCTATTTCCTTACTGCTGAAATCTCTCTTGCTCATAAACCTGTGCTGAGATTTAGTGCTTAAGGAAGCTTCCTCAATGCGGATAAATTTTGACAGCTGATGGCCACAGTTGGCCAATAACGCAGGGCAGCTTTGCCGGAATTTTTTTTAAAATGTAATTTAAATTTTCCAAAAACAGGGACAGTCCAGACCACAAGTCACATGTGTGTTTGGGATTTTGTACACTTTAACATATGTCACATAGCAGTTTTGAATTTCATAAATCTCCGTAATGAAGAATTGTTCTCAAGCAAAGGAATATGCCATATAATCCCGCTAGAGGCTCAGGGTAATACACCGGCCTGGGTGAACGTCTTCAAGCCTCCGTTATGTCTCTGTACTCACTTTCCAGAATTAACCCAGACTTGTGTCCTGGCTGACGAGCCGGTTTCCGGGGAGACGTTGACATCAGCTTGTGGGCTTTGGCTCCTACATAAAAACACCTGCAGGGCAAACGCTGATGTGAGGACCCTGGCGGTCATTGGGCTGCCCTTTCGGCCTCCACGGCGCTCCAGGATTTTTGAGGCGGCGTTTGACTGTTAGACGCTGGTTGCTTGCTGGGTATATTGCATCATTCTGTGCCTGGGGTGGCACGTGGGACTGACGGGCCGCACTCCGCTTCAGTTGACTTGTCTGCAGAGATGAACATGGAGCTGACAGCAGCAGGGCAGAGAAATTATGCTATCATTCAGTTTCATGCTAGCAAATGGCACAGGGTTAGTAGGATGCCTTGTGTCCCGTGTTGGGGCCTGTCTGGCAGTGTTGTAGGGGATCAGCTAAATGTGACTACCCAATTCATCAGACAGGTGGTCACATATCTCCACCACATTCTTCCTTCTTATGGTCCAGTCCTCTGATTGTATAACGGTATCACAGAGAATAAGATCACACATAGCATAATAGCACAAACTGACATAATTATTTGACATTTTTTATGCTCATCAATATACATGAATGATCATTTTCATTCTTATGCATCGTCTGTTTGGTAAAAATGTGACGTAACTTTAAAAGTTCTAAAAGTTATATGAAATGGATCGGGTCACTTCAGCCCCAGGAGGTGTAATGAGGGATGTTTTAGCAAAACAACCTGTTTTTTCATACTGAAGTTCTGACACACCTGATCCGACTGCCATACCGTATTTTCCGATCACGTAGCAGTTCAGACGTGTTGCAAACCTCAAAATGTCTAGGTAAAACAAATGTTCTTCTGTGGATTATGTAGTATTTCTCCGATATATATTTTTTTTGGTCTTTTTAATGTAAATGCATTTTTAAAAGAATTTGATTTCTTAAATGTGGAAATGGAGGAAAGTAGAAAAGTAATGTCACAGTTCAATTGGAAATTTTGGGATCGATATGTACACAGAGTTTGATTGATTTGCCGTTTCTTGCATGGTTGATTTGATCTCTAGGCACAAATTGCAGCTCTTGATCACTGACACAGACTTGGCCTTCCGCTCATCTCATCTGCGTCTAGCCTTCACTCCCACCACAGCACTACAAGAGGCGTGATTTTGACCAGTGTATTACAGTACATGAGAATGCATATACGATTAGGTGGGGGAGTTTGCATGTGAGTTAAGAGCAGTTGGGTTGGGGGGGGGGGGGGTTCGTGTCGGTCGGCTTTAGCTGTATCCGTCTGCCTGATGAGAGATCACCAATGTAAACACGGCAGCGGCAGTTGTGCTCCAGCGCACAGCCTGGCAAGGGACCCAGACTCTTTGGGACGGAACATGTAAATATTTTGACACGCAATATGACGGAGCATACCTGTTGAGTTCACACTAGCAGAACGGCTCTCCCCAGCCATGGTTCTCTCCTGCCCTTCCTCCACGTCTTCCTCCCCACCCCCTCAAAGAAATGCACGGGCTCTGAGCGTAGGACAGTATTTTATTATTCACCTGAAGCCTGCAGTCACTCCACACGAGAGGGAATTTGGTTTTTATCCCCGGCCTAATGCTCAGGGTCTGTTTCAAGGTGAACGATCCCTGTGGGTGTGCGTGTGTGTGCATGTGTGTGTGTGTGTGTGTGTGTGTGTATGCATACATTACCGTTGCCGGGGTGAGCAAGCAGGGCCAGGAGGCCCTGAAAATCCCGAGCAGCCTTTCTGTAACTTTACAGCAGGCTGTCGACCGAATGAAGCTCATAGCTACAGTCCGCAGTTTTTAAACGGGACTGCCGTCGCCAAACAGGATCGCCGGTCTGGAACGCGTCGGAATTATGGATCCAACCATCTTCACATCTGACCTCCCGGTTGTGGTCAGTTGCCTGGAGGATCCTCCCCCCACCCCCCACACCCCCCCCCATGTTTCTTCTGCTCCCTGGGCAGAAAAATCGCTATAATAGAAACCAGACCTGATGCAGAATGCCAGGCGTCTGCTGAAGGGAGAGGATTTCTCGGGCGAGAGGGAGGACGGAGGATAGCCGCACCCCACTCGCTGGCTGGTGGAGGCGCTCCAGCTCACTTGACCGGCCTCTGACGCGATGCAGATAGCAGGGGGCTGCTACTCCGAAAGCGGGGAGACTTAAGGACACGGCGGCGAGGATGCGGAGGGGGCTGAGGCTGAGGAGAGCGACCGCGACCTTACACCGTGAGTCTCGAGCGCTTCTTCCCTCTTGACTTTTCCCGAAAACTTGCAGCAGGTCCTTCGGACGGACGGAAGTCTGTGCACCCTTTCAGCAAGCATCTAATTGAAGACATTCTAATACTTCTGAAGACCTCCATATTGAATTTCCTTACTTTGTTGCCGAGATTAGAGTTCTGGAACATCCCCTTGTTTTGGATCCAAAAAAATCATGAATTTCTACAATAGGTCATTAATTTTTAAACTTCTAGAGTCTTTTCTGTATATTTTTGACTTGTTAGACAAAAGTTTTGAACTTGAGGCGAATCTATGCTTAGTTATGCTGTTTTACTAAAATTAAAACTACAAAAATCTGTAATCTGATTTTTTTTTCGGGGAATATTCAGTGAATACTATTGATCCTTAGGCTGTCTCAAAGTATACCTCAGAGTTCATTCGCAAGTTGTTTTTTTAGACTAAATGTATTTTAGACAAACTTACTAATCGCATCTGCTATCATCTAGATAAAATACGTAATATGTTTGGTGCTATTTGAAATACATATATTTTTATGAACGCCACATTTAATGGGAAATGCCCACTAAATGTTCTGTAGTGTACAGCAAATCTTCAACCTTACCTGGGATGTCAAGCAAAGAAAGAAAAGAGCAATTCTTTAAAAAGAGCAATTCTTTAATCAGACTTCACTTTATAGACAGTCTATTTTCCAAGAACATCAAACATGTAATAGTGAAATGACTTCATTTAATGCTAAGTTGCTCACTCAATCTCACTTTTGAAATAATTTAGAAATATAGTGTCTAAATGAAATGGTGGGAGCTGCTGGACGTGTTAATGTTCTTTTAATTAAAGGAAAAACTTTAATTTATTTAAATACGTATTACTTGGCAGGTTTTCAAGTGTCCGGAAGAGTTTGGGTTCCTTGTCATGTTGTAAAGACCACAGAATTTCAAAACTAATATTTTGACTGCTGTATATTTAACTCCCTGACCTTGACTAAGATACGCAGCTGGAAGATGGATGGATGGAAGAATGTTTAACTACTTTAGAAGGGGACAGTTTGCAGTCTGTTATTAAAGTTCTATGTCAGGGTGATTTGTTAAAAAATAGTTTTCCTTTGATGCTGCCTAACCTGAAAGGTGATATTCTGTGTGGCAGATCAGTTGCATATTTTGCATGCATATTTGGTGGGAAGATCAGTTACTAGCCCTGATGAAATCCGATGAAATGTTTGCTGTTTACTTCGCACAGATAACTAACTTTTCTTTTTACAGTCAGGGGGGATGGAGTAAAAAGAGGCGGCTTCCTTCATCACACACAACATCATACAAGCAGTGAAGATTGCAGTGTAACATTTATGATGGGGAACTCAAGGGACCCGTGGGATGACTTATAGCATGGCAATGTCTGTAACCATGGTGACTGTTTGCATGGGAAAGATTAGGATTGCAAACACATCCGTTCATTTTGCAATGTGTGAATTTAAAAACCCATCATTAGTCACAAAGCAGACACTTCTTTTCACAACACTAACATAAACAGCGCTTGCTGTGCTGAAATGTAAACCGCAATAGTGCATGATGCTTGCGTGGGATGTGACAGCCTATAAGCTTCACTGCGACATCACTGAGTCATTTCAGCCCTTGTTGTGAGATAGTCCTTTGTTGCAAGGCACTTTTCAATCCAGTGTGATGCTATTCCGATTTTTATGTGACGCTAATTGGTCCAAAAATGCAATTTTGGAGCAGTGCTCGCCGTCCCATCTCAATATTTCAGTTCTCTAACTACAGTAACAGATTTAATTAAACGCTGTACATTCTGAGACATTTCTAATTCACCAATGAAATAAGTGAATAATCTTTGAACCACTTGCTGACTGTGTTACCACCTTTGTGTCTTTGATCTGACTGATTTTCGTTTTGGCTGTGTGACGTTCCGCTTGGATATTATTCTCAGCTCGATGAGCGCCTGGACTTTTTAGTGCTGTGACAAGGTTCCGCCACTTTCCGAGCAGGAGGCTCACAGGACACTAATGGAGCTGGCAGGAGGATCCTGTCGAGTGAAAAGAACAAGGCTGGTTACTGGCTCACTGCCGAGAGATCTGGCGCAGCGGCGTCTGCTTCTGACGGAACTGACACCCCCTTCTCGCGGCTGCAGGGAATCCCTTTGACGTGCCCCGGCGTATGCGCATATCTCCCTCCCTCATGCGGTACCCTGAGTCACGTGACGCGTGCTTTGCGGGGAATAAGCATCTTTCAGTTAGTCAGACTTCCCAAGGGGGGAGAAATTTTAAAATTGGGGGACAAGGGGAAAAATAAAATGGCGACAAACCAAAAACAGAGAGGACGATCAGTTTTGTCTCTTTCTGATTAGAAAATGATGATCACGGCTCTATGCTTCTCATTAATTCCTGGGGGGAATGTTTTGCACAAATAAGAGCCAGGAAAATGAGAACTTTATTTATCGTTAATGTGTCGTACGAGACTGAAAAGGAAACGCGTGTTCGGTGACTGGCTCTTAACCAGAGCATGACCAAGACTCCTCCGTCCTTTTAACCAACTTTTCTGAATCTGTAAAGGCCAAAAGGCTGGTCTATTTATACCCAAAGCCTTGTTTCTATAAACGAACAAGTACTAGGAAGCTCCACACAGTGTATGCAAATGTTGCCTGGTGCAACTAAAGCCTGGGAAGGTTTTGCAGACATTTGTGCTGCAGAGAAACATGGGAGATGTGGGGCTGGAGGAATGACCCTCAGGCCCCATAACATGTATGGGAGACACTGTATGACAGACATCGGCCATGTTATTTACTTGCTTTCGTTCCTGCACTATGGTGTATATGGCCCAGCAGGTTAATCCAGGTCGCCAGTGATCCGAAGGTCGCAGATTCAGGTTCCAGGGTTGGATTCCCGGGGGGGGGGGTTATTTCTCACATGCAGGCTATACGATCAGACTAACTTGCAGTGAAATGAAAGGTGATTAACTCCGCTAGAATGACACTATAATAAAAATTGTATCAGTAGTAAAAACATAAAAAGTAACAATATAATAATTACGTAATAAATGAGGCACAGTAAAGGACAGAGATATGAAAAACCAGAGATGTGCAGCATGGCTACATTGTGGCAGAGTGATGTCACTGCTGGGCCCCTGAGCAGGGCCCTTAAGCACAAGTGTTCCAGGGACCGTCTCACCTCGCTTTTTCAACTGCATGTTGTCTTGCATAAAAATGTCAGGTATGCAAATACAATGTAATATACATTATAGGGACGAAAGCATCGGCCCGCCTGGCCATTGCACCTGCAGAAGCCTATGGCATCTATATGGGGTTGCTCTCCCCTTTGCAGCGATAACAGCCGCCACTCTTCAGGGAAAACTTTCCACAAGGTTTTGGAGTGTGTCTGTGGGAATTTTTGACCATTTGTGAGGCCAGGCGCTGATGTTGGACTTGAAGGCCTGACTCTCCATCTCCATTCTAGTTCATCCCTAAGGTGTTCAGTGGGGTTGAGGTCAGGGTTCTGCAGGCCAGTCAAGTTCCTCCACACCAAACTCACCCCACCACGTCTTTGCAGACCTTGCTTTATGGCGGCTTTATGCCGATGCATCCCACACTTGGGATCGCGCTTGGTGATGTGAGGCTTGCATGCAGCTGCTCAGCCATGGAAGTTATCGACTCAAACAGTCAATTGGCGACTTTTACGCACTATGCGCCTCAGCGCTTGCCGACCCCACTCTGTTACTTTTACGTGGAGTTTCTGTTCTTAAATGCTTCCAATTTGCAATAAAACCACTTACCATTGACCGTGGAATACCTATCAAGGGAAGAAGTTTCTCAAACTGCCTTGTCGCAAAGGTGGCATCATATGACTTTGCCACGCTTGAATTCATCGAGCTCTTCAGAACTAACCCATTCTTTCACAAATGTTTGTAAACCTGACTACATGGCTGGGTGCTTGATTTTACACACCTGTAGCCATGGGTCTGAATGAAACACTTGAATTCAGTGAATAAGAGGCGTGTGCCAATACTCTTGTCCTTATAGTGTGACTGTAACTTGTGTTTCTGTAAGCGTGACCCTGCTCTATATCACACCTCATCGCTCCTGAAACCAATGGAGGGAGAAGACCCTTAAAGCAGCCTTTCCGGAAGGTTTAGGTCGAGCATTTAGTAAGATCATTGTTTTTGTTGCAGCTCACCAGCAAAGGGCCTGGGAAGACGCAACATAAACAGCGGCATGAAATGCTTTGATGCGAAACGGGACCAGCTTTGTTAATCGGGAGTGAAAAATCGACGGCTTAAATAAGTCTCGTTTTTAACTCACGACAAGGTCACTAACACTGTTTCTGTCTTGCTTCTAATGATAGACCTTAATGAATTTAAGCGCTCGTATATTATAGATAAAAATGTAATCGGACGAGCAGGGAAGTTCAGATGCGTAGAACGAGGTACTCTACCGCATCTTCCGTCCGTCTTGCATTTCCACTGCAAGGTTGTACTGTGTTAAACAGCAATGGAAACCTGCTTATTAATATTGCCTATACTTGTACCATGGAATATGGTACTTATTTCAGTTTGTTTAGCTTTCGTGGGAGATATTTCAGTCATTTATACAGCTGGATATTAAACATCCTCCTGAAGAGGGCAGATCGGAAATTTAAACACTCAGGCCGATTCCACTCGTCCTAACATTGGCTGCCACTCTTCCTTATAAGACCATTTCAGTTCTTTAGTGTCCTACCTTTATTCTTATTAAAATGATTAGTTGAGATAACGTGTTACTATAAGTGCACGTCAGCATTAATATGATGTATGATGTTATGATGTTACGCTTTTTTTTGAGTCACTGTTACGTGTTATGCAAAAACATTCCCATTTAACTGCTCACGGCCTACTCACCGAAACTGCAGAATGTCAAGTGCATGAATGTGAAGGGGTTACTGTAATTTAATTTCTGGGCAAGTCATTGCCAGGGAGGTAATGCTCGAGTAAGAATGATTCTAATTAGTGTGTCTGTTCCCATCTCAGCGCTGCACGGACTGCATGCTGAGAACTTAATTGGATTATTATTATCCGATGCCTGAATCCCCTTGAGAAATCTACAGCGGAAGATAGTTCTGTAAACTCATTCCAAATACAGCTTTTTTGTTTGTATTAGAAGTAAAAATACTATTAGAATACACATTTTGATCATATTTATTGCATTTTGAAAATAAACATAGATGTATAGAAGAAAAAAATCTATATATTTTTTTTATCATCCATCCATCCATCCATCTTCCAACACTTGTCCTGGTCTGTGGAGCCCTTCCCAGGCAGGACAGCAGGACAGAACACAATGCCAGGTTACACCCTGGACAAGATACCTGTCCAATGCAAAGCAATCTAGAGACAACAGTTTAGAGATCCTTTGGGCTGTAGGAAGGAACCAAACTCCCCAAAAGGGAACCCACAATAACACAGGAATGACATGCAAATTTCACAAGCACAGCACAAGAACTAGGATACAAACCACGAACCACTGAAGCACCATAACGCCTAGTATTCATACATTTCTGAAATATAAAGCAAGTTCTTCTAAGCCAGAGCTAATCTACATCTATCATGAAGAAAGTGTCAGTTGAATGGCTGGCTGAGTGAAGTGTCTTATCTGTCGTTAATGAGTTCCACATTCTTCTCTTCCTCAGGTCTTATCTGAACAGTCCCTATGTCCAACATGAGCTGGAGTTTTCTCACACGCCTCCTGGAAGAGATCCACAACCACTCCACTTTCGTGGGGAAGGTGTGGCTCACGGTGCTCATCGTCTTCCGCATCGTGCTGACGGCCGTGGGGGGCGAGTCCATCTACTCGGATGAGCAGTCCAAGTTCACGTGCAACACGAAGCAGCCGGGCTGCGACAACGTCTGTTACGACGCCTTCGCCCCGCTCTCGCACGTCCGTTTCTGGGTCTTCCAGATCATCATGATTTCCACCCCGTCTGTCATGTATTTGGGCTACGCCATCCACAAGATCGCCCGCGTCTCCGAGGACGAGCGGAGGAGGCCGCGGCGCTCACGCAAGAAGCCCCCCGCCGTCAAGTGGAACACCAACCGCTCCATGGAAGAGGGGCTTGAGGAGGATGAAGACGAGGAGGAGCCCATGATCTATGAAGATGCCCTCGAGGTACAGGAACCTAAGCCCAACCTTGCCGTGTTTCCTAGCCAGGACCAGCAGAGACATGATGGCCGACGCAAGATCAGGCAAGAGGGCTTGATGAAGACCTATGTGCTTCAGCTCCTCGCCCGTGCCGTCTTCGAAGTTGGCTTCCTTGTTGGCCAATACTTGCTGTATGGTTTCCGGGTAAACCCTTCATACATCTGCAACCGTGTCCCCTGTCCCCACAATGTGGACTGCTTCATCTCTCGGCCCACGGAGAAGACCATCTTCCTCCTCATCATGTATGTGGTCAGCTGCCTCTGTCTGCTGCTCAACGTCTGCGAGATGGCCCACTTGGGCATCGGCTCGTTCCAGGACATGCTCCGCAAACGAAGAAACAAGGGCACCCGGACCTCCTACAGCTACCCCTACACCCGGAATATTCCGGCATCCCCCCCAGGTTACAACCTAGTGGTGAAGGCAGACAAGTCTGACGCGGTCCCCAACGGCCTAATCGGTCATGAGCAAAATCTTGCCAATGTGGCACAGCAGCAGCAGCAGTGCACCAGCCCGGATGAAAACATCCCCTCAGAGTTAGCCAGTCTCCATAGGCACCTCCGTGTAGCGCAAGAACAACTGGACATGGCATTCCAGACCTACAACAGCAAGGGCCAGCCGCAGCCCTCCAGGACCAGCAGCCCAACCTCAGGGGGCACCATGGCGGAGCAAAACCGCGTCAACATGGCGCAGGAAAAACAAGGAGCCAGGCCAAAATCCAGCACAGAAAAAACAGGGACGGCCGTAAAAAACGGAAAGACATCTGTATGGATTTAAAACTGCTCAGCATTCAGACTGATTATGATTCAGTTACGTTTTCTGTATTATTTAAGTTGAGTCATTCTTTGATAGGACTTGCATGCCTGTCATAGAGGATTAAAAGATACTTTCACTTTCCCTTTCAGTTGAGCTAAGCAGTTCTTAACCGAATCTCCTTTGAACCAAACTCTCCCCCAACTAATCAAAAACGAAGCAGTGCTTTGTTCTGTTATCAGAGGTAAGAAACCTGTGATCAAAGTGGATGAAAGGAAGGGAACGACATGCTAGGCTTTCTGCAAGGTGCCATCGGGAAGTAGGCCGGCAAGTTCCTCAGCGCCGTTGCGCTTCATGTTTGCCCCGAGCAGAGGGTTGGGATGGCACAGAAGACATTCTGATGAAATATTTATGGAAACTTGGCACTGAGATAAATATATTGTACGTAAACCTTGGGGCATCAGCCGTCACATGTACTGGCCACAAAGAAAATAACCACAAATCCAAGGGGCTTAATTGTCCAAGGCCTTGACAAGATTCCTGCGTCTTTTCTTTGGGAGATGTAAATTATTTAGAACAACGGATCCTTCACAGTTCTCTTGTTTCTTTTTTTTTTTTTCAAACTTCGTCCTGGTTTAAGTGCAAATTTTTCAGGCCTCGAATGAAAACTCATCAGTTTTCTTGAATGGTCAATCGTAAATTTCGTCATATATTGTGTCAGTCATGTTTTGTCTTCTCTGTGCAGAAAAAGAGCTCAGACTGCCTTCTTCCTTCTGCCTTGTCGTGGACCAACTTGTGTGTAAGTGCCAGTATTATAATCAATCACACAGCCCTTTGTATTAAAAAAAATCCTTCTGTATAATCTGTAAATTGTTTGACTGACATACTGTATTAAGTATTAAATGAATAGTAATCCGCGTTGCTAATTTATGGAATCCATACCTATACAGATGTATTAGGCCAGTTGTTAACTGAATTCTTGATAGAATTGTTCATGCACTTGAAAAGTCTATGCACTCTATTTTAGCCAAAGAGGGGAGAAAATTTGATTGACTCTTCACTATTTATGCTGTGAGTGCTCATTACTTAGCAGTAAGAAGCAGAGGATTTTTAATAAATGATCCAGTGATCACTCTGAAACTAAACTCAAGACAGGAATCAGAAAAGTACAGTAGATAGATTTGCGACATTCACAGAACGAAAAAATATCTGCCAATTTGCTAACAGCAAAGCAGCTTGACATTTCCAGTACAAATGTCCTGGCAGAGGTTGTAATTTTTTATTATTTTCACATGGTACTGACTGGAGGAGAGAAGCGTCACCAGGCAGAGGAGCATAGTTGTATATTTCCCATAGTGTTATGTTTTTGGTACAGGTTAGCCTAATACATCTCCTTCAAAAGGTCTACTCTGGGAAAAAAAAAAAGACATTGTGAGTTAATATGCATGGAAAGACAAAAGGTACATTGTGGTAATTCCTCAGAAAACTCCGAGGGAAATATGAGGTTTTTGACATCTACCCCAATAATGACTGAGGATGCATAGCTTTCAAATTAGGAGACTGAGGATGCATAGCTTTCAAATTAAGAGACTCAGCTGGTATATGAGCTCACTCTAGTGCTTCATATTTAGGAATACAATTTCATTGTAACATTTGAAACTGTAATATGGATTTATTTCATTGTTTTATCTTACTATGTGAATACATGTTAAACTGAAAGTGTTTGACTTGGTTGTATTTTGATGGACTTGTTTGACATGCAAAGTTTTTCATATTAATTATACTGTGATCAAATAAAAGCAATAATTCTTCTAATAAACATATAGGGTTAAATATTCTTACATTTTTTTTAGCAGATATGCTTCCAAAGACATTCCTTTTATGACGTCCTTTAATGTATAACCTGAATTCTCAATTCAACATGACACGTATTTGAGTAGCTGATAGAGACTTACCCCTGCTGCTATAATAGGTGGTTATTGTGAGAGACCGAAGGTTCAACTGGTACCAGCAGGTAAAGTTTCAGGCTGTGGTGAGCATACAGTAGATTCCATGCAGGCACCATACTCATTCGTGGAAAATGTGTATTTTATGAGCATTTTTCATTAATGGTGCAGCTGCAGCAGTATTTATAGTATAAGATACTGAATGAAGAGCGACGTTTAAGGCTATGTTGGCCTACATTGATTCATTTAGCAGACAAAATGGAGTACTGAGGCAGGTTATACTTCACAGCACTGGCTAATTTGTGTTCCAAGACTATAACACTATGCCTACAAAGCATGTCAGGAGCTGTCATAAAGTATAAGACATCAGGGAGCCTTCCAGTAATGATAGGGTTTCTTATCTCTGTGTACGTGTCACAGTACTGCGAAAAGAACAGTTTCCATGACAGGGACAGTATATTTGTACATTTTGCATCTCTAGCTTTCTACTATGGAAAATCGATTTGTACTTTGGAACTATTTAACTACCTTTGGTTCTTTTACATCTAGACTACAGGAACAACAGAACTTCACAGAGACATTCACATCGAAATAGTTAGCAGATTATTTAGCTCCAGCACTGTGCCTTACCCAGTATTACAACTGAAACATATTTACAAGGGCATTTACAGTTCATGGTGGGTTTATCTATACATTGATAATGAATCGCTAATCACCCAGAAGCATATATCATTAAAATATTCAACGTCCCGAAGAAAACAGCTAGCTTCTGTGTTGATTTACCGAGTTTGTTTCTTTCTATATTAAATGTATTCCCACATTTAAGTAGGATGGTAAATAATAAATTACTAATGTAAGATAATTTCATCTTTTGATGCCGGAATAAAACGTGTGTGGTCACCTTGTTTTCTGTTTGTAAATATAGCACTTTCTTTGTCTTTCTTTGCTCTGTATTTAAAATTGCAAGCTTTGATTAATACTGCTATAATGTAGTCTTTGTACGGATTTTTTTGTCTAGTGACCAAATAACTATAGTGACTATATTTACATTTAATTTGTTACTGGACGTACTTGAATTATTAAAATAACTTGGACTTTTGAAAAGACGTTAAAAATTCACTCACTTTGACCCTAAATATAAATTAGGCACTTTCATCTTCATTTAGTTTTTTTTCTCCTGCATTTACTCCATCGTCATCATTGTCGGTATCCAAGTGAAAACATTTCAATAATTTGTAAATAAATACTTTTGTTTTATCATGTGTCCATGCAGCGGTAGCTGCTGGATCCTCTTTGTTTTTTTTATATATATATATTTCTTAAAAATTATGGTTAATATGCATATCTTTCTGTTTTATGAATAGGTATGTTCGTGCTATGTTCTGGTTGAAGCAACTGTACAAATAAACTTTGAAAGCTGAAACTGAATTCTCAGCGGTCATTCTTTCCAGATGCTACACATTTACCTTTCATTTTGTAATGAGTACTATAGTCAAGCATATCAAGAACGTTTCTGCAGAAGATAAAGGTTTTCATTGGCTTCTTGTCAGATGCACGAATATCTTAATCCTTCCATCTTCCATCGTCGATTTTCCGGTAAATGATCCAGGAGTTTATCCCAGGAATGAAGCACGAAGCATCTCTGGCTGGAATGTCAGTCTATCACAGGACACGCACTTGTACTCACTGAGCATTGACATAAGCGTCATACTATGGGCCTCAGTATAAGATTTTTTTTTAATTTTTTTTTTTGCGAACCTCTGACTCTTCGTGGTTTAATGTTTCTGGTGCATCGTGTGTCTTTGCGAAATATCCTTAAGGCATACAAGATAAACTTTTATAGCCTTAAACATTGGACACATCAAGCGAGACAGATTTGCCAGCCAGGCGAAGAATACATATATACCGTTTCATTTCCAGATGTTTATAATGCAATGTAATATGCTTCGATAATTTAAATTAATACATCAATAGTCCACCGATACCCCCGGCTCTCCGCGGGGCAGCTGTGCGACTATTGACGTATTTACTATACTGACAGGGTATCGGTCTTCCGATACCACAATAAAATAGGCTGCTTTAGTACTGTGCCACAGGAAAGATCATCTTCTGAAACTTCAATATTTTAGAGTCGATTTTCAAAGTCTATACACATACACGGCACGCAAACAGTGAAGGGCAACTTCGCAAATTAAATTAGGAATTCTTCCGAGAAAATTTTCCACTTGGTCCGGCCAACTGTATGTCAGGGTCTTAAACTTGAGCTGAAGGCTACTGGTCTGAATTATAATTCAGTGTAAACAAAACCTTGAGTGAAGGAAAACCAATGGCAAATATATATATATATGTGTACTACTCGTGCATATTCTTGTGGATGTTAAACTGATTTGTTAGTCTGTCCCTGTCATAGACAAATGATTATGTCACCCTTAAAAGGACTGACTGAGTTAATTATAGAGTAGATTCAGTTCTACACTGTAACTAGGGTCCAGTACTTAAAATTGTCATATTGAAGCAGATTTAATTTAATTAAATGCAGGACAACTGGATATTACTGGAAGGGCTGCAGGCAAACAAAGTTATTTGAAGAGCAGTGTTTTTCTAGCCATGAACTTGAAGCAACCTTGCTGTTGGCTTTGCACTTAAATGTCTTTGCATAACTGATATGACTTTGTGCAAATTAATTGCTCTGATCAAAATGAACGAAGATTGGCTTTATGCAGAACACTAATATTGTGCTGATCCACGGCTAGCAACAGATAAGGCACGTAACAAAAAGGCTATATACAACTACAGCATGAAACATTATATGCAGTGAATTATTTGCCAAGGGATGCATACTTTACTATGGATGTTTCGCATTTGATACTAGATGGCTTATATGTGTTTACTGTTTGTGGGAATATGGTTTTATTTATGCCTTAAGCCCGCCTCCATCCAGGGCAATAAACCATTGTTTCTTAATGCAGTCCTCGGGGTCCCACGGACAGTTCACGTTTTTGCTCCCTCCCAGCTCCTGGTACCTGTGGACTGTCTGGACAGGGAGTTCAGAGGGAACGAAAACGTGGAGCGGCTTTGAGTCTCTAAGGACCGGCCTGGAAAACACTACTATAAACTCTCACTTATTATGACAGCAGTGGGGTTTGCTGACCCGTGTACGACCATCTGCGATTACACTTCACAAATAAAAATAAAACACTGGCTATTGAAATGTTGCATGTTTCACATTAGGTTGCACTGGTCATTTTAGTTTTATAATGCTTTGTAAACACTATAGGGGTGTTTTTGGTCAATGCATATCACCGATTTCACGTCTCAGGTCGGGCCATCCGTAATTTTTCCTCCGGGACAATAGAGGGCAGCACGCACCGGTTTACATATCACAGGCTTTTCCTAAGAAGAAGTAGAAGTTTACTGCCGAGTGTTTCGGAGATGGTGGCGTGTGATGTAGCTGTTGTTTTCAAGTAAACCTTTAAGAGATCTTGCACTGATCATGTCAGAATTTCCCCCTGCATAGTACCAGCCTTTAAAAGAGGCGTTTGCATTCCCACTATGGTTTATAACATGGTGGGATTTCCGGTTCTCAGGCACGTTTTGAATCCGAACCTCGGCTCGGCACACGTTGCAGTCGGCTGGTTCGGGCTGTGCCGGAGGGGGAGACCGGGTCCGGGCGATCGCAGGCGAGTGCACGGTGAGGCGAGCCGTGGTAAGCTTGTGTGTTACGAGCTGCAGCACAGGGCCCTGCTGAAGGTGCAAGGACAGGACACTGCAGACTTTCTGCAAGGTCTCATGACGAATGACATCCATCTGCTGACACAAGCCGGACAGGGAGCCCTGTATGCACATATGCTCAATGTCCAGGGACGGACTCTTTTTGATATAATGTTATACAGGTAGGTGCATATGAAACGGTGCAAATCATTTTTATATATTTGTGTATATATGGATAGGAATGTGTACAGGCGTATGCATCTGGTGTTCGTAGTTACTGTCATGTTACTTATCTTGTGCTCAGATCATTTGAAGGTTCTGATATACAGCCCATGCCTTTAGCGGTTTCCGTGTGAAAAAGTTCATTCTCTAAGTTTTATGTGCTTTTTAAAATTATTTAAAGTATATGAGCATTTTAATTTTTAGGATGTGTCCATTGTAAACAAACTCGTTGATGTTTAAGTCACAGGTCAGTTTTGTAGATAAATTGATCTTGGTAGAAGTGCTCGTTTTGTTACATCTATATGTTCCTCACAGTTTGAAGGAAACGCAAGGCACGGAAACCAGTGTGTTACTGGAGTGTGACAGCATGCTGAGCGAGTCCGTCCAGAGACACCTGAAGATGTACAGGATCCGTCGCAAGGTGACCATCAGCGCCTGCGCACAGCTGGTTCTGTGGGCTGTGCTGCCGCAGCACAGAGAGGGGGGATCGGAGGATGTAAGGTCGGAGCTGGCATCCCCAGACAACGCACTGGTGTTCCAGCGGGACCCCAGAACAGAAGCCATGGGGTGGAGACTGGTTGTGGATCGGGAAGTGAGTCCTTTGGAAGTGATGAAATCCTGCCAGCAGGGGGAGCCAGAGGAGTATCACAGACATCGATACGCCATAGGTATAACCCCTCAACAGCTCACAAGTAACTTTATTTAATTCAGTTATTTTTCAAAAACGGGGAATTATAATTATCTGTCACTCCACACTGCGAAGTAGATAAACGTTGACCAGGGAGTATTAAGCTTTTATAATTTTTATAAAGATTGGTGCCACAAGAAGAGAACTTTCTTGTCACATAATTTATTCCGTGCAGTTTCCTTAATTCTGAAAAAAAGTTATTTTTTGAATGTCAGGATTACCATACAAGAAGACATAACCTGAATTAAAAAGGATGCAGGTTTATTTCACATTTCTGCTTCATTGTGCATTGAACTAAATGTCTAAAATTTGTGCCACAACGAACACACTTAAACGACAGTGGCCAGGAGGACGAATTCCAAGCGGCGATTGAGCAAATATTTAAAGTGGCCTGTCACTCATGAGACTGTACAGAAAGGGAAGTGGAAGGTGCATGGTTCCGACTTCAAACAGAACTGCTTCTGAACTGCATTAAGGGTCACACTGTTTACCTTATTTGGCCCAGGTGTTTAAACCTGTATTTTTCACCGCTGATGAACGTTCACTGGTTTCTTATATAAAACTTAAAAAATGCATGCATGCTTAGGGATGGGGAATTAATATTATAATAGTGCCTTTTTTCCTCCTAATCAGCGTTTTACATCAATTTAGTATGTGAGGGGATTCCCATAATTCCCATAATCCTCTATGTCCCATAATATCTGAGCAATACACTCTGTACCCCATATAGACAAAAAAAAAACTTCCTACCAGGAGACATTTTTATTACATTTGGAACGTGTCACTATTGCTCTGCTCTGCGATTGGCTGCTGGCATCCCTGGTTGTTTTGTTGGGAGTGTTTAGTTTGAACATTACTGATTGTTTTTAAGACATGACAAACTGCCTTTTAAGTTCGTAAACTACAGTTGTGTCTGTTTGACTATATATTTCAGCCTTTTATCAGTGTGGCTCTGAAGGGAGTTGTCTGCCTTATATACACCCACTGTCTCCTCTGATAGACACAGTATCACCGCAACTTTTTACAGATAAGGAGTGGGAGGAGGGGGGGTTTTGGGGAATGGTGACCTATCGCCCCCCCCCCTTCCTGCCTTTTTGATGGCCCCCTCTGCCTTCTCGTGTGCTCAGGTGTCCCGGAGGGTGCGAGGGACCTTCCCCCCGGATCGCCCCTCCCGCTGGAGGCCAACCTGGTCTACATGCGGGGGATCAGCTTCGCCAAAGGCTGCTACATCGGCCAGGAGCTGACGGCCAGGACCCACCACACGGGGGTGGTGAGGAAGCGGCTCATGCCCGTCCGCCTGACCGCGGCCGACGGCCAGGGACCGCCACAGGGGGCGCCCTTGGTCACGCAGTCCGGCAAGCCGGCCGGCAAACATCAGAGCACTCTGGGCGACCGAGGCCTCAGCTTGGTCCGGCTGGCGCACGCCAAGGAGCCCCTCCTGTTTAAGTCTCCCGACGACACCCTTGTGACCCTGGAGGCCTCTGTGCCGGACTGGTGGCCAAAGGATAGGAAAGACATGTTTTAACCACTAAAAACGCACCACGCAGTAACCAAAGTGACATCAGATTTTGTTCATAGTGTTTTTAATCTCTCCCCTCTGCTTTCATCCCCCAGCTAGTTCAAATAATCTTGGGGAATAATTTACGTAATACTATTTTACAGTAATGAGAATAAAAATGTACACTATCTTTTGAATTTGCAGTTATTTCTGATATCCTGCGATTTTCCTTTTTCCAACTTTTGTGTTTCTTCTTAGCTCGCTGGTATTTTTGTGTCCCAATATTACCAGATTATTTCTTTGACAAATTAACCTTTGTGTAAGTGTTAAGGCTGAACAAAACGATACTGAACAAAATTTATGTATTAAAACAAATAATTGTACTGTGAAAATCCGCCTTGTGGTCAACTGGTGAACTGCAGGCTGAGTGCCTGCATTTGAGATCTGGAATCAGCACTAATGTGAGACTGAACAGGCAAGTCATTTTTAAAAAAAAAAAGCCTGGTTGCACATTTATGACAGAGTGACGCATTTCTAATACTTCTGGTTTTTATTCTAAAGCCAATACTCTAATATCACATGGGCACTTCATGTGATTAAACATAGTAGCAGAAACAGCTTGTATTTCTGATGCTGGGATTAGTGGCATGACATCGGAACAACTGAGGAAAAGGCAGCTTATTTTAAAACTGTTACCAAGCAGCCCGGTTCCCGGCCTCTGAAGGCCCGTGGGATGTAATGCTGTAGCACCCTGAGTCACAGCACGGTCCGCATCGCCTCCCTGATCTGCTGCAGTAGGGTGTCGGGTCTCGTGTTCAGTGAGCTGGGCTCCAGCCTCTTGAAGTCCTCGTCGTTCAGCATGCATTCCAGGGTCTGGGCTACCCGCTGCAGGTCGAAGATGGCATGCTGGGGTCCCAGTGTGGTCAGTGCCGCTGACACGGGCCGGGGGCACTTGGGACCGGGGCTCCCCGAGCAGGAACTCAGGTAGGACAGACGGTTGTCGGCGATGACCTTCAGGAACGAGGCAAACTCCTTGTAGTCGATGCCAGTACAGGATTTCATGATTACCTGTTAAAAAAAAAAAAAGGCCATTCATTAAAAAACTTCATTCGGAAAACTGTTTGTAACTAACCATCTTTGAAGAATAATATTCAGTTATATGTGGGTAGAGTGTGGATCAGCATGTTAAGACACTATACCTGCGATCAGAAGGTCATTGGTCATATTCCAGGGTAAGTGCTGCTTTTACGATAAATGAACATTGCTGTTATTTAAAGGCAAATGCTGTAGTTTTTCAGCTAAATGATGTGCTGGTGTTTAGGGATGCACCGATATATATCGGCCAAATATCATTATCGGGCGAAATTTGCCTTGTTGACTACCATCGGCCATCTGTAATTTAACCGCCTGCAGTGGCTGATATTTATGTGGTGTCACATCAATTTTGAGTTGGGTAAACGTTGCCCAATCTGGCAACACTTGTAGCGCTGACCTGCAGAACTGGAGAAGATCCAACAGATGGCATTAGAGGGAAACGGGTACCTTTGTATATGTGATTTGTTTGCAAATAAGTGAAAGAAAATGTCGGCCGTGTGGGAGTAGCTCACTGTCTCGGAAAAGAGAAGCGATATGTAGTTTGTAATACGTGTTCCAGTGACATCTCAAGAGGTACTAAAAGTAGGAATTTTAATACAACAAATCTCATCAGCCAATTGAAAAGCAGACATGTAGGAGTATTCAACGATTTCCTAAAAGCGATAAAAAAACGGAGAAATGAGAGAGCGCAAACCACCACTACCAAGACTCCACCGACAACCACGGCATTGAGTTTTAAAAAATCCCTGCAGACAGCACCAAAGCTAAAGGGATCATTATCAAGGTGATAGAGTTTATCACATTAGACGACCAGCTTATCTCTGTTGTGGAGGACGCAGGTTTCGAAGAATGATGGAATATATAGACGCCTGCTACAGATTGCCCAGTCATCGACATTTCGCTGACGTCTGTCTCCCTGAAATATACAACGTTGTGGCCTCGCACATTTATCAGCTACTGGCTTGGGGCATCCCTGCCATCAGTTTTATTACTAATATACGGAGTTTGGACATTAGCCCTGTGAGTTTGCTTAAGCCTAACTGCACAGTGGATTGACACAGATTTTAACACGGTAAAAAGCAATGTTACACCCCCAGGAGTTAATGGGCTCCCATTCTGCGTGTGCTATCTCAGAGGCATTCGAGAAAATGTTTGAAACATGAATAATAGACAAATCCAAAAGTCCACGCTATTGTAAGAGATGATGCCAGAAATACAGTCAGGCTGGTTCTGGCTGCAAGGCAGGCACCCTGCAGCTGGCTGCTCATGATGCCGTTCAGAGCCTGCACAGCATCTCGGGAGTGGTGGCAGCGGCAGAAAGATGGTCGGGCACCTTAAGCACTCTCCCGTTACATACACACGCCTGCAGGCTGCGCAGATCCAGCTGGGGCTGAAACCAAAGAGGCTACAGCAAGATGTTGCAACTTGGCAGAAAAGTACATTTTATACGATGGAAAGACTTCTAGAACAAAAGCATGCACTTGCTGCATGTGCCGCGGACTAAGACCTCAGCACAGCCCTAGCAATGGGGACTAATTGGAAACTTTATCACACTCCTCTCCCCCGTTTGAACAACTGACAGGGGAAGTCAGGCCGTCTGAGGCATCGGCTGCTGACGTGATGCCCTCCATCAGGGCGCCGAGACGTCTTTTGAATAAGGAGTCTGACAAAAAAAAACCTTGGTGTTAAAACAACAAAGACCACGTTATTAGAGGCTGTAAACGAACGCTTCACAACAAACAGGTCAACAATCTTCAAATAGTTATGTGAAAGAAGATGTATTAAGGTATTAATACATTTTCATGATTGAATCTGTCGTCATTCAAAGACGAAGGGCTGAATTAATAAGAGTTTGCTTGTTTTTAAAATTGATTTTTCGTTTCCATGGCACAAAAGGGAATAAACAGCATAAACAAAATGAACAAAAACAAAAAATATTGCTATCGGCTAAAGGCCCGATTGTTACTTTAGACATCAGTATCAGCCCAGAATCGCACAATCGGTGCCACTCTACCGGTGTTTGATTAATATGAAAACGTTGATACGATCAGGTTTATGGCACACAAAATATTTTACTACATTAGAAGCAATCTAAGATGGTATTTAGGACCCTGCTATCATTGTAGCACCATCCCTTGGGATTTTCCAGCAGGCAGTGTGAAGGACAGCTCTGGGCCTGGTGTCTGTACCTGGCAGTGCAGGTCCCAGGTCTCCATGGTGTTTCTCCACTCGCTGATCTCCTTCTGGACTGCGGAGAGCTCACCCTGCAGGAACTGCCACATCAGGTCCAGGTTGCAGCCATTCAGCCAGTTGTGGTTAATGGAGATGGTGTCCTCCTGAAGGGGGAAAGGCAGACGGCCAGAAGCCCAGATATGACCGTGAGGGGCACGGCGATGACATCATCGTCTGGCTGAGGTTTTCACCACTTGCATGTCACTGATTTATATTGCTAGCTCTTTTACTGGGGGAAATTGAGGTTGCGTGTTACTCATGGATACTACACTGGCACTGTCAGTCCTCAGGTTATCAACCACAACAGAATCATAACTTAACACCTGCCTAATTGCACACTTTGACGTTACGATTATTAAATTTCGGCGATCGAATGAACCTCTTAATATATAATTAAAAAAAACGTGTTTCTTTTTATAAATTCACGTAACGAAAGACTTGGAAACCCACATCAAGGACCAAACGGGACCGACATCACCCTACAGTATACAAGCTGAGCTTCTAGGGCAGGAACGCACAAAGGAACGTCTATCCTTACCAAGTTGTAAACCTGATGGTGCCACCCACTGGGCACGAAGATGATTTCCCCAGCCTCCTGGATTATCTCCAGTGGCTGGCAGACCTTGTGGTATTGGGGGTAAAGCTTTTGTTCCTGGAGGATGGGGGCAGTGACATCATAGACAAGGTTTCCATGGCAATCCCGTAGATTGTCCTCCTGGCCCGGAGGGTACAAAAGCCACTTCTTCCGGCCACAGATGTTTGCTGACCAGCTGTAGGACCGGAATACATCTGCGTGGAAAGGTGTCCTAAAAAGGAAACACTATACTGAGGACCCACATACACAGCCGGGCACCTTTGTCATGCTCGTGGTTTTTTTTTTTTTTCGTTAGACCTTACCAGGAACCTTTAGGTCCCATGTACACAAAGCGGTAGTCGTCAACCTCAATGGTATCCCAGTATTCATTCAGCCAATCAGAAGAGAAGAAGACAGGTGTGCTGTAGGCATTGTGTTCAGGAAACGTTCTGTTGGACACACGGGACATTATCATTTTCACTGCTAATGAAAATGGCTGGTCACAGTTTGTTATTCCAACTTCCGCATCTTATCACGTGTGACACGAATCTTTGTTATGCAAAAATATTGCGCGTGGCCAAGTACAAACTAATAATGGTAATCTTATCTGATATTTTAAATCCAATTTCAAATGTGATGGAGGGTCCTGGTATCGCTCCTAGTTTTTGTGACAGCGCGTGCATACCGCTCGTGTGCCACACCCAGCTACGGATAATACACTGATGCCAACTGCAGAGATAATAAAGTCACCGTCGATAAAAAGGCGAACAAACCTGTGCATGTGCCAGTCCTTCAGGTAGAGACACCCCTTGGTAGACGAGTGCCCATTTTGAATGTACTCTTTCCAATAACTGATAAACTCCTTGAAAGGCAATATTTGCTTGGGGTTTGCGTTGTATTCCCTCGCATTACAATTGGCAACAGGAACCGGTGTGTCATCTAACAAACACAAATCAGACGAATTTATTCAAATTGCAAGGAATCTCCACTCAAAATAATAGTAATGCTACATAAGCACAATTATAACTGCTTTGTAACAGGCAGACTACCCTTTTCGCTACCATTTGTAATAAAGAGTTTAGCGTACAACTAGTTAATAAAAATAAAAACATGCTCACCAAAATACTGAAGCAACTTTCTAAAATTGGGTTTCCCTTCATCAGTAACCCAGTTCTTTCTGCTGTTCCAGTCTTCGGTGAACTTGCTTGAAAGCACACAGGGGCGATTTGGGAGCAGATATCTTTGGAAGAACCTGGAGTAGTTAAAATCCTTCCTCTCTATGTAATCCACCAAGTCGGACGGGCACGACTGCTCGTATGACTGCCGTCCGCTTTTAACAAGGTTGCAACACGAGTGCAATGTTTCCCTGTCCATGACATGCACGTTTATGTCTGATATGTATAAGTCGGACGTTTGACATCGGAGGATGGTGACCGCATTCAGTTATTCAGCATATTGTTAAAAAATTAATATCTAATAGCGAATCCAGAATAATTATGTTTAGAAATTATTTCGATGCGAAACGTCTAGTTTATATTATGTATTACTTGAAGATAAACGGAGTATTGACTCGAATGGAAATCCGTGGTTTCCTCGTTAAGGGCATTGACGCTCCTCTTTCGTGTTAGTTGATAAGTGCTACATAACATTTTTACAGCAGCATTACTGTACATCACTAAGTTTTTCAGTACAAGTAGAGTGCGCTCCTTTGCAAATTGATGCAACTAATAATTGAAAGAATTTCTGTGAAAATTGCTAAGTATCAGCTGCCATCGTGAGGCGTGTTTCACTGACCGGACCTGCTGTGAGGGGGAACCTATTTTCCGTTGCACAAGACAGGGTCGCGTGTTTTTTTTTCATTTATTTTCTTAAATTATTGCTTTGGTCCTGTCAATTGCATCACGCACAGCAAAATTAAATTTAAACGTTCATATATATCCATATATATATGGATTTTTATAATGTTAGACACCGTGCTTTTTTCCAACAAAACTAAACAAATCTTTATATACTACCGGAATGTAAATATTGGAACACCACATGCCCCCGTGAAGAGCCTGCCTCTGTGTAACTGAAAGGACACGCCCTACGAGAAAATAATTGGATGGTTGCACTGTTTTTGAACCAATCAGTGGCGAGGCCTCTGATGCTAGCACGGTTCACCGCTTGAGGCAAGAACATACGGTGGGGGCAGTATTGCGAAGTGATGATTAGGAGCGACCTTGGTTTTTTTTCTGAGGTTGCGGTTTTAGAACCTTTTAATCTAATCCTGATTTTTATAATAAAACAGATTTATCATTCGAAGAAGTTCAAATATTAATAACGATTATAATACAGACCCAGCTCATCATTAATCAAGGCAATTAAACTTCTGGGATATTGATCTGGTCAGTTAAGTAGCAGAGGGGGTTGTTTATCAATTTCCGCTGCTTTGGTGTTAATGAAATTAACAACGGGTGCACTAGAGGGGCAACAATGTGACAACCCCCAAAACAAAACAAGAATGGTTTAACACAGGGGTGGGGAACCTGTTCCATGGAGGGCCGGTGTGGGTGCAGGTTTTTGGGAAGCAGCCAATAATAAAGAGGTGGTTCTGAACCCCAGTCCTGGGGATCCACTGTTATTGGCTGATTGAGAGGCCATCCCAAAAACCCGCACCCACCCCGGCCCTCCGTGGAACAAGTTCCCCAGCCCTGGTTTAACAGGTTGAGGCCACTCTCATCTTTTCTGGCTGTTTTTTTCACTAGTTTTGCATTTGGCTACGGTCAGTGTCACTACTGGTAGCATGAGGCGATACCTGGACCCTACAGAGGTTGCACAGGTAGTCCAACTCCTCC
>JAODKF010000089.1:3445448-3475546 GCA_026779585.1 Mormyrus proboscirostris
TTGACTGGTCAACAGGTTCTCCGTAACATGGTTCACTGCGCAGACCTCAGCAACCCCACGAAATCCCTGGAGCTGTAGGATCTTTAGACACTTCAACAACACAACCTGTATGCTGGGCAGAAAAACGTTTACAAAACCACCATCTCCTTCTTGAGCTACATAATAGATAGTTACATCAAATTCGTATATAATATATTTAAGAATACACTGGATAATATTTTGCTGAGTGCCAAGGGCCAGAACAAAGTACTATCAAGAACAGTTCCTAGGCTTTACATAACTTTTACTGACAATTCATCCAAAATTGTACCATTAACTTCCCCCATTTGCAAAGTTATTACAAGTAATGTAAACTTGTAGGCATATAAATTTTGGGACTCAAGCAGCTAAAGAATCTGTTCACCTCCGTGTCTGTGCCAACCCTTCCAGTTCTTCTGGACGTCAGTCTCGAAGCCATAAATATATTTTGGGTCGGAGGGCACAGCCCCTAAGCTCTATTCTTTAGTCTATTCTTGCAAGCTGTCCTCTACAGACCTTTGGATTATATCTGTGAAGCCAAGAAGACGGACCCCAAGCAAGCCAAGTTGCCCTTGTTTTTCATTAATTTGAATTTACTGTTGCTTATCGTCAAAGTTCAAAAGACTCTCTGTTGTCCATAGTCCTCCATCTCTATAGGCTATACTACCTTCTACTTGTGATGTTGCAATAATCATATAGGAGATCATGGATGACCTCCAAATAACCCAAGTCCCCAGGATAATCCTGTACCATCAAGCTAAAGACACAGAATGTCTGGTGGGTATTCCTGTCTGATGATGTTAAAAAAAAAAAAAAAAAGTACTCTCTTGTCCTGTCTGTGCCCAATCTAAAAAACTCCATGGTCATTATCAGCAGGTATACTTGAGTGATCAATTTTATTATGGATCATCTCCCCTGAAACAGGTTTTACAGCTATCTTGCTTGCTGTGGACAGATTCTCAAAGATGTGCATTTCGATAAATGCAATTTGCCTAATGTAAGATCTGCCTGAGTGTGTTCAATTAGGTTTTCAATATTTTGGTTTTAACCTCAAGACAATGGAGCTCATTGTCGCTGCAATGATTGAACACACTGCAAAATGTTGTGATGCAAGGTGAGCTCTACAGTTCTTTGAAAACAAAGCTGCCACGAGGGTCGCCGTATAATACGGGTAGCGGCGTGTTCCAGTACAGGTCCCGTATTATGGGATGGGTGGCAACCCTAGCTACCACTGCGCATCACAGGTAGTTTTATCGTGTCAAAGCATGGCGGTTTGCAATCGTTAGCGATCATAGCGATAAATACTGTAGGTCTCCGGTTTTAAGCGCACCAGCACGTTTGATGTCATTTGTTCCTTTGGCAATCAGTATTTCAGGCTGAGGTTCACGTTGCTGATGCGGTGACAGTGGCTGTAGCCAGTGTTTCTTGTTGCTAGCTGTTGATAGCTACTGATAACACAAAGGAACTCCTGTGAAGTGTTCACCGAGCCGTGAACCCTTGCAGATGGCCGCACTCAAGTCTAGGTCAGCCTTTCCTTTAGAACAGAATGGTGCCAGTCAATGTGTTACTGGAAGATTTCAAATGAGAGAAATTCCAGTCAAATATAATCTGTGGTTATTATTAAGCTTAAAAATAGAAAAGCTATATAAAGAGTTACATCATCAAGGCATGTAGATTTATATTTGTATTGAAAAGTAGGTCATTACTAATAAGTCCTGTCAAAAGGCTCAAGGGCACAGCTCAGAAATAAATAAGATGTACAGTATTATGCAAGCCTACATTGTAACAATGCCCGAACAAAAAGGGCTTCTCTTGGCTTTATTCTTGCATATTCTCAGATGAAATAAAAGAGAATAAAAACCCAGTGCAAACAAACCAAAAAAATGCATGTAGGTCTATCTGGCTCATAACATTTTAATAATAGTAATAATAAGCTAGAAGAAGAAAAAAATTGAATGAAAAGTAGCAATAACCTTCTGCTCACAACCAACTTTTTGTGCTTTTTCACAGCAGTGAAGTGAGTAGCTGCTGACTTCTTCCCGATCCGGCACGTCACACCTCAGCCAGGGGAATTTCCCTTTCAATTCGCTCAACATTTTTGTTTCGTTTTGACTCTAGCCACTGCATCAGTGGTCTCTTTGACTTCAGACTGTATCTCAGACGCATCGTTGTCATTATCGTTAGACCTGCTTGGTCTGAGAAACCACTTTTTAAGGTTTGTTTGTTTGGTCTGACTCGTTTCTCGCAGTGAACGAAACAAACGACGGTTGTTTTCGTTATGCATGTAGGCAAACCTATAGCCTATACATTAATTTAAAAAAATCGAAGACTAATTTTAATATCGTTCAAGCTTATTTTAATAACATTCAAATTGTGCTTATAGGGAATTATTTTCAGTGGACACTCTGACCAGAGAGATTCAGCTGATTTTCCCAGTCAAAGTCCTATTACAGGGGCAGGTAACCTGATCCAAGGGTCCTGAGCCAGAGTGGGTGCAGGTTTTTGGGATGACCTCTCAATCAGCCGTTCCCCAAAACCGGCACTTTATTATTGGCTGATTGAGGGGTCACCCCGAAATCCCTACCCCTGCCCTATTATAGCAAACAAACTTGTGAGGAGCAGACATCACCTCTGCCCTGTCTCTGACGTCACTTTGGAATACGGCAAATCAAAGCATATAAAATAAATCAGACAATTGACCATATATAGAATATACGGTTCATATTAACTGAGTGTAAGAACTGTAATATAAAATCCCATGTGTTCTCTGATTTATAAGCGGGTTAAATATGGATTTTCTAGTGTTAATAGAATGCAATTTTAAGTTTAATAACTAAAGAGTTCAAGAAGTATAAAGCATGCACATACAAAAAAAGACATTTAGCAGTGTAAAGGCAGAAAGTAAAGGGACATGATCAGCATAACAATTTCTTAGACCTGGGTATTTGTCACCTTAACTGTTACATTGACTTACAGTAACTCTCCCCTGTACCTTACAGCTACAATGCACACATTAATTATACCCTTCATATAAAATGGTTTAAACTGTATTGGCTCCATTTTTTTTTCCTCTCTGCCCACCACCACCCACCCTCTTCGGAGAACAACTTTATTTTACATTAAATTCAAGTGTACACAGTGTGGCCGCTCCGAACTCACCCGTCCTAATACCGTGGGAAAAACAAACAAAAAAAAAAAATAATTAAAGGGGAGGATACAGAAACAACAATAACAGACATTAATCACCATGAGGAGAGGGGGGAGGAAAAAAAAAAAGGGAAAACAAAGGTATACAAAAATAATCATAATAATCTAGGTAGGATGGAGAATATTCTGTGTAGGGGAATACAGAATACAAACAACAGAAGAGACATAACACTCATTACATTAAGGACATTAAACAAACAAACAAAAAAAATAACAACAATATCAATAATAATAATGTAAAAAGTAATAATAATAATGATATTGATGGCTCCATTTTATGATACAGAAGTGAAATCTTACCTTATGAGAAAGACTAGACTACTTGCAGGTGAAGTTCAAGATATGCTGGTATCGGAATTATATACTGTACGACACAGGGTGGGGGGACAATTATGGAAAAAAAAGTCATAAAAAGTCATATAATTTTATTTTTTTACCTTGTTACGCAACATGCTGATTAAGCCAGGTCATACACTATATCAAAGTAAAATAATCCTTCTCTTATTATTATTATTATTAATAATAATAATTATTGTTGTTCTTGTTGTTCAGTTATCAATCTACAAATAATATTTCCACTTTGATTTTTAATACACGTGCAGATTCCTGCCACTGAGAACACGATAATTAGATAATAGATATTTACATAAGTGATCTGGCTTTTCAGTTCAAGGCTAAGGTGCGTGTTCCACGTAAAACTCATCACGAAAGCAAATTTTGGTCCACAGTATCCAGACCTTTTCTAACGTCATGAAATGCAGCTCCAACATTTTCCAAAAGATTAAATGCAAAAACAAATCCAATGTCTGAAATACTGGTGTGCAATTGTTCTCAGCTGAACGCAGCAAACTAATTAGCGATCGCACCTGTTTGTTTTGTTAAATACGAGCGCAAAAAAGCTCGAACCTCACATAGATAAGAAGGGAATCTGAGATGGGATCTAGTTACTTCGAATTAGCTCTAGAAACTCTATTTCGTTCAATGTAGGAATAGTGGTTCAGGCTTTCTCACGACGATATTTCAGATATTTTAATATTAAGGTTGAAAATCCATTGAGCTAAACGATACGTGTAGTCTTAAGTGTAGCCCTACCTGTAGCCAGAATTTCACGAGAAACTCGAAGAGTTAGGCAAAGATATGTCTGATCAATTGCAAGGTGTTTGCTTTCACCTTAAAATAATTAAAAAAAAAAAAAAAAAAAAAACATTTTATTTACACCTAAAAAATCTATCTATGCTCAACGCAGGTTTTTCCCCCATTGTGTGACCTGTGTTGCGTGATCTAATTCAATTTATTTTTAATGTCGTTTTATTTTCAGTTTTTATTTTATATGAGGTGAGGAAACGCAGTAGGTTGACAATGTCATTAATTGGAAGTTTTTTTTTTTTTTTTAGAATTTTACAAATAAAATAAAAATAGCATGGTAGAAGGAGAAAGGGGGGGGAATAAAAAAAAATGGAAGAACCATTATGTATTATGCAGTATATATGTGTGTAGACTGTGACGGTACATACTGTATTTTCCTCATCTTTGGGAATATCGTGTACTGCATGCGGTCTAAGTATGGGTGACTGTGGGGACCAAATGTCTTCACTATATTATTAAAAACATGTCATTTTGACGTGGTGAGGGTCATTTTTCGGTCCCCACAAGGGGAAATTCAAGTTAGTAAAAATCTGCAACCAAAGAACTAAAAGGTTGTCATTGTTGAGATCAGGGTTTTACCCATTAATGAATGGACAGTCCCCACAAAGATATGGGTACAGGTGTGTTTGTGTGTGTGTTGCGCGCGCCCCTTTGTGCGTTGGCTTTCGCAGAGATGAACGCGATGAGACTGAGGAGGACAGGGAAGATTGATGGGGGGGGGGGGTTATTTGGTAAGGATAACTTTGTATCCAACCAAGGCCTGATGAATCGTCCGAAGCACGACACAATTACTAATACGATTTATATATATATATTTTTTTATCAAATAAACAATTAAAATGTAAAAACACGAAAGTATGCTACACCGTAGAATATTTGGGTAATTGCAGTCTTTTCCATAAACTTAAAGTAATTTTCTGAAAAGACCGATGCCGGTCCTGAACGATTCGTCCCTCTCGAACGATTATTTTAAGTTAAATGGATAACCAGTTCAGTTGGTCGTTCTATAGTGCATCGCGGACCCTGACCACTCTCCGGGATGCGGCGCTGCGTCACGCAGCCACGCCCCTCGCCGCGAACCAATCAAAAGCGCCGTCAGGTTGTGGTTCGCAGGCTGCAGCTACGGGCCTGTGTCGCGCGACGGATGGAAAGGCAGCCCGTACGTGCAGCTAGCGAGCTGGCTAGTGCCACAACGCAAGATTACACCGAAAGGTCGAAATATGCCTCGATTCCTTCATAAAATATACACTCTCTTTGCCAATATAACAGTCTGTCAGACACGGAGTAGCTGTTATTACTAAATGCGGTGTCATGTTTACGGAGCCGCCGTCGTATTGTCCAGCTAGCATTCAGTGTATCCAGCTAACTGGCTAAAAGACTGCTAGAGACTGATAAGCAGCCAGTTAATTCGTTTGCAGGCGATATTCATGCATCCGACAGACACGTAGTTTAACGATGACACGACAGAAGAGACTGGCTATGTACTGAGCTGTCGTGTAAACAAACCCATCTTATCACTGTATTTGTATTTATACAAGCAGCCACCCCGATTTCTGTGTTTTTTTATAACGAGCTACACATTCCTATATTTCTCAGTTCTTATTAGTTGCTTATTCCTATTTATTAGCAAATCGTAGTTTCCAGTAGGTTAGAATGTCTTAATTATACTTTTTACCATTTTCAGTTGAGTACTGTATCTAAATGTCCATTATCTACTGTGTCATTTCCTAAAGAAAAAAATGAAAAAAGTGATTCTTAAGTCTTAAAATGTGTTTTAGGCAGTGTGAATCGGCGTTTACACGGGGCTGGGATGCTTGTATAAGACTGCAATGTGTTATGAACTTTGGCCGTAGGTGAAAGACCAGCCAGCTGTTGCAGCCTTCCCAAAGGGAGCCAAGATGAGCAGGGATATTCCCATACACAGCTGGCCTGGATCCTATTACATCAACACTGAAAAGCGCTGGGTTAGCGGGGCGCTCTCCTTAACCTGCACCACCCTGCGTTTCACCTCCGACAAGGCCGAGGAGAACCTGGCTAGCGTCCGGCTGTCCCGCATCGTGGAGATCAAGATGGAGTCATCCAGCTTCATTTTCAGCACCCTCACGGTGCTGGAGGAGGGCAATGTCAAGCACTGGTTCGGGTCTCTCCGGCCGAACCGTGTCGTCGTCTACAATGTGCTGGAGCACTTCTGGAGGGAGCGGCTGCTGTCCCCTTCGGGGGTCCCTACTTCCAAGTCAGCTCCGTTAAGCAAAGGGAAGGAGCTGATCAGCTTAGTTTCTGGGGCCCAACGGAGGCTGGAGGACACTGGGAAGGTTCTCACCCACCAGGGGGAGCAGTTTGATAACATCATGCAGGGACTAGACAAGATCGAGTCGGATTTGGGTGTGGCAGACAAGTATATATCACAATTATCTCTCTTCTTCCTATCTAGGCTATTCTGAATTACAGCACCGGTGCTTGCCAGAAACCTTCAGACAGTTGTCGACTTTGGTTTCACGTTGTTTATTCATTTACTCTCCTGTGATAATCTCTGGAAGAGAGAAAGTGAAAGTAGTAATCTCTGCATAATACCAACATGGCAACTGCACTGTCAGTCCACAAGGCATTTGCTTGGATGGACTTATGATTGCTGCGATTGCCACATGTAGCCTGTATTTTTGCTGATGCTGGTATTTTTGAACACAGATGTCAGAAATATTACAGGCTACATGTGGCCAAATATTAGCCTATGATTATGATATATATTTAAGTGTAATTAAGATTTCACTGTTTAAAATACATAGAACTGCACCACTCATGGTTTTAAGTTTGTTTACTGTAAAAATACTCTATACGGTATACAGTTCAGGTGTCACTGGAATGTCACTGGGTAAATGTGTAGAAGGTGATTTACCTTGTTAATATTCCTTATTTTAATGTTTTCTAGTAACTTTGTAAGCTGGGGTGGACTATGCTTACCCTTTCCCTCCATTTCCCTAATCACTGTATACAGGCTGCTTTCAGAATTAGAGTCGCCGCCCTGGTGGCCGTTTGGCAAACTGCCCTGGAAGAGCCAACAGGAGGCCAAGGGTGAGCAGGCTGCCCAGTGCCATGCTTCGGGATCTGGCTCCAAGGGGGCAGGCAGGCAGGGGCTGATCGTCAGCATCCCAGCCATAGTCTCGAAAGGTGGACAGTTGGACTTGAAGCCCGGCAGCCTGACCGTGCTGGTGTCCTCGCTGGAGGTGCGGGACAGCAGCTCCCGGCTGCTGCACTGCTTCGAGAGGGGGGAGGTGGACGACGTGCGGGTGCACAGCCCCTACGAGCTGAGCGTGCGGCAGCGCTTCATCGGGCGGCCCGACATCTGCTACCGGCTGCTGTCTGCTCGCATGCCTGAGGCCTTGTCCGTTCTGGAGATGCAGTACAAGAAAAAGGTGGAATTCATGCCGGAATACTCTGCCTTCCAGACCACCCCGGCTGCATCCCCCTGTAACCCTGAAGGGGCAGACTCTGTGTGGAGTGCAGGTACGGAGCCAGGGAATGAGCTTTCTTGGACACAAGTGCAATACATGCTCTGTCCAGCAGATGGTGCAACATAAGTCCGTAACATGTTTTTACACTTGTACTCAAATACGTGTTGCATCACAGCCTTGTGAAGTGTTTACTGGAAAATCTCCTCCCAGTTGTTGGTCTGTGAATTAGCGGGCATTCTGACTAGTCAAAATATAGGTCCTCTCTTTAAATTTTGTAAACTTGCGTCTTCATTGTTATTCATACAGTCCTCATACCTGTAATACTTTACCTGGATCGCTTGTTGGGAACGTGCATGTGATTTTTAGGGGCAGCTGCTATGACTGGTAAGTCAACAAATAATTATGACCCACAGAGTAGAGCAGAAAAAAAACCTTGAATGAAAAGACTGTTATACCAGCTAACCACGAGGTGGCAGTAAAATACCGTTGTGAAGCTGACTTACTGAATTGTAACACCAATATTTTTCTGTTATCTGTTTAAAATTTTTTTCCTGTGGTGTTTTTAGTTGCATGCAATTCAGATGTAATCAGAGACTTTATTCTCTTTACGAAATGTAAAGTTGTTTTTGTACTTGATTTTTCTTTCTTTTAGATCTCACCTTAGTAGTATTATTAGCCAAGCGCATTTCAGAAGCGTAATATCTCTGTCTCCTACACGCCAGCAACAAGCCTCTTCCAGCACTGCCATGAAACAGAGGTTCCCATGGAGGTTCCTGCAGGAGACCTGACCCAGCTGCAAGTGAAGGTCCTGCAGCCCGCTGTCACAGAGGCAGAAGCTCAGGAGCTGAAGCAGGTGAGAGCTGCACCCTGCCACCCTACTTAATGTTTATTGGTCCGTCATCACCCTCCAGAAGGCGTCATGTTTCAGTGCTGCCTGGCTTCAGAAGTGGGACAAGAGAGAACATCCAGTATGCTTTACTACTTTGGAAGCCGCCATTCAGATTAGTTTAGTAGACGGCATTAAAAAACAAAGTATATCATTTATTGCCAGCTATCTTTTATTTGTAACTGATATATTAGTGTGAGAAATCTATTTTTAGATGCAAATCACGGTGCAGTGGGAAAAGGTTTGGTGCATCAAATGAATCCTGGAATTGTAAACCACATCTTGATCATAGGTCAGTTATTTTATTCGAAATGTCGGCGATGTGTATTTTATTGCTCACATTACATCGCACAAAGCATGGAATAGTAAAACCTTGCTGGAACAAGTACAGAAATATTGTCCAGCCTATAAATTAATGGGCCTATTCCTTTTCCACAGATGATTAAACGGAAATGAACTGGCATGGCTTTCGCACTGTGCTTGTTGTTTGGATGCATGCTCATTTGTAACCGCCTTCATAGTAAATCAGCAGGTACAGGTTAAATAAGGAAGGCTAGGTAGGGATAAACCTCTAACCCTCTCCCAGAGGAAAAAGTCCTCCATCGCAGGGGGAAAATCGGGAGATTTGTTTGATTTGTGAGTTGGTCTCTGGCCAGATCAGTTTCTGAGGACTGCTGATTGTTGTAACGGTGACCTCAGGCTCTCCCCAATTTATGGAGCATAACAATGACTTGGCAGATTGTGCGACGGGTCGCCTGTCTTAGCCGCCTTCCATCACCCCCGTTCCCCTAATTCCATACACGCTGCATGTTTACTACTTGTCAGGAATGCAGTCATAGTTCACCCGTTCCGGGAGGGGAGACATTTAGCCACAGATCACGCTGTGGGTGTTAGCTGGCTATCGACATCTGTCTCACTCCATGATTGCAAGCCTTCATGCTGACAATTACGCGACACAAGACGAGAGACGGAGGAGAATAGAGCTGGCGAAGCCTTTGTCAAGAATCCTCTGACTCCAAGCCAAATGGCAGCCGTGGCACTTGCCGCGAAAATGCAGCCCCCAGAAATGAATCCTTTGTCTCCTAAAAAATGCCTCGTAACTTGACAAGTATGTCAAAGATACGAATGCGATGGGGACGAAGTTTGTCTCGCGCACCGTGGCTGAAAAATTCTGTCAGATTTCTTTATTTCATTAAGTGCTGCAACTAAGTCTGACCTGTTCTAAATAATGCTACAATTTTCATGCGAAAAAGGCATTCGGTTTAGGACGATTTTAGGCCTTCCAGGAGAAGAATGATGTGCCAATGCCAAGCTTCCGGCTAATGTCTTGTATGTGTGCCGTACTAGTCAAATGTCTGCACGTGCCAAGCTGCCCGCAGAGGAGAGTGATAGTGTCATGTCACATGACCTGCCCACCTGACCTAAACACCGTAGAGATGGTTTTGGAGGAGTTTGACCAGAGAGTGAAGGAACAGCAGCCATTGAGTGCTCAGCATATATGTTGGGCCATGTTCAAGGGCTCAATAGTGGGATCACTCTGCCATCACAGGGATTTGAACCGGCAACCACCTGAGTCCCAACCCACAGGTGCAGCCCCTACCGATTTTATTTTTTTGTTTAATACTTTTTAAATATTTTTTTTTGGTCAGCAGATAATCCATATATATGGAATTTCAGGTATTTAATATTTTTTATATCTTTATTCTATAATTATTGGGGCAGCGTGTGACTCCGTGAGGTAAGCCTCTGTGCCTTAGCCTGTCTGTGCCCTTAACCCCCAGCTCCCTGGGTGCCGCTCTGGGTGGCTGCCCTTCCCAGCCAGCCTGCTCTCACTTGGGGACACATACAGAGAATCTGTTCAATGGGATCCATAAAATATATATATATATATATATATATACTTATTAAAGTGTAGAGAATATGAAACAGACCTTTGTGTGGGTAGGTGTGTCCAAACTTTTGACTGGTACGTCATTGAGCGTGTCAGCGTGGTTTGCTGTGTACTTCATTAGGCTTCTTGGAACATGTGTTGTGTCAGCATGAGGGTCTGATTTAATGAAGTTTTCGCAGCTTTCTCCCAAACCTATTGGTTCTCATTCCTCTTCCTGCCGCGACCACGTGCTGCATTCTCACAAATTGTAGCGTCCTTCATAAAATCTAGCCTAAGCCTGCATGATACCAGACCTTGTTCCTTATGGAGAGTAATGTGGAGATGTTGCGCTTAATACAAACTTGAGGTACTCTACATGCCCAGTCAATGCATGAAAGGGACACTTTCACGCATTTTGTTTGTATTTTAGAGGTCTTTCTGTAAATAAGTCATGCTATTGACAGCAGGATCCACTGAATCCCGTACATGCCAGCTTTCCTTATAGACCTTGTAGCTGGTTGGATAAATGGTGTCTCTTCACCAGAATGTACACAATCTCTGCATCAGATAGACTTTGAATGGGCGATCAATTCCTCTGTCCCTGTGGTGAATTCAGAAAAAGAACACACATTGTAATCAGTATTAGTGTTCAAGTGTAAGAAATCTATTTTTAGATGCAGATCTCTACGTTGTGTGGGTGGGGTTAAAGGTGAAGTCTGTATTCTAAGTTGCTGGTCCCAACTTATCGGTGCTGTGGACAACAAAATATTTGTGATTTCTGTTAGGCAGTGTCAAACCCGGGCTGGTGAAGCGGTGGTGGTTAACGAATTCTTTCAAGCAGTAGGTGTCACAGAGAGGAAAATGGAGATGTTTGTGTTTAGCCCGTGGACGCTGTTTAACGTGTTTCCTGGAATTGAAGATGACGTTATATGGCGTGTTTGTCAAGACATGTTAGAATCCTATTTAAAAAGTAATATTTTATCTTTGTTCATCTTATAGCAATTTTTATATTTTGCCGGCACACTGGTGAAGGCGGAAGCCGATAACCTTGTACGCTTTCTTAGCGTGAACCTTTAACGAAACTGCCTGTTGTTGACAAGGGCCGCTTAAAGAGTGATCAGTCAGTGCGGCAGGCACAGTCGTGGCATCAGGGGTGGCGAAAAATCTCGAGGAGCAAAGGTATGAGAAGGACGTCAGTAGTCACGGCGAACCAGCGAATGAACCTCGTACCTCTTTCCACACTTCTGTAATAAACGTCTCATTATTGGCAGTCAGTTAGCGTATTGTCCCGTTTCATCAAATATTTACAGTTCGCCCAGTACTGGGCTGTATATTAAGTTCATTCCTTTCATCAGCGCGGAGTGGTGCGTTACAATATTGTTTGAATTCTCACGCTGCCAAGATCTGTATTGACCGGTGAAGTAATTTATGCTGTTAATTTTCGCTTATTAAACACCTTTCAGGATGGGAAAACGGAATATCTAGCATTTTTCTCCTTACACAAGCCCTTACACAATGGTGTTATCATAAGTACGCAGTGTGGAGTTGCAGTGGATGTCGGTATGGTTTTGTTACGTGGACGACCTTTATCCGCAGCTATGTACAGTCATTGGCACCATTGTGTGGTTTCAGTTCTTTTCAAACATATCAAGAAATTAACTACACTATAAAGACAATGATTGCAATAATATTGTTTAAACATTTTATAATTATTTCCTTTGATTTACTTTGATCGTAGCTACTCCAACATCGTACGTTTCTTGAAGCTGGCTTTTTCATATCTTATTGTGTGGGGCAAAGCTGTTTAAAAATGGAGGTGATTAAACCATGTTCTGCAAAATAGAAATGAGGACTTGGCGTGTTACCAGAAAGGTAGCATCTGACTCTTGCGTTTGGCCATACTCGGTGACAAAACGTCTTCCTGAAGCAGCTGAGATGCTCCAATTCTCTGCCCTTACATATTCCCCTGTTTGTTTGGCTGGTTCGGCCTTCCACAGCATGACTGGTGTTGACCGCGGATTGAATGTTGTGATGTTACAGTAGGTCAGCAGTTGAGGGTGACTCACTCGGTTGTGGTTGCCCTTCCACTGGTTTCCTCCAGCCACTCGGCTCACCGGGTCACGCATGGCTATAAGCTTTCATTTGAGATGGAAATTGAGTTTTTCCCCGAATGGGTTGGAGGAATGTCATCGAACTGTCATGCAGTCCCCATAAACCCTTCTCCTAACCAGGAGTTGCCTATATGAGATCTTGAACTCCAGTTCTTACTCTGGTAGGAGTGATTTGTCCTCAGAAGCCCTTCAGGCCCCTAGCTTTAAACGTTAGCCCAGGTGCCTCGCTTTCTGGGCCTGAGTTGCTTGTGTTTTATCTCCTCCTGGCCGCCCAGATGCTGCTTCAGCTGAAGAACCTGGCCCTGGAGGCCGAGTCGGAGCTGGAGAGGCAGGACGAAGCGCTGGACGTCCTGGCTTCCTCCACGGACCGCGCCACCATGAACATCGACCGACATTCCCGGCGCATGCGGAAGCTGCTGTGAATCTCTGCCGCCCGGTCTCTTGCGTCTGGTGGCCTGTAATCACTCCCAGCACCAAACCTCCCTTGCTTACCTCCACATTTCTGGCTTGGACAATGTCCTCATACTCCCTGGAGGCAGCGTGGTGACTTGGGTGCTCACTGTACGGACTGAAGAAGTGACCTACAGGACAGCAGCCGTGGACCCATCAGATCTGCCCTTAATGTAGCCTCTGGTTTTATCTGATAATGCTGTTGTTCTTGGCATGGACGCTGGGTAATCTCCATTTCAGATGCTCTTTGTGCATCGGTTGCACTGGAGGTTGTGTATATATTAGGGGTATTTCAGCCTGTTGTGTTGCTCAGAGGAATAACAGAAAATTAGGCATCTAATGGTTTAAAAAAAAAATCCAGATACTAGAAGTATAGCCAGAGCATGTAGTAAATGGTCCTTGTAGGGGACTGAGTGCGTGATGGGTGCATGTCTATACTTAACCCTGGCATGCTGCATGTGCCCACACTGGGGAGACACTACGCTAAGACACACACACACACACACACGCGCACGCGCACGCACACGCACACACACACGCATATCTGTCTGGAACAGGGTGTCATCCAATTTCACATCAGGTTCAAGCTGTAGTTATCGAATTTCATATCTGGAAGCCATCTAATTCGGCAGCCCTGGGTGGACCAATTGACGATCTTTAAACGAGTTTTGAACAGTTTTGCCATAGGAGTTAATCGCCCTTTAAGCCTCATATGCATAATCAGGCCTGAGATCGTTCCCTTCTTGGTGACTAAAGAAAGAAATGATGTTTGTAGCCTGGCACAACCTGTGTTTGATTGGCACTAGGCAGCCAATCAGTTGTGCTGGTTTTCCTTCCCAGCAGCCCTTGCGGCTGCCTTCCCCTCACTGTGGGGGGGGATGGAAACTGCTTGGTTGCAGTTTCATGGGCAGCCCATTGAGAAGTTTATGGTTCATCTTAAAACCTGAATGTTTTTCCAAAATATTTCCACTACACAGGAAACCAGAGATATCAAATCGTTGCTTTTTGCAGGCAGCTTTGCACAAGTAAAATTTAAACATTAACCGTGATTATATCCAGCAGATGCTGCATGGACATGCTGAGGATGATTAATATACATCTTAAACAGAACGGGGAAGTATGGATAGATGATACACGTGAAGAACATACTGATAGTAGAGCAGATGACAGAATTTTTGGCTGAAATAGATTTTTTTCATATAGATTTCATCGTTAAATAGCTGGAGGTAACAAGCTCATATTTAAGTGTTTCATTTGAGATGTACATATTCTACTTCACCATTGAATTTCTGGCTTCTGACCATACTTTATGTAGGTTAATGTATCCTGTATGTCACTGGTATTTGTTTATATGTGGTTTGTAGACTGTTTGGATGTTTGATGTAGCTTTTTTTAATGTATGACATTGGTTTACTTGATCTCATTTGCAAAGTTTCCATGATTTTATGTATTTATTCAGTACAGTTAATGAAGAGCTGAGGAAATGGTGGCCATTGCCTCCAAATTATCTGTGTAACTGTGGTGATCTAAACATCCCATAGTTTTCGTCACGTGAGCGAGGTGGCCCAAGGTGTTTCAGAATGAATTTCCTGTAGCTGTAGCAATTCCGTTAGAGCAGCGTCTCCCAATCCAATCCTCGGGGACCAGCAGACGGTCCATGTTTTTGCTGCCTCCCAGCTCCCTAGCAAAAAACTGTCAGGCAGGGAGTTGGGAGGGCGCAAAAACATGGACCGTCTGTGGAGCTGGAATTATAGCCCTGTGCCCTTAACCAACCCGGTTATTTATTGGACAGTGTTGGGTGGGAAAATTTAAGGGACAAATTATTCCAATAATGGAATTTCGAATATAAAGGGAAAGTCCGCTACAGAGTTTTGCGCATCAGCAACATCGGAGGTTAAGAGTGAAGAGGAACCCCTCTCTCTGCACTTTGACCAGGAGTATCTGAGCAGATGGTGGATCCAGTCCTTCATCTGGGTTTTATTTTTGCCCGCTTTAGTCGGGCTGACCAGGCAAACGCAGAAACTGACACGTTGTCGTGGCTGTTTACATGGACGACCACCATCACAGGTAGAAAGGGTTGGGTGGCAGCCATGCTTGGGAAAGGTATAAAACTTTAAATGTGATTTAAAAAACTTATTATTTTAAACTGTTATGTTGTGCTCTCTGTTTGTTTATAGGGTTATGTGAGAGGGTAGATTTTTTATTTTTTTTTTTAAATGATTTTGGTCGTATTTCTTGGCACTTTAACATGTTTGCTCCAGCTATTAAACTGTAACGGATATATGCAGGTAGTTATGAGGATAATTCTTATTGCAGAAAGTTCTGGGTGGGGGGACCTGTATATACTGTATTATGTAGAATATACTGTCAGAAATAGTCATTAATACCTTAAGGAACATGAATAATAAACCAGTTAGTCTTTTTCTCCACTTAATGTGCAGTGACAATCAAGGTACATGTATTATGTTGCATTTTAGCAGTGTAAGTGCAGGAAATGCAGGGAAACATGCAACACCGCATTAAAGAAATATCGAGCAACCCACTTTTATGGAAATGTTGTTTTTTTCTGAAACCATCGTCATTGTACAGCTCTTTTGGGATCAGCGTTCAGTACTATAAATCCTTCATGGGACGGATGTTTGCTGCTAGCCTCATCAGCCCTCCTGGATCATGCAGGCGCTTGGCTTGCAGTAGTCAAACAGAACCCCTTGGTCCCTGGCACCCATCCCTAAGCGAGCGATAACATCTACTATTTAAACAATCTCTGATTTTGTGGCGCAGTTGACGCAAATGCTGGCGAACGGTATGACCTGCTGTTGTGCTCGGTGTGGGACAGCGACTGGGTGGGCTCCGGGATGCCGAAGGCTCTGTGTGGCTGTTTGGGGCGGTGGACTGGTCCATTCCCACTGCTCCCCTACTGCCACGCCCCCCTGAAGTGTGCTCTGATTGGTGGGTTCTTCACCGATCATCCCATGAACTCCCATGTGCTGAAATATCCGGCATCTTCGATGAAGTATCCTGTATCACTCGTGCACCATGACACGATGGAACTAGTTTTGGCTAATCGCTAACAAAATCATACAGATTCGACTGACCTTTAATGGAAAGCTGGTCCCTGCTGGTTCTTCTTGACCTGCTAGAAGACTCTGGTTGCATGTGTGATGTGTTAATTCTGTAGACATAGCCACTTGTTTCAAATGTGCGTAAAGGTCCTTGTAATGTCCTTTACTAACAGCTGTCCGATTAATTACCTGTTGTATTTAAGCTGTATCATGTGTAAGTGTTAAGTTGTTGATTAAACCATATACTAAGAATCAGTATAGCATCGTTCATCATTTTTTGTGCCCATTTTATTTGAAACTCTGCAGGACCCTCATATCAGAAGTGACACTGAACCCATTCAAACAAGCAAACCTGTACTCTACTCTCAGTGTTTCTAGCCTTCTGAAAATGAGTTGTTGACATTTCAAATGAATTTAAAAAGAGGTTACGATGTCAGATTTCTATTTGTAATTACAGGGGAACTCGTGTGTCAGAAACGATTTGTGAAACTGTCAAGGATTAGTAGCAGGGCTGTGTTTGTCGATCTGCCCTACCTTAGTGTGTGGCCAGTTTTCCCCTCGCCCAGCCCATGCCAGAAAAAACAGCACAAATCGGCAAATAAACCGAAATACTGTGGAGCTGCACACGTAGCCGATGGCAGTGAAAGGTGAGTTGTTGGAAATGCACTACGGTGGATTCGTTGGAGTGAAAAAAGAGAGCTCATGTGTTTGTTTTGATGAACCAGGCTGACTAGTGTGGGTAGCCATGTCGATTCATGTGAGTGTAGATAAAGAGAGCATTTTAGGTGACAGGTGGCTGCCTAGGGCGCCGTTTTGTGAGGGGGCACTGACTTAGCAAGCCGGTTTTACTTTGTCACAGACGGGGGGTACTGGCAGTGAAACATCTGAATGGTGCTCGAACAAACCTCCAAAGGTCTGTTGTGTTCCTGAGAATGTTTCTTGAACATGAATCTGTACCCCAGCACTGCTCCTCAAAAAAAAAAGGACTTAAAGGTGTGTTTTCTCACCAACGGCTGTTCAGGCTGAGCACCCCGCTCACTGCAACGTAAATAAGTTGAGGAAATGTGGTAACGGCTGTCAGGCCTGCTGGTGACATATCCCACTGCCAGAATGACGTATCCCACAGCCGTATGAGGACAAGGCCAGCATTGGAAACCTCCTGCCTAACGCACAGGTGTATGTAACGCCAAACGTCAGCAAGACCTAAACCGTGTCACATTGCTCCAAAAAAGGATCCATTCTTAGAAACAAAGTTGGACTGTCAGCCACTACAAAACTGAAAATAAACATTTTGTTCTGAGCTGAAGGATTTTTATTGGCTTTGTTTCTCTTTTGGCTTCAGAACCTTTTCTTTGTATTTTATTTTGATGTCTGCCATATATTAGTTGGGGTGAGAGTTAAGAATTGGAGTGCAGCAGTTGACAATACCGGAAAGATATGCAGAGTTACTGGGCTGATGTCTTAATAAATGTAGTCTATGGGGTGGTTTTCAGTTTCTCGCAAACGGCTTAACATTTGAAGCCCCCTACCAATGAGCTGTACACCGTGACTTTGCCCGAGTCTGGCTGTATCCCACGAGCAAGGCTCTCCTGCTGATATGACCCCCTAAACAAAACGATCTGCGGCAGCCGAATACGGCTTAATGTAACCGCAAGACTTTCTCTCGTTTTTACAACTTGCTATATTTCAAATATAATTATACGTTTGCCACATTTTCAGAATAATATCTTAATTATAATGTAAAATTTGGGTTTAGTGCTGTAGAGTGCTGGCAGAGATCCTGAGACTTTGCTGCTTTCGGGCCAGAAAAGATCTTGTTGCGAGACTAAATAACTACTGAACACAAGGTGAGATTTAGCGGGTTGTTCCAGTGAAGGTTTGTCTTCAGCACTGGCTTTAAGAGAACAGGATCGCTTCGTCTAATATAGATCGTAAAAAAAATAGATGAGAATATTTTCACTCTACCGGTGACCTCCAAAGGTCAACTGAGGCTGTGGTCTTCTATTCTGGACTCTTCTTCATACTGTTTTAAAGCTTTGGATTTATTCACGTTTGCCGGTAACTTCTGGGCATGTTTGAATTAAACACATCTGTATAATATTTCTGTCTTGTGTTTTACATCTTGAGAGCTCAGTGAGGAGCAGAGCAAATCCAAAGACACGTCAAAACCAATACAGCGAGAGAGTTACTCTAGGATTAGCGAGATTCTCCTGTTTGCGTCACTGGAGTTCGCTGCCGTATGGCTGTCTGAGATTTATTCGTACGCCGGAGCTTGCTCGAGGCGCTTCTCAACAGCAGCGCCCTGAACAAGACTTTATTTTAGAGGTTTGCTGTCAAAATTGTCTTGGACAGGTACTGTATGGTTAGGCTGGTTTAAACACGGGGCCTGACAAGGCCATAAAGGCGTGTTTAGTTAAACCAAAAGGAATTTACACCTTTTTACTCTCCCTGTGCCAGAGATGTCAAGCTCCTGGAGAGCCTGGAAGTATTCGTATTTTATCCTCTAATATGGTAATACCTTGTAAAAATAATATACTGCATCATAATAGTTTGATATTGGTGCAACCTAGACCTTTCCGGCAATAAATCAGTGGACCTTTGCCGTAAGTGTGAAGGAGCACAAATTGCTACCAGGGCTTCAGTTTTTAGTAAATATCCTGCTGTAGCCCGGAGTGACGACTTGTACTTTGAGTGGTGTGCCATCTTTTTCATGGTTCTGCATCACAGCTAGGTTGCTGTCACCAAAAACACATGCAAAATAGGCTGAGTGACCCTGTACTGGATCAGCATTCAAGGAAGATGGATGGATGGTTCCTTAACGTTCCTGTACAGGTTACAGGCCTTGTAAATGACTAAATTGTGGCGCTGAACCGTTCATCACTCCAGCACATTTACATTTTCGGATAAAGTCAGTAGGTCAGTTTCAAGTTACCACATAACGACCGGGGTGATAAAATATTGCAAACTAAATAAAGGCTCTGCTTTAAATGGCAACGTGATATTAATGAAGTAAATTAAATCAGAAGTCTGGTGAACGAGCAGCTGTCAGAGTTTCGGCAACATGCTGCGTACGCCTTTTCGGGATTGGGCGAAATTTCACACACGACGGAGAATGTTACGGTTCTGGACTGTACCGTCGGCAAAGCCAGTTAAAAAGAAAAGCAGGGGAAAAAAGAACCGGCTCGTTATGTTTAACACAACAAAAATAAGATCAAATAAAAATCATAAAAGTTTAGAGAAAGGTGATACCTGAGCTGCCCATCATTTAAAACATCATGAACAGGCACCAAAACTATCAAAACATTTCTGAATCGGCATGGGAAGCTATTTGCCGCTAAAATTGCTCCCAGCCCCAGAGTATGAGAATAAGGCCCTTTGTAAACAGGGGTGCATATTTGCAGGGAACCCTGTTATTACCGCGGCCCCTTGGCGCATGCCGATCCATGCCTGCCCGCCTTCACGTGGGGGACTGCCACATGCCAAGCCCTGGAGGTCTGCCAACGCTACCGAGGCCTTCTCCCACTGCCCAGAGCCCGGCTGGGCACTTCTCGTACGACTCCTTGAACACATGGGCCACGGATGTAAACAAGATCCCGATCCCCGCACCCCTCCCCCATGTCAGCTCAGCGGTTCCAAGTTCTGTCTATGCATTCTTTTTAAGGGTGGATCGAATGACAGGCACCTCGTGGCTTTTTTTAAGCCGTGTTCTTAGCCATGGGTATGACTGTTGTGTCTGGAGGTACCCCCACCCGTCAAAGATAGACCGCCACTGACCACACCCTATCTGGCGCCTTCGGCAAGCTTTGTCGCCACCCCGACCCCCTTACCGCGCCGCATCCAAAAAAAAAGTGGAATTCACTAGCTAATTCCATGCCCTGCCAGAAGAGGGCACCCTAAGCAGTTGCCCGTGTCGGTTTACCGGGTTCACCAGCGGTGAGTGCGGCAGAGGTGCAGGTGGGGATAAAGAGTGGAGAATTGGGGATGTAGTAGCCGCTATGGAGGGGGTGTATGTGGAACGAGGGAGCTGGAATGCTCGGTCACCGCCGCAGCTGACGCCCTGCACGCCACAGGAATGGAGGCTCGCGGAAAAACCAGGCGGAGGAGAGCCGCATGGCAAGTGGCTGACCGCCGTGCCGCTCGGCGGCCTTGACCAGCGTATCAACATGCTCCAGCTGTCAGCCGCTCGCTGCGGTTCCCGCTGCCGTGCCGCGGCTGACTTTTCCCTCCTTTTGCGCGTATACATTATACATAACACAAAAATACACGACGTGTTTTCATTCTGAGTACAGACGTACTTAATGAGCGTACTCGTAGAACTACGCGTAGAAAAGGGCTCATAATTGCGCGTTTGTGCATATGTGTAAATTTATATATGTACTGTATGTGACTAAGAAGGGCTCTCTGGCCTTGAATTCTGCAATTTAGAGCACAGCAGGCAGGCAGTTTTATGCGTTTTTTTTTTTTCTTCCTGCGCTGCCTTTTTAGCTACCCGCTGCCTGATTTAAATGTATTTCCGTGTCATGTCAAAAAACCCCAGCGACTGTTAGAACAACAACAACAAAATATCTATTCCTGCACGGTGGAAATTGTCCTTAAAATGTCTGGCCTGGATACTTTCTTCGTTTCATGCGAAGAATGTATGTGACTTATATGTGTGAAATATTCCGATTTCAGATAGAGGCAGCAATTGTTTCACCCTCTCTGGCAATTTCCAGGGCTGTTATATATCTTGGACAAACAGGAGTGTAGGAATTGGGGATAGGGGGGCGGGGTGTACACCCCATATTTAATTTGGTTTTGGTTGTCCCTCCCAAGAAGTTTGTACACATGCACAAAAATATATATAACTGTGAAATAAAAGATATACTGCAAGTCTTTCTTTGCACGATATGCCAAAAGGAAGAAACAATTCTTAAGAAAATAGTTTGTTGCGTATATGTTCTGTCACATCAGAATCGACAAAAATCCCCAGCTAGAGGGCACTGCTGTGATTGTTTGCTTGTTTAGAGAAAGAGAGGCTCTCTGAAACAGCCCTGCTCTGGGAACGAGGCCTCTCTGGTCCGGTGTCTTTGGGTCGCGATCCAGCTGGGACTCTGTGGCTGACGTGTGATCAATAATCGTCAGGCGGGCGTCTTGGCAGGCAGCTGGTGTCGTTGCCCCCCCCCCGGTGGGGAGCATCAGGTTACAAGGGCAGGATATGAGGCTTGGTACAGCTAATGTTCGGTGGGGGGGGGGGGGAGCAGATCTGAGGTGGCTGCAGTCATGGAACCTGTGTTGTGTATTGAAATTTGACGTAGAGCTTGACATCTGCTCCGATCATTCATACGACAGAGGTTATAACACTACACTTTCTTTCCATAAAACCACGAGGGCATCACTCAAAGTATTAAAAATTCCTACTTGCAGTAACGGACAAGGTCGTGTTGAAAAAGGTCCAGCGTTGCCGCAGGTGAATTTGGTCAGTACATCCCTGCATGAAAACAAAAACTTCCAGCTGATGTAATAAAAGGAGTCTCAGGAAAACGTCAAACATTCTCATTTAAATGCAGCCTTTCTTGACTTTCTCTTGCCAGGTGACACTCAAAAGAGCGCCCACTATGTTCAAACTAATATTGTCACCCACTTGTCAGCATATGAGAATATACGGAGTGGAAGATACTCAACACTAATCTCCATTTCGCTCTCTGGAGGTTAATTTCTTTGTTACCCGTCACTCAAACATCTGGTCCCTTTTGGCCTAAATACTCACTGCTCAGTCCCAGGTCTTCAAGACCTAATGAATCCAAGCTAAGGATTTCTGCTATTACGAAACTGCGGAGAAGCATAAATTAGCCAGGAAAGAATATCTGCAGCCTGCAGTTTTCAATGGCTGCTTCTCCACGAATACATTTCTGTTTTCTTACGTAGAATTTATGTTGTTTCCTTAATATACTTCATTTTTTTTATGTTCAGTTTCAAAGAAGGTTATAAAAGTATCAACATCACCGGCTTGTACAAGATTACGCTATTAAGAAGAAATGTACACCAATTAATCTTAAAAATAATTGATGGTGGAACCAAGGCGATATTGCCACCACATAATCACTGCTTGGGAGCCTGTTCTACTGCCCAAACTCTATTGCATCCAAATCTGCGAGGCTTTCGACTTGCGTGCATGATATTAGTTGTTAGATGTTCCAGTCCCACCCAGCATTGAAATAAATCCTGACTGGAGAAGCATGACAACAGGATTGCAGAATTTAGGGGATTTTTCTCAACACTCACCACAACCATACGGAAGAGATATTGCCTGGATCGAATGTAACAAAGTCGTACTAATGACCTCCCAACACAAGAGCACAGAGTTGTTGCTTGATAGACAAAATCTCAGTAGGGTTTCTTCAGATAACGAGACTCCTGAGCTCTGGTTTGGTCAAACCTTCCATGAACTTGTAGTAGCAACAAACATCACAGTTTTGAAATGCTGACACAACAGAACCAGGTTCCCAAATCAACTGAACTATGGATCATTCTCTTTGGAGATATAATAAACATAGTATGAATGCTCTTTGTCTCACGGAAGAGTTTCTATTGTGTTTTTTTTTTTTTTTTACCTTGCTCTACATACCAAAGGTAAAACCTTTTCATAGTATTTCTGGAGAAAGTCCTGCCCACAGAGGAATGATCTGGGAAAGGCTGAAATGATGCATCTTTATAACATTGACAGACTTCTGGCAACTCCTGATATGCAAGCGGGGATGCGAATGCTTTCTATTCTCTCCCTTCCATGCATTCATTCGCATTAAATTATCTACTGTAAATAAAGTTGACTGGTTAATCTCGTACTGGAATGACCAGAAGTGCTGTCAAACTGTCACCGGTGTCAAAAAAGCGAAACAATAGCAGATGCGCATACCAGGACGCTCTATGCGGATGATGACATAAGAACGAACAATTGGCTGATTGTCAGTCCTGTAGCTCTGCTGGTTGAGAAACCCAAATGTCATAGTGAAACTGCCCATGTTTGTCTGACAAAAGCTTGACAACAGGATCCCTCAGCCCTATATTCAGCCACTCCAGCTGCTTCATGCCCAGTTGACCATCCAGCTAAGGGAGCCAGGCCTGTGTGGTGGCCACACAGAGAGGGAAAGAGATGGTATCCATGACTGAATGTCGTCAACTTCCAAGAGTCAAAAAGCAGCCAACCTGACCAACACAGAAAACATGTGTTTTTCTCCTTGGCTTGAAGGGACTGAAATGTCCTTTCTGTCCTTTGAAGACAGACAGAAGAACAGAAATGCCAGTGATCACACACCTGCCATTTAGATTTCAGTCACAATCATTTATTTATTATCTGTGCTATTTTGGCTACTTTCTCTCTCCTCCTGGATTTTTAATGCTGCTCCTCAAGCTACTGTTCTTGGATGAACTGGGGAAAAAAAAAACAGTCCTGAAAGGTCACATGGTTTGAAAATGGCCCAGTTCTCTATCGTGCCACATTCTTCATGCGTCATTTCATGTGTTCTTGCTTCCTGTGGAACCGTCGAAACCTATCGGACTCCCGGCCGGCAACTTCCCATGCTGTCGTTAGACTCAACCATCCCGACGAGTGGGAAGCGGACTCCAAAAAAACAAGCAGCCAGCACATGAGCGGGGAACTCTCTGGCAGTGTCAGTAAGGTACTTTCCCAGCTGCACAGACAGGGAGCAGAGGGTTCAGTGTGATATCACTCGTCTCCTGCACATGTCATTGTTATCCTTTCTATGGTTTCGGATGCACGCTTTTGATTTCTATTTCAATTTTTCCAAAGAGGATCCCTTTCATCTCCTCCCAGAATGAGGTGGGCCACGGTACTGGCCAAGACAAACTATCGGGGCCGGGTCTGACCAAGATCTGGCCTCGACGCGGTGCCTTGAGCCAGGGGACAGCCCATGATGCATTGAGGATGACTTATTGGTTCTTCCAGTATCTGGTGGTGTTTTTAACCATCTGACTGTAATTGAGGTGGCAGAATGTTTCGTGTCTGCTCTATCTAATTATATTTTGTGATCTGCAAAACGATGAAATCATGCACAAATCATCACACATGATCTCACCTACCCAAATATCGAACATTCTGAAAGATGAGACAGAAGAGGTTCAAATGATGGAGGTTTCACACTCTGGGCATTACGATTGGTGGAATTATGTTCTCCTTCCGGAATCTACAGTTTAAAATCCGAAATGTGTCTCTCAAACCCGTGAGAGATCCTCTTTTTTTACTGAGTGTGGGGGTAGGGTGGCTTGCATGAGTCTTTCATGGCACAGTAGATGCCAGCATGTGCTTTCAATCAGTTATACTCACGTTGCATGAATAAAAGACCTTCAGTTTATGGTTTATGCGTTAATTACCGTTTCCTACAGTCATTAATTTTGCATCTTATAGCATCAACTCCCCCGTGATTAAATCGTAGATTATCACCACTGGTTGACTTGCAGGGTTTGGCAATGTACGGCCCAATGTAAGGACTTCTGAAAACTGAATTCATAGGAAACCCAATAAATAAAACCAAGGGGTGAAAAGAGGCCGTTTCGCGCAGCTATGGACCCAGACGACTAAAGTATACTTTGGAGATGGAAACTGTTGGTCAGAATGTTGAATTCTTCACTTTTGGAGCCGTAGGAAGCATCCCTTCAGTATTATTTCACGATGCTCAATTTCTTTTAAAAAATTGAGTTTATTTTTCTGTCTGGGTCGTAATCTAAAATTAAAATGCATTTTATCTGAGTCATTTTCTCTCCCTCGTCTCTTGCTTCACGTGGAAATTTACAGCGACCCCAGCTTCAGCTCGGCGTAATGGAAACCGCTTTTGGGCCTAAGATTTCACCTCAGTCTGGTTGTTTTCTTTCAGAAAGATGAAATCGCTGAAAAAAAAAAAGGCATTGCACTCCCCCCTGCCCCGGAGATTGAAAACACGATCACGAATGGACCTTTGGCTTGCGTGATATGCTGGTGGGTGAGGAGTGGATTGTGTATTAATTAAAATCACATCTATACAGCTCCCCAAACAGGTTGTCAGGCTGGGGGCCAGCTCATGCTGCATCGGGCCTTTTTTACGAGCAGGCCCCCCAGAAACCTTCTCTAAGACTGTTTTTAGTGGCGCTTAACACGAATGGAAACGCTTAGCTCCCACAATAAATTACCCAAGGAGTGATGCCATACTGTACAAGCCCGCTGTTCAGCCACTCTCTGAGTCATGACGATATTCTATGGTGTGGATTTGAGAGCCCGCGGTGGTGTTATCAGTGGCCGGGTGGGGCTGGGCTTAGGTCCTGGGTCGTCTGTCCCACTGGGGGCATAGGCGGGATGGGGTGGACGGTGTGGGTTTGGAAGACGTCTGACAAGCAGGGAAGCTTTGGGTCATCCCTCCGCTGGCAGCCACTTATCGGGCTCAGTGTATGGCGACGTCGTTCTGCCCGAGGCAGAAAGTGGCCTATCAAGGCCATGAAATCAAATCTGACTCCAGCTTGGGGTTACACCCATCATTCGGACTGTACGGCTTTCACGGCTGTGGTTGGAGTCAAGTTGGGCAGAGGCTGATAGGCCGCAGCCAAACGGATGCTGTCAGTGAGAACCGGTCCAGACCAAAAGACAGATCCCTGCACTTCATTTCAGACAAGAGGAAGAGGGAAAAAGGCAGAGTGCCTGCTGTTACAGCAACAAATAAGGCATTTCAATCACCTCGATTGTGGTTTGTGACTCTGGAGATGGGACACGCTAATCTGGCCACAGGTTACTTGTGGGAATCCTAACACTCACATGTGGGATTTCAGTGGATGTTGCACTGTGATGTTGAGGAAAACACTGGAAGCCAGTGATTGGCTTGAGGAAGCAGTGGCTTGCACTTTCCCTTCACATCTCCTGGAATTTGCTTGTTTCCCCCGTGTCACATGTGTTTTTGTGCGTACTCTGATTTGTGGTAGCCCAAAGGCGGGCTATTTAGCATCTCTAGCTTGTCCCGCATACCCTGCCACGACTGGTATGCCGACTAGTACACTTCTGCCCTATGGCCAGTGCTGCATGGCATAGGCTTAAGAAAAAATGGTAGGGATGACTGGAAAAATCCTTCTGTTATCCTCCCCCAAAAAAGAAACGCACATGGGCTGATTTTACGTTACTCCATCGCAGGTGGATATTTGCATTGCGTTTTGAAGGCACGATAAGATTAAAGTTTATCTAAGGAGTGGCAACATTACAAGTCTAGTACAGTCACATCTGGAGGCTGATGATAACGTGCCACATTATACCACCACGTTGTGACGCTGATGAGGTCCTGATCGGAAATGCACAGCCGGTGCATAGAAAAGGCGTAGTTACTGAGAAATGTAGGTATAATGAAAATCAGTGCTGTTCTTAGCGCAGTCTGAAGTACTGTACATCAAAGTCCCTGATCCAGGCACTGTTGAGTTTCCTTATATATTTCACTTAAACATATTTTTTATGACTGCAAATTTTTGGTATATTAAATGAATGAAAACTAATACATGTTATAAAAAAAAAAATGTTATAGCTGTAGTGCAGTGCACACCACCGGCCACAGGGGGAGCCAGGACACTATAACACGAGGTGATGGCAAAGCTTCTCCGTAAAACTGAAAATAAGGCGGCATGTCAGTGATCACACAGCAGCAATGCGTTTCTTTTCACTGAATGACTTACAGCTGGACTTTTTTCTGGAAGTCTCAACTTCACGACAAGGATCAAAAACGATACCTGCACCGCGGGGTCATGAATTAAAGAAAATGACAAAAGTGACATGCTGGGGAATGAGGCTGCTTTTCAGGGGGGTTTGAAGAAGATGGCAGGGATGTACAATGACTGATATGAAAACTGTAGCATAAAAATCGGGAACGAATCCATTAGAAAGTAACTTCGCCCCTGAAGCACAGAATAGAAATTTTTAATTGTAGTGTACAAGTAAGATACATCCTCTTTTTCCCTGATTTACCTAAAATGCCTAAAATGTCCAGGATTTCACTTTGTTTCATGTTGACGTTTGATATCTACAGTAGGAATATTTTCTGTGTGCATATTTGCGTTGCTTTGACTCCTTTTCGCATCCTGCTCCTTTTTGTGAAACAAAATTATTTGCTTAGAAATAGCATCAGTCAGATGGAGCTGTAATGTCTGTCATGTGGATCTGCTAAGCTATCGATGCTCCCGGCCTTGAATAACATCCCCATACCTGCCGCAGGACCACGTTGTCCATCCTGCCGAGCTAGCCCAGATCGGCCCACCAAAACCCTGGAGAATCTGGAGTTTACATTTCAGCTGCATGAGGGAGCTGGGAGATCTTGGGTGGGACTCAGGGAGTCATTTTATCCGTGGGTTTCGCTGGCAGTCGGCCCGCTTGGTAAGCAGTGGCCTTGACTAGGCGACCTGTGAAGTCATAATCCAGATGCACCGTTGCGTGCGATTTCTATGGAAGGCGGTGCTGCCGGGGCGGCCTAAAACGGCGCACGAGGCCGACGTTTCGCCGCCCCACTACGTTGCCAGACTGAAGCATAGCGTGGACATTTCCGTATCCCTGGCTAGGTTATCAGCATTCGTGAAAACGCAGATGGCGCCTATTAACTTTGTTCCCGAATCACAGACACGGAAACGCGTAGCCGTGTGGATTTATGGGTTTGAACCACCTCCCCAAAATTTGTTTGCTCCCAACCAGGCACGTCGCTAGAGGCCTGTATCACAAAGCGAGATTTGTTTGTTAGCTAGATAACTTGTCAGATTAAGGTGCCACTGTTTAAATGGATTTTTATCTTTGTTCACTTGCATTTAGCCCAGACCCAAAAACCCCACTCCATGATATAAGGCCCCAGGTAGTAAAAGAACGAGTCTGAACCCCCTTGAAATTTATCGGCCCCCCATCGAAATTTATTTCCGGCTACAGGCCCGGAAACACGTTATCGTAAAAGACACCAACAAATAGAAAAAAATCATCATAAAAGGTTCCGTGGGCAAATCGCTCTTGATACGGACTTGACCTTGACGAAGGCTCAAGTATGGAAGAAGCATGTTTTAGGAAAGCTTTATGGACCTGATTATGTCTGGAGGAACCAGAGGAAAAGAAATTTTCGAAGTAAGAATTTCCAAAACCAGAGTGCGCCATGCATAAATGTCCTCAGCCATCCAAATCCAAATGACGAGGATTACGAGGAATTCCAGCGCAAGAGGCTAATGTCCTGAAGGATGCTGGAGGTATAATTCATAATGACGAATATGCAATCACCTGCAAGTGTGAAATACCTGAAGCGATTATCCCTGAACTCTAATCGACAGGAGTGCCAGTGGGTTTTGGCTACATTTTTTCGTTTTGTTGAACTGCTTGTTTTTGTAGCGCAAGCCCATAACCAGAGTGGTGTGGGTGTAGATGGGAGAAATATGTTGTGTCTCTGTATCCAGTTGTCTTAAGCCTTGGGCATCCCAAGTGTCCTGGACCAGCTGGAATGTTGATCCCTGATCCAAGGTCTTCTGAGATCTCTCACTAAGACACTATTTTGTGTCAGCTAGTCCTTGTATTCGTGTTGACGTGCATTTAAAATATGTTACCAGTCTACTACCGCAAACGATCCCAAATGTCCGAAGAATGCCTTACCGCAATCCCTGGCCAGGGCAGGCAAAAACTATATATCTGAAGTGATTCGGGCATTGTTGAGCACATAGACCTTGGTTTGACAAGTTGATAAGAATATCTCCAGGTGTTGCCTCCAACCAAGAAAAACAGATCTCTTGACATTTTTTTGAAAGATCTGTACAGTACGTTTGCATGTTTTGTACACGTGTAGCTAAATTGGTACCTTTTTCAAGGTAGAATTGGAAGAAAGAATTAAAATGCATCGTGGTTGTTTTCTAAAATAAATGGAGAGAAAAGTTCTGCTGACATGGGGAACATCTAGATGTATTATCCTTTGGAATATTTGTTAAGGGATTCTCTGTGTGAGGGAAAACGTGGAGCTGTCAAACAGCATGCTTTAATTCTGTCAGCTGTTCCCAATTAACATCAAACGACTTTTTTAAAAAAATGTCCTCAGCTGCCGTTTACATTGGTGGAGCAGTAATGGTTGGATCTGTGAGTGGGCGGCACACCCCTGTTTCTTAGGAAGATCACACATTCGATGTTTTTTCTTCTTTTGCCCTGCTTCTGAGGTGCAATTGACATTTTTTCCCCAAACACTCAGATGCCACTCAACCATAATGTGACGTGGAGGGGGGGCGGGGGGGGGATTCCGAGAAAGTTCAGAAGCATAGGAGCATTTTCGGCCTTTGGGTTTTTAAGGACATTTCCAATACAAATAATTAGTTTTACTTCAGGATCTCCGTAGTTTTATTTTAGCAAATGCTCCTCGATCAAATATCGCACACACATTTTAATTTCTGCTTTATGTGCGAGTCATTATAAGGATACCTGTAAAAGGCTTCATGTTGAGTTATACACAGGCTATAGCTACAATCCATTCAGATTTTCCCCTTTGAATGTGGTCTTTACCCTAATCGCACATATTCTTTTAATGACTTTAGGATGTGATTTGCCAAAGCAGGGATACCTTATTTCCTTTGTTTGGCAGTATAAGTCTGTTTTGCAAAGGCTATGGGGACTGGCTGACCCCTGCCGTCTCCATTGTGTGTGGCTCTGGAGAAAAGTGTTTGCTAATTAAATGCTTGTCATGTATGTAATGTAATGCTGCAGGTTTCAGAGACAAGCTTGTGGAAGGATTCACAGATCCTCCTGCCTGCCACTTTCCCTCTGGCTTCTCTGTAGTCTACTGAGCTGAAGCTCTCTGCAAAAGACCCCAACTAGATTTTAGTTAGGGTGTCACAGGCTTTGTGAAGTGTTAGCTGCAATAACAGACCCAGGGACAGATCTCTCCCCACACCCCACAC
>JAODKF010000089.1:3482976-3497736 GCA_026779585.1 Mormyrus proboscirostris
GGGGGGATTTGCCCGGGGGGGTGGATATTTACGACCTGTGAGCTCTATCCGGGCCAGTCGTGAGCTCTCTGGACAGGACCACACTGCAGCTGACATGGAAAAACTCCAGGGAGTAAATTTCAGAGGCTTCTGGCTACGAAAGCCTTCTGTGGGGAGGGGGGGGGGTGGGTTTCAAGGTTATATTTTATCCCTCACCAACATAGCTGATTATCTTCTACCCTGTAGGCACTTCGTACATTTGGACGGGCCTCATTTATGAATGAGGATGGAGCCTAATGGGTTTTTAGTAAACCACCCTGCCATTTCTTCAACTTTGACCTCTCCTAACGATAACAGATGGTGCTCTGATCTCGTTCTGATCCCTCAACACCCCCCTTCCCCCCGCCCTCTTGTGTGTCCGTAATATCCCCCTCACTTTCAAATTGCCAATGATCCCGCTATACACAAATAGTTTTATGGGCCTCGGAGACATTACACAATTAAAAATGACAGATTGTTGTCTTTTTATTAAGTGTGACTAACCAGAAATAGTACAAGAGGTCGGGGTTAAGTAGAAATGTTGAGACGAAGCCCAAACATATTGTAATTTATCTCTGTTTCCAGCTGTCGCTCACGGGCGGTTAAATTACAGGGAGAACCTTTCCACTGTGCAGTTTCTCTCAGTTTTATTGTACTTGGGTAGCAAGCAGATGAAATTTAATGACACAAGATACCGCGTACTGCAAGCTGATGCGCATTATGCAATGAGTAATGTCAAGGTCTGCTGTTGACCTAGTACAGAATGTCTGTTTTTATGAGTATTTATTTCAGTGGCACACCAGGCTGTTCCCAAAAAAAAAGACAGTAAAAAAACACATTCTGCATTTTCGAAAATAGTGCTATACTAATGAAATTAATGAATAATTATTGTATTCCATTGGATTAGCAAACTCCCCATGGTGTTCCCTGTACGGTGCCCTGTGCTGCCTGGGATGGGCTCCAGATTCTGTGACCCTATGCTGAATAAGCAGCTGGAAGATTAATGGATAGTTACACTAGATAGTGTTCTTTAAAGTTTCAGGCTATCTTGTTTGCTTGCTTGCTTGTTTGCTTGCTTGTTTGCTTGCTTGTTTGGTTACTTCGGCAGATTACAGTGAAGGAGTCTCATAACCAGGGGCACAGATACCCTGGCAGATTCAGGGGAGTCATAACAGAAGTCACGGTGCTTCGAGATTTGGTGTCTGGCTAGACACAAAAACTGATTCAGATAAACCGTAGAGCAGTGGCGCACCGCACAGCAGGGATGGGCAATACCACTGTTTTTATTTTCGATACAATAACAAAGTTAGTATCACTGATACCGATCCTGTTACGGATACTAATGTTCAGTGCCAGCACATCCATGATGGTCAAATTCGCCAAGCAAGGGTGGGGGGTGCTGGTGGATTGATAATTCGGTTTCCTTGGTCATTAGCAGAGGCGATTCTAGGGACAGTGCGGGCCCTAAGCAAAAAACTCCATGGTGTCCCCCACCTTCCCCTCCCCTGGCATAGTAAGATTCATTACCTTTATTTAACTATAAAGTGTAAATTTATAATATCAACAAAGAGAATTTAATAAACACAACCTTTAATTTCACTTCTGTGAAAAACAGAATGCACAAATAAAGCAGATTTGTTGTTGTAAAGTATCACGTAATTGGCTGTCCTCAGAGGGCCCCTCCCAGCTCATTGCCCACTGGTGTTTGGCCCCCAGAAGGTCTTCCCCTGTCTCGCCCATTAAGGGCAGCCCTGCCTAATATTAAATAAATGTCCTGCTCCCCATAATAATCGAAACTTTTAAATTATCATGTGAAAAACAATTTAACGTTATAATCGATTCTCACAATGAACAGTCAGGTCGGAAGTGTCAGTATTTCAGGATCGATCTGCGCATCCTTGAAACATCTCATATTCCAGGCCAATGCAGCAGAATACCTCACACCACCAAAAACTTTGCAAATCAGGCTAAATTGAGTTAATTTCAGACACACATCACACAATGATATGCAGGAATTCCACACAAGAGACAATGAGGTGAGACAGAAAATTGAAATTTGACGCGAGTTCTTCGGCTCAGTTCTCACCGTGTATCTGCATTTCGTCAGGAACACCAGTGCCCAGAAAATGCTCTGTGTCGATAAGAAGCGATCCGACGGCTGTGTGCTAAATTGTCTCCCTCTCTGAGTATTTGGGACAGACGGGGGGAAAAGCTCCTTAAAATTTTATTTGCCATTGGTGCACGCAAATGTGTTCATGATGTGTGCTTGGCTGGGTCTACGCCCTTCACGTCGGATCTGTCACACGTAAACACTTAGGTGTGTTTTTTTATGTGATTTGATCTCTATAAAGGGATTGCTGTACCTTTTATGTGATTTTATCTCTATAAAGGGATTGCTGTACCATTTATGTGATTTTCAGGCAATTTTTTCCCCGGGGTCATATTTAATTTTCTTGACTGCCATCCAGCTTTGTTAAAAAAGACAAAGATTTAGATACCGCAAGATTTATTCCAGAAGAAAGTAGGATTTTTAGGGAAGTTCTAGTGCCATTTTGGGTATGATTGTCTCTTCTGTGATACCTGTGGGCGTGGCTTACAAAGTAGTGTTTTCATTTTATCTATCTATCTATCTATCTATCTATCTATAGGAAGAGTGATGACATTTTCCTAGATACCTTCAAATTGGAGGGGGTAGCCTGACTGATTTAATTGCCTCATTACATCACACATTCTTTTCAGATTGCAATCTCCAATACCCAGCCTATGGAAACAGTCTGTATTCATTTCTGTGAAAACACAGGAGCATTTTTTTATGTAACCTCCTAGAAATGTAATATTAAATTCCATTATTGTAGAAACATTATACATCATAAATTGGCTTGGTTTATCCTGCAGAATCGGACAAAAAAACTTACTGCATCCAAAATTGCTAAATTAAACCTTAAAATACTGCTCTGGATTTATTGTTTGCATATCCACCGGGGTTTTGCCAAAACCGCATTTGTGTCATTGCAGCTCGATACCATCGTGCACAGAGCACAGGAACATAGCTGTGTTTAATGTCCCTCTAATGAGCTGTACCCCTGTGTGCTACAAATTCTGATGCATGCTTAGGTAAGAACAGCCTCTCCTAAAGAAGTGTGTTCCGGGCCTTTTTTGGGTCTGTTCACTTTTGCTGGTTCGGCACATTCAACAATGGCAGTGGGTTGTGGTGTAGTTGTTTGTGTCAGGTGGATGCAAAAGCAAATACCAACAATTGTTACTATATGTTTAGGGCGGGGGTGCCCAACTCCAGTCCTGGGGGGCCGGAGCCCTGTGTAGCTTAGTTCTTTCCCTGTCCCACCATAAATGATTCAGCTCAAGAGCTGTGTGGTAATTAGCACAGGGAGTTGAATCAGGTGTGTTAAATGAGGGGAAACCCAAAAGTGTGCAGGGCTCCGGTCCTGGGGGCACCGCTGGTCTAGGGGATCTATGTCGTGTGCTGGGAATGGGGCGTTTTGCATTTGCTTGGAGTCCCGCATGATTCTTGTTGGCTTTTTTGAACACTGCAGTGGAAACGAGGGAATCCATTAGCATCTGAGCAGACACTGAGTTGGTCATCCTACGCGGCATCCAGTGCAGTAAGGAAGCGTGAAGTTCTGAAGTGAGTGAGTTTGTTTTGTCAACACGGTGTCCGTGTAAGAGACTCGGGCAGAGAAAGAAATGCACTAGACTGATTTTGGGAAGCCGCAGATTCTGACAGGAATCGTTTTGTTAAAATTTGCAGCTTCACTGTGTACACCAGACACTGATAGCCACGGGATAGCGAGGGTCCCTGTGTTCAGTTACACTCTAGGCTCTTGTTGACCTAAAACAAACTAATCACTCGCTCGATTTGTTGAAATGACAAGGTCTTCTCAAGTCCAACGGCCACCAGTGGACTCAAAACAGCAAACAGTGGAACTTGGGAGGAAGAGTTGGCCTGTATTATAGCCTTTAGAGATCGCCGCAATTACTGCGACCGCATAATATAGAGGGATTTCAGATGCTAGGAATTATTTGTGACTTGACACCGCTGGAAACAGTAGGAAGATAATAGTCAGGAATTGCAAGTCATCAAAATTCCAGATGAGTGCTTCATCCAGAACGAGTGGATACTGTGCGACTCAGACACCAAGGTTCGGAATCAATGCGCCATTGTTTGCATGCTACTGGAGGAAATGGCTCTGTCTTTACGGAGAAACCACTAAAAAGTCATAAACATTTAGAAAGTCAGGGAATCAAACATGGGCACTGCTGGACTCCTTTTACTGGGGCACGTGCCCCAGTACTTACATCCTATAGCCCAGTTAAGGAAAGCTGAATGTGAGTTTTTAACAAAATAATTTATTTGGCAGTGCATTAATTTAGATTGATAATATCGGAAAAAAGAGTGGATGTTTTTCTACTCTAAACTGTAACAACAAAGTTTTAACCAAAAACAGAAGCAAAGTACACATATTCTTTACAGCAGGTAAAGTATAGTGTGTGCGCATGCAGCTATCCACGTGCTGCGCCTGGAATTGAGTGCGGTTTTACAATTCAGGTATGGTGAAGTACTGAAATGTTACTGAATGACTTCTGTAGATAGATATATGGACATTCATCAGGCAAAGCAGAGACAGGGAAGCAGTAAGGAGAGATTAGGGTGAGGTAGGTAAGATCTGGCTGAAGCTGGTGATAAGCAAACTAGCTAGCTAAAGTAATGTCATATGGGTGATGGAGGGTGGGGGGCCCGTACCCCCGTAGGACTATGTCTAGCAACGCCCCTAAAATCAAAAGATGCCTGCAAAAAGACATGTGGACTGTATACTGTGCTAAGCAATAGTCTTAGGCAGTCAAAGGAAAAGTTCAGAGCTATTTATATGGGTAGAAAGTGTACATCTACAGAACAAAAATGGCAATTTAACATTAGAACATGTGCAAATTATTGTAAGAGTAGCACAATAAAAGCTAACAAGAATTTCCTTAGTTCTCCAAAGAAATAGACAGGTAGATGGTGGATGAATTGAAGTAGCTCATCGCACAAGCATTTGTGGACATTGATGCTAACTGGGATTTGTGTGCTATAGCGTGTCACAGCGTCAGGGACGGGCTCCAGGAATGGATCAACAACGTTTCAACACCTGAGAGACTAGGCATCACCCGATAGGTACTACAAAATAAAAACTGCATGGCTACTTTTTAAAGTTACGTAGTAAAAATAAAAACTTCACTTTGTAAAAATAGAACCTTTGCTTTGTAAAATGAAAACGGTCTGTACCTACTTTTGGCCTACCCTGTATATATACATAGTGTTTTAGTATATGCTGTTTTAGGATGTGCAGCCATCAACAGAATGCATGGCTAGAAGATCAATGGATGGATTTGCTGGAACTTCAGGAAGGGCTGACTGCACGTCTGCCCAAGGGCCGTCCTCCTCCGATATCGCCTGCTCCGCAGCCCTGATTACTGCGACAGGAGCCGTACAGCTACCACCGCGGCCCGTAACGCCCCATTCCGGGCCTCCTCTGCGGCTGTTTGCCTCTCCTGCACCTGCGTTAGCGGAGACCTCACTGTCCTCAAGGAGAGCAGAGTCTGTGATTTCTCACTTGTCATCCCCCCCCCCCCCTCACCCCCCACCTTCCCGGTCCCAGTCTCACCGGAGCGTACAATTAATTCTGCAGACCGCTTCCATGGAAATACTGTTAATTGACCCCGTCCAGTGATAAATATGACCGTGGGGTGTTCCCGTAGCCTTGGCGGAAAGGAGCGATAGAACTCAAGGCAAACTCTTTGGCCGCGGAGCTGGGTGGAAAGAGCTGAGCCAGTCATTGCTCCCCATTCCTCTCCCTCCGTTCACGTCCACGTTCCTCTCCGTGGTGACCAGAGGATGGCGATTCGTCTCTCTTACCTAACTGTCAGTTTCTCCAGGGACGTTTCATGAAAGACGGGGTCTAGTTTGGAACCCCAAAGGTCAGTTAGGGGTACCATTATTTTTCTCCCAGATCCCATTCCTCCAGATCATAAAATATGTTCAGGCAACAAGCAAAGAGGCCAATTCCGATGGAAAAACAGCATGCTTTCCAAAGCTAATAAATATATATGTTGTTATTGCATCCATCCCTCCATCCATTGGTATTGGGTACTGGGTCATGAAGGGCCCTGAAGCCTATCCAGGCAGCAAACGGCACCCCCTGTCTGTCAGAGGTGCATCCTGACTGGGATGCAGATCTGTCGCATGACACACATACTCTGATTTACTTTTCTGTCAGTTGTGCAAATCAAAATATGATTGAAGCAACAGTACAGTTACTCATCTAATGTTAATGTAATATTTTAGGCTGCCAATTTTAACATTGTCTATCATGGCAGCATAAGGTTCAGCAGCTCTCGTTTTAATTTTATTTACCAGCGTCATTAGTGACCCATTCGTTATGACTTCAGGGGTAAAATTCTGTTCTATACATTCCCTGACAACGAAATATTTAGGTTGACAACCTTTGTGGTCTGGGTCAGCTGTGTGGTGTGTCAGATTTTCTGTTGGCAGCTCATGCTTTAAGGGTCGTGGGGCTGTTGGGTGCATTTGTTGACATTTACGACGCAATATCCATGCATTACAGTAACCGCCATACCTTTTAATTGACTCCGTCAGCTTCTCCACCTTCATGCCGGTGTCACGGTTTTTCCACCTCCTGAAATATTCGTCCCCCAGGTCATGCTTACTTTCGCAGTACGAGTGGTCTGCTTGTGCCTGCAAACCCCCCCCACCCCCCCCCGGCATTTGGAGGCCTCGTCTCAGTCCAGATGTTTAACACTTATTAATGTGTCGCCGATGTTTTCCGTGTTTATAACAAATTTGTGTCCGCATCGCTACTCATAGCAGTCTATGAGTAATTTGGGAACTTGCATGAAACCACGCGTGCAGATGCTGAGATTTTCAGGATAATTAATAATCTGTATAATTTTGCGAAGTATTCCAATAAAATGTAAATTATTCTGAAAACCAGTCTATAGCACGGTAATATCTATCCCGCCATGAAAATTGCACTGTGGGTTAAACAGCAATGCTATTTCTTTTCACTGTGTACTGTACATAGCTGGGATGTCAATGAAGCTTTATTTGACTTAACTTGAAGAACATAGTCTCTCAAACACCCATATTATCTATATGGCTACCAATGTAATGCAGTACAATCTGGGCTTTGCATTTTGAGGCAAACAGGAAAGACTGATCTCTGGCATTCAGCTGTGCATTTGGAGGAGAAAGTGGAAGGAAGGAGGGGGCATTATTGACACAGAGGGCCGCCAGCCTACTCATTAGCCAAAGATTTTCTGATCGGTGAGTGACATGGGTGGGGGCCATACAGATTTCAGTTGGGGCCAGTGCATCTGTGGCCCCGCCCCCATATACACGACTGCTCCAACAGGAACAGAACATGAATCACATATTAGCCAATTATATGTTTTGAACCAGTGAGTGACAGGGTAGGGGGCCAATCAGCCGCTGCATACACCCCTACTATCCAGTAACATTTATATCCTCCTTCAGCCTCACATTTTCATGAAACGATACTGCAGTGTACCAGAAAGAAGGCTACATTTCTAAATCCTTACTGGTTAAATTTCACCCATCTCTATCAGACCTCTATATTTAAATCAGTATTTAAGGAGATGATGCAGAATTAAGGCCTATATCAAATAAAGTGATTCAATTTACAGAAATTTAAAACTGCCAGTGAATCTTTACACTTTATGTAAGCAAACTTATAACTAAGTTTAAATAAATAAACACCTTAAAATTATATAAAAATGTAAACTGTAAAACTATGGCTTTTCAGGAAAAATGTAAAATATGTAGTGTCATCACTTTGTAGCTGCCAAATGATGTAATTCGGAGTCAGAAAAGCAGATGCACATTTGCTAGAAGATCTTTCCCCTGCTGCCTCTTCACGGCTAATGGGCTGCTCACAGCTGTCCTACTGTCCGCCACCACCTGCTGATCTCAGTGCAGGTGTCCGGCGCTTCACCGTCACCGCTTTGGGAGAAGCCGGCCGTTTCCGTGTTGACATGATTCCTGGTGGCCCTGCAGGTGCTGCAGGAATGTTCTCCCTGACGTGTCTTTGCTGGGCTCTCCCTGAATACAGCGGCCGCTCGCCGCGTGTTCCTGACCTCACAGCATGGCCGGCCCTGGGTGTTCTGGCGCCCTCGGTAAGATCTGGATGACATTACTGTAACATGAGGTATCTGACCGCTAAGTAGCTAGCTAACGTCTATTTCACAAGCGTGTCAGTGAAATACTAAAACTAGTGTAAATAATTGTAATGTGACAGAATGTATTTCTTCGGAATTTTTTTTTTTTCTTCACTCGCGTATTTGCTCCCCCTAATCAAATAACGCCCTAGGCGATCGCCTATGTCCCCAGTAGCAGCGGTTCTCAGTCCTGTTCCTGGCGTCCCGCTGCCAGAATGTGTTAATTCCATTCCTACCTTAATCAAACTCAGATGGTCCTTAATAGCCTAATAATCAATGTGGCAGGTTGAAAGCAGAGTTGGGAATGAAAACATTCTGGCAAAGGGTGGGTTGGGGGGGGGGGGGGAACCAGGAACCAGGAACAGGATTAAGAACCACTGGCCTATATAGTGTGCCGGCCTGCCTCACAGAGCATTTACACTGCTTCTTCTCAAGAACATTCACCCCAGTATTCACAGTTGTATGGCTGCACGTGTTACATATTCCTCCTTCCCACTTGTCTGAAGCAGAGCGTCGAATATCCTCTGCTGTAGTATTTCGAATGAGGCCGATATGCCATTCAGGTGTGGAGCATGACAGCACATTCGCCTCTGAGACGAGGGACAGCTAACAACGCTAATAGATATCACAGCGCTAAAGTGTTTTTGGAATATTTTATAAAAAATCCTATATATTTATCACTAATCAAAAAGAAGGACAGACAGAGGGAAGACTAATTAATCCATATCAATCCATAAACAGGTGTTTATCATCGTAACAATGTATTTATTACAATGCAACAGCTAGTTTATTTGAGCATTAATCAGAACACACACTTAAGGGCTCTGAAAGTAACCTTTCATGTCGGAAGTTTTGCTTTTCAGCGAATCCCGTAACCACTTTTGTAGCCACATCCTGTCCCATTGTCTTATATTTGGCGTCAAACAAATTTCTGAAAGTGCGTGAATGACAGGGCGATGCTTAGCACACAAATCAGCCCAACTGAAAGTGATGAGAAACGATTAAGCTACCTACTCACGGGAACATTATTTCAACAGGAGTGAGTCTTTCTCGAGAAGAATGACATTTTTCCGCCTGGAGTTGAAAGCTAAATTTCTGCATTTACAGTTAGTAACCGGAGCACAAAGAAAATTCGTTCCCTGCAGGATTACGTGCTAGATTTTTCCGAAGGTAAAGAAGTAATCCAGAATATTCAAAATCCATCCATACTTTCTCCCTTTCCCCTTCAAGTTGAAATAGAGTCTTTTCATGTTGTATTAAAACTATATTTTTTATAAGTTCATTAAAACGACATTTCCTTGTTGCATAGAACGTGAAATCCCATGTAAAGGTTAGCAAAATAAATAAAAGTAATGATTTTGGAAAAAGAGAATGTGGAGCGAGTGACTCATTGTCACGTAAAAACATAATTGTTACGTTAATAACAAAAACGCGATAGCGAACGCTGCTGTTTTTGTTGCCAGACTGAAGTGTCATGGAGTGAATGTCAAACCGCTTAAATCATTTTTTTTCCCGCGGGGTTTTGAAAAACACAGCCCTCCTTCTGTATGATATTATGCTCGCATTTGGCTCCTCGATTGCAAAAATCTAATTTAGAAAAGAAAAGTTCACAAAAGAACTGGTCGAAAAATTAGCCGACACAAGCAGTTAGTAGCAGTGCTATTGAACGAAATTGTACGATAAAGGCAGTGGCCCTACCAGGATAACATCATGGGGTGGCTGTTTGGCTGTGTTCGGCGGGTACCAGCGTTCAAATTGTATCTTCTGGGGTCCCCTGGCAAGTACTACTTCCGGGACGATTCTATTAAATCAGTAATGATTGGTTAAATTTAGTCTGTCTCTTCTGGATGGGTAGCAGATTCGCTTAGATCAACACAATCATGCCCCTGGTACAAGATCGTCATTCATCAAGCTGTCTTCGCTCCTGTGATGGTGCCCAGCAACTGATGTCTCTGAGCATTTGTACTGTTACACCATTTTTTGGCGTGAGCATCGATTTCGGAAGCCGTATGCATCGATTTTGATTCAAAGCTTCAAAATACAATACAATTAGGCTCTGATGACGAGATAAGATCACTTCTTAGTCAATAAATTGCACCGGTGGGGAATTAAATAACTGGGGTTGAGAAAAACAGGCCCAAGTGTGAGGAAGCAGCCCCAGGATGGTTAAAGAAAGAGTAAGGATAGGGTACGCTGTGGTTCTAGGACTGTGATAATTGGAACCGCGGAGGCTACAGTGCGACAGAACCAGAACCGCACAGCAGCCCTTCAAAACACTCAAACACAACTTGTATTGATTCACTAAAGGACTGTGACAGGTAAGCCCTGCATACGTCAGTCACAATGTCATGGCGTCAGACTCAAACCCACAAGCCTGTCCAGCATCATCCCAGCAGAGTTAAGAGCAAAGACCACCCCAGGCTTTATCAGAAAGCGCAGCGGAGATAAAATTCCACCTCTGAAGCTTATCCAATGTTCAGTCATCTGCCGTTTTGAGTTTGGGTCAGAAGCCACACAGCAAAATTACGTCTCACCAACAACAACATTCTGCTTCAGTAAAGGTATCTGATAACGTAACGCGGAGTCAGACTTAGGAGGACAGTCAGCTAATAAATTGATAACATTTGCATTGTCTTTAGTTCCAAAGTAGCATTTTGGGGGGAAAAAGGACTTGGCTCCTATGTTCTTTAAAGATTTGGATTCAATTTCCAACAATTAGTTGCTTAATCCTCTGATTAATCACATACCACAAACAATATGTACATGATGCATTAATCAGGAGTCATAATCCGAACACATTTGGAATATTTTTGCTACGGGGCTGAACATGCTATTACATTACGTTATTATGTGTTTTTGAATAAAATACTAAATACAGAGCTGTGGATAAAGTACTTTAACGTGAACTGTGGTACAGCTGGCTGCAATTATGGTGTTTTCCTGCAAGAGATCTCCATTTGACATGCTGCAGGTGTGTGTGTGTGTGTGTGTGTGTGTGTGTGTGTGTGGTAGAATACTTCTGCTTGTTATCAAACCTAGAGGTTTCCTTATTTAAAAGAGGTATGAAAAAATATTCTGCCCATTAACTATATATATATTATATGCATATTAATTTTGGGGAAACCAGGATTACGTGGTAGTATGGTCACTGTCTAACAGACAGTGTCAGGGAATCAAACATTGTTTTTCCTTCTTGGTGAAACCTTTGGAAATATTCAGTTAATTTAAACATTATGTCTTGAACATTACTTCTAGATAGCAATCAAACTATGGCATGCAGTGCAGAGCACTACTGCACAGTGTCTACATTCTGGCAACGCAATCTGTCTCCGACAGCTATCTTTTACTGAGGAGAACTAGTCTACCCAAGTCTGCCATAAGCTTAGGTGCAATCTAACTTGAAGTACTCACTAAAGGCACTCACTAATGACGTTCAAATACTAGCTCGTCCAGCTTAGAATAACCCAGCATCGAGAACCATAATCAAATTCCAAACCCAAAATATTACCCAGCAGCCAAACAAGATTTTTTTACGTCTCAGGATTGAAAGTATAATTGGGTACTATGGAAAATGGAACAGACGAAACAGAAACATCTTTTAAATAAGACATCGCACGGAGTTGGGAAGGCCATACCAAGCTGTGGGAAGAGCCTGAACGCACGCGAAGAGTTGTTTTTGTATCGGCCGGTTTCCGATGTGAAGAATGACTGTATGACCACACGCAGAATGAAAACTTATGTGCAGAAGGCTTCAGCATGTCAGACGGCCGTAAGTTAAATACGGTTTGACACATCGCTTGGCTTTGTTGACTGTTGCGCTGCTGAAAATGCTCTCAACATGCTAAAAAAAAAAAAAATGCCAACAGACCGAATCTTATCAATGAGCGGACTTGTGACGATTTTGGAACGTACCCCATGTTGACAGATATCATTTCCTCCCGCGGCTGTGTGAAAGCACCGCGGTGCTAAATCTGGTAATGAATGAGGTACAGGTGGTCCATCGTCCGCTCGTGATACAGATACATCTGCAGTGAGGAGCACAGGTTTGTCCAGGGGGTGGCGCTCTAGCCTATGCTAATGCAAACAGGCACCTTCTCTGTCATTGCTCTCTATGCGGACACTTAAGAACTGCCCTTAAATTCACCGAGTGTGAAGATTAGCTCTTTCTACGGGAAATATTTATATATCATGTTCAAAATGCATATTTCAGTAGTTTTTTTTTTTTTTTTTTAAATGCATGAATGACTTGACACATAAATGATTGTCAGATATTAATGTACCCCAGGGTATTAAAATGGAATGCAAAACTCAGCAAATAAATTTGAGGTTCCTTTTCAAAGTCAGAATGAGTGTGCAGGATTCATCTCAGAATTTCTTTTAAAAAATGGAACCGACAGGGAGTTTGTAGCAGGAAGATGGTTGTCAGTCTGCTTTTACGGTTGGGTCGACTCCAGTGACTCCGTAGCAAATTCCAGTGACGATTCTTGCCGTAGTAAAGCCTCCGGACCGGGGTGACAGTGTCAGCCGGCGAAGAAGTTAAGTTGGGGCAAGGAATGCTGTCGCGTTCTGCGATTCTCCCGTAATCTCACTATCCTGTCCTCCGTTCCCCGTCGGTTTGCTGAGTTTATCAACAGTGTGTTTGATATCAAATGAAATTGCATGGACACTAGGGGAAAGTGTGTGTGTGTGTGGTCCAGGTATACCTGTATGTGATAAATGCCCTTTTTTTACCTTATGGGTTCCTGGTCCCCATATAGGAAAACTCTATTTTATATAAAAAAACAAAAACTATGTCTGCAATGAAAAAAAACTAAAAATGCAAAAACTCTTGTATTTTGTTTGGTTACTTATGGTTATGGTTAGGGCTGGGTAGGGGTTAAGGCTGTCATAGTTAGCATTAGCATTTTTCCCACAGAAATGAATGCGCGGTCCCAAAAAATATAAAAATATATGATTACATGAATGTGTGTGTGTGTCTGTGTATAATATAAATGGATCTTTGGAGGCCATAATTCCAGTTTAATGTCTGCAGGCCTCTAAATTGGCAGGTAGGCTGTCATTCCTGAAGGGCTCACCTCGCCCCAGAGCCCGCCTGGCATGTTGGCGGTGGGAGAGGAATGTCAGAGCTGGACAGCCTGCCTTTCCGCTGTAAACACGCTGGATCTGGGGCCTGCCCTGGGAGCGTCTGGCTTCAGAAGTCCCCAGTGGAAAGCCCCTGTGGGCGGCAGTCGGGGCGGGGGGGGGCGTGTCCCAGAGAGGGGCGTGTTCTATAGGGCGTGTGATTTCTAGAGTCTGTCTCCTGCATCTCCCCTGCTTTTTCGAGGACTTGTCAGTACTGCAACACTGCCAGTCGAGTAGCTTTAGGACACACACCCCACAACACATATCGTACACATAACAGTGCTGTCAATCAATGAAAATGGAAACGTAACATTACATTGAATTATTAAATTTTATATGTATAGCCCATTTTCACAACATTACATTGTGTCAAAGCGCTTTACATTATCCCTGCCCAAAGCCCCCAGTGAGCAAGCCAGAGGTGACAGTGGCAAGGAAAAACTCCAGAGAAGGAAGAAACCTCGGGAGTCCATCCTCCAGGGGGGGCAGAGGAAGTCAAATGAGTAGGATGGCAAAAATCCTAATTTATGCGATGCAAATTTTAAGGTTCGAGTCTAAATGCAGAGGGCAGAAAGACAAACTGCAATCTCACAAGAACAGAACTGTGCCTTTTGACAAAATAAAAGCACTGTTAGACAACCCTTGCATACACTCTGTTTAACGACTTTACCTGATTGGGAATCATTTTTCATTTTTTCACATTTCCATAATAGGATGTAATGTTTTTAATATGCATACTCATTTTGAATGGAAATCTGTCATGTTTAATTGGGTTGGCCCACCGTTTGGGCAGGGGGGGGTCTGCTCACTTTCAAGAAAATTCCAGGACTGTGATCAATGAAGTGTTGTTTTTTTCCAAAACTGCCTTTTCTGATTTTTGTAATAGTGTCTACAGCACTGATACTGTAACATTTCAGGTTGTATAATAAACTTGATATTCAGCATGAAGAACCAGTCAGAAATCTTGCAGTCGCCTCATGAGTATTGAAATGTTTTCATAGCTCTGCTGAGGCCGTCTATTGCTGGCATGGATGTGATATCAGCACAGGTAAACAAGTCAGCATAGAGGAGTCATTTTGCCATTTTAAGATTCATTTCACCCTCTTAAGTCACTTCTAACAATCAGTAATATAGGAAAAGGTCAATGAATTTCTCCGGATTTTCATTATCTCAGTGCGGAGGGTATTATTGAACTTTTGGCTAACACTATTTTCTCAGCGAATTTTTAACCCATCGATGAATGTGTTTCATGCCTGCCGAAAAGTTCACTTTGCCTGAAGTAATGCCAAGATGCCCCCACTACAGTTGACTCTCCCACATCGCAGCGGTACCGTTGGGGGGGGGGGGGGGGGGGGGGGGGGGGGGGGGGGG
>JAODKF010000089.1:3512466-3525545 GCA_026779585.1 Mormyrus proboscirostris
GAAATAAGTTAAAAAACATAACCATACTGCGTTGTAGGTCTGTGTTTGCAGTATTTGCACTTGTTAAATGCGGATTAAACTAACTGGGAAAGGTTTGCACGTCGGCCACGATTTACTGTCTGCAAAAAGGGCTGAAATGCATCACAGAGGGGTCAAGGTGAAAAATCAGCCCACCGTAGCTAAGAGTAAAGGCCAGGATTTAGGCCGTTAAACATCCTTCCTGGTTGGGAAGGCAGAGCTCAGAAGGTGGTTTCTCTGATCTGCATCCATGCCAAACAGTGGAACCACTTTGTCCCGAAATAACTGAGTTGGATGAGGTGTTTTCTCCCCCCCTTTGGATGGCTTTCATTAAAAATCTGATAATCTAAACACAGCTTCCTGTGCCTGTCAGTCACGCTGTGTGATGTGCTGCAGGACGCATCTCATTCTGGCTGGAATCGCTTCTTTTTTGTGTATATGTGTGTGTCTTGGACAAGGGCTAAGACACTTTTTACATTACAGCTTTCAAAACCACTTGAAATCACCGGGTCGACAAAACCCTGAAATTATCTACCATTATCCTGAAAATGAGCTATTTGTGCAAATGTAATTAGCACATATTTATCTTTTGAGATCTAAATTTTCCCTCTCTGGGTCAGTTTGCACTGCATGTATAAAATTTTGCCAGTTTGGATAAAAAAAAAGGTTAATATTACCCTTAGCATCTATTTAGCTTTAGATGTAACAGACCGGAAGAGGTAAAGAAAGAATCCAAGATTTGCTGATTATACTCAATCAAAGGATGAACTGACAGGACAGTTAGAAGAGACAGAACATAGTTTGGCTGGCTTGTGTCACTCTGCATAAAAGGCTTGCTACTGCCATTAGCAGTTAATATTGAACAATGTAGAGTGTGAAGAGAAGGCTGACACAGAGGTGCACTGGTTAACATTGTTACTTCACACCTCTGGGACCTGGGTTTGCATGCTCTCCCCGTGTCGTCATGAGGTCTGCTCTGGGAACTTTGTTTTCTCCCACGAAAAGTACCACTTAGGTGAATTAAAGCTACCCCATAGCCTCTGACTGTGCCCTGTGATGGGTTGGCACCCCATTCTGGGACGTTCCCTGCATCGTGTCAATAGGCTCCAGACCATGGAGAACCAGACAAGCAGTTACAACAGGCGGGCAGTCCTGACCTTGCACAGCTTGGTCATAGCTCGAAAGTCTGGCCACCCTGATAAAATGTAACACCCCCCCCCCCCCATGACAAATCGTCCAGTGGGTCCGCCACTGTAAAATATTGCATGTTCAAGGGTTTCAAGTGCCCCTGTATCCGCCATGGAGGCCAAGCCCCCCCCACCCCTGCTCGCAACAATGGTGTCATTTCAAAACATCCTTAATCGTGCTCGAAAAGCATGATTTTTTTTTTTTGTAAAGTTTCAACAGATCTGGATGTAATCAGCCCAAAACAGACTATGGAGCCAAGACCAAGCGTACGCTACACCCACACACTGGATCTCATTCCCGTTTTCCAGCCCTAACAAACTGGCGAGCTCTGGAGACACTGGGCACCGTGAACGGCCCGTCCAGACCTACCTGCCGGAGCAGAAGCTAGGCCCATCTGCTCACATCCACCCCTGAAGGAGATGGAGAAGCACAAAGAAAATCCTGCAATGACATCTGACCAGATACCATCATACATCAATAACTTGTTCAAAATGTTCAAAAATGTTCAGAGGGCAGACTGAAAAATAATTGGTTCGGAGAGAGAACCAATCAGGTTGAAGAGAGGGTCGGTTCAAGCAAACTAGAGGAGGCGGGACCAAACAATCAGGTGTGTCTGTCCCGCCCCCTCTAGTTGCTTGGACTCATCTCCTCTACAATCTTGTTGGTTATCTCTTTGATAGTAGTAAAACTCCCACAAGCCCGTCATACTCAATAACTGGATGAGTCTTTCAGGAATTCACGTCTTCAGTTCTGAAACAATGTAATTTAGGAGTTACGGCTTACATAACAGTAAATGCCAACGATGCCACCAGGTGACAAACACCCCAGGGGCCATTATGTAGGTACGTTTTTTTAGTTGGCAAATCAGCACTGATATAGCATGACACTGTATAGAGTACTCGACGCAATAGCCGTTTCCCAATTCAGGGGCTGCATTCTTCGTGGGCTGTGGTCTATGCAGCCTTTGTTTGCTGCGTGGGATAGGTTGGGCTGCAAAGGGTCCATCATAGCCCAGAAAAAGGACGCATTTCTAGGCCAGATCCGAAGGAGCCTTTTGAACGGGACGGCCTTGTCACGCCACTGTGATGTATTCAGTCTTCAAATGTAGCCTTAGATGGGTGCAGCCCCTGAACTGGGACGCAGTCGGTGTTATATTGCTCGTTATGGTCGCCTGTTCATTGTCAACAATGTGAGTTACCTGCCAGCCATTCATCAGTCCACTGAGCTTTTATGGAAGGTAAAAAAAAAAATTTAAAATCCACCATAAAAGTTTTGGAATATCTTCATGTCAGGCTTTTGTACAAGTACTGTAATTCAATAAAATGCTAGAATACACAAACTCATCAAACCTACCTTACTATTCCAAATAGGCCCCTGTTTGCAAGTAAACGGTTGAACAAAACAACTACCTTCAAACGAAGACCCGAAACAAAAAAAAAAAAGCGTGCACGTTTAACGTCACGATTCCTGAATTTAAAATGTGCGTGACAGAGGGTAATGTGGAAAACAGGTTTATAATAGAAATCTATTCAGGTAAGGCAGCTCACATTTCCCTGAAAGACACAACATCAGCACGAGTACAGGATTTAAACACGGTAACGGCATCGTCTGCCAGTGTGAGTTAGGAGAAGGGGATGAAAACACACATATCTCCACAGGCAGCAGGCTTTTTTGCTATTAACCTTAGGCTGGTGAGCTACCTTCAAACGCAATGGTCTATAAACAGCTCTATGCTTCTTTGCCGGGGGAATTGCGCATTGAAATAGAATTTCCTTTTCGTTGTTTTCTGTGAAGATAATGAGGACAACATACAGCTTTTCGGTCATGTTTTCGCTCAGTAATGCCGCTCGTGCTGACTATCGGACCTCGGCGCTGTGATCGCGAAAGCAGAGCTAAAACATTTCCAAACGCGTGCCAAGCAGATGAAAAATAATGTTCGATTCTGACCCTTTTGAGACAGTGATTAGAGAGATATTAGGTTACTTCAGTGTACAGCAGCTTTAGGTCCAGAACACACTCTGCCAAATATTTACAAAGATGCAATCCTGCCACGACTCCTGTCAGTGCTCGTCTTGTCCTCTCATAAACACTTAACTACTGGCTATTCGATTATAAACTCCTTCATTTCATTAGCCCTCTGTGTTCGGCTAGCTTGTAAACCGAATGTCGTTTCGAACCTAATGTTACATTACTATATTATTACTCCCCTGTGGCACATGATGACATGTTGTTTTTTAGGGAGAGTTAATGTGGGAACTCATTTAAAAAAAAAAAAAAAAAAAAAAAAAAAAAAAAAAAAAAAAAAAAGGGAGTAGCTTCTGACAGGTGGAATTCTTTTTGTTAGCAAAAACACCTCACATCGGTCGAGGCTCCTCTGCTTTTTGTTTGTCAGCTGCAGCGTCGAACGAGGCCCGGGGATAGTCCACCAGATGTTGCCGAGGCTAATTCGCGGGGGGTTTGTCCGACTCGTGGACCCCGGCACTGTTTTCTGGCGCATAGTCCTGGCTAGGGGTGTTTGTTTTGCCGCTGTCCTCGACCCCTGGGTGCACGGCTGACACGTCGCCGTTTGATCATTAGCCTTCGTGCGGACAGCTGCAAATTCTGCATCTGTGGACCTTGTGCTAACTACCGTACTTTAGTATTTATATATTGATTACCGGCATTTAAACAGTTAACCTGCCTAATTAACTATTAAACTTGTCAAGTAATTGGTCGGTCCAAGCGATTCATTTCACCTTGACGTTGAAGTGTTTTTTTTTTTTTTGCTGAATCCAGAATTGTTTGTTTGTTTCATTTACATCAAACAGGGCTGAAAATATGGTCTAGTTATGACTGAATTTGATGTTTAGAGCATAATAGTGACAGTTTATTAATCCCTGCGGGAAAACACTCTTTTGGCTTACCCTATCATGCTCTCCATGAGACACACAGACACATGTGAGTTGGGTTGGGGGTCAGAGAACAAGGTCAGGCAGCATGCGGCAGCCCTGGAGCTGGGGGTTAAGGGCCTTGCTCAGGGGCCCATGGACATGTGACTATCCTGCTGAGGCCAAGGTTCAAACCGGCAACCGTCCAATCAGAGGCACAGAGGCTTAGCCCAATGAGCACCCATACATTTCATCTTCATGCCGCCAACTGTGAAGAGGAGTCACGCCTCCTGACAAGAGCAGTCCCAGGCGTACCACGGGTGGGAGTGGGGGGGGGCTTACAGCACGAGAAGCGAAAGCCAAGGCGATCCATGGACCCTTCATAGAAGTGTTTCCACAGAACGACTGCCTGCCTCTGCGGTAGCTCCGTGACGGAGGGTAACCCCGCTCCCATCCCAGAGAACGTGCGAGAGGACCAAACGTAATCATAGTAAGGCACAGCCAGCCTTTTAAGTGGCCACTTTCAAAGGGCCCATCGCTGCAAGCCAATTTCCCAAAGCTATTGATTCAGGATGTGCTGCTCGATGGGACGGCCACAACAAAGACGCCACAAGGCAATCTCCCAAGTTACAGTTTTGCAACGGCATACGGGCTTTTCGGCTCATGTTTGTTGTTCTTATTTTTCTAATATGTCGTTCTCAGGCTAGCTGATGACTGCCTGTATGCCTGGCTCCTGCATTCAGGCCGTGCGACGACAGAAAAGCCTGGTGATCACCGAGGAGGATTTCCTGGCAGTCCAAACCCTAAACTGCTCATGCTGTCGACTGGACCACAATGCCTCTTCAAAAGGGTTAACTTCAGCGCTTTTTTTTTTTTTTTTTTGCCAGAAAAATAAAGGCCGTAGTAAAAGGACAGAAGTTAATTGTTTCTGCATGTCATAGCGTGACGTGATGGCCATAACGACAAAAAAATAAATCCTTCGTGTTTTTCGTTGCTTTTTATGAAGCAGATTAGATGAACTGTAGTGTGCTCAAACTTGCCTTGGGTTCATCAGACAATTTATAAAGCTGAGTTTTGCCGTAAACTTCCAGGAATCGCTGTACGATCCCACCCCGAAGCGATATGAAAATATACTTTTTTGCTGACCGTTTAATTACTTGGACGAAATCTCAAACAACTCTGTCCAGCTTCAAAGGACCCAACTCCAGCGCTCCTGCGCGGATCATCCCACCAACGGTTCTGCAGTGATTTTTGGTTTAAAGTCTTAGATCTGTTGGGCCAGGCTACGTTTTACATACTGCCGCTCGACTGTGTTAATCCAGTAATAACAATGCATGTCTGTTTCTACATGGGAGACCTCTTCTGGTATCTGCTGGGGAGCGTATTTCGGTCTGGCCGTCGTGCGGGCAGGCACTGGAAGTGCACCATCTTTTGGTGGAGCGTGCCTATCCCAGGCTGACCAGCACGGTGAAGCGCGGGGAGGTCCTGTCCACGGGTACAGATCAAAGGCGGAATTCATGCCGCACAAGCAGAGATAAATACTGGCTTCCCCTCCATCCGCACATCCTTAGCCGCCCGCCCGGGGTCCCAGGCCCGGCCTGTGTGCAGGAAATCGCAGACCACTTCAAGGCGCTGCTGCTGCTTGTATAGCAGCAGCTAAGGTGACCCCAGAGAGGAAGGTAAAGGTGAAGACTTGCCTTTGGCAGCATCTGAGTATCCCTGGCCTGTGTGTGCGTGGGAGTGGAGCACGTCAGGATATTCTTTTTCCCTTCTGAACACAAAATTAGAATGTATCTGATTTTTACATTTACATACGAGTATTCTTCCAACTTTGAGGTTTAGCTTAGCCACGCTAGCATGCATGCTAACTCCGGAAAAGCTGCAAGGGATATTTAAGTAAATTTATCGATCACATTTTCAACAACAACAAAGAAAATCACACCCCTCGTTCCAGTTTCGGTGTGAGACGATGGCATCTTTTTTTTCTTCTATTTTAAGTGAAAACGTACAGAACCGAAAGGTTTATAAGGAGGTTTTGAATGGCAGCTGAGGTCGGCCGCTTTAGCTGAACGGATTCTGTAACGCTGCCAAAGTAATCAGCCCTGGCTATGACTTGCAGGATTATGTCGATAGATATACATATTCACCGGGATTGTTGTATCACATCCCGCTTGTTATTTCAATTCCTTTCGAATAGTAAAGTAGCACCTGCTTTTATCAGCGCATTTATCTTCATGAATATGCGTTCCGCTCATTATCAGCGCCGGCACCTTAGCGATGACTCTTTCCCATTTTATTGGCTGTCGCCCAGGTCGGATGCTGCTTATTATTGGCTCACAATCTCACACATGGAGCCTAGCCTGTCTTTCATTGGACGGGTAAAATAACATAATAAAATGACTGATGCTACGGATGAGATCTTTGACTCGAAGAGGAGGGCAGGGCTGAGACATAGCAGAACCCTCTTACGTATAGACTTGTTTAGCTTCAACCATTCATTCTCCTTCCTGGAGATTGTCGCTGCTAATTGAGTAAATAGCTAGTATACAAGGTGGTTGTTTGGGTAAAATGGACCCAAAGGGAGCCTCTGAGTGTAATTCTTGGGCAGATAATCTCCATGCACATAAACTCTATTGGGAAAGGTGGGGGGTTGGGGGGGATCCACTGTAACAGCAAAACAAGAAGGTGGTGAATTTTCAGCTCAATTTGTAGCCACCCAAAAAATCACCGATAATAGAGAGCTTGAACACTCACCTGCGCACTCGCCAACCCTCGCAATCATTTTTCTTCCCCAGTTACTTTATTCCTCATCCAGGGGAAATCCACCAGAACTAATAAGCTTCTCCAGACTGTTTTGGATACTTGTTTTAATCTCTCTGTCTCTGCGAAATGTCTCGAGAATTGGTTTCAATGAGCAACAGTGTTTGGCGACGGATTCTCCGTGCGCTGCGTGGGAACCATGACTCATCCCCGCGTCGCTCGCAACGCAGGACTGATTCTAAATTCATGTTTGGATGTAAATCGCAAAACACAAACCAATCGTGCAAGATAGGTGGCCTCGGCAGGCAGACATAGGGAAGATCTGGGAAGCAGGAATTGACAGTGCTGACTACTGCTTCCCTGCAATAAGCCCAGGGCTGGTCAACTGGGAAAGCAACTCATTTGAAATCCTGGGAATGATGTGAAGGACCAATGATGAATCACTTTCTGGGAAAAGATGGTGCACTATTAGGAAGCTCGTCAGCCACTAAAGTATATCTACACGAAATAACGAAGATACTGTTGGCCAAGAGCAAATGACATGCAAGAGAATGGCTGCAAGAAACAGTCGAGTGTCTTTGACAGGTTATTGAAGAATTTCCAGAATTAAACCTTTTAAATCAAACATCACCGTCATGAAGTAGGAGTAGGTGAGGACTGGAATATGTATCTTACACTTTGGAGCAGGTAAAGCATAACTGGGCAGATATGTCATTGTATAAATACCCAAACCGCACCATGTTATACACGAGACTTTTTATTCTACACCAAGGTGACATCATACCCATAAAGCAAGTGATCCGTGAATGTGTTCAGTGCTTATGCTGTACGCACTACCCACTTTGACCACCAGCAGGAGCACTTCACACCAGACCTTAAAATTCTCATTCTATCTGGCGAGAAATACAGAGTTGTTGACTTGTTACCTTCAAAAAGGACTGGAAAACAAGGGTATCATTAAAAGTTCTTGGTGCTTGCATATTTGCTAAGGAAAAACGGGGACCCTTAGCTATAAATTTTCAGTGAGGATACCCCTAGGATGCTGTAACTGGCCTTTGGAGGGGGAGGTCTCATCTGTGCTATAAAACATCTTTCCTGAGGGCTTGGGTCTTTCCCCTTTCCCCTAAATGAGGGTTCATACTTGTCTTTCCACTTGAAGAGAGACAGGGCAGAGCTGTGGGTGATGTTATACACCACGCCCAATTTATCGTTATAGAGTAACTCCTCACGGCTGATGTCGGCTCCCGCAAAATGACCGGCCACCATAATGGCCGCTCACCCCTCCTCTGACAGCTGACAGCACTTTGTGTTTGAACAGTGATGCCTAAGGGTAAATCCTTGTATGTATCTGCTCCTTGATTTAACTTGATTCTGGTCCACTTCATCCATCCACTCAATTCAATAGGATAAGTCAACATAAGAGCCACTACAGTTACTTTGTTGTGCCAAATATACCAATCCCCAGTGACCCCCACATAACCTCTACCAATCAAAATGATACTTTCCTAGCTGTAATGTTTATGGCCCACCCCCCTCCATCTCCCCCATGATAGTAAAGTCTACAATTAGTCATTAACTTAAAATAAGGGAATAGGTACTAGAGGCACTTGATGGACAGGTGTTTTCACGCAAAGTGCTCTGCACAAACAGTGCCACTGCATTAATCGTTCAGGCCAGTGGAAAGGTCAGTCTGGAGCATATAAATGCCAGTCACAGCAGTAATTAAAATATCCAAAGACAGAGAAAAGCTAAAAACTGCAACATATGTACGTTCTTTTAATATGCTTAAAATATATATATTTGAAAAACACCTGCATGTGTGGCTTAGTCAATTACGTAGATATCTGATTTGTACAAGTCAGCATTTCTCTATATCGGTCTACCATCCATTCATAGTTCATGTCTCACTGCAGTAAAATCCCATATATACTTTCTCAGGACCCTGCTGTGCTGAAACAGACAGTTTTACTGAAGATTATCTTCACGTTTTCAGGTGAAACTAAAAAGTCAGCTAGCGGGGGGGTGGAGGCGTGTGATAGCTCACATTTGTTAGGTCCATCTACTAAAACGCGCACATAAAAGTAATATATTGTATTCTTAGACATTTTTATGACCTAAGATGGATGTCTCGAGAAATGCCTGGCAGACATCAACATATCTGCAGGTGTAAAAACACGAGTGGAATATGCTGAAGTTGGTAACACATGTGACCGAAGCGTGTCAAAAATTGGAGCGTGTCAAATAGCATTAATTACTCTTTAATAGACAATCCTAGCCCCTAAAGCCCATGAAATACCTGGATGGAACTCAATAATTAGATCACCTGATAGTTACATCAGCGTTGTTTTTTTTATTATTATTATTATTGTAGGTATTGGTTAAGATTTTCCCTCTGGGATTAATAAAGTGTGTGCATCTGTCTGTCTGTCTATCCATCTATGGTAAAACCAGTCGCACCATAGGTTGGCAGATAATTTTTCATTACTGTTGTATACTTGACGCCTCCATGCTGTGAAAAACGAGAGGAACGATTTTTTTTATTGGAAAGGGAGGATCTCCAAGGGACAGCTGTGCATTGGGTTGAGGCGATGGAACGAGAATCTGAACCATAGCAGATGAAAATAAGGTAGCGTGGTCCTGCATAGATTACCCCGTGCTCCAGTTCAAGTTGGCGTCTAGCAGCAGACAGCGACTGTGATTCCGTGCCATTAACTGAAAGCGCATATTGCACGGGGAACTGCAGCTAGCTAGACCGCATGGAATTTGTATTTAAATTAGCCAAACCAACATAATGTGCACAACAGCTGCCTGGACAAAAAAAAAAAAACCATAATAATTAAATTGGTAAAAATAAAACAAGTATAACTAATCTGCAAAAACAACATAGTCGCATTGTTTGCGGTAGTGTGGTCACAACCCGAAAGACGCCATGATGATTCTTTGACATGGTATTTACGACGACACGGTAAATGACTTGGTTAGTCATATAGCCTAGGTTCCCGCAGCTGATAATTTCCAGTAACTCTAACATGTGGACCCTTGCCTTACACACCCAGGCAACACTGACACCATCAGACCACCATCATGATTTGGGCGGGGCTCATTCAGCCATTGCCTTTTCTATCTTGTCCTTTGTTTTTAATATTTGTAGGATTGTTGTTCATTTCAGGTAGAAAGCTTGGCTTTACGTTCTTAGCCACGTTACTGAAAACCCAGCATTTTAATGCGAACACGCATCAATCGATTCCCATGCAGCCCCTTAGTCAACCTTTATCGCCAGTGCCCCGTACCTGAGGGAAAATGAAACTGGCCTGTTAAGTCGTGCCCCCTCAGAAGACAGCGGCTTGACTGTCACTGCCATGCAATGTAGGTAATACTGAACTGATTATTCCGTGATCGTACTCATGCAATAACAGACAAAATCACAAAGGCAGAGAAAGAGAAATGCCACACAGCTCAGCCATACTTCTGTTGCTATTCCTTGACATATAATGACCGCAGTCGATTCCTGTTTCCAACACAAAATCATTCTTCCTTTCTCAGCCTTTCAATCAATGGCCGCAAAAAAATCCCAAGTTGCGTATAAATTTCCGTCCATGGCCTTTACGGCATGTGAATACTGGATGAGGCTGTCAGACGCATTATTTTGCGTATTTGTTTTTAATGATTTTAGCTCAGTAGACTTTCTCAATCCACAGTCTTTCAGAAACCAACACATATATTTCTTTCACTTGGATCCATCTACAAATCTGGATACTTTGCTCTCATCTGATTGTACCGTCAGATCAACATTTCACTTTTTGGATTAGTGTGTTTTCTGTTCTGACCCAGAATATAAACTGGTTTAACTGTAAAGCGTAACCGGATTTAATCTGGTCATTTGATGAGGTTATGGTCTCACTGGTGCCTCCGGCATCCACCCAGGCCGCCTGTAGAAATCGCTTCTCATGTTACTTGTGCATGATGATGAATTTGCAAGGAATTCTGGGTACATTCTCATAAAGAGGCAACGTTTTGTTCAGTGATAACGTAATCATTTTGTAACTGTAGATTTCATGCATTTTATCTCACATTTGAGCACTCACATATACTAAACTATAATATATGATTTTTCCTCGCAAAGGAAACAGCAAGGAAACAGCAAAATAAGAGCTCTAAGGAGTAATGGCTTTCAGGCTCGAAACATGAGGGGTGAGACTGAAAATGGGGAGCCACAATGAAGGACTGTTTGTCATGTGACTCTGTCATGTGACCCTGCACTGGGATATCCACCCCAGAATGTTACATTTACCTTAGTGAGCCAGCAGTGTATTATAATCTTCAGCAGCTGTCAATATTGTTTAATTATGTGGTGAGTAATAAAGTTGTGTTGAAGCTACAAGCTCTCTGATATATTCTTTACCAAAATGCCACCTATATCACATGTGTTGCATGGCTCCACACCAGAATGAGATTGTAGAGCATGGGAAAGTGTGTTTCTGTCACATCTCAGTACTCGCCAGGTCAGCCAATGGTGACATTTGTTGATATAAAGTGCTTCGGCCAATTGGCTTGCCGCTCGGCCCTGCGGAGAGCTGCCCACAAATATCTTAACCGTCTCCGGGAGTCCCTCCGGCCAACCAGAAAAGCAGGTGAAATTTATGAGCATCTGTCAGGAAGCCCTGAAGGCACAGGCATGGGTCAGCGGGTTGGAAACACCTCCGTCCCTCTCGCCGATCCACAGCAAGCCAGGAACGGAGCGTAGACTGAATAAAATCTGCAAATTCTTACGTTGGTGGCAGTCCCAAAGCGAAAAAGCGAAAAGTGAGGATCCGGGAGCAGGTTTGGGGATACGAGAGCGAACGGCAGCAACACTCTGGCGGGTCCAAGAACAACAGAGAAGGCAGAAGGGGAAAAAACGAGGGAGGGAGAGAGGCCATCAGAGTGTGGGGGAGGAGATCCCAGCGAGGTGCAGTGATTTCCAGGTGACAGGCCTCCTGTGCTGCGAACCTTTATGACGGGCAGGCCTGCAGCAGCCTTTAAGGTCCGTCCCTGAATGGCTGCGGTCGTTAGCGGCCGAGCCTGAGAAAAGGGGGCTTGTTTAATCGGGGATCGGTCCACGGCCACCCCCCCCCCCCGAGGGGGAAACGGCCACGGTGACATCATCTCACAGCTCATTGCAGGTCCTTTGCACCTCATTGTGATCATCTCTGATGGGCCCCACCCCGTCATTAACACCTCTGCACATGCACATGGGGTGGGGGGGCATACTGGAGGACCAGCGGTCGCATGGTCAGACACGTGTGTGTATGTGTGTCTGCGGATTATGTATGTATTGCATTGTGGGGACCAAATGTTGTTTTGATATTGTGGGGACATTCAACTGATTTTGGTAACACTGTACATGATAATAACATCATATAGTCATATAATGTTTGTTATTAATGCATATTAAAGCTGTTAAGGTACATTAGGATGTTAAGGTATACTTATTCATGCTTCATATGAACAATCTATGAATGCATTATAATTGCATTATGACGGTGCACTGAATGCTTTATGAATGTATAATGAATGCCTTATGAAAGTGCAGTTAATATAAAGCATTACCCTGATTTTTTTATTCCTCAGTCTGTTTTCAAACTTCCAACAATAAAGAGCTGATTATTTTCAATTGTTGTCCAAGCAACAAGAGGAGGCGGGACCAAGACGTCTGATTGTTCCTTTCTCACTCTTCTAGTTGATTGGACCCACATCCTCTGCATTCTTATTGGTTATCTCTCTCAACCAATCATTGTTCCTTCTTTCCTCAGAACATGTTTGTGTAAGTAAAACTCCCATGAGCAAAGAGGAAGTAAGACATGGAGAAACACCAGCAAAATGTCTGAATAAGGAGGAACAGGTGACTGACTGGCCATGAATGAATGTGAAGGAAACCAGATTAATCATAACAGGCTCCAGGTTCAGGACACAGGTGGTTAAAAGGTGCATGCTACAGGTAGAGGAGAGTTGACTTTGACACAGGTCATGTGACAGGGGCGAGGTCAATCAGGGCATGATGTAATAGCAGAGGGTGGCATTCCCCATTTTTGCAGACTGACATTCGGACACACCAGCTAAGCATGCCTTACTCGGAGGGGGCTGGGTGACTGATATGACTTATAAACGCATGTGTTTGTTTTCTTACACGTCCCCCCCCCCACCCCCCCAGCGATCTTTTTAAAGGGCCCTGGCACTCAATCGTTCTGACTGCCAGTTGGGGGCGGG
>JAODKF010000089.1:3525606-3540007 GCA_026779585.1 Mormyrus proboscirostris
ACACCCCCCCCCATCTGTAATTACCACACGGGCTGAGGCCGGGTCTGTCCAGAAGCCACTGCAGGTTTGATTTGTTTTGGCTTGGCTCCTCGTTGACATGCCTGGGAAGGGCAAGGAACGGAAATGGGTGGGCCAGCCTCTCGCGGCTCCCCTTCAGCAGGCCAGGGAGGAGTGTGGAGCGTTTTTTTTTTTTTCTCTTCACTTAGCGTGGTTTTCGACGGAGCGAGGCCCAGCTGTTTTTAATAAATGTACTCATGGTCACCGCCGAATCTCCTCGGCCTTGCTTGGGGACCGGTCCTCCATTGTCACTGCTTCTGACAGACCCGCAGGTGATGAGGGCTTCAGATCGACGTTTTCCCGACACCTCCATCTTCTCGTCGCTTGACTGAGCCACCCACTCGGGAAACTAGAACCCTCTAGCTGCACTGAGAACGACTTTGCAACAGTGGGCTGTATATATCAAAACCTCCAAGTCTCCAAGGTTACATATAGACTGGACTGAACTTTAACTGGAGGGAATGTAGGGTCGGGAGAGCTGCATTATCCAGGGAAGTAGCACATGATTAAATTGTAGGAAAGACACATATTTTTGAAAATATACAGTGATTTAAAAATTGTTATATTTCAGCAGAATGAGATCCCACCAAATGAGACCCCAAGCTCCTTAGCAGACTTTATTATAAGCAGTTCAGGTTATTTATCTATAAGACAGGTAGAAGGTGTGGAAATTCCCTGGCAGGGTGTAGTCAGGTGACCAGGTTGATCTGTCTTCCAACTGCTTGACAGAGGCAGCCGCCAAGGGCGCCATCTAGTGAGGGGGAGCTGACTTAACAGGGTGATTTCGCTTTGTCTTTGATAGGGGAGCTGGAGGCTGTCCCAGCCCATTGGGTTTCCCCTTCCTGCTTCTTCATTAAAGCTTAAATGACTGTCTTTTGTGTTCATTCCTTCCTCTCCAGTTTAATAAACCTCAAAACCCAAATAAAAACCCCATTCCATCCTCCCATCCTCGTGTGACATGGATACCTTTGCCTTCCCGACCGGAGACAGTCTTGCACTACTGTCCAATACGAAGGCAGTCTGCGGGACTTAAATTAACCTTGAGATTAGGCCTAAACCCTGACACTTCATTGGTCCTGGGTAATCTACTGCTGATAGACGTATTTACAGACAAGGAACAGTGGGATCAGGAGCTTCTGGACAGTAACATACTGTGCAGTCTGTACATCTTTGACAGGAGCCCATGGCCCCTGCCATGTTAACATTTACCGAACAGCGCCTTGCTGGGTTGTTTTGCACCATTCCAGCCAGCGTCAAACCCACTGGGGGGGGAGGGGTCTGGAACATCTGCACCCCTCCACAAGCGGCAGCCAAGGACCTGATACCTCAGCGGCCTGCCCTCACGGTTTCGGTTCACTCTGTGCCACAGAAGCACACCGTCACCCAACCGGCGACCTGTCCTGTTTACCAAACCACCCCCCCAACCGCCCTGCATTACATTTCAAAGCTCCTGATGGAAAAGTAATGAATGTGGCCAGGAGTCTACCAGAGGAATGTACGTATACCATGAAAACAGGACGTGGATTTTAATTTAATACACAAAAAATGCTAACATTGCTGTTAGTACTTACTTTTTTGTTTGATGAATGTCTTATTTCAGCCTGTTTTCATTCAGTCCACTACTCTGGATGAACTTTTACTGTTAAACTGGCTGTAAGTGGCTGGGTTTAGGAGGCACCTTTGTCAGAGGGTGAATACTGGTGTTTCAGGCCATGTCACAGAGTTGCCTTTTCAAGGCTGTTCAGAATCAGCCTGCATGGGGTGCAGCCAGTTGACTCCCAGTATCGGAGTCTTCTTGTCATGAAGACCACCGGGGAGCCTCTGGGCAAAGGCAGGATCCTCGCCATGGCAGGCTGGATTCCCGGGGGCGGTGCCAGGACACAGCTGCCAAGCCCGCCAGCTGAGGTCATAGCAAAGCTCGGCCGGTAATGTCTGCCCTGCGGGCAGGGGCTATGTTTACGGCTTTGAGAGCTGCTGGGTCCCCATTGGCTTGCAGTCGGCACGACGTCAACGTTGGACACAACATGGACTCTGTTTTCGCCTCTGCCACCTGTGCTTCTGGAGTGCGCCGTCACTGGTCCACATCCGTCTAGCGCGTTCGTCCGTGACATCTGTTGGTTGCGGGTTTTCAGTCTCATTTTTAAGTTAACGACATAGCACTCAAAAATATGTCAAAACGAGACTGAAATTTACAGTTTAGTTCCCCACTCTTGCTACTTTTTTTTTATTCTCACACAGATTGTGTCACCTTTACACGAAGGATTATAAACACTGACGCAATATTTCTTTGCGACTGCATGCAAAATTTGCCAGGGTTGAAGCAATACACTGGTTTACACAAATCCGGTAGTATAGCATCGTGCTAATAATCTTACCGTCAACATCAGAAATGATTTGAAATGAAAATAAAGGGCATTAAAAATAACAGGTTTTATATTTTGCATGACATTTTTAGGCTCGTTTGACTGAACGAAGGGTGACTCATTACCTAGTTGTTTAAAGTCGGCTTAATCCACGACTCAGGCTTAAGATTCACAACTGCTAATGACTGGCAAAACACACAGTAGTATAAAGGAATCTGAAGACCTTGTAGAACCTCATATCTCCTTCCCCAGTGCCTCCATCTTAATGCTGAGCAGTCATGTGGTCACTCTGCCTGTTACAACGATGCAGCCATCGTTAAGGTTCCATAATCCCTGCCTCATTATCCCATAATCAACATGTGGAATAATAGGATTTGGATGGTTAAGTAGACCACACATGGGATAAGCCCGTACTAAATCTGACAGAAATAATCTGTGTATATTTAGGCCGTAAAAGCGATTACTGAATGGAGTGACATGGGTTTCATGGGAACGTCAATGTCCTTTGGCGCTGAGGTCCCACTCAACCGCATACAGTTTGTTACCCTCAGTCGACGATTTCACGGCGGGTGAGTTGATCAGGGGTCGCGTATGCTGTAGCTGCACGCATCCCATAATGCCTCTGTACATTTCTCACACAGCTGTCTCACGTGCAAATATGTGCATACATGGCCTTGACGTGTTCAGTAGTAATGGGGGGGGAGGGGAGTTTGGAAAATATAACCGTTTGTGTTAACAATAGACCCACACACCGCAATTTACAGCTGGTGTTGGTTATGTGGGTAACATTTTTCGGGCACAATAGGGGATAGACAAACCCTGGGAAGTTCACTAAGTTCCTAATCACTCGGATAATGGACATAGACACGGCCTGGCTCGGAGAAAAGAGCTGTGGTGTTTCTGCCTCCCAAAAAGACCTCAAATCGTTATATTTCTGTATTTATATCCAGGGCAAACACTTTAACTCTTGACCACATCTACACAGAAACGTTTTTCTGGAGTTTGAAGGACAAGGACTGCACTCAGACTCCTCTGGGATTCAAGCGAACCAACCTGAGGTGAAAACCTGAACTCCTGGTCTTTTAAAGTCTGACCTGATGTTCTCCCTGTTTCTGCGATGATCCCAATCAGAAAACAAATCGCATTAAGGAAGAGAAACCCTCCATCATTCAGCTCTTTCCTGTTTCAGGTTAGCAACAGTTGTTATGTTCAAGGTGTTTACGCTGCGCTAGCGCCCACGCCGTTCATGCACCGGGGTGCCGTATCATAAGAAAACACTTCCCAGGGGCAGACAGGGAGTGCCCATTAGTCTGGGAGGGGACCCACCCTGGTTCCCACGGATAACGGTCCCGATGGGCAGCGCTTCCTCCGTCTCGCTCCATTGTGGGAAACCTGTCATTGATGTCATGTGTCGTCATGTCACATAACCTCATTACTGTGAGTCACAATGGAAATGACTGGGAGAACTTCGGGTCAGCAGCTTATATTCATTGGCTGAAAACTGTTGAATTTGCATGCGTGTCATTGTGTTTATTTTACTGAATATCAATATCAGATTGTAGTCGACATATTCGGAGCCTTACAGTTTATTTTTTTATATCCTCGATGTTACCTTTGTCATTAAACAATTGGTCATTCACTTGTAATCCATCATAAAACAGTATACAAAGACTATTTTATTAAAATTTTAATCGTGAGCAGTTGTTCAGATATATTTATTTTACTTCACACTGCCTTGTCTCCTATTCTGCCTGGGATAATCTCCAATCTCCCCCCTTTCTGCCTGAAAGTAGCTGGTAAAATGGATGTAAGGATGGAAATGACTTAAAATTTGTAATGTAAATAACAGGTGTTAGCAGATTCAAATCCCAGGTTAACTAAGTGGGTTATGCTGAGTCCTGATTTGTCCTGTTTAAATATAGTGAGCTCCCACATGAGCTTGGCCGGTCCGCCAATGCCGTCCTTCACCCAGCCGTTACTGCGTCTCAGGAGCCCTGGCAGACTGGGAAATCTCAGCAGTACGTTTTTTTTATATCTTGCACCATGTGAGGGCTGGGGAAAGTCTGCCTATAGCCCATGCCAACTCTGCCCCCCCAGGAAACTGGTCATGATCCTCACTGGCTTATCCCGCGAAAACATTATTTATACAAGTATGGCCCACTGCACAGTACCTATGGTGCTGGCGAGGGTCCACGACGATCCGTCAGATTTAGAGGAGACCACCTCCAAGTTTTGTACCGGTGCTGGATCTCGTGATCTCAGCAAACTTTCGGGGAAGGGGGGGCACTGTAGTTTATATCATAATCACTAAGTATTCCTAAAACAGGCTAGAGCAGCAGTGACATGTGAGCAGACTAATTGTTTGCTGTATATTTATATCGAAGATGTCCGCGGTGTAGCCGTTTAACCTGGACGTTCAAAAGTACTGCACCCATGTGCAGACTGTTAGCTCCAGTATTATATAATCAGCCCAGCAAGTCTAGACCGTTCGTTTGTTTGCGCGAAGAACACAGCTTACATTAATGCCCCGAATGAACTTTTTATGCAACGACATATAATTAGTCACCGCCATAAAACGAGCAGCAAATGGCCAGATATTAAACACTCGTTACCGCAAACATGTCCCGAAGCTGATTAAACTACGTCGAGCAACGGCTCCAATTTTATAGCATCAATAGGGTCGTTGGCGTGTTAATTAGCTCACTGCTGAGCTGCCCTATTATTTAGTAATTTAGTATTATCATTATCCATTACGTCAGCAGCATTTTTGGCTGTTTGTGCTTCAGCCCTACTTCAACCCTAAATAAAAGTTCTTGGTGGCTCCTAGCACCTGATTCGCTCTTTGTGGGCCTGTCCGGGTATAACAAGAGAAAACAAGCCTGAGTGAATCAGCCTCGACTCTCTGCCCTGCCCCCTACTGGCCGTAATTGGAGAAACGACAACGACAACCATGGAGAAGCTCCACAGCTGTTGTCTTGGAATTAGGCTACATTTCCCAAAAATTTGTACACTTCCAGGCCATGCATGTTTATATTATTATTATTATTATTATTATTATTATTATTATTATTATATGCAACCTTTCTCCATGACCCATTTTATGAGGGTTTGTTAAAGTATTTAGCATCACTTGACCTTGACGCGAGGCGCTTATCTTTCAAGGCGGCCATGCCGGCGCAAACGGTGAAAGTTCTCTTTACTGTTTTCTCAGCCGTGAAGTTTTTACGGCCGGCTGAATGAAACACACGTTCTTAAAACCTTCAGATTTATTAAGTTTGTGCGCCCTTTCTGTTACACCACCTCCCCGCTGCTATAACCAACTGGAGGTTCGTCTAACCGTTTTAAAAAGATACTGAAATAATAGGTCTCCAATTGACTTTGGCAAATCACTCTTATATCATCGGTGTTTCATGTGGACATTTATGCTAGTTTAATTATATATTTTTTTTGATAAATTCCTGACAGAAAAAAGTAACTTGTGTTCATGGATACACGTAGTATTTATATCATTGTTCAAACCTTTATTATTTTTATCATTTTAACATTTTTTATTATTCTTGTCATCATTGTAGCTGCTGATTTTTTTTTAAATTTTTTTTTTTTACACATGTTTGTTTGAATGTGCTGCCATATGTTACACAATGCAGTTTTGTCAAACTAAAGGCTTTATTAGAACTTCCACATGTCACGTCTATGAACTATGAACTATATGACTGAACAGCTATTGTGGTCTAGCATCTATGAAAAGACACACTGGAAGATCTTTGACTCTGCAACGATGAATGCCTTCCCCTGCAAATGTAGAAAAAAATGCCACTGTCACCTACCGTCAGACGGTCTAAACAAGTGACATATGGCACATACAGCTGGAAATGCTTAAACATGAATTATTACAAATGCACTCGATTATAGTTTTTTATAATAAAAGGCTTAAAACAATTACGTCGGCCCAGAACCCAAGACACTAGCAACAATTCTCTTATCATTCAAGCCGGTTCAATTTGTTTTCCTTCTTCCGCCGTGCATCTGAAGGTCAGCCTTCCGTCCAGCAAAACCAGTGGTCCCACCTTCATAACGGCAGGCCCAGCCGTCGAAAACAGGCAGCCAAACATTTGGGTGCCTGGTTCCATTCTGGAGCTGCCATTAGCACAAGGTCTTCAAAGTAGTTGTACAACCTCAAAACATCTGTTAGACGTGTCTTTAATAGTCAGTAAGCAGAATCAGATTTCCCCGCAGTTGCCCTTGTTTTGGTTGTTGTCCTGTTTCTCCACGCTCCATGGAATCACGCTCTCTTTGAACCACGCGAGACACGCTGAATTCGTATCATATCTGTAAATAGTACTGAACTCTGGAAAACGCTTGACACAAACATCCAAAAGGGATCGTTTCTTGATGAGTGTCTATGCTCAGGGAACTGCAGACGGCAGTGAGTCTTTCCTGTTGACTTGTTCCATACCCTTGATGTATGTGGCTACATCACTGAGCGTAGTGGTCTCTTTCTTCTGACCGGATCCCCCGTTCACCTCATACACCCTCCAGGGACTTCATTTACTCGGAGATCATTACTGTTATACTGGGTCATTGAAGCATATTAGCAGACGTCATAGATCATACATACCTGTCTAGTACTGAGTGTACGATACACACTATAATGAGCTAAAGCACCATGGTAGAATAACCACCCCCCCCAATTTCTTATCACTACACGAACGGTACCCAGTTTCTAATGGACATTATTGGTCTGATGGGAGATAGTGGGACTGTTCAGTAGTGCATTAGGGGATTACGATTTACACTGGCGGACCAAATGAATTGAACTCTTCCATAAATAAACAGAGTACTTGGCAGAGATGTGCTCAGTATGGTACATTAAATTCCAAGGGGGGAGAGGGTGGGGGGAGGGGGCGCTAGGTTATTTATATACGCTTTACGTGATGGGGTATTTTTCATCATGGAAACACATTTCGTAGCCCATCAGCCACACAGACAGGGTACAGACAGGGTACAGAACAGGGTAGAATGTGGTCATTGGCTGCTTTGCCTTGTCAGGCTCCTACTTTGGCCCCCACTATAGATCAGAAGTCCCCCCCCACACACACACACACACACACACACAGACACACACATACATCCACTATCATTAATTAAGACCTGCCTGCTGGTTTCTATTACAAAAAGACAAACAACAAATGTGGCCTAGCATAATTAATATTGATATTTTTATATACACAGAGCATAAAAGTTTCCATTATTTTATGTGCACTGTGGCTCAGCATGAACCTCTGAAAACAGGCCCCCCTCATGCCCCCCCCCCCCAGACTGAAGTATAGACAAACAGGCCATAGTGAACTGCGAAACTAAAGACACTTCCCCCCATTCTGTAATTTACTATTTTTTTCTCTTTGTTTCATTCTGTTCCATTTTGTTAACATTATTTCAGGTAATCGCATTCTATCTGGCAATGAATACGCCCTGAAGTTTACTTCAGCATTCAGTCTTGATGTTTCCAGCCCACATCCATAATTGCGTTTGCCAAAGAGATAGAATCTCGGCCTTATCGTCCATTGTTTATAAACTCATATTCCTCTGTTGCCATTTCAATTTATTATGCGGGGAAATTAAATGCCTTGACTTCAAACAAACGAGGCTGCGAGCCGGTTCTGTGGCCTCGGGACGAGACATGAGAAAACACGGCATGAGTGTCCATCGCAGACGCTTCGGTCTTCTGCCGGGTCGACAGTGTGGCTCAATGTTTCCTAGCGAAATCGTTCAAAGCCTAAGCTTTATAGTGACCCGGGCTTACAGGCGACATATTCACACTCACTGGCTAATGTACAGAAGCCTCTTTAAGCTGAAAGGGGTGACATCATACTGCTCTGAGCTGGCTGTCGACGGCAGGATCGCCGCCCTTGTATCGCGCGGCGAGTGTGGCGGGATGGAGCATGACTCTCACCTCCTTGCATGAGGGGCTCTCCCATCAAAGAATCTCTTTCAGGGCGATTCCTCAGAATCATACCCCGCTGAGGTCTGTCAACACACAGACTGCAGTGTCCAGTTCATCAGGCTCCTGCAGGGGCAGACTGGCGACACAAAGCAGCCTGGAATTTACTCCCAAACAGCCCCAATTTCATATTTTACCACCAATAAGTAACAAAATGATTTGTTCACCCCTCATTGGTTTCGTATGAGATTTACTTGTGAAGTTTAACCGGCAAACTCTTTGCGTGCTCAGTGCTTATTTAACGTTTCCTGTTGTTTGGTGGGAAAGCGACAAAATGAAGAGTCCAGGGACTGTAATAATCTTGAGGGAGCCCTTGGCCTTCGTCTGGGTGCTGGACACGGCATGTTTCTCCACAGCTTAACGGACTGCTGTGCAAATGTGATGCTAACGCTAACTTGTTCCTAGAGTGTTCATGCGGGATCGAAATAATACTGTTCTCACAAGCCTATACTATGGTGCCCTGTGAATGTCCTCTAGCTGCAAATTGACAAAACAGTTACAAATTCGAACCTGCATCCCTGGTGGCATGTGGCTACAGCCCTACCCATCAGGCAATCCAGCGGTCGAGTCTCACATTCGGAATTTGTGTTCTGAACTTGCATATCGTGTTTTATGAATTTTGTAGCTTGTTGACACTTACGGCCACCGTACTATACAGCTATGAAAAAGTTATTAAAAATATCTCAATGCTTTAGGTCCTTCAAGCATGTAAGCACCTCTTTATAGCGTTTGACTTCTAAAACCCTCGTCCGATCCTCAAGAATGTTTCTGCGACATCAATTACGTTTGTGTGATGGGTGGGATCATTTATCGGGGCTGAATATCGTCATTTCCAGTTATCTGGGGAATTAAGAATGTGCAGTGGCCTGATAAACTTCAAACGCGACGTGGACGTCTCGGGGCAGCTGGAGATCCTGCCTGTCTCTTCGGAATAAGGGGGAGTGAGATTCGGAGTGCACTTTGGAAGGGGACGGCATTCCTGATAAGATGCCTTTGTGATAACGACCAAAAAGAGATGGGGATGTTTGTTGTCATTTGCAGCTTGAAAGGAAACAGTGGAATGGACAATCCTCGCATAATCTCCCTGTCCGCGTAAATATTTATTATGGTTAATTTGCAGAATCGTTTGGCTAAATTACTGAATCTTTCCCAAGTTTTCCCTACTGCCTGACAGACAATAGCATGTTTAAACTGCAATCCCCCTAGCTTTCAAGATCCTACTTTGATTTAATGCCGTAGCCAATCACAGTACGGTGTTTTCAAAGGCCCCGCCTTGTTTTGTTCTTATTTATTATTGTGAGACGTATAGCAGTAAAAGGCACCAGCTTGTTTGAAACATCCGAAACGTGAAATCAAAAGTAGTGTGTCAAGATAAAGTAACAGAAGGGAGGGATTTCCTTTGTAGAGACAGGATGAAAGGCTGTGAATGGTCTGTGAACAGCACCTGGGACTTCTGCTGTCTGACAGCGTGACTAATCATGTGTCTCTCCCAAACGCGATCTCCCCCCCTCTCATGATAAGACTTAAGGAAATGATGTAAGATCCAGAAAATAGTTGGTGATCAACCAGAAGACCTTCAAAGTACAAAGCAAAAAGAATTTTCTTTTAAAATGTGTTTTTCCTTGAAGTGAGACTCAAATGCTAGATTGCCGGATGGGTAGGGCGGTAGTCAGGGTTATGGGTTCGAATCCTTCCTGCAGCTCGGTATCTCTCCCTTTGTTCGTGGGGGATCATACTCACACCCTGATTTCCTAACCCTCCTCATCGCCGTGTCTTTCCTCTCATTGTCCTGCATCTAGCAGAGATCTTCTTAAATTATAAAAGCTGCTGAAACGTTCCGCACACAAACAGAATTAAGAGCCTCAATGGGCTTTATTGTCCACATCCAAAAAGCATCATGTTCAGTTGGGTCAGCTCTCGTTTTTTCCACAAATGAAAAAATTCCAGAAAAAAATCAAAATGAAGCAATACCGTCTTGGGAATCCCACCTGTTTTCCTCAATTTGTTTTCGTTGGGTCAGTATTTCCACACATGTTTGTATTTTGTCTGGCCCCAGTCAACAAGGTGAGTGTTAATCACTGACTAGAGCTGAACGCGGCAATGTTTTTTCCCTCTGTGATTTTTGCCTCCCACCTTGGCTGCCTGAGGCATTGGCTGGCTTGCTGTTGCATGCAAACCAGAGGACTTCTGTCTCATGTCATTGGTTACAACTGACACCAATCAGATGCCCTTCATATTCATCCAGGGCCCCCTCAGTTCATGGGCCTACCTTCATCCATTCTGTCAATACATGAGTCTACCTTCATCCATTCTGTCAGTTCACGGGCCTACCTTCATCCATTATGTCAGTACATGGGCCTACCTTCATCCATTCTGTCAGTATATGGGCCTACCTTCATCCATTCTGAAGGTTGGATTGCTCATGTGCCCTTTACCCATCTGCCTCCAAGCTTTGGACATGGCTAATAGGATCGCCCTAGCAGCCCGTGTGTTTTACACTGTTTTTTATATAAAAAAAATTTCAGCCATTTCATTTTTGCCTCCTGACTGCCTTTCGACATCTCCTGCCTCTAAACAATTTTCTGGCTAATATCAGGACCTGGGGCTGTTGCTGTTCCCATCTATCATGCACACTTGTTTTTCATGTTGGTCAATGTATAGCACAGACACAACTCAATGGTGGAGCAATATGCTCGGGGGGAGGGGGGGTACGGAGAAGCACTACAGGCCCCTTTTGTTACCTTGGTGGTTACAAGCAGCTACATTTTAATAGGAAGGTGTCTGGTATAATTATGCAGAAGACAAACAGAAAAGTGACCGGTGACAGTCTCAGGAATAAGCAGAGGTGGAAAGTTCGTATCCAGAAAGTACAAATCCAGACCGCGATTTTGTTTCAACCAACCAGTTAGTATAAAGAAGTAACAGTCAGAGAGTGCTTAAGCTGCACTTCCCTTCCCACCTCTAATAATAAGCACTATGATGTCACACTCACCGGGTCCTGTTCAGTGCTATTCACTGCTGGATTATCATTCATTAAACAAGACTGTTATAATCAAGCAGCACTTATAGCTTAGTGGACAGCATCACATTTACCTCTAGCCGAATGCGTTTATTTATAATAATACTAATAACTGCATGAGTCTTGTGACCAGATTGTATATCATATGCAAATAATATTTCTCATCAAAAATGTAATTAATTAATTCAAAAATAAGCAAATAATATTTAAATAATAGATGCTTTCACATCCAAAGTTCGGGGTCATTTTTCTTGGTTTGCTGTTCCTGGGTTGGTCTCGAGCAGGAACTTTTAACTACTTTGGCGTGACACTTTGACAGGAACTGTGACCTTCATGCTAAATAAGCATGGGAGACACAAGTTTGTAGGTTAAACTTCACACATAATTTTATATTAGATATATCTGCAACATAAAAGGTCACATATGCAGTGGGAACCACGTGGCAAAATTTAGCCTGGGTTTAACGGGGACGATATGGCATAAGTATACAAAGTACACTTTCAACCCCACGTCGTATGCCTTGAAATGTGGCGCACAGAGCGAACGATAATGAACTTGATGAGCGGAAAAAAAAACCATCAGGGTTATTTATGTGCTGGCATGTTGACCGTCTCCGGCGGCCTAAGAGCACCGCTGCTAACGTGGCAATATTTACAGCCGTTTCAGTTGAAATTTCATCCCAGCTTGTCAGCCATGATTGGTTGCAGCGTAAATTGTTTATAAAACGACAGAAGAAAAGCATTCTGACGCTCAGGATTCGCCGCTTCGATTTTCCATTGTCCATATGCTAGGAGTGGCTCTAATTATACAAAAAGTGTGTGATTATTGTTCTGTCCTACATACTATCATTTTTTCATTTAGACAGACACAACCCAAATGATATGTCTTATTTATGATGATTGGAAAATGATGTCTAATGACAGCATATTGTAATAATAGTAGCCGCTCTCTTTAATTTACGGGTGGTAAGAACATGTGTGATTAATTAGCACGGAACACACATGATTATCATTAACTCCATTTCCAAGGGTGTGGTTTCACTGTTGTGTGGTAGGAATGGAGGTCTCCATGGTGACGTCTCACTTTTCAGCTGTGGAAACAGGTGAAATGCATCTTGTATTTAATGAACTGTTTTTTAATGAATTGTATTTAATGTAATTCTCTGTAGCTATGTGGAGCCTTCCAACGTGTTCTTTAAAGGCTCAAAAGAAACTCCATCGACAGATTTCTTTAGAATTTAATCCTAAAATAGTTAATGTTCACCAATTTGTTCAGTTGTCTTGCCATTTAAATCTATATTGCATATAAAAAGACTTGGTAAGGACTAAAAAAGCTCAGTTAAAACACATTTATTGAGTTTTGTTGCGTGTCTCTGTTATTTATCTTTTTTCCTTTTCAGTTTTTCTTTTTCATGACAGTTATTTTATCACGACACTTTACTTAAGACCATGTTTTTAGTCATTTATAAATACATGCATAACAAATAATAATGCATTCATAAAGCATTATAAACATGGCTATAAATATTTATAAAACGGCATAACACATTACAGCCATGCATATTATGCATTATGACTGCCATATGAAGTGCTCATCTATAGTACACTATAGATACCTTTATAATGCATTATAATGGTCGGTATAATCATTATGGATGCTTTGTACTGCATTAAAAAGGTATCTGTAGTGCATTATAGATGAGAGCTTAATAAAACATTCATAATGCATAACAAATATGGTTATAATGTGTTATAGCTTTTTATAATGTTTTATGAATGCATTATAATGCATTACGAAAGTGTTTATAAATTACTAAAATAAGCCTTTTGGTGTGATGTTACTTTCCTCTTATTTTTTATTGGTATTATTATTTTTATTAAGGGAGAGGTGACCATATAGTCCGACTGTATACCTTGCATGTGACAAATACAAAGTCCTTGAATCCATTATTGATTTCCACGACAATGTCCAAAAGGAGGCATCCCAAAGTGGGTCATCTATCCACAATGCAGAGTCTGGAGACCACTGGGCAGTACACCACAAGAAACAGCTACCCGGGGGACAGGACTAGGACAAGGTAAATGAGAAGCGGACTCAGGTACAGAATACTGGGGAAGCCAGGAACAGCAACCAGGAAAACAAGACAACTATACGCAAAAGAGGATGACAGGATGGTTAACCAAGACCGCGAAGCCGTAAACAAACTCCCCGTGAAAGAAGAAGCCAGCTTAACTGAGGCCGCAAACCCGGAAATGAGATGCGAGCACTGAAAACCTCCAGGCCGGCAACTCTACCCAAAACCCGGAGGTAAAACACCAGCAGATTAAACCCAGCCCCGCAAGCAGGGAAATCAGACTCCAAACTAAACCAACAGCTGAGCCTTATGGTAAGAAAGCAACACTAATGATGTGAGCGGGCCTGGAGCAATGCTCACTGTGCCATGTAGATTAGCTACTTCCATTTCAGAGCGGGGTCACATGCGCCGTATGCGATTCAAAGACTCCAAGATTCAAGCCCAGTGCAGGTGTAATGACTAAAAAGGCTTTAACATTGAAATGTGTATGATACTCCCCTCACTTTCCATGGCCTTGTGCTAAACTTTCTAAATAAAGTGCAAGTTTCTCCAGCTCAAGTTTATTCCATCGCCGGGACTTGCGGTAATAGCCATCAGTGACCAACAGGAAAGCTGAAAATCCTCTCCGCCATGGCCCAAGACCAACGACCTGTCAGAGGGTGAGCTAAAGCGAATCAGGGGAAATAAACAAGGAAAAACCCCTAACTTCCATAGAAATAAATAAATAAGCCCGTTTGATGGACGTCAGGAGTCTCACTCCAAGTTGTCCTGTTTTTCTTGCATCTGAACACGTTTGGACCTGAGTCACACCTGCTTCCTGTCTGCCCTCACACTGCCCTTTATACTGGTTGTTCTGCGAAAGACGCCAGTGCATCATTAGACTGCCC
>JAODKF010000089.1:3541204-3578876 GCA_026779585.1 Mormyrus proboscirostris
GGTGTGTGAGTGACTGGTGTGTGAGTGAGTGGTGTGCGAGTGACTGGTTTGTGAGTGAGTGACTGGTGTGTGAGTGACTGGTTTGTGTGCGAGTGACTGGTGCGTGAGTGAGTGACTGGTTTGTGAGTGAGTGACTGGTGTGTGAGTGACTGGTTTGTGAGTGAGTGACTGGTGCGTGAGTGAGTGACTGGTGTGTGAGTGACTGGTGTGTGAGTGACTGGTGTGTGAGTGAGTGGTGTGTGAGTGACTGGTGCGTGAGTGAGTGACTGGTGTGTGAGTGACTGGTGTGTGAGTGTGCCCTGTGATAGGTTGATGCCCCATCATGGGTTGTTCCCTGCCTTGTGCTAGTAGTTTTCAGGATAATCTCAAGACCCCCCACAACCTTGAATAGGATGAGCTGTTACAGAAAATGGATGGATAGATGCATAAGATATGCATCAACTTTTAACTACTTCTACAAGTTTTTATTTAATTTACAGTGGTTCGATTTGGATAAAGAGCATGGGCCAATTTGGAAGTTTTTTACGAAGTTTCTTATGGTGTTAGACAGCAATTCCCAGCTTTCTGGGTGTTCAAGAGGACACCGTTCATCCTGGTACGATAATGAACGTAGAGGAATATTCGCTTTTGGCCTTGATGTTAAGCAGCACTGCTGGGCAGCTGTAACAGCATTTTGAGGTAATCCCTCCATCCATCTGCCTTAACTAATCACCCAGGAACGGGTCACGCAGAGCTGAGCAGGCAGTCAGGCAGGGTACAATCGCAGGCCACGCCCACAATTATATGCTACAGGCAATTCAGAGTCAACAGTTCACCAAGATTATGATATGAAATGATATCCACTGAGCATTGTAACATAAGTATGTTACTGTACAATACAAAGGAATTGTGCATTGCAATCAGACCGTTTACAATGTGTCAAAATAGGGGCCAGGTAGTTTGCATCAGGTTTTCTTAAGGATGTGCATGATTTGAGTTTAAAAAGCTCTATCTAGCTCAGAAAACATGCGGATGGTGCTGTCCAAATTGCCTCTGCAGCCTCCTGTTTGTTTACGCCTCGGAAAACCAAAAATCGTAGCAGCCTGATTTGTCTTAAAACATCGTGTTTGGTAAATGGCACGGGCCTCGTACATTTGGAGATGTTTTATATGGTCTCATACATTTGTCCCCCGTCTCTATATGGATACTGACTTTTTGGAAAACGTTGCTGCTAAGACGGCTGATCGAAGGCCAAAGATACAATCGAAATGTGCATCAAGCTCCAAAGAGAAACTCCCAGTGTCCGAGCAATTCTATTGTCAGACTTCCCATAGCCCTTCTATAAAACACGCGTAATTTCCAACAATAAACGGTGGATTCCATTAGAGGGAAATGTTCACGCAAAGTCATTACACACAATGTGAAACGCGGTGAGGCAGTCTGAAGAAGAAAGACGGGGGTTAGGTGGCACTGCGATTTCAGGGGAGGATTTCCAACCAGATGTTTTTGATTTAAAAGAGATTTATAAAACTCTTTCTTTTGGAATCCAGGGGTTGACCTATGGTGTATCGCCCCCACCCCGATCCCCTGTAAGTCTTTAATCAAATACACATCTGGATTGCATTGGAGGGATGGAGAGGCCTGATTGCTGTTTTGTGGGCCACGCTATGATGTCACTTCCCATTAATGATGATGTCGCCCGAAGTAGTCGCATTTCTCTCATTGTCCGGCGATAACGGGACCAGAAACCGCAGACAAGGGAACAAGTGGGCCAAGCCAACCTGTCAGCTTAGAGCGACGCCAGTGAGAAACAGGTCGCCGGGTGCGATGAAGGGTGCGTAAGACGGCAGGCGTGCTCTCGGCTGGGGATTTGCGGAGGAACCAAAAACCGACGCGAATATTGGATGTGCTGCGGGCCACTCCCCGATGAGAACGTGTCCGTCTTCGGTGCATGCGGCATGATCAGCTCTTCGGGGATTCCTTAAAAGCAGGCACGTCTTTGATCTTAAGGAGGTGGTGGACGGCGCGGATTTTCAGAACGTATCTCTTACAGGGTGACCAAACGTTTTCAAAACCTGCACAGGATTCCAGTGGGTTACAACGGGGAAAGAGGTTTCGCTTACTAAGAGTACGATTCCACAAGGCCTCCCTGGGACCACGGGTTACCTCAAATAACCACTGATTTGCAGTGTTTGCCAGGGGAAAACGTCGAGCTGCAGCAGAGCTAAAACACACGACACGATTTACAGTCATCATCAGTAATTAGTCAGTCCAGGTTCAACCCCAATGTTCTGCACAGCAAAACATTTCCCATTATGTTTCTATACAATGCATAACATATCACTTTGAAAATAATAGTTCCGCACGTCATTCTTTTAACATTGCAGCACATCAGCAGGCAGGTTACTAAGCAGATAATTAATACAGATCTCCTTGTGCACATTCTGGCAACTTACGATATTAATCACGAAAAGTAATCAGCCGAAATCCTACACTTGTGCATGATCTCATGTTCCTTGTTTTGTTAAATTCAGGTTAGCTGGAAAATCGCGAGGAACATTTCTGTTGGGCCGTGAGGTTTCTGACCCAGAGACAGACACTCAGACCTGGCAGAGCACAAAAAAAGGACCTGGAAACGGCTTCAGAGCTGGAACGCAAACGACAATAAAATGCTTAACAATGCGACGGTTGGGCGAGCGCTTTTCCGTTTCTCGGGATGAATTGAATGCGATCCATCACGCTATTGTATGCCCGTCAAAATGTTGTGAACGGGACATATAGTGTTGCAGTGAAATAGATCATTCCATTCATCATCAAACAAGCATTAACCCAACCCCCCCCAGAGATGTGTTGCATTACAAGGTTTGAATTCACATGACCTCATTTAAGAGTAGATCAGAAATCCTGTTTAGCCTATAGTCATTCGTTTGACAATAAATGCATTATTTATAAATTCCTCTATTTCCAGTAATGGTGTTTAGCTCATGTGCAGTTTCCCTGCATATGGTTGCAGACAGGGGTTAGGAATGCAGGGAAACCTGATCAGTCTCCGAATGATCTTTGAAGGTGGTAGACTGCTGATTCGACATAAAATGCGGTCGCATTTTATTGACTGACATGCAGGGCGACAACGACTAACGTGTCTTTTCAGTGTGGACCAGCACCGGCCGCAAACTTGAAGGGATCTCAGAAGCTGGACTTCATTCCTCCAGTGCAGGACTATTGCGATATTCTGAGAAATTTGACCACTGCAGTGCAGTGTAGCCGAAGTAGCATGTGATGTCATATACATTGGCCCTTTTCCCCTGCAAATACAACATCGATTTATTGGGCCTTTATCGTTATCCATTCATCCCTACATCCATCCAACTGCCAATTTAACTGCTCATTGTCGTCAGGCTTGTGGGACTTTATCATCGTATTTGTTATTAACGGGACAAATATAAGATATTCATTCTTCTGGAGAAACTCCTGGCTGTAAAAATCTCACAATTTTCTCGTGGGCTCCTAACTAAGACCTTAGAAGTCATTCACAGGCCTCAACAAATAAAAACTTAGAAGAGTAATTGACAGAACTACCCTGAAGACACACTCTGCTCTGTGACTGTATCGATTTTCTTTGGGAAGTCTGATACTATTCAGATTCTTTGTTGTTGAGCAGAGACCCGTTATAAGTGAAACTTGACAATATAGGCAGCCATTTTGGCTCTTTGTGTTTGGCTGGGTTCTCACGGTTGTATATGTAAAGGCATATTACAGAACTACTTCTCCCCTCCCCCACACTGAAAATGCCATATGTCCCCTGAAATATATTAGAATTTTAATTTAAAATGTTTTATTGTGATTCTGAATCCCTCTGTAGTCTTTTGTTTTTAAGAATATCTACCCTCTCAGTCCAAGATTTATCTTGCATATATTAAACATTTGAACATTATTACTATTATCATAGTATAAGAAGAGATGCACCAATTTATAAGTACAATAAATGTGTTCCTTATGGATTCAAGATTCTTCTAATACAAAGCCATGGATTTCCTTGCTTCAAATGCATAGTTTGAGTGGTTAGACCTCTCTGAATTTTTGCTACAGATTTTCACTTGAGGTATAGTTCACAGTAATAAAGCATGCAGGAACGTCCTTAATATGTCGGGGACTACTAAAAGTCTATTATACCTTCACACAGTACAAGACAAATGCTTCACATTGGTATCCAAGGAGAATCACCTGGAACGCAAGCACTGTAAAATGGTAAAAACAGGAGAACCTCCTTCATTTTGAAAACTTCTTGCAAGTCTGAGATTGCCAGGCACAGACAAAAGACAACTTACAAGGATTAAGACCACACAGCTGAAAGAAAAAAAAAAACAGGGGGAATATGCTTCTGGAACATTCTTCAGCATTAATATACGGGCTATTTGAGCCCTAAATCCACTTAGCAAAGAGTACAGAGCAGTAGCAGGCAATGCAAATTAAAACTGAACCCCATACTGAATAGCAATGAGAAAAATGGGAAAAGATATCAATCAAAATTAAAACACGTTTCCAACTGAAAGAGTTTTGCAGGAAGCAGTGGAAAGTGGTATAGATATGCGCATTTAGAAAAAAAGTGTTAATAAAAAACAAGTTTATTTAAAAAGCCTGCCACTGATTTTTATCAGCTCTGGCACATCGTACAAATCGTTTGGAAGGGATATTAGACACAGAATGTAGAGTTTCTTAAGTTGAAATTAAGTTTATCCCCCCCCCCCCACTCTCATAAATGTAAGTTGAATAAAAATTTAGATAATTGTTTGCTTGTTTTGCAGTTCATGCATCTTTGGGGGACCTTACTATTGTGTCCAGGTAAAGCCAGTTGTGTTTCGAGCATCCCATTATGCCAATGTCACAATGTATCAAAATGAAGCAGGTAGTAAATGTCAGACATAAAAACCATGGCCTATATAATAATTAGGTTGTGTTTTTTTTTATGTTGTTTTTATTTTCACACACGGACGCATGCGCACCCTTGACTGAATCATCGGCTTCTTCAAGACCTTGCTGTTTATGGCAATGGCCGCATAAACATTACCTTTTCACGCAGAGCTGTCATCTAGCTACAACTGAAAACAAATGGAGAGTTTCGCGAGCCTATTGCGCTGAAATTAACCAGTTCAGCAAGCTGATACAATTACTCTAGGCACCATGAGTCTGGGCGCGCCCAATTCCCTCCCTTACTGTTAATAAAAATCGGTTTTTCACTCTTTGTCACCGTGGAAACTGTATTTACTTTCATCGCAAGGAGCTCTGATAAGATGTTTATTACCACCATTACAGATGGGTTGCAATCTGTAGCGCAAGTGAACTACATTATGATTTAAATGAAGCATGCGAGAAAACGATTCTGTTCCTAGGATATGGCTCCAAATGTGAACCGAACACCTTTAGCAAAAAATAAAAAAACTTTAATCAACTCGGTATGTAGTTCGTCTGCAGCATGAGTTTAAACAACTTTCCCTTAATTGCTCTGTATTTGTCATTCATCATCATTTGCCTAATTCATTCATTCATCAGCAATTTGCCATTACTCAAACATTTTTTTACATTAATTTACGTGTATACATCGTTTTTTTTTTCTTTATCCGAATCTCTTTAACAGAGGAAGAAACACACTTTTATTCAGTAAAATTTATATTTATGATGTTAATCAATGCAGGGTAAAGTAAGCGAAGAAGGAAATGTGTGTTTATTTAGGCTTTGGGCAACACCTCTAAACTAAATTACTGTGGACTGTGTAACTAGACCACTTGTACGAGTTTTCAGGTGTGAACACACCTCAGGGGAATATTATGGTTTGATGGTAAGGAGCTCGAAATTTCAGTCAAGGTTTGTTGACGTGATAAAAGAAATATGTATCTTGGTCGCGCACATTCCTAGAGAGTATCCGTGTGTGCGCGCGCTGTGTGTGCGTGTCCGTGTCCGCGTGCGCGCGTGTGCCAAGAGATGACCGCGACTTTTGAAAGCGCGCTCGCGGTGGCGGGGCGACATCACTCACTGATGTTGATTACAGGAGTATGTGGCCAGAAATACATTGATGCGTTGAAAGACATGATTACTCTTTTTTTTTTTAAAAAAAAATATATATATATATATTAATGAATTTTATGTTCCTAGATGGAGCATTCATATACCTGATAATCTCTAAAAAATAGAAAAAAGAGTTTCCATAAAACTGTGTAAAAAGATCATATTTAACTTTTATTTATGCATAGCCATTGCTCCGTCACTTGTAAAACTGTCAGAATGTAATTGTTCCAGCTCCTAGAATATACATTTATTTGAAACTACAGAATTTACATGTGTGTGTGTGTGTGGGTCCCCACAGGGGTTAAGGGTTAAATGAATGAACGGTCCCCACAATAATAGGAGAAATTTAGTGAGAAGTTAAAAAATACTACACATAAATGTCAGGGGATATTTGTAGGTAACGGCAAAAACTTTCTTTGTACTATGTACATATCAGCAGTAATTTAATATTTCATTATAAAGAGTAATTTGTGCAATTGAGATACTTTTAATTTCTCCCATTATAGCATGTCATACATGTAAAAAATTCTCCAAACCTTTTCCTCAGCCTTAAGTTGATGTCACCGGAAGCTGTCATAGATTCCAGCTTGTGATTTTCCCACGTATTTTGGTGCCATGGACCTGGTCAAACACCAGATTAAAGGTATATTTAGATGTTAGCAGGCAGTTCTTTCCGGTGCAACTGGAACGTCAGCTCAAATAATAATTCTCTTAAGCGACAGAAATAAATGCTAATGCAAGAATTCAAGCAGTGCAGTAAAACGTGCAATTATAGTTATTATTTATTATATGTTTCGTAACTTGTGCATGACTGGAAGGCAACGGTTGGCGTCGTTTGACCATATTTTTTGTGACATTTCATTTTTATATCCCTGTAGCTGAAGTTGATATTTCTTTTAAACATATTTTTATTTTTCCTTGGAGACGAGCGATGACCTCAAATAACGACATTACCAACCGTCGCGTAAAACTCAAGCCTTGTTTGGTCCAAATTCTGAGCTGCCCTCCAGAGGTCATAAATAGCACGGGAACCTGCCCATTAGCGTAATGGCTAACCAATCACATAATTGGAGCTGTCAGTCCGTCCGACTCACAAGTTAAAAGGCAGCACCTGCGAAAAAGTATTCTGAATAATCTCATAACCAACTGGGCCCCGACATTCAATGCCACTCTTGACTCTGAGTGAGAGTGATTAATTAATTCATATTATTTCTCCTCTCTGTGCCAGTTAAACAAGTGTCGAGCCAGGAACCTTTGAGTAAAATAATATTACCCGCCCGCCCGGTAATGTTTTCAAGCCGCTGACCTCGGCTACCTCTGCAGCGAACCTGTCCCACCAGGTCACAGCTATTGTACAGTACAACAGGGCTTACACTTTACACCTGGCTTATTAATAGTTGTTTATTGAGTGTTTGTCATGGGATATCCACATATAGGGCACTTCTGCTGTCATCTCCTAAAACTAGTAACGGTTAACCTTCCTGCTGAGTGACGACCTTGAGGAGAGTAGTCAGCGCGGGACTAAAGACGGTCCCCGTGTTCTGAGTCACGATGGAATGTTTTCTGCCGAATCCACCCCCCCTCCCCTCTCCGCTATTCACTTGGATGCATATTATTTTCGCGCAAAAAAGAGATTTAAATATCTGCTACCTTTTTTTGTGTTACTCTCTATTTAGTGGCTATATTGCATACTTTTAAAGTGCAGTGCCTTTAATGTTCGTTATTTTCCTTAGGCTGCACTTAGCTCCTGCCTGACCCCCTGAGTTTGACAATAAATCATGTTTACTGTGGTTTTCATTACGCAAACCGGAGTGTTGCGTCAGAAGAAAGCGATGCGGTCCGTGTGCCATCGCACTGCAACGAGAACGTCGCATGTCTGCTGTGACACCTGCGTTCGCTCCACGTTCTTTCGTTTCACGTATCGGATCATTAATAATATTGAAACCCTCTGTTCTGAGTTTTGCCCAGCAATTTTCAGAGTTTAAAGTGCTGTTAAACTACCTATTGTCCACGGAGTAATTCCAAGTTTACAATCAGGACAAATGGGGCAGCATAAATTAAATCAGAGGCCTCACAGGGAGATCAGAGGTCTGGATGAAGATATAGAGGATCTGCTTTGGAGAATCTCATGAACTGTATGCCGACTGAACGTCCCCACCTTCCCAAGCCCTGTTTATCTGTGATGAAAATTGTCATACAGGGAAAAGAAGCGATGAAGGTTCCCTATTGAATCTGTCAAGCGGAGTCAAGAACTGCTTCATATTGACCATAATAGTCCAAATGCAGAATGCGGGACCTCTGTCTCTGGAAAGTTTGCTGGTGTGGGACCCAAATGAGAGAAGAATTTACAAACTTCAGCTCAAGTATAATCCAACTTTGAACAGCACCAGATGAAACGCAGTCATTTAGGGTTTTTTTTTTTTCTGCACATGGTCTCCTGGTCCCATCTTTATTAGAAACAGCAGGAAATCTACAGTCCAAGCTGTGACTTTGACACTGCATGATGAAGTATGTCGTAGGGGAAAAAAAAAAAAATCCACGTCCACACTAGATTAAATATGAAGAAAGAATCCATGTTTAAGTTACCGTATGTCTCGCCTTCATGAGCATGCAGGAGCAAAAGGGGACTGTCTCTTGGCTTGGAATTTCACAGTCCAGAACTCTGTGGACTGACTGTGACACGTGAGAGCGGAGGATCCTGGATGAATTTCTTTCTTTCAGGATGTCTGCACACGTTTGACCCATGTGTTAAAAGACTGGATGAGAGACTTAACCGGTGCTGACGATGTCATATACGATTACGGTCAAAAAAAAAAAAAAAAAAAAACAGGCCGTCGCCTGTTCGGGAATTCACTTTGGAAGTGTTTTGGAAGCATTTTCCCCAAACATTACCACACTGGCTGGATATGTACTGCTGAGCACTCAACGTGTCAGCACCTCAAATCAGGTCTACTCCGAGGGCTCAGGCCCAATTTGTCTTAAAAGTCCATCTAGAACGGCATGATGCAAAATTCACTGTAATCGCATAACCTGAAATGAATTTCTTCAGCACCGGTTTTGAGAACGAGTGCTGCTTCGGCTCACACAAAATGAAGATTTTGAAAAGAGCAGCCTGAGAAACGGGCACCCGAATCCAATTTTGTGAAAACTTCTTGTAAGTTGCCTGTGTAGGAGAAATCGATCCACCATTGGTGCACATGGACGATACTGAAATTGGAATGGTACCATAATTTGACAGACGTGATATTTTGCGTTTGAGTGATCAAGATAAGCAGTTTAAAACCAATCTTATATCTCTTATTTAAGATGATACAAAGGAAGCTACATCATAGCTCGCGACCTCTTTGGTATAACACAAGATGTCCATTGTTAAACAGTTGTGTCATATGACCGTGTTTTGTATTCAACCCATCATGACCATGTCCATCATCCTGTCTGTGTTTAATTCTTGTCTGTGCATGAAAGATATTTTTTTTATTATTAATTTATACTGCTGTAGATGGGACAAATCCTGCTATATTCCTTACTCCTCTGCTTTCGAACTGGGTGAAGCTCTGTCCTTGGCACCGCAGAAGCTGCGTGTAAAACTATATAATTCAACACTCGGTGTGTAACACAACCTATAAACACACACAAAATATACGAATGCCCCTGATGTTAGTTTACACATCCGTTTATGCTGCGTTCACAAAGGCTTCTCTCAATACATTATTTATGGGTTGTATTTCAAGCAGTAGTGACCCAAGTTAAAACAGATCTCGAGACAAACATGAGATGAAATGAGCACTTCATTGGCTTGTGCTTGACTATAATGATATGTACAATACAGAGAGCATTCACCACTACATACACTCAACTAACATATGTCAGTGCTTATCCTTCTTATCCTATAGAGGAGCAGAACATTTCAAAAGAGGAAACTATTTATCTGTTCATGGACAGCTCAGATGGTCTGGAGAACCTCATTTGGTTGCTCTTATCGGCAAAAGCTGGAGGAGAATCCATCTAAAACGGCATATCGTCTGATCTTCGTAGGCTAGTGGACTGTCTACTGTCAACCCCTGGACTCTTTAGCTTGTATCCATGCACTTCAACCGATGTTTTGCAAACCTTGTTCATGTTCCAACCTTCTAAATCGTTGCAAAGTCAATGGCAGACACAATCAAAGATCCAAAGATCTGTGTCCTTGAACAACCTAAATTTTCCTCATTTTGTTAAATCATTGAAAATGATCGTACTTAATAAATAGGAACCAAACCAAAAACAGCGAAAAGTCCATGAGTCTAATGACCTTAAAGAGGAAGCCTGGAGATATACAAAAATCATTACTGTAAATGAACCTTTTAATAATGATGAAAAGACTTCAATATGTTTGAAACCTGGGAGAGATTATATTGCATTTTCTGTGATTTGTCTTTGGGTACCTGTGACCAGAACCAGCTGAAACCTGTGCATGATATTTCACTGGAGACATGCTGTCTTCATCTACCTTTTCAACTCAGGAGCTTTATGGAACGAGGTGGCAGTCAGAAGATGCAGCACATCGGAACCTTTAAGATCTAGGTCATGACCTGGTGCTCCTTTGCAGTCATCAACAAGTTCTTTTCTTTAGAACAAAGTGCAAGGTTTCACCTTTCAAGGTTTTTAGCTGTACAACTCCATAGAACATTTAGGTAAAATGCCTGACTTATCATAAGGATTTAGAATGACTCAAATGCTTGAACTGGCAGGGCACTTGAGATGTAAAAACGGTGACATTCTGCTTAGATCTTCATTGCGAATACCCCAAGGCACATTACTCAGAAGTATTACCGCTTTAATTTTTAGGCTTTAGGTTGATGAGAAAATTTGACTGCCAGGATGGATCGCAAGGACAGCAGTGTGCTAGATCAAGGCAAGAAACAGAAGTGTTTGACCTTATTGAGGTAATAAGAGATAACGTGTCACAAATGTACAGAAACATATCTACAGAAATATATATCTACAAGCCAGAGCAAGGGATACGGAAACAAGCAAACACATGGCATGCATTCGCAGGGCTGAACAGGGGTTGAAATGCGGATTAGGCATCAGCACTGGAGTTCCAGGTTAATAGGGGAAAAGCAGAACAGAAAATGCAGCTGTGTAGAAAATTCCAGAGCGTGAGGGGCAGGTGGAACAAATCAATTCAAATTAGCCTGGTCACCTGACATTCTTTCGTGTGACACCCAAAGGGCCTGCCCCCTGCTCTTAAAACTCTATTTTTTGCTTTAATTACTTCACCAATTTATATTTAGTTGGCAATTTCTAAAATGTATACAGTGGGGCATCCCATTGAGCAACTTTGTTTTTGCTGCAGGCCTATGTCCAATTTATTGAATTGTACATCATTTTTAAACAAGGACTCAGAGTAACCTGTGTATCTCAAGACAGCCAGTGTCATACATATACCCCATACATATACCACATACATATACCCCATACATATACCACATACATTGGATATTCCCCATGAACCTCGGGTGTTGGATATGTACATCTCTGATGCTCTGTTATCGGGCATCTTATATCCTTCAACTTGTCCTGCCCAAGCATGGTTCTTCTCCAAGGGCAGGAAGGATGCTGGTCTTAGGGCAGGTATTAATTACTGAGATTATGGCAAAGAATCAATATCTACTCCTGGTTATAGCAGTTACAAGTGTACAAGTATACACTATGAGATTATGTAGTAAACTCAACTTACACAGTACATACAACTTAGTTGAGGTCTGAGAGAACTAAGTGTGGGATACAGCCTTTCAGACACTGTAGGGGTGTATGGGCATGGCATTCGAGCTGGACAGTACATCACTGTGTTACTGCTCCTTGATAATGTTATGGGTGTATTCCAGCAGTTTTCCAGGAAGACCCTATGGTATAACCCCCCCCCCAACCACCACCACCAAATGGACCAGCAGGAGGCCCAGGCCATTGTGGAATAGCCACAAAAGACCAGCATGAAAGAGCTGCAATGCTTCCTGGGTTATGCAACTCTATTTCAGCAGTCGGTCACTTAGCTCAGTGCACAGTGGCAAAAGGTGTAAGATCGATTTGGTGGTGCTTCATTGTGATCTAGTATATAGAGACAATCTGTTCATTAACTAAGTTATTACTGTGGGTGTTCGTGTTAAGTTGTTTTATATTCCCAAACACCCACTAATCAGGGTCCATTTGGATATCGTTCCTGTCCTATGCATACCATTCTTTATGGATGATTATACATAGAGGTGACATCGCCTTGTGTCTGTCTCATTTTAGACTGTCCATTATTTTTCTTAAGCTGTCTTGTTTTTTTGACTCAAATCCAAAGCTGTAACAGGTCTCAGAACACTCAGTTTCGCTACAAGAACCTGACTGACTAATTGATGGGGAAGCATGAGCCCCTTACAGGGGCAGTACTCTAGCCATAATTAACTGGCTTACTTAATCTTACAAACTCAATCCATCCCCGGCTAAGCTGATAATGTGCTTTTTTCTGCGCCCACAAGGACTGTGGTCAGATTCACCGCTAGCCCCATGTATGTTTCTACTTACCGATGTTATTTTGAAATCAGCTCCCATTGGATGTCGATTACATGCTGATTGACACTGATTTGGACGGGTTTTTTCTGACTGTGTGCTCTTTCTCTCTTGATTAGCTGTCATTCCTTTGTTGAGTTACTCTTCTCAGGATATAGTTTGCGGGTTAGAAGGAAGGCTGAAAACATGCCGATTCCTTGTGGACACAGAAGAAAGAAGAAATGGTCTCCTGGTGCTGATCTACCAAACTTCTGAACATGAAAAGAAGGTGGAACCACTTGCTCTTCCTTACTCATGTGGATGTGAAACAAGCTGCATGCTTGTTAATCACTGAAGTTTGCCTACATTAATCTGAGGTTTTTCTTAATGAGACTGCTAAGTTACAAATAAGTCACATTTGCAAATAATAGAACATAACGTAAATTGAAGAAAGTGCATTTCCTTAACAATGCTTACATACCTCCCCCCCCAAACTCCAAACAGTACCTTTGAAGCAATCGCGTGAAACATAACAGACTTTGGAAACCCTTCGTTCTCAACCTCCCAGCTTCAGGATATTTGGCCTTTTCCAAAGCACCTTTCATTCTACAACAAAACACACTAAACAGTTTTAAGATGTTTTTCTAAACTCAATGCACAGAGGAGGAACAGCAGGCAGAATTCGATTCTTTGGCATTTCTTGTACTGCGTTGCGTGTCTGTTAAAATGGGCACAGTTTGTTTTAAACTTTTTTGAAAGGGAAGTATTTCAGTACTGGAAGAGTTTGCTAGTGCAGGGCACAAGATAGCATAATTAAAAAGTACGATTAACGAAGGCCATATTGTTAGAGTATTATAAATGAGCTTGCCCATGCTAATGTTATTGTGGTTGGTTGTGTTTTATGACCATATTTAACAATGGAGATTTATTTTTGTTCTGATATGTTTTGTTTAGTTATCGTTTAGATCATTTTTTAAAATGACAACTAATGGAAAACATATTCTGTAGCTGTACTGGTCCCCATATCTGACGATGACTAATGTGTTTTTATCCCCAAATCGCACTTGGTGATGACATTGCTCATCCAGGCCTGTCCGATTTGAAAATCATATGGTTGAGATTATAGCCAGTGAATGAAGAATCGACTACAGGTGATACTGTTTTCTTATTCAAATTTTTTTTCTCCCTTTGGATAGTAAGAGCAAACGAATGTCAAAGACAGAAACTGCCCAAACCCGACCTCAAAAACTGCTGAAGATTCCTTTGGCTGTAAAGAACCTATTTTTCATAGTTATGTTCTAAAACCACAACGCTTTCCTTCTGTGAGGATCAGTGTGTGTTTGTGTGTGTGGATTAGGTTTATATTACATTGTAGGGACCAAATATCCACAACAATGTGATAAGAACCTGTTATTTAGACGTTGTGGTAACCATTTCTCAGGTCCCCACAAAAATCTTTGAATGCAGTCAAAAAACTAAAAATGGCAAGTCTTTTTGTTGGTTACTTATGTTAAGGTTAGGGCTAGGTAGGGGTTAAGGTCGTCATCTTGGTATTAGAGTTTTCCCCATAGAAATGAATGGAAAGTCCCCAAAAAGATATAATTACAAATCTGTGTGTGTGTGTGTGTGTGTGTGTGCATGCATGCATGCGTGTTTTGCTGAAGTTCATAGATAATATGTTACGGTGTCCCTCAGATTTCGTGTGCCATATTTTATGGGATGTGTCGAGGTGTTAGGCAAAAAGATCTTTCAGATTTAATCAATTCCAGGTTTTTTTTTTTTTTAATCGGTGCAGCACAATTTGTCTGTAAATAGCCAGACATCTCCCAAAGTATCCTCCCCAGAAGCAGAAATAATGGTTTGTGAATAAAAAGATTGACGTTACAAAGGATTCAGAATTTGAACATAATTCTAGCCACATCAAATCCATCCTGAAGTTTGTAAATCTCAGCTCTGCCACAAATGCACGCATTCTTGAACTTTTGTCCTCCGTTGAGGTGACTAAACATATCAAATTAATAACAACCACATGTGCGTTATGCTTAAATGCAGTTTCTTTGGTTTGTGCCAATGCTATTGTTACAGGTTGCCAACAGGACATCTTTCTAATTCTGTCCAATGTGTTGCACTAAAATGGATACAAATGGCCTCGGAACATGTACTATATATAACAGGAAGAGGAGTTTGGGGAAAAGAGCCACAAATTTCCAAAATACTCTCAAATTCAAAAGAATTGAATAACCTTTCAAATGAACCTGTTAATGTAAACCAGGAAGCAGAATATTTCTGTGGAAGACATGCATGCACTATAAGGCAGAGATGTGTCTCTCTTATTTTATTTAGATTCCTACAGGTTTATTTACACATTTTGCAGAAAGCCCATCCATTCGTCCATATTCCATGACTGTAGAGCAGTCTTTCCCAACCCGGACCTCGAGGACCCCCAGCCAGTCCATGTTTTTGCTCCCTCCCAGCTCCCTGCCAGCAAAAGCGTCTGGGGGTCCCCAAGGACCAGATTGGGAAACACTGCTGTCGTGGGTCTTGGTCAAGTTAGTATCAAAATTTTGAATTATGTTGCTATTAATTGTCCTGTTATGCTATTAATCCTATTCTCAATTTTATCTTTTCCAAACAACGTAGTGTCTCGCCTCCAAGAACTTCTATGCTGCTTTACAGCCCAGACATCTCAAAATCTATGAGAAAAGAATCCCTATTTATCTCCGAATTCCGTGACCTTTCTTACATTGAACGCCATGATCTGGGACATTCACAGAACATCTTATGCTGAAGTATACAGAATTTTAAGCTAATGCTTGTTTATTTTAGTAATCTGATTTTGTACTATGGCCTTAAATATTTCAGTGACAGATTAAGTCATAATTATCGTGTTTTTCTGACAGGCTTTGATTAAGGCAGCGTCCCTGTTGTAGTTCAGGTCATTCACCAGTTATGGGATGTGAGACCATGATGTCGTCTGTGTAAGTATGGGACCCATTTAAAAGTTCATAGCATGTTTTCTCCTGGCAAATCCGCATGTTTGGCCACTGGTTCATGAAATAAACAGCATCCTTTTTCCACTTCGGAAGGATCCAAGAAAATGACGGATAGTGTTTTGGATTTTCTGCCACATTTAACGGGGGGGTGTATTTACATAGAGGCCGATAGGCATGTCTACGGTAGTGCATGTCTCCCATCCACATGAAAACAGGAGACAGCGCAAATCAAACCCTATATTTTATGTGCTAACTGAGAAGAGATGCATCTCACTAGCACGTCATTTGAAAACATTTCTCCTTATTTGGAACCCAGCCTTAGTTCCACCAAAACATTTGTGTGTTATTATAAGTAAAATGTTTATATAAAGTAAATTGATTTATCATGGCATTTTAAATTCCTTTGTATTTTCTGTCAACAAACAGTTGTGCACAATGAGTTTTCTGTTTACCTTAAGAGATGAGCATTTTTATTTTAGGAGTAGGTACAGGTATAATGTGTCCTTATAAATGTCAGATTTTTTAAGTGGCTATATATATTCTTAAAACAATAATACGATATTTATGGGTGTTAGAAAGTCCATCATCCTGCAGGCAGCGTTGACTCATCAACAAGGTCATTGCCTCTGATCACCTATGACCTCACAATCAACCCAGGATTCATTGCACCGGCATCTACTTTCTGGTACCTATATAAACAAAGGCTGCAAATAAAATTCATGGTTTTGTTTCCCTGTCAGTGAAAGGCAAATGCTAGTTTATGAGTGCCAGGAAAATTCAATTTATTTTGTTTACATCTACTGAACTGAGTTCTATTTATCAATTAATTTTTTTTTTTTTATGTGAAGATGGAAAAATTTTGCCCAGAACTTTCTTAGCATATTTTAGGGTTCTTGCATTTTTTTCTACTCTCAGGGCTGTCTTTGCTCATCCATAAAATTAGCTACTCTGTCATCTACAGGAACATTCTGGAAATTGTTTTGTACTCAGGGAGAAGTTGTTCGAAGCAGACCAACAGACAGAACAGGGCCAAGAGGAGTGCAGTTTTAATCTATGCCATGTATCACCAACAAATGGGTCACAATTTGGTATTCTTAAATTTAATAACCGTAATTTCATTATTCTTGTACAACAGATGTGAAAACGTCTTTTTTTGTTGCCAGCGAAATGTCTTTGTTCGTGACCAAGGAAAAAAATCTGACAGCCTAGAGTTGAAACATTTGTGTTACCCCCATGGCGGAGCTACGATGTAATCAAAAGAACAAAAGCCGTCGGGCACGAGTTTTGTCATTCTGTTTGTTCATGCCGTCGTGATCCTGAAAACACTCCAAGAAGATCTTGCTCGTCATGCTGCAAACGGCAAAGAGAAACTCTGCCGCAACACAAGATAAGATATGACATCATTTGGAATCTTCGAGTGTCAGAAACTTCCCCATCGGTCCCACCCTAAATTGCACAGCTGTCATTGTGAATTCACTTTTCTCTGTTTCACAGCGTCAGAACAATCACAAGTGACTTGCTTCCCTGCATATAGACATTTACTATATGACTGATCTTACATTTTTGCGTGTTCGGTTGTAGCATATATATCACCAATAAAGGAGACTTTGTGGATACATTGGGAATTACATCAAATAGTGCTTAAAATGTCTTGTATTCTGTTTGTATCCCAGGCTAATAATTAGTATAAATTCTGAACCAGAGGGTCATGTGCAATTTGTCCTTCAGCTTAGAGATTTGGAGTAAATACTAGCCATTATTCAAAATAACAACTAATGCGAATGTCCCCAAGGGCCAGTTTTACAAAACGCAGCTCTGACTTTCGGTTTTCCATAGCGGCTGAAATTACTGACATTAGACCACACCGGCCACAGATGGTCTTTCTGTTTATTTGCCTTCACACTTGGAGGACAGCGGGGAGTATCTCAGGGACTTGCAACCCAACACAGAGAGGAGCATCTGACTTTCCTGTAGGCCTGAAGGTCCCTGCTGCCCTGAGAAGTAAAAGACTCCCATGGGTTTAATCTGTTCAGTAATCAGTAAAGTCAGACACACACGTCAGCACTATTTCCATCAACTCCACGTTTGATGCTGCCAGAGGAGACTTTGAGCCTTCCTCACAAATCCCGCGGCAGGAGACCATTTCAGCCAGTTTTGCATGGCTGTAAAAGTTATGAATGAATACAATTCTTATCTGAAAGACTAGATTTTCCAGCCTGTGTTATAATGCAGGATAGACCAAAACTGTTTGTTTAAAACTCTAAACCCGGCCCAAGATGTAATTTAATCACATCCACGTACATATACAGCCTTTCACAGCCATTTAGAACAACTACCCACAGAATCACATTCAGTCTGTTTTAATCCATCGTCCTGGTCCCCACTCATCTGGGAACAACCTCTGTCTGTAACTGTAAAAGCCTCTTCTCCTCTCATTTCCAGCGGAATTGTGGATTTAAAGCCGCAGATTCCTTCTCTGACATTTAAAAAGCTACGACATGAAGAGGTGGTTACGAGAACCACATTTGTGACTAATGGTTGCAGCCTTAAATACCAGGAGAGGAACCAGCACGGCGCCCTTGAGCTGGCTAGGTGTTTTAGCCGTAGTAGCGAATCCGTTTCTAATAATGAAATTCATCTGCCAGAATCTGGCTTTTAAGTAACATTTGATTGTTTAACTCGTCTGTTCCTTGCTTATTTTTACACTTACAAGATTAGATCTGTGTGGGAAAAGGTATGGAGAGATGTCCCAGGCCCCATTTTCTGTGGGGGGAGACAGGAAGCCTAGTTCCACCTTGTCGTCGTCTCCAAAAGCTGTCTTTAGTCACTATATTTATGTTTTTTCGCTGTTCTCAAAATCTGTTCTAAATTTTCTAAGTTGGCTCCTAGTTTTTTTTTTGTTTTTTTCCCCTTGAGCCTTCTGTTTATTTGATTTTTAAATGCATTTGTTATGTATATCTACACGTAAACAAGAACACTGTAGATATCTTTATTGTTTAGTGCGGTGGTAGACTGGGGGAAAAAAAAGCCTCGTTAAAGCTGAGCGTAATTTACAAAATGAATGCACAACAAACATGCTCAAATAAACATAAAAAGCGGAAGATATAAAGTTATTTTGCAGTTCACATTGTGACGTTAAACATCTCTTTCTACCTCCCACCATGACTGATTACTTAACATAAATTGTAAGTCTTCACTCACATACAGTATGATGGAATTTCCACATTTGACTTTCATGTTGGACGTATCTAAACCTTCGTCCTCATTCCCAAGTCCTTCCAAGCCTTCTTGGAAAGCCGATACGGGTGCTTTCTCCAAGCACGACACCTGCCAGCCCAACTGTGGGAAGGCAGTGACCGCCGTTCTGCAATCACCTCTCACGGCACCCCTATTCCATCACTCCATCACTCTATCACTCTTTCGTCCTCATTCTGGCGTACTATCATCTTTTGTTTTGTGCTTTCCTGGATGGCTGGTCCCGAGGGTCTGCTCATGTTTTAACGACGAGCCCCACATGGGTGTCTGCCATCGAGAACACTTACAGCGGTCATGGTATACATGTCTGCTTCAGCCTCACCAGTTATAAACCGCTCCAGTAAATTTTCTGTCATTTATCGTTTTAATGTGTGTGCAAAACTGAGACAAAAAGAGTAACAGGCATTAAATTCCAAAGGAAGAATGAAGGAAATGTTTTCGTTTTGTTGTTTGAGAAAAGATCGTGATAGTCACCATGGTAATGGACTTCGATTTGATTGGTGCTTACTGTCCAGCCGCTTTGGTTTGTACACATCCTGTTGCTAGGGGACGACATTTCATTTTAAGATCTCTTTTTATTACTTCATGCACATAAATTTGGAAGAAAGTTAGCAAAAACTCTTTCCGTCGACTGCAATGCAATTTATTTTCAAGCGTTATATTTTCAAAGAGTTTGAACTTTGGATCTAGCTCACTTGCACTGTTCAAAGTAAACCTGAAAAAAATTATGAGGCAATATTAAGTGAAAAGAAATATCCATATGCATTAGACTGAAATGAGTGTTTTATAAAAGATTATTTGTGTTATTACGAATTTTATTAGCCCTTGGGATTAGACCTTACATCTTGAAATAATTGTTTCACGCCTCCAACATTGTGACTTTATGCATTGAATCTTTTACGACATTACACCTCACTTTTTGTTTTCCCTCTTACTGAAAGGTTTTGAATCAAAAATAAAATTAAAGATTAAATATCTGTGCCATGTTAACAAGAGCCATAACAAGTTTGTCGGGACTGGTGTTAAAATCATGAAACAATAATTCATGTATCCATAAATTTTGCATAGAGTGCTTTGTTGGTGAATTATTAGCTTAAATTCTGGTATTCCTCGAATCCACGTAAATTCATGAGGCATCAAGTACGCATTGTTATTGGTCGCAGTGGTATCATTTGAACCTCGTTTTCCTCCTCGTGGACCCAGGATTTCAAAATGTTATTAGGGGTGATCAGAAAACATTCATGGTTAATGTAAACATTGTAGTGTTCAGCTTCTGAATCGGGAGATTTGTGGGAGGATAAACATTTCATAGTAAAAAAAAAAAATTCTTAAAAGTTCATTATTAGGATCATTTGTCTCTAAATGCCTTTTGAGAAATATCTAGACTGTGATATTAATATGTTATCGCTCTTGCTGTTTTGGGGGCTCATGTTGTATATAATCAAGAATTATCCTTCAAAGGCTGAAGTGTCCAAAGTGAAATTTTCACTGTTCGATAAAAGTAGGTTTGGTGTGATGTAAATGGCATGAAACTGATACTTCAGGAGAGGGATGAATGTAGAATTTCCCTTGTTGATCTCATCTCCTGCAAGATGCAAGAATATTCTTGAGGGTTACTACAGACTTTTCTGTTCAAAATGACAGTAGTTCTGAACTTTAACTATAGACAAAAACAGGATGCGACCGTCGCAGGCAATGCGGTGGATGCGTCCGTGACTTTCTGTTTACTGCCTTCGTTTTTGCTGTCATTGCATGTGGCATCTCTTACTGGACTCCCTGTTGCTTCTGGATCTGAGTCTCGCCACATACATCAATGGATGCATTATGCATGACTTTGAGCTGGGCGCAAACACGCCGTGTGGATATCGTTAGCATGAGATTTCGAACTTCGTAGCGGGAATCATTTCGGCGTACAACCACGGTGAAAACGGTTGTGCACGACGGCTTGCCCGGCTTCGTTTGATTTCGTATTCTTGTTTTTCCACATGCCACGGTGAGCTGCCCACTTTCTCCATCTGGATGAGGAGTCATACAAGCAGCTAGAACCATTCTGCTGCCCTTCAAGTAGCTTCACTCCCTCGTCCTGACAGGCAGAGATGTTCCAAAGCCAGTCGGGGACAGAGGCCTAAAGTGTACATGACCGTCTCGCTATTGCCGCTAAAAAAAAAAAAACCATGGAGATATGGGAGGGGCGGCCGGTCATGTGAGGCGATGACGCCGGCTTCTGAACAGATGCGCTGCTTCGTTACGAACCGATACCCTTCGGCGTGCATCGTGGGACTGACGATCTGCCGGGGGGGGGGGGGGTTGGGAGATGCTGTTTACTTTCAAAATAGTCAATAAAGACGAGCAGAGATGTACACCACATCTCCTGCCACTTTCTTTAACGCGCCATCTGTTTTAGCTACACTCAGGCATGCTTAAAAAATTACCACAAAGACTTGGTATAATGGTAAAATGACCTAGACTTCAAAGGGACTGTGTTTATGCCTCAATCGAATTAACCCCTCTTCCCACTCCTACTGAAATGCGAGGCTTATTTGTCATAGTATATGACAATAAGGATCCATTCTTGGTGGTTTCTGAAACTTTGTGGTATTTTTGAATACCAAAATTCACAGTAGGTCTTCGTTTTTTAAAACCAGCAAATGAACGCTCTACTCACTTGCGTTATTTTTATTTTTTTTGTCTTGGCATGCTTTTTTTTTTTAATGTCAGTCATTTCCAAAAAAATGTACCGACTGCTGAAGCGTAGGACAACTTAATGTGCGGCTTGCAGATCCTACTCCCCTGTCTGGCGAAACAAACAGGATATGAGCGTTTGAAATTGAGCGTGCTCAGGAATGGACGGCCTATGCCTGGAATCAATTTTCAAATCTCATAATTGGCAATTGATCCTCACTGCTACCCCTTCCATGACACTTCTACTCCGATGCCCAGAATATATTGTGTTCTCATCACACTATTTTGTCAAACACGGTAAACGGGAATGTGAATAACATAATTTGAAAGGCACACGTCTGTGTTTTCTCATGTCTGTTTTTGGTGGACCAACTAGAGGCTTGGAGTGAAGTTAAGAAGTTCAGCTCCCTGGCAGGTGATAGGCGAGAGCTGTAACCGCAGATGGATCCTGCAAACGCAAACCAACTCATAACGAGGATAAAAATCTGGTTTACGGATCCTTGTGATGCGATACAACAAAAACATTGAGGACATTTTGGAGAAGCAGCTCACCTGGACCATAACAGTAACAGATCTTTATCCTCTGCTCAGCAGAGTAGCCATGAATAAGGCATTTAACCCCCCCAAAAAATCCCAGGAAACGCATTCCAATGTAGCAAATGGCAAAGCTTAATTTCCTTCTGTCTGACCTTTAGCGCCGCTTGTTGGGCGTTGGCCTATTTTGGTATTCAGTATTTTTATAGTGGGCAAGAAAGAGCGGAAGTGATATGGGATGTGAAATGTAATGCGCAGCGCAAAGCCGGTGGAGAGATTAATCACCGTGATGCAATGGCACGAAGGTGGGAGGGATGTGTCAGGCTGCGGGGAAATCCGGCTTAGAAATACCCCAGGACGTCACTCTAACTGTGGGTTTGAATTGGCGTCGATTTGCAGACTCTCCCGTCGGCCTGACGTTACTCGCCTTAATGAGCCATGCCTGAACCAGTCACCCCAGCCGACACAGTGTCACAAAGCTCTCGAGGGGCCAGTTTCCAGCATCAAAAATCATTTGAGGATTCTCTGATGCTTTGTAATTTTTTAATGCAGGAATAAAAAGCAGCCTTTTATTTCCTTGCATTTGTCAAGTTTATGAAGTTTAACATGATCATCTTGAGAAAATTTAAATTTCTGTTTGCTACAGTAAATTGTTCCAGAAGTGGGGCAAAAAATGTCCTTTTATGGTGTTGTGATTTTCTGGTACCCATTAAGCATCACACTGGTACGTAGTAATGAACTGTTCCAGGCAAGGACTGCTGCAGAAAGTTGCAGAAATATACATTGTATACTGTGTTGCATTAGAATCCAGGTTATAGAAAGATTCTGCACAAAATAAGGCTTTGAAATTCATATCAGCACCTCAGGATCAAAATGCTCAAAAATTTAAGACGGTTTTCCTAAAATCCTTTAGATAGCACAGGGTTTCTGTATTAGCATGAACTTTGCTTGCTGTTTGAACCTTAAGAAAAATGCTTTCGGTTGTGGTTCTGAGGGGAAAAAATGTTCTGGGCAAAATACCTTAATTTAACGAGTGCATTTTTGGTTGTCTAACTTAAGGTAGCACCAAGCCATTCTCTGCTCCATAACTGCAGCGATGATGTGCAGCAGATGTGCTGGTGTATCACGTTCCATTTATGGTCTTGGACAAGGGCGGGGCCGTCTCTCCCAAAGGTCTCGTATTCCGTTCTTTATGTTGTCCTTCTTGCAGGGGCCCTTCATGTTGACTCAGCACAATCTCGAAATAAATCGGTTGAGTAATGGATGTTCAGCAAGGCCTCACACTCAAGCGCAGGTCAGCCTCTGACTTGCGAGTTGTCTTTGGCTCTTCGGCAAAACGCATAAACGTCCTTGGCAGACGTTGAGTGTGGTTGTGTGACTCACTCTCTAGTGTAAGCTGGTAGGTATGGTTGAGCCTACTGTGCCAATATGTTGAGTTCGTCTGGGTCTCTCTTGCCAGGAGGTCCTCATTTATATTTTAATAGAGTGGCAATTAGGTACTATGAATCAAGGGGGGGGGGCCACTTTAACACACAAGCTACTGTTGAATAATGGGGTCTGTTCTCAGATGTTTGGTACGACTATGGTGTAGACATCTATATCAGCCTTTTGAGATCTTTGCTATTTCCTGTGGATTCTCCACCTGGTCTTTCGTCCTGTGGAAAAGCACGGCTTTGGCATGAGCGCTGTTGCCTTTCAGGCGGAGGCTGATTATGACATTCTCAAAGAAGTGTTTTTATTGCACTTTGAACAGAAAAGTATGATTATGATGATTATTTTACCACCTGAACTGTGAATAGTTGAAATCTCATTCTTCAATTGTTCAGCCTAGGAAACACAATATTTTAATTTTTCATCCAAATAGGGTATATATACACACTACTGTACAAATACAAAACAAATGCAAAACTCCGTGACTGCATATTTTATGACAGAAATCTGGTTTCTTAGAATCTGTCATTTTAGTTCAGCTATGCTGTTGTGCAGAAAACACTATCATTTACCTACCTATTACACAGTGAAAAAAATGAAAGGCTTTCGCTGTCAGTGTAGTCACTGTTTTGCTTTTGTAGGTCAGTTTACATATGCAGTATGTAACAAACACTAAAATCTTTTTGCAACCTTGGATCTTTCTGAAGTGTCCATGAAATTCCCTGAAACATGTGGCGGCAAATAGCCTTGTAATGATATATATTTTTTTGCCCAAAACACCTGTAATCTACTTTCTCAGTTATAAAACAGGTTTCGTTAAATTCGGAAGTCAGGCAATGCTCATTGCCCCTGTGCCTTGGTAACATTACTGTTGATTAATGACTGCAAGGTCACTAAATACAGAGACGGCAATTGTGATGACAGGGGTGATTACAGATTACAGATGTGCTGTAATCTCAAGTGTGCCTGTGCTGTTTGTTATGTCTCATGGCGGAATTCCTCTGTCAGTGCATCATTTCGCTCCTCGTGAAGTATGCCATCATCACTGCAAAATGTCAGGTAACTATTTAGGCATGCGTCAGCGAATAACAGTATTTACGCAAAAAAGGTACTCAATTCAACACATGCACTGTAATGGACTGACATGCCGTTCAGATGCGTCCTGGAATGGGCTCTAGACCTCTGTAATCCCATTCTAGATAAGAGGTTGATGGATGAAAGGATGGAGGAATTCAAATTTAGCTAAGGGTTACTGTGTGGCCCATTGGGTTGTGATGCTATGGTTGCGATCAGGTGGTCACCAGTTAAATTTCAAGGGTAAGACATTTGATCAGCTCCAATTGCCCCAGCAATTGTGTTAGGATCGGTCCCTGCCTTGTTCCATTCTGCCATTTCCCCAAGTTCCCTGTCCCACCAGCGGGTGTCACTGGTCATCCCGTTCGGTTCCCTGTGTTTCTCTCAGTTTATCCCCACTCACAGTCCCCATAGTTCTCTCTGTTCACTGGCTGACTGCGTCGAGCGTGCAGCTGATTAAGTACTCATCCTGAACTGTCATGCATTTGAGGTCAGCCTCAACATCTTCAGACATTTTGATTATTTGCGCCCTAGAACTCTGTTTTTGTCTACTCTATGTTTATGGAGTCCTTTGTGTTTATGTACTCCTGTTTGATCCTTGATTTTAGTGTCATTGTTTACCTTGTTTGTGCCCAGCTCGTATCCAAGTCCTGTGTTTCTGGCATCTCTTAATCCTTAGTGTTTGGACGATGGTTAACCACCTACACCTGTCCCTCATCTAGACCTCGTTACCTGCCTATCCTTACTTGCCTTGTCTATTGAATATGCTTGAATGTGTTTGTACTGGTAAACCCTGTCCCAAGTCTGCATCCTTGCTATGTGTTTCCTCTTGTTCAGTTTCATCTGTTTTTAGCACTGGTAAGGCTTACCTGCCTTTGTTTATACCCCTAGTGGTCTCTTATTTCCCAGTCTTTTGTGACATGTTTAAAATAAAGCTCCCTATTGTCTGTAAACCGCATATTGGACTGTGATCCATGTCCTGTCATAACAGTGTGTGGCACACCTTAATATACACATACTATATAATATACACTTAATATACATATACTGTAGATACATAACCATATACAGACACATATACATGCACATGCCCATGCCCATACCTCTATAAGGTGCGTTATGTATTCTTATTCTTGTATTTTTTTTATATTCTTGGTATTTCTCTTGTACTCTTTTCTTGCCATCTGTCTTGAGCTGTGGTAACGCACAAATTTCCCCACTGTGGGATCAATAAATGTCCTATCTTCATCTACACTAAATATGCCACCCCTTGTAATTCACTACCCTAGAGTGTCAGAGCAAGGGGACCAACTCTAATAAGATGCAGACACAGGTTTCAGAAAAGCATAAAAATACAACCTTTATTAATAAACATTCTTTTATATAGCTTGATTGGTAATAAATTAAACAGGTCACTACCTTAATGTTAAAGACAGGACAACAAGCAAACAAGAGACAAATCACCAATCATTGGGGCCAAAGCCTACTGCAGCAAGAGGGTAGACACACTGATGGAAAGCTAGGGTTCTTATACCACACATGATGGTGCAGACACACTTATCCCAATATGCACTTCAATCCAATACCCTGAAACCCTCACACTACTCCAGTACCTTAAGTGATCAGGACAAAGGAGCTTCACATTGCAAGATAATCATTAACACAAAAGGTTAGGGAACCCAGCTTTCCCATGCAATTTCCCTCAGACACATCAGACATGGTGGTGCAGTGGTTAGCACTATTGCCTCACACCTCTGGGACCCGGGTTCGAGTCTCCACCTGGGTTACACGTGTGTGGAGTTTGCATGTTCTCCCCGTGTCGTCGTGGGGTTTCCTCCAGGTACTCCGGTTCCCCCCCACCCCACAGTCCAAAGACATGCTGAGCCTAATTTGAGTTAATAAGTTGCCCGTAGGTGTGCATGTGTGAGTGAATGGTAACAGTGTGTGAGTGTGCCCTGTGATGGGCTGGTCCCCCTGTCCAGGGTTGTTCTCTGCCTCGTGCCCATTGCTTCCGGGATAGACTCTGGACCCCCCCGCAACCCAAAATAGGATAGAGCGGGCTGGAGAATGAATGGCCCAAACAAAATAAGAAATAAACTCATTCTAGCATACAGAAGATCTCACATTCAGTGCTACATTACACTTGCTCTACTGCACATAAGCAAGAGGAAAACAAAGAACAAAATAACTTATGAGCAGCACCGCATTCATACGGTATAGACGACAGCAACTAGCCATGCGACAGCCATATTGACCTGTAAATCAGACACACAAAAAAACACTGGCATGCGGATAAGTATTACCCTATTAAGAACTACTAGCTAATTGGCTAGGGCAGTTTAACGAAAAAAACCTACCAGCACAAGAGACCTGTATTCATTAGCTAAGTGAATGCATATACACCAGCACCCTGAATGAAGCAACACTTGACTCCCAATTAGATAGTAGATAACCAATTTAAAACAGCCTGGACAAACACATGCAACAGGTTACCCCGAACGGCAAGGTAATGTTCTAAAACAAACTTAATACAACACGGACACAATAAAAATGCAAACAAACCAATCATAATATCCTGACATGACAAACATGATTAACCCATACCAGCATACGCCAGAAGTTACGCTTGGAAGTACATCAGTCACAGCATGGTTATATCTACCAGCGTCCACGCTGATTACGCCCCAACTCGGAAATCTGAAGCAACGCTAACAGCGCCCGCTTCCCCATTCATTATTCAGACCAACACATGCGTAGCCCACTGCGTGCCAATTAACGCACGCCATTAAGAGAGAAACTCAACGTACCTGAAAGCAGAAACAGCCCTGACACTGCTGCTCCGCAAATTGCGCTTTCACTCGGACACCCTACGAGGACCCCACGTGCTGTTGTATATTCCTAACTACGTGATATATAGGTGGCCCAATCAATGCCCGCCCTAAACCCAATTAATGACGCTGGCAAAGCAAGACTGCATAACAGAGGAGAGAGAGAGCTACAAGAAAACAGCACAAATGGCTGTCACTACCAGACCAATACAAACATGACCCACAGGCTACAATCATGACCCTGCTTTCTAAAAAAATATATATATATACATTGCTTTCAGGGATGGACTGGGTTCCCCACAGTAAAATTGCAGGGGGAGGGGGGTTTGCATGATGACTTTTGCCAATCAATGACAAAATATAAATATATAAAATGTCATAATGGTTCATAATGCTCATAATCACTTGAATTGTTCAGTTTAATGTCTAATTGAAAATCTTCGATTTAGAAAAGAGGGCGAAGCCAGATGCACATCAGCAGTGTCTCAGCATTTTCGCAGACTGACAGATTCAAACTCTCTGTGGCCTGGATGCCTGGCCTGCTCTCATGCTGCTTTCGTCCCCAGCGCTCATCTAAGCCGCCAGCGATACTGCAGTAAATTCCATGCTGCGGACGTTGCTTCCGCTGGTCGCTTAAATATGGTCAACCCCTGGCATCCGTCGGGTTTAATTACAACCTGCCAAAAGTATGAATCCACGAATATTTGCAGTGAACCCTCACTGAACACAGAAGCAAGGGTAACACCGTGTGTCTCTAACTAGCCCCTGGAAGGGGACAATCCAAGCGTATTTCTAGGGACGTCAGGAAGGCATCTGGAACAGAGGAGAACCTCCACCATGTACCTGGCCACGTGGGTCACAGCTGACGCCAGCCTACTGGCCCGTTCTCAGAGCTCTCTTTGATGGCGACATCCTAAATGTTGGTTGTCAGGGCCGGACGTGCAGGGGACAATAATTACCATATCATCAGTGGAGGGATCTTGACTGCTGGGCCACTTTCATATACTTTCCCACAGCTTGTCCCTGGTACAGTGGGAGATCCCGTCAGATGCTATCTGGTCTTAAATGTTTATTTCAGACGGCCAATAAGAAGGGGACACAAAATAGTCTTGGTCACGTCTAATAGCAACTGTGACTTGTGGATAAATTGTACGTTTTATAGTATATAGTTTTATGATATATATGGTTTCTTCAGATAATTTGTATTTTTTTATTATTGTTATTATTATTATTATTTATAAATCCCAGATTGAATATGTCCACTTAATTTAACAGATGTAATTTATGCATTTATTTTAATTGATCTGATAAAAGCACTTAACCTAAACATTGACCCGCCCATAATTAAAAATGATGGCTGCTTTGTGTTGAGCCTTTTATCCATTTTAACCCTTCTATGAAAAACTGAGGACGTGATTGGCTGCAAATACTCAAAACTGTAACAGTAAACAAACGGAGTTAGAAAATACACAGCCATGGCTTAACTGACAGTCCGTCATCTGCTGTGACAAGCAAAGGATGTGTGCAAGGTGCTGGCATTTCCTGCTCGTACTAAACCCGAAAGCTTATCAGAGGACACCCCCCTGTACTGTATCTGACATCGGGGCTGGTTTTCTCAGGCCCTCAAAGGGAAAAGATGCGTCTGGGTCCCATCATTCCAGATTCCAAGATGCTGCACTGTTTAATGAAAAGGTGACAAAAAGAACTCTGCTTAGGGGGGCAGCGTGCGGCTAGAACTAGGACTCTGTGCCCATGATCAGAAGGTTACCAGTTCAAATCCCAAGGCTGGCAGGCTGATGGTTCTGTTGAGCTACTGAGCAAGGCTCCAGGGGGTACTACTGTCAGGCTGACCCTGTGCTGCATCTCTGCCCAGACTTGCTCTTACCTGTGTCTGTGTGTGTGATGGAGGGTAGGTTTGGCACACAGACAATTTCATCATGGGGATCAATAAAATTTGTTGTATCCTTGCAAGATGTTTTTTTCTTGAATAAACCCATCAATTGAGAACTAAATATTAATGTATTGCTACATCAGAGGAAAAGGGAATGAAGTTTACAAGTAGGATTACCTTTTCCATTCATGTTTCCCATAATGCATTAACATCTGTGGAAAATACATTTAGGAAAGGCGTTGCTAGAATCGAGGCCGAAACTCCTGATATTTTACACTGAAGTCTCGTTATCCTTCCAAGGGAAGCAGCGCCCCTGCGTGGGATTCGCCGGAGGTCGAAGGGGTTAAACCAATAAAAATGCCTCGGTTTTTGAGTAGAGTGAAGAAACGTCATGAAGGGGCCAAGTAGGACTGGCCAGGGGTGCCTTGGTCAGACGCTTGCGGAGATGAGGTTGGGGATCCTGGAAAGGTGGTGAGGAAACGGGGCCAGGAATACCGATATGTGATGGGACGGCTTTTCCCGCTTCCCTGGTTGACATTGGCACCACGCTAAGTTGGGCGCCCCACCCATCTCGACGTACTCTCTAGCCTCGCATGAGTTGGGCTTCTCCATACTGGAATCTTCCAACTGTATAATTTGAACCTAAAAATGTGAAAACAAGGGATTCTCATCAAATTCACCACCATTTCTCCCCCCAGATTCTCCTTCCTGTGCGTATTGCATTACGGAGATTTTTTCGGGAAGGTTCTCCCACGCGGTAAACCATTTTTGTTCCTGCACTCTTTGATGAAGACCTCAAGTTTTAGCCATAATGAATGGTGGGGGGGGGGGTGTGTCATTTCCGCGAACGGCATGGGAACCCAAAGGCCCGGAGGCGTCTGAGGTCAGAGAACGAGGCTGAGGGTCATCTTGCACGTCCTTTTGGACGGAGCAGAGGACAAATACCTTGGACTGTCAAGGTCCAAGTCGAAGAAACATTCTCAGCTTTTTAGAAGAACAGGTTTAGGTCATGGAGCAGGGGATTTATTAAGGCTAGGGTAAAGCATACCCGTACCACTGAGGTCAATGAGGTCAAGTCCTCATTTTCTTTTTCTGCATCTCCATTAACCACGAGCCATTACAGGGCACACCTTGGAAAGGCTAACACTTTTGACCTGGCTACGGCCCTGGGGTCAGGATATAGTGAAATGATGTTCACAGGGAGACTAAGGAGAAGGCTAATAATGGAATAAACGGTGGAATTCACCTGTACCCTATCATCAGAGCTGTAAGCCTGGGTTCTACTTGGCCCTGGCCTCTCAGAAAACACATCAACGTCTCGTAACCCCCCCGCTCTGCTGACCAGAGGCCCCTCACTTTATTTTGCCCCTTCTCCTCTATTTTCCACACTCCTCTCACGCCTTTGTCATTTGATTCTGTTTATCATCCATCCCTGGCAGAGTCTTTCTCAAATGAATTCAGGTTAGATGCCCGATAATCTGGAGCAGCGGGGCCTCTTCATAAGCCTCTCTTATTGGCTGATCAGTCCCTCACACCTCCAGTCATGGTGTCTCCGTGTTTATATACTACCATTACCTCATCCCCCCACCCTTAATGGAGGCATTGGTAGTGAGGCATATAAATTCTTCCTTTTTTCTCTGTCTGTCCATCCTACCACATCTCCAGTTGTCAGACCATCTTCAGAAAGCCGAGAAAAGTTTTAGGTCTTACGCCTTCTCATCCCATGTGCTGAGTAAAGTCTCCCTCCATAGTTCTGGAATAATCCGAAACGCATCATAAAGTTTGGTCATAATGGGAGGTATGCAGACTCATGTAAAAAAAAACTATCCATCCATCGTCCAGCTGCTTATTCTGTTAACGGATATGGAGGGACTTGGAGCCGTCCCAGGCAGCACAGGGCACACTCTGGATGGGATGCCAGTCCATTGCAGGGCACACACACGCACACGCACATGTTGGCATACATTTTTTGTCCCCAGATGTGATCTATGCAAACCCACACACACGCAGAAAAAATACCAATTTGTACCTTTGAGGGTACAATTACCCGTCACTGGTGCTGAACCCTCAAGGGTCTGCCAATTGTACCCTAGCGGTAGGTAAATGTACATTATAAGGTACAGAAATTGACTTAGAGGAACATTTTTGTACCATTGGGGGAACGTTGATGTAGTTTGTACCTTGGGGTACAAAACTGTACAAGGGCTGCATCCTTTTTTCTGACAGTGCACAATCATATGCTGTCGTAGTGTTATGCATGCTGCATCGGATTATCTTTGGAAAAAAGATTACCCTGACGACACCCCCATGACATGTGAAGAACATACAAACTCCACAAACACACACACATCAGGTATCTGTATGTTTGTGGGGAATCTCCATTCATTTCTATGGTCATAATCCTAATCACCTGAATGACAACCTAACCTCTACCCAGCCCAAAAATTAATCATATGTACCCAAACGAAATATAAGAATTTTGTGTTTTTTAATTTATTTTTGTTGCATTCTTTTGACTGCAGTCACAGAGTTTGACAAAATTGAGCTGCCCCTTCTGCGGACTGAAAAAAATGTCCCCACAAGGTCAAAATAGCAGGATTTTATCACATTGTGGGGACATTTGGTCCCCTAAAAATAATATATACGTGCCTACGCACCACACACACACACACACACACACACTCACACAGTGCGGAGGCAGCATTCCAGCCCGCAGCCCTGGAGGTGTGAAGCAAGAGAGCTGCCCTCTGAGCCACTATACCCACAACGATATGTAAATCATACTGATTAATGACGATAAATGACAAAGCTGCGGGGAAACTCTAATGAGGGCTCATAAAATTAAACAATGTTTAGAGTGCCCACAATCAACTGTCTTGATGACTAAGGAGAAGCTCCCCGTGTCTGTGGATCTCTACATTTCAGCAATCTTGTATTTTTCTTCGAATCCTCAGTACATCTCTCACCACATGATTTTATTTTTTTCTCCTTTTCCTGTTTATCTTTCATATTTGCATGGAAAGGCCTTTCTGGGATGTTTGGGTTTCCATTGTGAGGGGAATCTGGCCGGCTGGCGATGGGCTGGGGCGGGCAGACGTGCTCGGGATCCTCCCGCGCGTGTGTTTGGGTGTCCGAGTGGCGGAGCTGCGCGTCAGCAGACGCGGGGGGGGGCATCCGTACGGGGAACCTGAAGCCCCTTCTCCTGTTTTTCTTTTTTTTTCCCTTCTTTTCCCTCTCCGCCTGGATGGCCCCCGCTGCTCTTTCCCACAAAACAGGCCGGAGCCTCTTGCCGAAACACACGACGCCCGTCCAATGCTACATGAGACACAGGGCGTTTGTGGGCCGCCCGCAGCGGGGGAGGGGTCCGGTAACAGACCCGTCGTTATTCCCCCGAGCTGATTAGCGGTCATCCCAAGCCACGGTCCTTCATTTGGTAAAAGGAGCCAGAGGATGGATTCCATGACGCCATATCAAGGACATGTCTGTGTTCTTTGCATGAAAAGGCATCTGTGTCTTTATCTGCATCTGTCTGCACATGCGCAAGTTTTTTTTTTTTGTACCAGCTGTTTATTACTGGGTTTTAATTAACTAAATTCAGTCAATCATTCTTCAGAAAAAGTAGTTTCACATGTCTTGATATTCTTTTTCATTTAAAAATATGATTGTATAGTAGAGTAGGTGAACTGTGATTGTTCATTATGCAAAGATGATGACATGAATTACCATATTTTCATGTCTGTAGAAGTTATCAGGCCTGTAGCAGTAATCAGAACTTTTAAACAAATTACAAAGAAATATTCTATGAAATCATTAGACTTTATATCATATTATTTAAGGGGATTTTGGGGAAACCTAAAATGATTAATTTTTATAATTAGTTTTTCATTTAATGTGTCTATAAAATATATTTCCTAATATAAAATAAACGGCTGTTTGGGAAAAACACTGAAAGAAAGCTAATGGAATTTCATCCAGCCATTAAAATAATGTTCCACCCACAAACTAAGTCGATCAGAGGATTATAGTTCAGGTCCAGTGAGTAAAAATCCAGACCAAGATTTTGTCTCAGCTGACCAGTTGAGTACGATGTGACTGTGACTCTTTATATTCAACTGGTTCATTGAAGCAAAATCTTACTCTGGACTTCCACTCTCTGGGCCTGAGACTCGCCGTTTGATTATTGTGCGGTTCAAGACCGATCGAATGAAGCACTTATATATACCCATTGTTTTTGGGGACAAGGAGAGGATCGTTAATAAAGCTATTACATACCTTGGCCTGCATCATAGACCACTGTGCGTATTGTAGAAATCACAAGGCTAGCGGTTAGTATGCCACTGCATAAACTCCACACACACGCGGGGTGACTGCCAACTCAAGCAGGACGGAAAACACAGGAAAGGGGGAAAAAAAATAGGTCAAACCCGCGGTCGGCTTTAATTAACTACTGGGCGCCATGGTCTATGAAAAATAGCCAATTAGCTGACAGCCGGCCTTCCCCGTACACAACCGCAGCAAGTGACCGCTGGCGAGCGCGGCCCTCATCGTGAGCCGCAGTGCTGCCGGACACTCCCATGGGACTGTGATACCAAGCGTTGGAACAGGGAACCGGGGGGAAGAAGCCTTTGCGGCTTGGAGCTCATCTGGTCCGCCTTAGTTCCGCTAGGGCCTCGTTAGCGCCGGTCGACTAGCGCGCGGAGCATTTAATTCGGCAGCCTCGCAGGGCCGTGTTTGTTGATGCAGCTATTTAACGAAATTGCACAGCAATGCGCAATAAAAGTACTCGCGCTGCGTGGCTGTTTTTGGAGGTTGCACTTGTGCCCTCCCACCTCCGGAGGGTGCTATTCAGAACTCAGGGTCTAGTTCTTTAGATATGTCATCCTGGGCACCGTGTATACAGGTGCCGGATCCTGTCCTGCTCCGATTTATGATTCCTGTTGCCTTCTGCCCCGAGGACACCCATCTGTGACCCTGAGCCCTCTGTCATTTCCCGAATGGGTTCCAGGCATCTTGCGGGCTTGGCAGAACGTGCCAGCTTTGCGTAAACCATAAAAGCGTGGTCAAGTGAAGTTCAGCCCAGCTAAAATACCAGCGGTAATGAGAGCTCTGTTTCGCAAAAAAATAATGTGATCCAGACAGGCGACAGTAAAGGCATGGGTGGCACGGAAAACTAAAGGTCACGCAGTACTTGTTAAGCAGCCTGCTACCCCCTATTAGGGAGCACTGTGCCAAATTATCTCTAAAAACAATAATAATAATAAGGATGATAATCATAACATCCTTTTTGGAGGGAAGGAGTGACGTCCCATATTTCATCAAGGTGAAATCCTAGAATCGCCCCTGATGATTCCAATATGCTATTAGTATTTATCTAGCTGATGCATCAGTTATAGTGTGGAAGTGAAAATAGTGTGTTTATTTTTAAAATGGAGACTGTATCTTGGAGATCCATGTCACTCAAGGCCAAGCAGTACCCACGGAACATGGCTGCAGATGGCCAGGGGGTGTGTCTATGGGTAACCAGGGGTGTGGTTTTGGATAGGCGGGGGTGTGGCTATGGGTAGCCGGGGGTGTGGTCATGATAGGTGGGGGTTGGCAGGGGTGTGGCTATGGGTAGACGGGGGTGTGGTTATGGATAGGTGGGTGGGGGTGTGGCTATTGATCGGTGGCCGGGGTTTTGGCAGTGCTCACCCATCAGAGAAAGACCAAAATGAACCAATCATTAGTGATTTAACAGAACCAGTCTGGGACCAACCACCTGTAACGGAGAAATTATAATTCAGTACCCCTCCCCAACTTTCATTGTCACCACCTCCCACTGGGGCGCCACCAAAGAACTCCTGACACCACACTACAGACAGACACTGGTACCCACCCCATAAACCTAAATGTCCCCCTTCACACAGCATGGTGTCCTGATAGTGTCACAGGAGGCAAAAAGCAATCAGGTTTCCACTGCATCACCTAGGCTATAAAGTGACAACATGCCGTTAATATTCTGCTGACAGGTCATCTGACCCCTGATTATTATATACTGCGCAGGCTGCTGCTTCCATGCCCACTGCATTTAGGACCTTCGCTCATATGTCACGTATAGTAACTCTTAGGTATGGTGCAGTTTGAAATGTAACAAATGCATTCTTGAAATATCAGTGTGGTGCATCCGGTGGCAGGGTGTTTGAAGGACACCTGAAGGTTACCAGTTTAAATCACAAATGGGATCTGGTAGTATTAGAGCCCTTAAGTACTCAATAATTAAGTAATTGCTTCAGTCTAATACTGAGAGTATGGAGTATTGGAGTATGGCCTGGAAAAATGATCCATTAGTAGTTTTGGATAAATCCATTGGCTAAATGTACAGTCGGCCCTCGTTTATCGCGGTTAATCGGTTCCAAACTCTACCGTGATTAGTGAATTTCCGCAAAGTAGAATTCTTTATTTATAAATCGAATATTTTCGTAGTTAGAGCATAGAAAACCTGTTTTTGACCTTCTAACTACGGTTTAACATTATTAGAGCCCCCTAGACATGAAATAACACCCTTTAGTCACCATTACACTCGTATTAGCCAATATATTAGACAAAATAAGAGAGAATAAGACATATTAGACGTTACAAATATCATATTATTATTATCGTACATTTAATTACGCACACAGACAGTTCTTACACACAACCACTAACCTATGAAAATCCATAAAAAGCCAGCGCGGGGCTTAGAAAAAAGTTCTCAGAAATTGCAAACGCTTACAAGACCAAAGATGCTTCCGACGCGTAGCGATGTACCATTTTCACCATCTTAAGCAACTTTTTAATGAATATATATTATGGCGACGGGTGGACCGAGGCATCATGGGAGCAGAGAGACACAGAGACTCGCTTGTCAGGGAAACACGCTCTTTATTAGTAATCCTTAAAAGAACTGCATCAGGCACCGAACCGATTATACATAAGAAACACAGGGCTGTCAGACGCCGAACCGTAAGACACGGTGGGAGATTTACGGAAGCTAATTGCACAGGAGGATAGACCGGGTACATGCAAGACACAGGTAAACAGACGCGCAACAATAAGGAATATAACCATTAACAATAACAGCAACAACACAACAATGGCTATTTACAACTGCACACGGGGCATGCTGGGATATGCGGCCCGCCGGTGCTACAATACAAAAAAACGCGATAGAGTGAAGCCGAGAAAGTCAAAGCGCAAAGTGGCGAAGGACAACTGTATGTATAAAAAGTCACTTGAACTGGATAAGGACATTAGTGAGGAAAAGAAGCGTACGTCTTGTCGGTGTTCACAATAAATGTGTTTCTTGGGGGGCATGAGGGATATTCCATGTCATTCTGTGGCAGCTACTCAAATACCTGATAAATTATCAGTCCTGTCAGCGCTTGACACAAAGGATGATTTTATCGTTCACGTTGATAAGATGTGTGACCGGCGTTGATAAGCAACTAATGACTTTTTTTTTTTTTTGTAAGGATCTTGCAAAACGTACAGTATATTCTCTTTTTGTTTATTTATTCATAAGTACTATATCCTTATACTTTGGCAATATTTGTTCACTTGTGTAAAAGTTGAATAAATTCTCTGCTTGGTTTTGGGGAAAAAGAAAACATTTTTTAAGAAAAATATTTTCATTCTGGAATCATTAAGGCATTGTAAGGATATTCTCTGTACTGATTGAAATTTAAACGCTAAACGTGTGGTTCTAAAGCAAAAACCGGAACCAGAACATTTCCTCTCTACGGTGATCTACCTTTTAAAGTCCATGCAGCTACTAGGCCTCACCGCACCTGGCCTCTTTCTCCTCCTCTTCCTTACCCCCCTTGACAGGCTTCAAAGAAAAACCACGAGCCCAAAAGCTCCACTGAATCTGTCATACCTGGTGGAAAGAAAATAATGGAAAGAAAAGTAAACACATACAGACAGTATTAATCGATAGATGAACATGTGATTTTTGTGCAAAATTCTTGGCATGACGTGGACCTGTAGTACTATCACATGACATTTAACAGCTGAGAGTCTGTTTTTGGACGACTGCAGTTTTTTTTTTTCATTTGGTCTTCCAACAGTAGAGATCTGACCCTTGCGGCTGGAAGCCTGGAAGAGCTGAACTATAAAGAGATTTTGGGGCGAGTGTTACAGGGTCCGACCGACGCCACACGTGGCACCATCGTCCCGTCCGGCCCCGAGATTCCAAGACCCGTAATCCGCAGTGGTGCCGGAACATCTGCCCCCTGTGGGAAAGTGTCCAGGACTGCAGTCAGACTCATCAGACCAAAAATAACAGCCAGCTGGTGTGAGGATTTGCAGATTTTGCAATGCCCCCTGTGGGCTGATGTCACCTCGAGAAGCTCATCGCCGGGCCCTTGCGTGACTCGCCTCGCTCTCTGTGTGCGACCTCTAACCCTCCT
>JAODKF010000089.1:3580008-3590643 GCA_026779585.1 Mormyrus proboscirostris
AGCTCAGCTTCAGTTTGTGGCAGCGCTGCCATCATGACATAGCTTAGGAATTCCTGCTCTGAGCGCCAAGCAAAATAAGACGGATCACAGGGGAACATCTCAGCTGTCAGGTTTTCCGCATCCAGGCACCGTGGATCCAGTTTGAGGCATGAGCCACAAGTCCGGCTGTACAAACCTAGGCCCGATCCAGACAGCAGGGTTCAGGGGTGGTGGGCGTACGGCCCGGGGTCCGGGCTTCCCCGGGGCCTGTTATGAATACACTCTGGTCTCCTCGACCCTCATCCTGTTTTCCCTGGTCCCTCTGGCTCCCGACGAAGAGGAGGTCTTCTGAGGGCGGAAAATGACAGTTGTGCAATCCGCTCGGAACAATGGAGAGGTCCGTTGGGGGCCCCAGGGGCATGATGGGAAAGTGGAACGTGGGGGTCGCGCTTGTGGCTGGTGGGGGGAACCTCTTCACTGGCTGGTCCCAGACCCAAGGAATGTGTGCGAACACTGATACATCAACTGGGTTCACTCAAGGGAATCAGCTGCCTCAATTTCTGTGTTGTCCTTTCAACACATGGTTGGTGTAGCATGCGTTCATTCAGAAAAGTCTGGATACTTTCACTATTATCAGTGAGGTAGTGGCTGAGTTCCACCCAAAGGCTCCCTGTGGCCAGACCACACCATATGAACGGGACTTTCGCTGTGTTTGTGACCACACAGAAAAGGATGTTGGATGGATACCACGACAGCGCTTATGCATCTGAGAAAAATTACATCAAAGTTTAGATTACGGATGACAGCATTCTTTGGCTCTACTAGAATCACCTGTTTTTTTTTTCGTTCAGTGTTTCTGTTTCGCATCCCCAAACTCCCTATGCATTTTGTAATTATTCTATAAACAGTACAGATCAAGCAGGCAAAACAAAAAAATTGTTGTATCTTACAAGCAAATGATTCTATTTCTTCAAATTATGCATTTAAGTTTTTTTTTTTTTTTTAAATTAAAATAATTTCCAAGGAAACTGTTTAGCATTTTATTCTTTCTCTTTACTCTGGGTAACGCTGTCTTTGTAAGTGCTGAAGATAACACTCGATCATCCACCCACTCGTAATAAAGAAGTTGCGACCTTGTCGTCTTTCCACGCCTCGGGCCTGACCTTTGACCTCCGCCCGCTTCCCGTCTGCAACACTCTAAAGGTCTCGGCTTGCTTAACAGATGGAATGTGGCTGCATTCTAGCTCAGAAGCCTAGAGGGCGCACTAGAGCCTCCTTTGGGACCAGCCCACTCAAGCACGGAGCATAAAATCAAAGAGCGGGACGAGAATTTTGGGAAATGATGGTGGCTAAAAGGCATTTCGTAGCTATGCACTGGATGTGAAACGACTCGACTGCTAGACTTTCCTCGCTAACTTCTTTAGCGCTCTGCTTTTTATAACTTGGCGAACTTCCACCCTGCTGAGCCCCCCTCCTTCTCGTCAGGCTTGACCCTTTTCCTGGTTCACTTTTAGAGGCGCGATATGAGCCACCCGCTCCTTAGATCGAAATGTCACGGGAATAGGGATTTTTGCAGATTAACTTTCATGCCACCCTCATTGTGCCCCCTACTCCTCCTGCCTCAGCCTCATCCTCACAGGGTCATGCCCGCTTCCTTGCCCTCTCCACACTCACCCTCCCTTCCTCCCAAACACTTAAACGCACTGAGCTTTAAAAAAAAAAACAAAAGGGATAGCAGAGGCTCAGCAGGGCTCAGCGCAATGTCGGCGGATGGCATTCCGTTTCCCAAAGTCCCCTGGCTCCAGCGCCACGCAGGCTCTCGGGGGCTTAGAGTCTACGGTGGCACCTGTCCTCTCTCCAGCGCCAGCTAGGAGGCTTCCTGTGATGCCCCTGATCCTCTGGCTAATTACTGCCAGAGTGGCCCGGATTTCAGCGGGTTCTCCCCCAGCCCAGTCGGACCTCGGCTCCCCTGTGCCACTCGACTTTCTCTCTCCCCTCTGCAGGCAGTGGCCGAGTGTCACCGTGGCCGGAAAGCATGTTAAAACTCACGCCGCACTGAGGGACCGACTAACCTTAGTCTCCCACCCAGTTTTCACCTAAGACCCTCCGGTTTGCTGCTCGATTGCTAAAACACACAGACTCGTAGCCTAGCAAACGCTACGATTGTTCATTTAGTTTTTAAGAGCTGTTAGTGCCACATGGAGATTCTGAATAGCGCTGATGAAAAACATGGACTTTCCATCATGACAAATGAGAGGAAAATGCTTGTCATTTAGCCTGAATAGCCCGGCAAAAGCTGTGAGCTTTCCATACGTGAAAGAACGCCAATATATGAAACAAAGATTGTAATCAGCTTAATAAATTTGTTACAATATGCTGGCCGAGTGGGAAGTTATGAAAATAAGTATATGAAAGCCCTGTACTGGATTTAGCATGAAATGTGTGTTTTCAATCTCTAGTGAGGAATATGTTGAGCGTAACTACGAGCCTGTCAATCTGAAGTACATACATATGTAACACCTCTCACTCGACAGTCCATTTGATTGGATCTGACGCGTTTAGAGATCAGAAGATCTGGAAAGATGTTACCAGCACAGACTGATATGCAGGACAGGTGTGGATGGGACGTGCCAGACTTCACGGTCCCCACCGTGTCACTGAAGTTCACAAAGCCCTGTGAGTAGGGCACATGCGGTCTACGCGTGCCCCAGCCTTCTGCGGTGGGCAGCACGCACGCGTCCCTCAGAGCTGCGACGTGGATTATTGCATGCCGTTGCATTTCCCCTGTGGTTTTGTTAGTGTCCAGCTCTCCTGACCGAGAGCCACCGGCAAGCTAGAAGACCTAAACGCCGTAGCCAAAAAAAGAGACTGGTTGATCATCACAGCTTAAAAATGTCCTTATTTTTTTCAGTGCAATCTAATGTCTCCCCCAAGCTTCGGAGGGGCGAGAGTGACTTAAAAAAAGACAGAGAGTCTGCTGGACTTCGTCTCCACAGAAGCACGGTCAGGAAGGTTGGCTGCAGAGATATCTTCATAATGCATTAACGTCTCTTTTCAAGATTAATCTGCAGTTTTCTCATAACTGGACATAATGGCGCCATTCGTCTTCCGAACCACAAGCCCTTTATATACGCCTGTGTGTGTTTGTGTGTGTGGGCTGTTCATTTAGCGCCATTTAAAAACATTCCTAAGCATTTGAGGGGCCGTGCAGCTCCAACCTCAGCATGTCGAAAACCGCGGCTGCGACTCTCCATCTCCATCGCATTTCCTGCAGTGCCTGTAATATTTTGGGTTATACCAAGGCACTGTTGAATTCCCAAATCTGATTGGTCAGAAGGGTGTTGATAAATTCTCTACAACCGCATCATACTGCCAGCCAGGCGAATCACAACGCGCTATTATAATCTTTAGTTCTAAGTAATGTTACTGAAAATTCCAGCTGTGGAACACAGTTCGTTGGGGTGGCTCTTTGCCTCTGCAGCCGTGCGTTTAGAAGCATATAACGCATGGCTTGGAGTGTATTAACCCTTCCTTACCTTGTGGTAACATCTGATTTTTAATGGGGCCACACATCTGGCCAGGCTGGAGCTCACCAGGTGCACAAACGGGCGTAACCAGCAGCATCGCATTGGCTAATGAGGTCTGCATTCCTCACGTTATAATTAAGATGCTAACATGCAGATAACCTTATATCATGTTGCACATTAATCGCAACCACATTAATCGCATTAATCGCAACCACATTAATCGCATTAATCGCAACCAGCTTCGAAAAAGTAGAGCGTGTCCTGTTAGGAAGGGGAGGGGAAAATCGCCTCCTATCTGAGACAAAAAAAAAAAAAGACAGTTCATTTCATTTGAGTGGTGAAGCGTGGAGTCTTGGCCCAGCTGTGCTACAAGCTACACTCGCCAAATTGAACTGTTTGGATTATTCTGGAATAAGCGCGAACCGGGATAATGACTTGATTTGTAAAATAACAGAGATAAGAATGGGGAGTGGGGACTCGAGGGTTGGGATTTTCTTTGTTTTTTAACACACTCGAATGCCGCGCTCGCGGATCGTAGCAGCCAGACGTGGAGACCACCTCTATGCCATGACGAGCGTGTCGCAGAGCGCGCTGATTGCCGGCCAGGGGGGTGCACTTTGGGCTGGGATAGGGCTGGTCGAAGGTGCTGTACAGCTGGGGGTGTGGGGGAGGAATTGGTAAATTCCCAAAACCAAATAATGTATTTTCAAGCCAGGACTTTTTTTTTCAACTCCTGATGTCTACAACAGGCCCATAGCCAGAAAAACCTTCTTCTTTTTTTTTGGGGGGGGGGGGGGAGGAGGTTCCCCCTTTTGCCAACCAGGGAGTGACAGCAAATTCTGCAGGGGGGGTGCAGCCCTGTTAATTTACTAGCTGGCTTGGTGCCTGATTGGGGCCTTTTTTATTTTATTTCTTTTTTTTGTCGGGGGGGGTGGGTGGTGGTTTCAGACGCAGTATATGGTTACGTGCCTGGTACACATGTCATCTGAGAACGGATTCATCTGGCCCAACAGTCCATCAGTCCACGATTGTCAAAAAGGCAACCCCCTATTACACAATACAGAAGCCTAGATTTGAAAATGTTGGGAAATTTGCAGTTCGACACTTTTCGATAGGGATATTTATATATAAATATCAATCCACCGATCTGTCCCTCTGCCACAATTTAATCACTTGCAGACCTCGGAGCCTGACCTATGAAGCAGAAGGGACACCCCGGACAATATCTTTACACTTTGGAGTCCATCTCAGGGCAACATCGATATCCTAAGTGCTCTAAATTCCCTGTGAATGGGAGCTGAAGATGGACCGCAGTTTAAAGGCGGGTTTGCTAGCATTATGAAAGAAGGAGCCGTCTCAGGAATCATCCAGCACTGTGCTCCAGGCTTTCTGCTGGACTATTTAAAGATCGAATTCAATGAATTTCCTGATCATGTATTGCATCTTATTCAGCTGGAGTTAAAAAGCCGTCAGTCAGAGAAGGTAAATCATGAGTAAGACTGCAGAACTCCTGCATAAATACACTCACAGTCTTAGCTTGACAGTCCCATGTTGTGAAAAAAACATTAGGCACCAGATTGCAGAGAAATTTAAGGGGGGGGGGAGGGCGCTGTTTACCCACACTAAGCCTACAATAATTACAAGTAATTTACAGCACATCTACAGTATATTAACAGCTAACCACAAAGGGAAGCAAACGTGTTGTATTTTGATCTTAATAAGAGCGCACATACCAGTGAAGGCACTGCATGCAGTGCGGCATACCTGCCTAGCCGCCATACCAGCTTCTTGAGAAGACAAGCAGATAGTCTTAAGAAACTAGGTGGTACCACTTGTGTAAACATCGCCGCTTCGCTTGTAAAAACACGGCACTGGCTCAGCGCCAGCACATGTTCCAGAGATACATGCCAGGGCTGTGATGTCATGGGCTTGTGGCAGGTACACAGATTCCAGACCACGCCCACTTATCCTAGTCACACCCCAGAAATATCATGGAGCCATCAGCTTCTTCCTGGAATGAATGACAAGAATTCCCTGCTTCTCTTTAGATCTACGGCCGCCTAGTTACCCACCGAGGTAGGCCTTACACACCCCTTATCGATATACAGAGCACAGTCCCCCAAGACGACAGACTTACCTGATTGATCTTTGAATGTTCTTGACCAAGATATAACACGCATTGGCCGCACGTTAATTTAGGGGTCACAATTAATATTCTTTTGTGCTCTAAATTAATCATGAACCAGCTCTTACTCAATGTATTAATTAACCACAAACTAATTCTCAGTTACAACCAAATGATGAAGTGATTATGTACTTAGCAACAAGTCCTTAAGTTCACTGTTCACTTAAAATTTAAGTTAACCATTACTTTATAAGGTGCATAATCATTATCCAACAACTAGTCATTGTGTGGAGGTGCTCAACTTGCTGGATAACTGGATGTGGGCTTCAGCCCGGCCAGCAGACTACTGGTAAATATGACTCTAATGAACAACTAGTACATTTGCTCAAGTGAAAAATAGATATGAGAACTTACCAATATTTATCTATTCAGTTAAATAATGTGGTTATCTAATTAAGAACATAATAGTGTATTATTTGTCACTCCTAAAATGTTACCAATATATTGTAAAAAAATGTTTGCATTACAACTTCCTGTGTGATTCGTTCCCATTTCTCATCTGAATAAAGCACCAAGTTATTAAGGTGACATTACAGATAAACTCCAGGTCACTGTTAATTCATTTCTGAGTCCCTGTAGCGATGGAGGAGCTTAAAAAGGAGGTGCACCCTTTGTGTTTGTCATTGCTTAGCTTTTCATATTTATTTTTCAGCTCACCATAAAGGTCGCCGCAGAAGACAGACATTTCCCTCCGAAGTGTAATGGTCATATTCATGCTGACACCACCCAGCTGCAGCCTATGGAATAACATCATAATCATAACATCATAAAATAAATCAACCAGAGCTTCCAGCAGTTTTTGGAACTCCTCTCCCAAAATGTACCTTTTTTGTCCCAGTTAGGTACAGTATGGTGGCCTTTCAAACACTGTGGCAGTTAGAGGTCTGCCAATACAATACAAGACAGTAAAAATTAGCCAATAGAATATGGGCCATGATTGAAAGGGCTGAGCAGAAAGGCTATTGTAATTTCAGGTAAACCAATAGTCGTCTCATTTTACTGCTCTCGGTTCTATACTGTACAGCAGTGGTTCCCAGTCCAGTCCTCAGGGACCCGCAAACAGTCCACGTTTTTGCTCCCTCCCTTCTCCCTAAAAGGAGCTAGGAGAGAGCAAAAATGTGGACTGTCTGGGAGGGAACTGGGAGGGAGTAAAAATGTGGACTGTCTGGCAGGGAACTGGGAGGGAGTAAAAATGTGGACTGTCTGGCAGGGAACTGGGAGGGAGTAAAAATGTGGACTGTCTGGGAGGGAGATGGGAGGGAGTAAAAATGTGGACTGTCTGGGAGGGAGTAAAAATGTGGACTGTCTGGCAGGGAACTGGGAGGGAGTAAAAATGTGGACTGTCTGAGAGGGAGATGGGAGGGAGTAAAAATGTGGACTGTCCGGGAGGGAGATGGGAGGGAGCAAAAATGTGGACTGTCTGGGAGGGAGCAAAAATGTGGACTGTCTGGGAGGGAGCTGGGAGAGAGCAAAAATGTGGACTGTCTGGGAGGGAGCTGGGAGAGAGCAAAAATGTGGACCGACTGTGAGCTCCTGAGGACCGAATTGGGAAACATTATAAGCAGGTGCAGTGTTTAAGTCACTGAGCCTTCCAGGTGCTGTTATGACAAACACACGAATGACTGTCAGGTTAAATGCTCAGTGGCTATTCGAAACACCGTGCTAGATGTGCAAATACTGTGATTGCAAACAAACACAGTATACCTGTGCAAAGGGTCTCATCCCTTTATTCCATGCAGAAGTAGAGGACTAGATTCCAGACTAAATAAAAAATCCCATGTGTGAGCTGTTGCAGTATCATTTTGAAATTTGAGTAAATGCCAATTCAACAGACACATCAAACTTTTAGCAGCTCCCTGTAGGAAAAAAAATATCCCAAACTATTCAGCATGAATAATAAAGGTTGTGGGAGTTGTAATTACACGAGAATGTTCTGAGGGCAGAAGGAAAAAATATTGGTTCAGAGAGAAAACCAGTTAGATTGTAAAGGTGGTGGGTCCAAGCAACTAGAGGAGGCAGGATCAAAACATCTGATTGGTTGGACCCACCTCCTCTACAGTCTGATTGGTTTTATCTCTGAAACAATCATTCTTCCTTCTGCCCTCAGAACATTTTTATGTAAGTAAAACTCTCATGAGAGATAACAAAGGGAGACCTGACTTACAAATGTAGCCCATTTCTATTGCTTGTGTTGATATTTTGGTCTGAAATGTTGAGTATCTCAGCCCCCATTAAAATTAGCTATGGCCCTCACACTTTCCCCTTCCTCACCCAGCTGGTATGAATCATCTGGGTTTTTTCCCTTCTGCCCTGACTGGCAGGGGTGTTTCTCTAATTGAATGATTGGCACAGGAAGCCGATGTCTCGTACGGCCAGCAGGTAAATAGAATGGTTGCCTGCGGGTGTTTTGCATCATATTCCCCCCAGGAGCGGCAGCCAAACAAACCACAGCGTTTGACCTTTCGGGGGACTCTTGTGCCAGCGGGCTCCTCTTACACTTTCTTTCAGCCTCCATTAAAGTCCCAACAAAGGCCAGGCAATGGTAACCAAATAAGAGACAAGCTGCGGACAAAGGCCCAGGCACCAGGCGCCTGTGGCGCAATCTTGTCAATCTGCATTGTGATTGTGGAGCATTAGTTCCTCGGGGCAAGTTTTCAGCCAAGGCCTCCGATGCCCATAGCGCATTAGCTTGTCGCTGTAGCAAATTAGCACATTATGAGGTCATAGCCATGGAACTACAATCCAGACAAGGGAGCGCAGTCAGACTGTTCCCTGAGGTCCGGGATGAGAGGAGCAGGTGGTTCGATCAGACGTCAGAGTTACAATGCGCTGTCTGATGCGGGCACCGGCGCTGTGGGTGTGCCTGACCACCGGGAGACTATGAGCCATCCGTGTTGTGAAACCCAATAGGTGCGGATTTAGCGGTGCCCCTGGTGGCCTTGTTAGCCGCTCGGGCAGAGCGCAGGGACGCAAATGCGAGTCTGGCGAAGGGGAGCTGCGGAATCAGCATTTTCCTCAGCAGTCCCGCAGTTGTTCCGCCAACGGCCGCGTCGTGCCACACAAGGTGGTCATTGTTGGCCCTGCGAAACCACTCCGACCCTCCCCAACCCCAAGGCCCACAATTCATCTGGGCCTATGAGTTCTCCTGTTTTTTTTCTGGAGTCTGTGCTTCTTCAAAACAAGAACCAGAGCTCAAAACTTCAACATCAAAGAGAACAAACTACTCCGATTAAGTAATTACGGTAAGCATTTTAGGAGGAGGGAGAAGCAGCGGTGCCTCGGGATTGGAATGCTAGCTAGCATTAGCTCTGTGGTGGTTTACTAGCCAATGCCAAGCTGGGCTGCAACCCCAAACACTAACTGTATCAGACTGTGGAGCAGAAGCTGATTTTAGAGCAATAACACAAGACAAAGTTGAATAGAGTGTTTCTCTGTTGCCCAAAAAACAAATGGGAGTGTAGAAAATTTGTAGGGAGTGTGTGTGTATGTCTGTGTGTGGATTAGGTTTATATTACATTGTGGGGACCAAATGTCCCCCACAATGTAACAAAATCCTGTTATTCTGACATTGTGAGGAACATTTTTCAGGTCCCCACAAAGATCTGTAAATGCAATCAAAAAACTGAAAATCAACGTATTTAAAAGTTTAAAAGTCTCGTATTTAGTTTGGTTGCTTATGGTTAGTTAGGGCTGGGTGGGGGTTAAGGTCATCATGTTGGGATTAGAGTTTTCTCCATAGAAATGAATGAAGATTCTCCACAAAGATATAATTACAAATCTGTGTGTGTGTGTGTGTGTGTGTGTGTGCTTGGAGCTGGGAATTTCCCCCTACTAAGGGTGCCAAAGTAAAGCTAACAGTGGGAGGATGAGGATCCTGAGCACCCTACTCACCCGCAGGAGTGGTGCATGCTGGGGGATATCTGCCAGGGAACCAGCCCGTCACATCTCATTTTGGTACTTTACCCTACTGTCCCGCCACCAGTGCTCAGTGCCAAGTCCTTTTAACATGTGCTGCGCCACTCTGCGCGGGTCTTGTATTTGGTGGGATGAGATAAACGCCCGATTTTTGCCACGTCACAGCATCGGCAGAATTGTTCGATGTTTGATGAGGGGCCGACGGATGCCTCAGCGGGCTTTCGCTCGGGCGTAGCTGTGGAGTCAGGGGACGGGGAAGTCCCACGTTTCCGCCAATGGTAGCGGCACGCAAGGGGCACTTACAGAAAAGATCTGTAATGGTGAATTCGGAGCTAACTCTGGAATGAAGGGTGGACGCTGTGGTAAGACGGCAGAGGTGTTGTGGTGAGCAGAGGGCCTTAGCTGTCTGGATAAGCAGGATTTCCAGGAGAGGTTAACCCTCAAGCTGAAGATTTGTTTAGGAAATATAAAGTCATTCTGAAATCCAGTAAAAACCCATAGTTCTCCGGTTTAAAGAAGCTACGCTTCATGGACCTCAGGAGGAAGAGGTCGCTGGCTTTGTCCTTTGGTTTAGCATACCAGGGACTGCGCTATGGTTACCGTAATTCCGTCATTATTTCTGTTGGTGGAAATAAATAGCTCTTCATACATCGCAGTAGCACAGGAACCATGTCTCCACCACAATATAATTTTATATATTATGTTAGAGAAGGAATTTGAGCAATCAAGAATTCCAGTGCAAAATTACGCCACATCGCAAATTGACCATATTATTTGACCAATAAATAGATTGTATCAGTGTCGTCAATCCCACAGCCATTAATGAAGCATGTCCTCCACTGCCGACGATCTTAGCGCCAGATGTTGGCCAGGAGGTGCAGCAGCATGTATTCTGTAGGGCATTTAAAGTCGCTGCCCCAGCCGTTAGATGGGATTGTCCATGCAGTGGGCATTTTTTAGAAGGTGAGCCTCCGACATACAGAAAGGGAGCTTTATCCGGCCTGTGAGAGCGCAAGCTTTCCATCTCCT
>JAODKF010000089.1:3596672-3610424 GCA_026779585.1 Mormyrus proboscirostris
TGATTCAGTTTTACCAGCTCCGCGCCCCCCTGAGACATCCAGCTCTCCACATTCACAACAAGGAGATCAAAATTGTCTCACTGCTCAGTCTGCCCTGGCAACTCCTCACATCCTGGATAAAATGAAGAGGGAAAAGAGAGCGACTGAAAAAGCAGAAACGTTTTCCCGTGTAGATTTATGGCAAGGTGGACGATAAAAGTGAGCCTGGAGGAACTAAAGGATGGTATCTTTTATGGGTTGTGGATTTAGATGCCCAGAAACACCCACTCAGAATCAGATATTTCCTTTTACAAACCAAACATTTATCTACCATTTAGGGAGACGCATTTCAGCGCGCCGCTCGCCAGTCCTTTACAATCGCGGCTGGATCGTTTATTCGATCTAACAGATAAGAAGATTGTATCATGAATCCCATGTGCACACGTGTTACAGATTGTGTGCTGAAACCAAAAGGTACAAGAAGTAAAGCGATTCCCACCACGCATGGAAGGAGAGAGTTCACATGTAGATCTATTCCCGGGTGCGGAGATGTATTGCTTAACTTCAGATTGATCCGACATTAGGGATTTACATTAAAGGTGGTTTAAGAACCAAATCCATCACCTCTACAAATGCTTCTCACAAATCAATTATCTTAATAGATTATGGAAAATCGCAGTGACGTGTATAATTTTCCTCTCCCATTTTCCTTTGAATTTGTTTCTTTTTTATAGGGGAAGCTGTAAAGACCACACTTCCCGTATGACTCTGAGAAGAGAAGTTTTATACATGTACTTTGAATCAATCCATTTTCCATCCTGGTACGGATTTTACCGGAAAGCGCCCAACGTTACTGCCGGAGTCTGAAGCACAAGCGATCCACGCTCACCTCAGCTGGCCCTCTTTTCCCATCGCCGCGCCGGTCCAGGCTGAGATATCAGCTAACACATTATCCTCTTAGACCCAGGGATTGTTTGGTAATAAGGTCCAAGAACCACCACAGTCATTACACTCGACCAAATTGAGATGGGGGTGGGGAGAGAATTGGGGCAGTGACCGAGGAAAGTGAGCCGCCTCGATTTGCCCATTAATGTTAATCATTGTTCCCTTGCAGCTCCCACATATACTTCCAGTTCTGGATGGTTCCCATGTCGTCGTCCCTCCGTAATGTCAATTACAGGAATGTCAAACAACGCTACGTATGGACGCCACACTCTCTTAAGCTATGTTGCTATTTGCGTTTTGGATGTTTCTAAAGTACGCATGGGATGCCGTTGTGATTTTTTATTTTTTTTTGCCGCACTTCTAAATGACATTATAATCACGTTATGTTGCTGTTGACAGGCACACAGACGAGACCAACATTTTCATTAATGCAGAGTAATTTTGAATAGGAATAGATCGGGCAAATTAATTTTCCAATAGAGAAAAAAAAATTAAATGGACACTTAGATTTCATATAAAAAATGTATAATTCGGTTTAGGGTCAAATGTAAGCAACAGTTTCGTTATAATATTAATATGAAAAGAGTTTTTAATGATTAATATTTCAGAATAAGTCACATGCCTAAATTTGCACTCAGTCATGATCAGTTATATGTGATGCAGCATTTCAATGGGAAAGAATCTGTTGATTATTATTTAGATTTTAAAGATTTTTCCCTAATCCGTTATCCACCCGAAGGCCAGTTAGACCAGGCAGCGAACACAGAGATGAAAACAGCTTCGTAGGTATCGACTCTTCAGTCACCACGAGGCATGAGGCAGCGATGCCTGAGCTCACGGTCCAGGGTTCCAGGAAGCTGTAGTTTGTGCACGTCGGACGCAGCCGAAGGTTTCACAGCGGACGCTGGCGAGCAGCATCTCCAGGAGGGAGAAGCAAAATGATTCCTGCGAGTAGAGGAAGTGAAGGAAATCAGGCCTGAAATGGCTTTTTGATCATCATCTCTCTTCGCCCGTGACCTACAACATTCCTTGGCAGTCAGGACAAACCTCAGAGAGGCTAAACAGAGGCCGACCTCGCAAAACTGTCAAAGAACACATTGCGGAAGGATCTTCGGGGGCCTATTTCAGCGACAGAGCCTCATGGTACAGTCCTGCTCCCCCAACATCTGCCATGTAGATCTTTGAGTCAGGACTCACCTCTATACCCAAGGGATGCCTTCTTCATCTTGCTCGCTGTGTCACAACAGCAGCTTCTCCACCATGATCTGCACCCGTGGTGCTACGTAGATCAGCCAGGATGGCATGGTGGTCTTCATGCTTCCATTCATCTGTATTTTGTGCAGATTCAATTATAATGCAATAAGAGCCCAGACAAAAGTGCAAGTCTGCAATCCAACCCAACCAGAGCCCAACAGGTCCCGACAAAGTATTGGGTCTGGGTCAGTCATTTACGGTCACCTTTTGGCTTGGAATAGGTTCAGGTTAGTTATGTTTGTTTCTTCAATGTGTGAATCGCTTTTTGCGCTTGCTGGGTCCTTTACTCGTTTGCACTTTATATACCACCAGCTACCTTGCTAGTATATACCACTAGCAATGAACAAAAGCTCACAATCGTCTCCATAAACGTGTATCACTAATATTTTCAAAATTTTAGGTTCCGGTCTGGTTTGGCTTTTTGACTTGCTAGTAGTATCGGGGCCAGATCGAGTTCAGTCTCAAGGTCTCGGGTACGAGTCGCCTTGAGCTTTAATTTTAGGCCTGGACAGGATTCTCTTAGGCTCTGTGGTTCACTGAGACCCCGTACTGAGTAAATAACATGGACACTGGCTGGGCCCAGTGCTGGGTAAATAACATGGACACTGGCTGGGCCCAGTGCTGGGTAAATAACATGGACACTGGCTGGGCCCAGTGCTGGGTGAAACCCATGTGGCACCCTAGGCAAGGTCCACTGTCGGCGCCCCCAGCAGACTACTGCCCAGTTTCATTTGGTCTTGGGTAATGGGAAGGGGAGGGGCCAGTTTAAGTCTGCACCTCTTCAAAGGATAGCACCCCAAGCGACCGCATATGTCGGCTATAGGGCTGACCAGACCTGGATGGATGGATGAAGGCTTTCCATTTGAAATAAAATACTGATTGGCCATGGGGTAATGCACGTTGAAATGATTTCAATTCATGGGTAGTTTTTAACAAAATGCACAAATAACAATCTGATGCTGACATATCGAGTGTTGATGACATCCAGCACTGTGGTATTTTAACCGGGGCCCTCAAATCGCCGCAGTGCCATCACCGGCCTCTAGGGCGGCGACACAGGCGTTTCCTCACTGCTGCTTTGGCAGCTCAGCCGTGTCTGGCAAAATGTGTGCGAGCAAAAAAGGAAGCTGTTTTATTTTTTTTTTGTCCCCAGGCTATTGAGCCTCTCATTCACAGAGGTGTTCGGTGTCCAGTGTCCGCTCCGCTCTTACTTAACTCCCGCTCCAAATGTGGAAAATCAATCTCTCTTGCCCAGGGCTTTACCTAAGCGAAAAGCACGGAGGAGAGGACCACTGCCAAGCCAGATGCGCTCAGCACTTAGAGTGATTAACGGTATTGGTGGAAAGGGCCGCGTTCCTGCTCTCACCTCCCTGTCAGGCCCGCTTCCCGGGCTCTTTGGCCGCGGTTTCCATGGCAGCCTGGTTCTGTGGGGCACGGTACCGGTGCTTACATGTTACCCACTGTTCTGGGCAACTCTGGGATGTTTTTAAGAAGGGGGACTATAATTCATGCAGAGGAGGCCCACTTTATCATTAGCCAATGATATGTTTAGAATTGGTGAGTGACAGGAGAGGAGGTGCTGTATGGGCCAATCAGCTTTCAGCTCTGGCCAGTGTCTCTCTGGCCCCGCCTCTGTACACACCCCTGCCTCTGTTGTTTGCTACTCAGGTCAGTGGAACCCCCCCCTCCCTCCCCCCCATTAGCACCGCCCATCCCAGTGGACCTTTTGACCCAGCAACATGGCCCTATTGGGCTCTCCTGCACCATTCTGTGCTCCCATAAATTTCAATGCATGCCCAATCCAAAGAACACCAGCTTTTTTACGATCAAAGTGACAAATTTTGAGAGCCGTGGTGGACGACAGCAGCACAAAATTAACGGAGGAGGGGTTTGCTAACAAATAAAAATAAATATGAGCATTAACGAGCAGGAACGAGCGCAGGAAAGCGGGAGGAGTTTTTACGAGCCAGGCCGGCGTTCGTGATCCCGCTTCCTGCTAAATCAGGGCCCCGAGCCACTTTACGTAATCGCCGCGGGCCTCGAGTAGGATGTCAGGGAGCCGAAAACATTACGGCAGCGGCGCCACACGCTGGCCGCTCGCCAACATGCACCTGCGGCCCTGGCAGCTCGGCACGCATCCCGCGTGTAGACGGGCCGCACCTGCCGCGCATTAATCTCCGCTGCGCCCCCACTGGACCCGACGCCCCCAGTTCCCCCCCCAACCCAGCCAGTTCGGTTCTTCGACAAAAAGCAGGCCCGTTTCGGAGAAATGCAAACAAATGAATTAATTTAATGGGCCTCCCCCGCCCCCCCCATTAGTGAACGCGAAGGTGGACTGAGGTGGGGTCCTGCTCCCCACATGTTAGGGAGCTTTTTGGCAGGGCTGTGTTTTGGCTTGGGTGTCCCTACTGACAGCCCCCCCAACCCCAACTCCCTGCGCCTAAAATTCCCCTCCCTTTTCAGGGTGCTGGCTCTGGTTCGAGTCCTAACCATCAACGTGCCTCCCAGCGGCGTTCTGATGTTTCCCAGCATGCAATAAAAAGCTCTGTGAGCCCAGATTATGTATATCTATCATAGCAGTACCCCTTCCCCCCACCCATTGAAGCTTAATGTGGGGGGAGCATTTTCCCCGCATGTTGCCGTCAGGTCAGGTTCTACATGAGTGGAGTTTAGTGGATCTGTTTAAAGGCAAACATTTAAGTATTTTTAAAAAAAAAATACAAACGCTCCTCTACTTACGAACGGCCAATCGCAACTTGAAATGTTCGTAAGTCGTCATTCGTTTTAATGGTATACGCAAGTACAAAGCACTAGGATGCTGGGAGTACACACGCTACGCTGCCGCGCAGCGGAAGTAGCGGCCAGAAGCCGTACGAGGCGGAATCCGCACGCAGAAAAAAAAAAACATTGATGTTGCGGACAGGAAACAGGATGACCCAATGAATACAATTTGGACTTACAGTCCTCTTCGTTCGTATGTTTGAAAGTTTGTACATATCTTGTGAAAACTACAGTTCAGGGGCGATTCTAGGATGTTTTAAGGTGGGGGTGGAGGCATAAGAGCGGCCGTAATTCGTACAGAGGGGCCCATCAATTATATGGTGAGTGACATGGGGAGTCAACCAATCAGCTTTTAGCTGGAGCCAGTGCCCCTGAGGCCCCTCCCCTGTATTCGCCCTTACTACAGTTTTGGACAAAAACCAAAAAATGTCACTTCCTAACCTTTGCAAGGCCAGCAGTGACAGAGGACTCCCAGCTCATTTCTGGCAGCCTGAGTAGGCGGCACTTGGATTATTTTCCCCAGTAACACAAAACAGGAGGCTCCTAAATCCTTCATAATGAATATCCGTCATTGTAAACAGCGTACAGGCCTGAGGGCGATGTTCGTGGAGTAGAAACCAGTGGCTGCGGATGAAAGTGATTCTCGCTGAAGCTGCGGCTTTCAGCAGCAGTGTGATGCCACCCTGACGGCGCCTCCAGGGGGACAGTGCCCTCGCAGGACTGCAGGCCCAAATGTCTGATCAGCTACAAGGAGCATGTTGCCAACATATAGTGTCCCTAGTAGGTATTTAGAGGAGAATGATTAATGGTTACAGGCGTAAGGCAGAAAAGTACCCAGGATGGTGTGTCAACCAATCACAGGGCTCCAGGTCATCACTAGCCTACACAAAGAAAATAGTGGATGGATGGATGGATGGATGGATGGATGGATGGATGGATGGATGGATGGATGACTTATCTGTCAAAGGGCATTAAATTATGTTAACCAATTTTCCTGTCCAAGGAAACTGGCCTGATCACCATCCATCCGTCAGTCCATCCATATTCTGTCTGCTATTCCTGACCAGGGTCGTGGATACCGGACTGATTTCTCTATTTGAAAATGATTATTTTTCTTTGGTTTTGTATAACTTGTTGAGTAGGCTGACAGATGTTAAGGCCATTCAGTTCTTTACCTTACTTGCCTTTGCTGTACAATAAATGCAAGAGCAAATATCCCTTTTCCTCTGCTGAGGAACTAGATGTTCCAGAAAAGGTTTTTTTTTTTTATCAGTAAATTAGCAAGGAGGAGAATCCCTGCTGAAGTTGCAGATCCTTGCAGTCTAGACGATGAGGAAGACAGCCCACGATTGCCAGAACTCAGGGCTGCTGTTCCCTATTCCTCTCATCTTCCATCATCGTGGCTGACATGTTTCTCTAACCCGGTGGACGTTCTGAAAAACACCTGTCAGTCCTGCAGTGCAGAATGATGCAGGTGTTCAAACGAGGCGAGGGCTGGGGGCCCCCGCAGCAGAGGGATGGAGAGTTCCATACATCACAAGATGACTGACAATAATCCTGCAACGTTTTTGGTGGGTTTACCTCTGGATTTCATTAAATATGACAGGAAATAGCACATATGAGGTTTGGGAAGTCTAATCAACCATTCTGACAGCTCTGAGCTGATGCAAACCCAACTGTGGTCTCCTTAGATCAAGATTGTAAACTTGAATCAGATGTTCCTTCATGAGTGTAGAATAATAATAATAATAATAATAATAATAATAATAATAATAATAATAATAATTATAATGGCACTTTATTGATCCCCATGGGCACCTACGCCATCTTGTTCTCCATGACACAGACAGATGTAGGTGAGAGCAAATGTGGCAGCCGCCTGCAGCAGCACCCGTGGAGCTGGGGGTTAAGGGCCTCGCACAAGGGCCCACAGACGTGACAATTCAGCCAAGGCCAAACTTGGACGGGCGACCTTCCAATTGCTTTATTTGTTTTTTATTAACCTTTATTTAATCAGGAAAGACGGATGAAGAACAGGTTTCTTATTTACAACCGTGGCCTGGCAAAAGGCAGAGCCTCTTGAGAGAATAGGGGACTAAGAAGAAGTTACACAAATTACAAACATAGAGGCATAGAGGCCCATACTGTGTCTGTCAGGCATGTTCATCAATCAATACCAATTAGTTAGGTGACTAGTTGATAATAACCCACTGAATAATTGAGTGACCCCCCCCCCAAGTGATTGGTTTTTGGCCAGTTTTCAGTAATAAAATATTGAATTTGCATGAAACACTTATTAGCATAATGCTGAATAATTGGACTCACTTAATAACTGCCATCATTGAAACAGGTTTAGTTTTTCATTAAAATTACTACAATGAAATGAATTACATCCACAGTTTCCCTCGTTGTGTTGGATATCTTCATGATGTTTGCTTCAACCTGACAGCCCAATAATCACGTCACAGATCTTATGATTTATTCCCTGGCTTCAGCTGATCAAACAAATCCGTGGGCTTAAAAATCAGCAGCCAAGGCCTGTGGTCATGTAGGAAGTGAAAGCCAATCAGCAGGCCATTGTGGTTGGAGAACAGTCAGGTACACGTAGCATAACACAGGGTGTCCCAACCCCTTTTTTGGGGACCCCCCCCCCTGACTGGCTAGGTTTTTCCTCCCTCCCAGCTCCCTGCCAGACTGTCCACATCTGAGCAAAAACGTGGACTCAGTTGGGAAACACTGGCTTGGCAGATTTCAGGTGCTGGGAAATGACAGGTGTAGAGTGGCGATGAGAGTGGTGAGGACGTGGGCGGGGTGACGTGCCAGTCTCCTCTCCTAACCTGTCAACAGCCCCTGAATAACTCAATAACCCGGAGCAGAAGGGACACTGCTACGTGACTGTCGGCCTCTCCTCCTCGTACCACGGGCCTCTATCAACATCCAACCCGGCCACAGCCAAAATAATTCGCAGGGGAAGGAAAACAAGAGCGGCGACGAGAGGAATGCAAACGCCGGCCCGGCTGCGCTAATGCGCCCCACGCACTGTCACAACACGGCACAAAGCCTGCCTCTGTCGCCGCAGAGAAATAACTGTTCTTAGCAAAAAGGTATTTCTGCAGGATTGCGGCGTTTTGATCCTCTGTTTCGCTCGGTTAAACTGGAAGAATTTTATTATGACAGACCATCACGTATGCGGCAATACTTACACTCAGTGGAGAGTTTATTAGGTATGCTGTGCTTGTTAACGCAAACAGCCAGCTTCTTCAAACAGCGAATAATATGTCCGGCACGGAGGCAGGGTCAAGAGATTCAGTTACTGTGCGGCTAGCCAGCAGAATGGCTAAGAGGCCTGATATAAGTGATTTTGAACATGGTTTGTTGTTGATATCAGGCCTTTTGTCCCAGCATCTCAAATCACCACCCTCCTGAGACTTTCATGCACTACACTATGTAGAGCTTACAGAGAATGTGTTGAACGAAAAACATCCAGTAAGTAAAATTTCTGTGGCTGAAAACACTTTGTTAATGAGAGACGAACGGGAGGATGGCCAGACTCGTTAAAACTAATCAGGAACTTGTCTCCCCTTGGAGTGCCCCTGGAGGCATAAGGGGGTTCTACCCGGTACTAGTAGATTTACTTAAGAAAGTGGCCACAGAGTGTATAATATGTATTTTAAATGCCAGCTGAAATTGTTTTCAACGTATGAGATTATAAAACCACTCAATTAATGTCATCCGGATTTAGGAACTCAATGAATTACAAATCAGAGTACCTCTATTAGCTGGTGGTCAAGTTTTTAATTCTAGAATGTACAAAACAGAAGCCCGGTCCAAATCTTCCAGAACATTCCGCTCTTCCTGTGTTATTGCAAGTTCCTAATATCGTCTTTGCTAAATGACTGATTCTCAAAGGCCATTCAATGAATCATCAGCAATATGAGCTAGCAGTGAGGTTTCTATAGCATTTGGGGTCTTTTGGGAGATTTTGTCTAGAGGAGAATAGCTGTTGGCTCTGAGGCATCCGCATGAATATTCAAATCTCCTGATTATCCCGAATCATACCCCACTACTCAGCCAACACCAACGACCCACCTTTTTTTGTAGAGAAGCATTTTGTTAGAGGTCAGATCCACTGGTCAGCTCAGCAATTATTTTCTCCTCCCAGAGGACGGCACAATCACCAGGATGCCCTCGATAATGCCATCACCTCCTTCCCCTTTCATGACGTTGGCAGGATCGGGCCCGAGCAGGTCTGGGAGTACCCACCCACCACAGAGCCCAAGTTTCAATTTCCTCGTCAGACCAATCCTCAAAGCCCCACTTATTGTTGCTTAAAAGAAGCATTTCCCAGCTTTCTCAGCCTCCCCTCCCAATATCCATTCCGCTCTTGAATTGTGACTTAAGTCTAGCTTGTACCCACGCCAGTCTGGTAAGTGCTCAAAAGTCAACGGATTTACGCTCTGCTCCTCCCCCCCCCAATCTTAAGGGGCAGAACTTAGCCAACAAATGGGCAAATTCACACAAAATGCATCCCACCCCCCCCGTTATTTTTCAAAATGTCTCCCCGTTTGTCAGTGGCTGGCAGTCAGTTTCCAAGCCCCACTTGTGTGAGCTCGCAGCGACGGATCTGAAAGTGCCTTTCTGTCCGGCACGGTCCCCCTCGGATTTAATTTGGTGGGCAAACACCGTGCACAAAACCCGGCAGGGTGGGAATGCCGAGGTGGCCCACCGCCCTGCATTTGGGGGATGAGATTATGGCCGAAAATGGTTCACCTTGCTTTGGGGCCCCGAGACACTGGTCTCACACTGCCAGCACTCCGCTGATGACCTCACTTCCTAATTCCCAGCATGCAGTGCATTTTGCACCAAAAATTCCAAATGAAGACCTAAGCGATCGCTTCATTCAGGGTCTTTGCTGAGGGATCTGTGTTTGTTTATCAGCTCGCACTGCTTAGGAAAGTGAATTAGAAACAAAAGACTTCATATATCATTACAGGCAAAGAGACCCAACATTTACATTTTTTCTTCTGTTTGCTATTTTTGAAGAAAGCAATAAAAATTTAATAAAAATGCAATAAAAATGCAATAAATTTGCATTTAATCTGAATGATCGCACAGAATAATCATTTAGCATTTATTTTTGAATGAGCCCAGCTGGAATTAAACCTACCCTACATGTTCGACGCTGTTAGTGAGGGCGACAGTGGCGGGACCGTCTCTGCGAATAGCTCGCTTGCATGTGTTTTGGTGGAGGACCCCTGCTCCTCTGGCTAGCCTCTAAGCCTTTGGAAGATCAAGCTTCATCCGAGCAGGACATTAAGATTCCACTGTCAGAATCCATATACATTTCAGTCTGTGTGTATGACGGCTCCCTTAAGCTCCTTGCTGAAGGGTCCTCGCATCTGGAATGTCTTTCTGACTGAATTACTGCCCACCGGCATCTTGAACAGCCTCTGCCTTTCAGTAACTCGATACACATCCTACACCCGTTTGTGTTCCGTGCGTCCCGCTAACCGCGGCGATTTTCGTAAAGCGTGCGCTTGTCAGTGCAACCGCGACGGACAAGATAAGTTCAGTTTAAAAGTGAAATATGTTGCACGTTTCCGCACACAGGTTATTTCTGAAACAGAAAAAAATTGAAATTCCCCCAAACTGACAGCTGTCTGACCAAGATTTCTAATTTCATATTTCACAGCTGTGGACATAAAGTCACCAGGATTTTGTAGTTTTTTTTCCCTTCATTTACTTCAAGTCTTCAGAATGTCTAAGAACAAAAGAATAAAAACTAGATTTAGCCTGGGAAACAAAAACCAATTCATATGTATTTCAGAGCTAACAGAAGACAATCTCCATCGCATAGGTGGAGATTTCAGGTCTAGAAAGTAAAATTCCAGACCAAGATTTTGTTTCAACAAACCAATTGAGTACTCTGTGACTGTGACTGTTTATGCTCAACTGGTCGGTCGAAACAAAATCTTGGTCTGGATTTGTACTTTGTTTGCATAACAGCAGAGCAGAGGTGAAAATTTCACGTACAGAAAGTGAAAATCCAGACCAAGATTTTATTTTTCGTTTTTTTGTTTTGTTTTCCACCTCTGCTCTATAGGAATCACACATCGTCGCTTTGCCAGCAAGTCCATCGTAGAGTCGCGTCTATTTATAACCACTTCATATCATGCTTTATCATTCCATTGTGATGAACCGCGTCTGACTCCCTAGATCAATGTCATGAGAAGGTGTCTGTCCCGAGCTTTCCCCCCCCCAAGAACAGATCACTGGACGGCCATATTGTTATCATTTCTAACCCCTGTAAGGACACCGGCCCCTGGCCTTCATTTCGGTAGCGGCCCTGATGTTTGCGCAAGTGCGGCCCCAGCTGCACAGACCCCTGGACCCCTCCCCCGTGGCACTGGGGGTGGGGGGGATTATGGCGCCAAGCCGCTTGTCACCTCCCAGCTTCGGCTTCCTTTTCTGCCTTCCGAAAATCACCCGGACACATTTTTGTGCGAGGTGGGAGGGCGAGAGCTTGAGAGGCAGCAAGATGTATGTCCATCAGCCTGGGGAGGGGATTTATAATTTCATATTATTCAGCTACATTCTCAGAAACTCAAGACACTTAATGAGGTAGACTCAACCTCCAGGGAGCCACATTCTACAATCAGTGTTAACCTACTGACTTTTTCAAATTCAAGGAATGCCTAATGAATCACAATAAATGTAAAATCTTTCAATATAGTTATAATTATTAATAGGTCAGTATAATCTCCTGGCCAAATGCAGTGTATGGTATTCTTCTAGAAAGTTCCGTTTGGGTCATTAGCTTTCCCAGTGGCATTCTTATTGTTGTGTTAGTATTTTGTTCCGATACTGAGTCCTGTGTAACCCTGTGAACTGTTTGCCTGTGCCTCAACTAATCGCATTGCGCTGAATGGGGCAACTTCAAAGATATTGAATTATTCCACTATATAAACATGAAATCCGAGGCCCTGTTCTGTGCCAGGGCTTCAGCCTGGGTGCGACATCTCAGACGGGGGCTTTTGGGGGCGGAGGAGGGATGGAGCGACGGCCTGTGCATCACGCTCGGTTTACGAGGGGAGGATTCCCCAGCTGTCCATGGGATTAGGCCTCCATTACGCGATTCAGACACATGGGAGGCCGAGTGACCGCGGCGCCGCTGGGCCCTGGGGGAGGCGAGGCGTTAAGGCGGGATGGGGCACGTCCCCCTCCCCATCGCTGACAGAGTGCCGAGATGTCCCCAGGGGCGCAAGAAGGAGAGAAGCACTGTCAGCTGCAGCCAGAACCCAAATGCAGACAAGCCTACTCCTTTGATGGATGGATGGATGGATGGATAGATAGATGGATGGATGATGAATAGATAGATAGATAGATAGATAGATAGATAGATAGATAGATAGATAGAAATTGCAGGCAATTTGGGTGGTCTTGTTCTCTGTTTTGTCTTGGCTTGCTGTTGTTTACTTTGGCTTGTTGTTTACTTCATTTTGGCTTGTTGTTGTTTACTTTGTTATGTCCCATTTACTTCATTTTGGCTTGTTGTTGTTTACCTTGTTATGGCTTGTTTGTTACTTTGTTATGGCATGTTGTTTATTTTGTCTTGTTATGTTTATTTCATTTTGGCACTTTGTTTATTTCGTTTGTGGCTTTATTGTGAGCCATACTGTTTGAAATATGAATGTATAGCGCAGATCAGTGATTGTTAACCCTTGCTCTGATGGCTCGCCGTATGCGCTCATTTTTCTTCTAGCCAAGCACTTATTTTTACCTTATTTGCTTATTTTTTGACTGAGCTATTAAATAGGTAAATACCTCAAATAAAATGGTGTCTTTTCTGGTAAAATTAAATTATAGATGTGCTGGTGAGAAAATATTTGTAGCTGGGACAAAGAACTTTATGCACGGTGTGTCCAACGGCCCAGCGTTGGAAACTATAGCCAAAGGATTAACACCACGAATACCAAAGAGTCCCCCTGTCTGTTCACGTGTCAGTCGCATACACGGCTGTCTGAAATCGCTCATCAGTGTGGGTAACCACTGGATTTTTCACGGTATCCTTAGCCAGAATCAAACATACAGTATTTTCCGTGTCAATGCGGTTGGTCATGTTAAACTCTTGGAAAACTTCTCTGTACTTCTCTTTTTTCCCTGAAATAGCGTGACAATGACACAGTCAGCAAGGGGAGGAGCCAGTCGAAGGGAGGAGCCCAATTATGCACAGCTGCTCCACAGGTGATTGCCTGGGCACAGTCAAGAGGGATAATGCACCTCAACCGTGGGTAACGTCAACAGGAGTCAACAGCATGTAGGATTATTATAGGAATTTATATCATATGTCCCATGATCCTAACCAGAATAAGTGGTTAGAATATGCTTGGTTGGATGGATGGATGGATGGATGGATATTTTTAGACAATAATGAACAGTCATGTAGACATATATCTTCCACAGATAAAGGGGGGTGGCTGAAACTGCCCTATCTGGTTATCTGGTTTTGACTAACATTTCGGCCTTCTGGCTTACATGCAATATGTATTTGCATTTAAGGTGATCTTCATTAAATTTTAGTTTCTTAGTATGAGTGGGTGCTGCAAAATCTGCTTCTCGTTGTCATTATGGGTATTTTTGATCTTATTAACATAGATTGGAACATGAGTGTTTGTGGGCGATGGTGCGTACCGCTTCTGTGAGGTCATAGATCGCGTTAACCGGCTCTCATGTGTGGGTGACAGTGTCTCCCTCTTCTGTGAGGTCATAGATCGCATTAACCGGCTCTCATGT
>JAODKF010000089.1:3610524-3631039 GCA_026779585.1 Mormyrus proboscirostris
GTGAGGTCATAGATCGCATTAACCGGCTCTCATGTGTGGGTGACAGTGTCTCCCTCTTCTGTGAGGTCATAGATCGCATTAACCGGCTCCCATGTGTGGGTGACAGTGTTTGCCCCATCTCTGAGGTCATAGATCACATCAGTTGGCGGTCGAGTGTGGGCTACAGTGTTCCTGCATCTGTGAGGTCATAGATCGTAGTAGCTGGCTGTCATGTATGGGTGACACTGTTTCCCCATCTGTGAGGTCATAGATCGCTTGAGCTGGCTGTCGTGCAGGACCTGCATGAGCTTGTGCTTGCGATGCTTTTTCATGAGATTTCCCAGGCCACACGAGTCCACCGAGTAATTATCCCATCAACCAATCACCTGGGACAAAACACACGGCTGATGTTCTCCATGGTTACCGCTGCGATCGCATTTTTTGCATTCCCGCTGTGTCGTTCCATCAAGGCCCCTGATCACACCCTAATCTGCAATGTTTCACAGCCTGGTGTTTCCGTGTGAATAAGAGTTAAATGCGCCTGAGAGTTTGAGGGCATTGAGCATATTCATGTCAATTTGAAAATAAACTGTAGACTTCCTACTTTCCTAAAACATTTGTAAAAGATGTTGGGCTTTTCCAGAAAAAGAAAATGAAAAAGTAAAGTCTTGATGTAAATAAAGGATTCTTGGATCTGAACAGCAGAAGCATGAAAATGTGCACAGGAACTATTAATCAATGCAGAGGGTAATACTCTCTAGTTTTCACAAGAAATGCTGATAGCTATATTTTGTTAAATTTTTTCTCTAGGAATATTACAGGATTTCCTCTACCCTTTACACTACGTTGGTCACCACTTCTGTTTCCCCTCTTGGCGTGATCTGCTGTTCCTGATATGCTCAAAAATATTCATGCACAGCTCTGGTGGAAATATTTTACTTTGTAAGTTTATATGAATGGTGTAAGACTGTGCCTACATCGCATAACATTTGGTGAAAATGTATTGTAATCTGTAGCAATGTAATTATGGTTCAAACAGTTCTTTGTGACTTGATACCATACAAACGGACTCTTTAGCTCATAATAAAGTGCACTAAAGGGATTTAGTTTGTGGTGTCATTATTTCAGAGGTGTTGCGTTTAAATACTCTTGGTTAAGTCAACCTGATTCTTGGCTCATTGGTGATCATCCCTGCATGGAAGGGAGCAGCATGTTCACACACTTGCATTATTGCAAAATTTTGGTATTTTAACTTGTTGATTACTTTCTTACTGTCCTGGAGCAACTGTAACCACCTAATTTCCTCAGGGATTAATAAAGTATTCTGATTATGATTATGATTCTGATACATCTGCCGCCCTTAGTGACAGAAACTACGTTTCACGTCCCATCCTGCTTCTTTCTGTATTAGTTCTAGCTGGTGTGCCAACACAAATAACGTCACGCCAATTATCAAAGCTGTGGAAAATTGCCTACTTGTTTTGAAGTGTTAGTATGATTTATGGAAAAGGCCTAGTAACAGCATACCAATAAATATGAAAGAGTAACATCTGGCATTGTGGATTCTAAATGATGTGTGTTAATGCCATGACATTTGGTGAAAAGTTTCCGTCGGTGAATTTTTTAGCTGCTGCTGTTGTTTTACCGTATTTCACCATCCGAACTTGGTGCTACATTATTGGTGAGAGTTCTCACGCTCAGTAGAGGACATACGTAAAACACACTTGCTCAGGAAAATTGATAAAAGATAATCTGAAAAAAATATATGCTTTTAATCTTCTGGAAGACCAATGTCTTACTACCGAGTTGGTTTCATAGCAACAAGGTCAGTTCCATTTTTCATGAATTTTGTGTGCTGGTATAATTCTTGTTGGTGTCCCTTATTACACTTTGATTTTTGGGACAGGCCCCAACTTCACTGGATAAGCATTTATGGAAGATATTACAGCTCATTCATTGTTAAAAAAAAATAAAACCTGAGCGCAAAGGGAGTGCTGGCAGAAGGTCGTCTCCTGTTCTCTGGGATTCCTGTGAAAACGCTGAAACTCATAGCCTTTGGGAATGCATGGCTGCATTTTTCGCAAAGATAGAGCTAAACCGCGTTTTCAGTGCAGCCAATCGTTCCTTTCTTTTTGGTTTTGTCACCGGAGCCCAAATGTAGTGACACTAGGATTGAAGCACATTCAAAATCTGAGCATAATTTTCACAAGTATCTGTGAATTAGCTATTGATTAAGTGTAAAATGGTCCAGGTAGCAAATTCAGACAGACAGACTGAACTCCCCTTACGACATACCTTCCTATTGGCATTAAATTAATCAGCCAAATGTTCGCTAGCATGTGTTAATGTCTGCCCCTTTACAAAGACCACATGTCTATAAAAAAATGGGTTTTTCACTGCCGAGCATTTTAATGCCACGTTATAAATTTGAGGTGCTTACATTGGCCAACGGTGTGTGTGGACAAGCAGGGCAACATTCTTGGGGTCACCTCAACAGCCAATGTAGAAATAGGTGCAACGTAAACACTAGACCATTCTCTCATCCCTAGAATGTCAGCTATGGCGAAATGCACAGGAAACAACCTGTTCAAGACTCATTATGAGCAATAGCTATAGCTAACCACACAATAATTAGCAAGACGTTAGCCAGACCCACGTGAAGTGTGGTGCATCCATCCATCCATCCATCCATACATCCAACTTTCATACCTAGCTATACGGGAATGTGGTGAGAATGCAAGGCATGAGGCTGAGTCCACCCTAGATGGGATCCCAGTAAGTGTGGTATAGTCACATGTATATTGTGGTGCTAGTCCATATGTTAACTGGTTTTCATGCCTGTGTTTCTCACTCCTTTTGACTTTTCTGGAGTTCTCTAGGTTGAAAGTGCACTCTCTAGCCTTTCTATAGGCTGTAGTCTGTCCGTCAGTGAAGGAAGAACCTGTTTTCATTTACAATGTACCCTTTTTTTCTGTCCTTTTAACATATTTTAAAGTATTCTATATTTGTTAACTTGAGGTTACCTCAAAGAGCAACAGACACACAACCTTTGTAATGAGGGGATTCCGTTTGCCGGAAGGTAATATGTGTATCTCCTGAAAGTGGAAAAAGTCAGGTTGAATTTAAACTTTAATCTACAGTTCACAGCGTAGTAAATTAATCATAATAGTAACAGTTCAATTTCACTCACTGATCACATTCCACAGGGTTAAAGGCTAACAAACAAACATTTGTGCTAATTTTATATGCACTACATCTTCTAATTGCTTTAAGTGTGATTATACTAAGAAATGTAGGACATCATTCATATAGATCATTATCAAATATTTTGAAAAAGATAAATTAACATTATCATAAATAAAGTTCCATGGTAAACGCTCCAGTTTCTTGTACACACTGAGACTTTCCCTGGGAGTACGAAGAACAAAATTGCATGACAAGTCCAAATCCTTTGCATCAAGGCATCCAGAGAATAACAGATTTCCATATCCACTCTATCATAGACCTAACTTTAAAATCTTCACCAATGCTGTATTAAGCAGTGCATTAGTGTTTGCTTTGCATTACCAATTTTGACCTTTAGTTTGGATTGAATTAGCAATCTGCAGTATTGCAGGTACGCCAGGATGCGCAGACAATGCGAAAAACATAAAGCTGATATATTCTTGCCGTCTTTCATTCTGTCATCGGCATTTAATAGCGTCAGGAGATTCTTGCACGTAAAATGTCTTTTTGACCTGTATGTGCTTCCCTTGACCCATATGTGCACATAAGTAGGATGAGCAGATGTTGCGGGAAGGTGAAATCAGCAAGGGGGTGTTTATTTCTGCTGCACACATCATGGCGCTCATACATATTCTCCCACTGGATGAGACCCGTTCACTGGAGCCGTCGCTTTCCAACCGACCTCCTGCTAGAGTCTTCAGCTTGTATCTCCCCTTACGAGACCCCGATGAATAATGGAACTACAGAAGGTATTTCCTCTTTTAAATAGAATATGTTAAGTGCCGGGCTTCAGCTGGCAGGTGTACCGGGGGACGGCTTTCCGCAGTGCGAAGCCGAGCGTGTCGGAGTGCGTCGGTGCCCATCAGAGAGCGTCGAAGCTCACCGGCGCCCCCCAGAACTGCCAGGTGTGCCATGGAGCTGTGTTCGACCCATCAACTGAAAACTCCAACTATGGGATCTCAAGGGCTTCCCTTTCTATGCCAGAATGTCCACTAATGACGAAACCATCCACCATATTTATATTTATGGATTAGCTTGTTTATTTGTTTTGGTTGTATTTTTGCACAAGGAATACTTTGACTTTTTTGGGCCCATTGCATGTAAAAGGATTTAAGATCCATTTGCCAAACTGGTTTGTCCTCATATTCTTATGGTGTACTGAAATAATAAAATACTATTAAACCCAAAAATAAGTATTGATCATCTAGTTTCAATGTTCATTCCTTAAATTCAGATTAAGAACACAGTTATTCCCACCAGTTATTTTACTGACAAAACAAAATAAAGTTTAAACTAAACATAATTTGTTCAGAGTTCGTTTTTTTCAAAAGACAATAAGTTATCTGCTGATGTAGCTCTGATGAGATGCGATATATGCGCTACAATGTCATGATGACGCACGTATAGTATTATTGGATTGTACTGGGGGTAAACGAAATAACAGAAAATAATAATAAACTAATATCAAGGACCTAATAAAGAGTATGGCCACACTTTGCTTTCAAAACAGCTTCAGTCCTTCCTGCAGTAATGTCCTGAACTGCATGCAGTGGCCATTTTTCAAGAAGAAAAGTCTGCAGGGATGAAGGTGCTGGAAATCTACTCTGCACTCTGAGCTCCAGAACTTCCCATAAAGTTTCACCGTTTAGATCTTGCGACTGGGGAGACGGTGGAATCCATTTGACTTCACCTTGGTGTTCGTGAAACGGCCCTTGAATTTGTTTAGCAGTGTGTATGTGTGTATTATCTTCAAATATGGGAAAATCATTAGGGAACAGTGTTCACGCTGCGGGGTTCACCTTGTCCTGTAAAGCAGCCTCATATTCCCTGGCTATTATAAAGCCACGCAGAGTAATCTTGAGACCCAAAGAGTCCCACGAGTTGACTGTGAATAGCATTATGGATCCCCCACATTGTGGTTTGAAGGCATCCTTCCGCTTTTTCCAAACGTAAGCTCGTCCAGTCATAGTAAAAGGGGGAACAGATGGCTCATCAGACCTGTTTTTTTCCCCATTACTCAGGACTTTGTGCTACTTACACCAGGTTATGCGTCTTTGCATGTTGACCTTGAACAGGGTCGTTTTCTGAATGATTGCCCTCCACATAAATTCCTCCAGGTGTGCAGGCTATGCTTTTCTGGCGTTTTTAAACTCTCCAGTTTGATGTCCGCCTCTTCCTGTGCATGAGCATCAATCTGTGACCACCAATCCTCTGCCAGTTCAATGTGCTTCGGTGTCTGTTGTCATGGCTTTAAGACGGTTCTATTTGAAACTTCCACGGTTCTACTTGAAGTCCTTCTTCATGTGGTTTATCCCTTGTAGCTGCATACTTAAGAATGATTCTGATGCAACACACCCAATTCTAAGGCTTCTTTCTTTACAAGAATCCCTCTGAGATTAAGCTGGCTCTTTATCCATAATATATCAGGCGCATGAAACTTGAATGCAAACAGACTCACAAAGTGATGCTTCACTATACACTGAACATCTGTATCAAATGTTCAGTGTCCCTCTTGTCTTGCAAAGCCGCGTGTTTCGACTTGGCTGGATGAGCGACTGGTAATCGTGACGGGTACTTAACCATGATAGTAACAGTTGTAAAGAATATTTGGTAACACTTTACTTGAAGGAGCACAAATACTTGCTATTAACTCAGATACTAATGAAGTACAAATCATGAACAAATATAGTACAGGGTTGCCAACTCTGGTCAGCTGGCTGGAGTGAGATTTTCAGTCTGCACACACATGCACACATTTGCATGTATGTAACAGTTGTATTGCCTTGGAAATAACCTGTAGGGTTTGCACACTACCCAGTGCTTTTCATGTAGCTAATTTGAGGTTTATAATGGAATAATATAGATTTGCTATAAGATTTCTTGCATGAGCGTGAGACTTTGAAAGCAGGAGTATCACACAAGATGCATGAGGGTTGGCAACGCTGACAGTAGCTACTTATATAAATATAAAAGATGAAAGGTGCATCGTGATTCATTAATGATGAATCAGCATGATCAGTAATTCACTTGTTATTCATTACTTGTTCCTTCAGTAGTTCCTTCAGTAGTTCCATGAGTCATTAATGATGACTTATGATCATGATTATGATCATAAGTATGTAATAAGTATGTAACTTATGATCAGTATGTATGATTAAGACTTAGTTTGTGGTTAATTAATACATGAGCAAGAGTTACTATATCTTTCATGCCCCCTTACGTAAAGTGTTACTGAAGATTTGCTTGGGTGGGGCTGGGAATTCCGTGTGGCTGATGCAAGGCGGAAACCCACTATCACATTTTTAAAACTAAAAATCAAGTTTTCATCTGTCGTGGTTGGTATGCAAGAAACAACTGCAAATTGTAGGTTGTGAGCAAGCTTTTCACAGCCGGGACTTGATTTGTGTTTCTGGAGCTGTTCATTACGTTGTGACAATTGCAAAAGGTCTTCTTTTCCTTGAAAGACATCTGTTTAAGAAAAGAAAGAGTGTGATGATTACAAACCATGGGTGCGCTATGGAGCAACGAGTTAGTTGAGCTTCTTTTTCTGAAAATGTTGAACTTATTGACCGAAAAAAGTCGTGACACTTAACTTGAAGCTGTCAGCTATAATGCGTTATGGATGTCATCATTATGCATTGTAATGATTGGTATAAGAGTTAATAAAGCATTACAGCAACTTCTATGGACAGTCATAACGCATTATGGTGTTGATTATAATACTTCATAATCTCCAGTGCTCTCAATTATAATGCACTGTAGATACCTGCATAGTGCATTATAGTGATCGGTATAAAAATTAAGGATACTTTGTACTGCATTATGAAGGTATCTATAATGCATTATAGATGAGAGCTTCATAAAGCACTCATAATGCATAATAAACATGGTTATAATGTGTTATGCCTTTTTATATAGATTTATAGCTTCTACATTTTCTTAGTGCTGACCATACCCGTAATGCCATGACGATCACCATACAAATTTAGCAGACAGTAGCGCTATACTTCCACTTAGGCCGTGTGATAAATTTGCCTCTCGGCAGATATCTAAATCCACAGCACAGGGGGCAGGCAGAAAAGTGGTAAAGATTTCAGGGCTGCCACTGCAAGTTTGTTTTTTTCAAATTTCAGTTTTCCTGAGCCCCACGTGGCTTCAGGCCTTCAGTGAAGATCTCACCATGCAGATATGCTGGATTGCGTGACTATGGAGAAATGCAAGAAGTCAGTGAGTAAATAACAGAGTGGAACAAACAAACTGTTCTGGACCTGCAACTGTCGTCCACGAAATGCAGCCTGTGAAATAGAAAGCTAGTTTCTCCATTTATTTCCAGTGTGTCCATTTTGTGGACAATAGTATATAATCTAAGACAATGTTTTGACGGATGACTGCAAACAAAAGCAGTGGCCTAAGGCTGTCGATTGCTGGAACGGGCCACCAAAACAGGCCATCCGAACTGTCGTGTGAAAACGCTGTCTCTGTAACACTGTCTCCGTAACGCTGTCCCTGTAACACTGTCTCTGTAACACTGTCCCCGTAACGCTGTCCCCATAACGCTGTCCCTGTAATGCTGTCCTTGTAACGCTGTCCCTGTAACGCTGTCTCTGTAACACTGTCCCCGTAACGCTGTCCCCGTAACGCTGTCCCTGTAACGCTGTCTCTGTGGGCTCACACGTGTTTTTATTCAGATCAGCCAATTGTAAAGTGAATCGTTTTGACGCTGCAATTTAGCACACCGTTTCGTTGTGGAAAAAGGCTGGAATGCGATACAGTTGGAGCCAAACGTGACTGGGGGTGTGTGACGGGGCCAAACCCTGGGAAAAACGCAGTGACATTTCACAGCTACATCCACTGCAGCATCCCCCCCCCCCCCCATTATATCCAAGATATAACGTAGGTTTGTTTCTCCTCTTACACCACAGGTTTGCATTGTGAATGTCTCTGGCTTGTATGTGGCAACCAGGCAGGCTCAACAATACAAGTCAACAGGCTCAACAATACAAGTCAACAGGCTCAACAATACAAGTCAGCAGGTTCAACAATACAAGTCAACAGGCTCAACAATACAAGTCAACAGGCTCCGAACACATTAAAGATTTAAAACTTAAATTTTTCTTATTGGCCAAGTTCAACAAGTGCCTTGGCAGGATTTCAGCCAGCCCCAAGGTAAAGAAGAAAAATATTTAATAAATAAATGGACAATAGATGTGCAATAGTCTAGTCAAACAAGTAGCACTTAGACCAGTGTTTCTCAACCTAATCCCCAGGGACCCCCCAGACAGTCCACATTATTTTCTCCCTACCAGCTCCCAGCCAATCGAGAACACAAATACCTGGTACAGGTGCCCTGGGAGCAGGGAGAGAGCAAAAATGTGGACTAGACTCCGAGGAATGGATCGAGTGATTTCAAAATAACACTTCACTTAAAGTAGAGTATTATTATCCACATCAGGAAGGACACTTTGAGCTAGGAAAGGATCTGTACATTACTATTTCAATTAAAAGGACATGGATTTCATGTAAGCACTGAGCTCTTGCTGTGTGCTGATTGGTCGGTCTCTCATAAACATGCACGTGTCACTAATATTAATGAGAAACAGCAGTATTAGTTTTTCAACCAAGGAAACAAAGCAATTGAAGCACGAGAAGAATTATTTAGCCTTTCAGTTTTGAAGCAGTTTGTAAAACCTGAAGTAGCTCAAAGTTCCTTCCCTCACATGGACTGTCTGGTCACCCTACATAAAGTACAAGTTGAAGCAGCACTGTAATGATCCAGATTTAGCTGCTGATGATGAGGGCGACTTGTGGGAAGATGCTGTCCGTTCTGATGTTTCATGACCTCCTAGCAGATTCAAGGGGTGAGAGCAGCTCGTGGTGGGGGGGGAGGTGAGGTTACCATGGCACAACCGTGTTTGGCCCCAGCTTGGAACCAAGAAAACGGCTGCACATCAGACTGCCTTCATCATCGCATCATCTAGAGACAAGACGGCTAGTCAATCTCGGGAACGAGGCGGGGGCGTAAACCTCACATCCCCACTCCAACATGACTGAAGAGACGGAATCATCGCGTGCCGCTTGGGAGTCCCGGTGCCCCAGTGACACGGAACCCGGGCGAGCTCCCTCGGCCAAAGCGGTGACGGCTCTGGGTTTTTCCCCGGTCCACCTCTGCGGCTGTGTAACCTCGAGGTCTCCTGCTGAACTCTTCCCCTCTAGGACCATCCAAATACCAAATACGGCCCCGCCAAAACCTCAGCAAAGTATAAGCAATAACATCCTCTACTGCTGTGTGGGGCAGGAGGAACGGGAGGTCGGGGGGGGTTAGATGGTAAAGACTCTTTATGCTGCTTTCAGCAGTTCTGGGCTACCCCGCAGAAGAAAGTCTCACGCATCCGTCGGCCGGAGCCCCCAGGCTGGCTGAGGCTGCGGACTACAGGACGTGGGGCAGAAGGGAACTCAGCCACTTTTTTTTTTTTTTTTAACAGTCCCTGCTCCAGTTGCGCCCACTTCCTCCATGGTAACAGCTGTCAAAACGTTGCAGGATTACAGCACACCACAAAGTTACGGCTTACATTAGGAGCCTGGCACGGGGCAGGAAATCAGGAGGGGCCGTGCGGGCCGGGCCGCTCCGGACACGCCGATCCTCGGGGCACCGCGAGCGGGACCCAGGAGAGGAGCAGCGAACAGCGAGGCCTTCTCCTGTAAGACTCGCGATGGTCCTCCTCGTGCAGGGGATATCGCAGGCTTCTGAGCATATAGTATCTGGTATTGAAACAGATGCCCGAAACTCCGTTTCAGTTTTACAATCTGAAGGGAGGGTTTTTTTTTCTGTTTCAAGGGGAGACCCGTTCTCCCCGGAGCCCAGAGAAGAATGCTTGTGGCAAGTAGGGATATCCATAAGAAAAAGAATAACAACAAGGGAGGAAAATTATTTTCTTACATTTTTATTATCATCGCAATGGAAAACAAGTCTTAACATTTCACAGGTGACACTTGTAGCATAGAAATCTGTCAGGTAATTTTTCTTTTTATTTGGGTGCAGCAAAATGTGAGAATTGTACTGACATCACAGTACAGTCTGTAAAGCAGAACCAGGTCAGTATCTTCATTCCTGAAGAATAATGAGTCAGGGAGAAAGTCCATAATATGTGAAAAGCTTTGGCTTTTTGGCGGTTTAGTATGTGCACGAGGACTTGTGTCCGTCAGGTTAAAATTTAACTGGGAGCAATTTCTAAGAAAAAACAGTCCTTGACATTTGGTGTCTGCTAATGTGTTATCTGCCAAACATTTTCTGTAGAACAATGACAATGAAAGCACTGGTTTTTTTATAGTGTGTGTGTGTGTGTGTGTGTGTGTGTGTGTGGTGTCCAAAAAACCAAGAATAGGGACCAAAATGGTACAGATCCTTAACATTTATTCAGTTGAATAAACTGCAAGTTTGGGGGGGAAGAAAGAATTTTCTGACTTTGAATCTCAGAAAATGAGCCGATCCTCTGACATCACTCAAAATCATGATAACAGCTGTGTAGATGAACAGACCCTGGAAACATATCATTTAAAAATTCATTTATTATTTCCAGACTTTCTTGCCTTTGTTATACAAAGATATTAAATAACTTAAATACATTCTTACCAGTCATTCAGAATCAGTTTCTATACCTACAAGCTATACACATGAGGTAGAGGAAAATAATTTAGGTTCCCATAAGACATGAAAAAAGAGGAAAAAGACAAACCTCTGTCAGTATTATCCCCACAATGGACATTAAAGTTTATTTTTTTTTTTAAAAAAAAGGCAGCATAAAAGAAACCCGAAAGCAGGCGAACCTGTTCATCCCACAAACACTCACTACTCACTTTCACAATTTTGACTTATTTGAAAAATACAAAAAAAGATAAAAAGGTCTGACTTGCATCATAGGTGTCAGGTGTCATCCTTGCAGTATCACTGTACACTTGAGTCTCAAACCGCCAAATCCCACAGTGGAGCCGCGCGGTCCGAAACCTTCCGGAAAGAAACCCAGGAAAGCTGGGAATTCGCTAATCCACCTGACATGGGTCATCGTCTAATACAGTGTTTCCCAATCTGGTCCTCGGGGAACCACAGACAGTCCATGTTTTTGCTCCCTCCCAGCTCCTGTTAAGGGCCTGGGAGGGTGCAAAAATGTGAACTGTCTGGCAAAGAGTTGGGAGGGAGGAAAAACATGGAGCATGTTTTGGTACCCGGGGACTGGGTTGGGAAACGTTACTTTAACAGGCATCACCCTTAACTTTCCCTGGGTTTAATCCTCAGACTTCTTTTCTTTTTACCTCTTTTCAGGCTGTCCTTCCAACTCTTACGCCATTTTATCATTTGTCTCATTTGTTAAATTTCTAAGAACAAAATCGCTAATACCTCTTTTGCCGTTAATTATTGGAGCTAAACGCCAAATGTTTAACTGATTGTTGTATTCCTCCAATGTTTGTATTCCAGAACCTTCTTCTGGTTATGCTACAAAGCATCATCAACAGCAGTATTCATAATCCTGGAAAATGCTAATTTTTTATAGATCTTATCACAGTATGTATGTTCAAATATGAAAGAATTATAGTGATACCGTTTCCAAATTTAACCAATCGTGTGGCTCAAGTGTACCTCTGCTAAAACAGTGAATTCATGCAAATATTTTATTCCACTTCACCCAGGCCGTTAGAGAAAGTTGTTCAACCAAAATCACCGTTTTAGCATAAAGTTTTAATTACCATGCAAAGAAAAGTCAGAGTGTTATGACTGGGAGTCCAGTTAATATCTAACCACAGGTTTTCCTGTATTCTGACAAAGAAAAGTTACGAAATCGAATTTTGAAAAAGTGACAATTTGTTACGTCTGGTTTTGTGCTCAAGTGGCAGAAAAATAGAAAATGAGAATCCTTTAAATAAAATCAGGTGCAACAAATAATAATAAAAAAACAAATAAAGCCTATGTTCCTTTGCTGATGTCTCCACCCCAAAAATAAGCGAATCCCCCGTTAGGCCTGAAACAAGCCACAGTAACAAATAATGAATATAACAACAGTCTGGACTTTACACTATATACAGTGACACACATGCCCATATTCCAAAAAATAATTTAACTTCTCATTTTTCCTTTTTCCAACAATATAAATGTTTCATACATTATCCATTTGTTTCTTTCCTTTTTAATGACATTGTAAATGTCATTACAAATGTCTTTACCACACCCATCAGCTAGTCTGGGACTGCCCAGTTCACCGACTGAAGAACACATCGACTGAAATACCAAAAAAAGAATTATAAAAAAAAGAAATCACTGATGTGAATATTCTGAGTGGCATAAAAGTAATAGTTAATATCTGGACCACCATTAATTGAAAAACGCTTATGTGGGTTTTGAGTAAGGATCCTGTGAATAGATCCTCGGCTTGATGGTTGGAGCATCCCAGAATGCAATCGCCGTGATATTGACAAGGACGTCACGATAGGCCGTCTAGTCCAGTAGCCTGCTAACAGCACGGCCTGCCAGCCTGCAAGCCTCATCCTGTTTTCAGCTGCGGTGTGCCTGTATCCCTGCCCAAGCCAAGCCCTGTACATAGCCATTATGGTTTTCATGTAGCGTGCAAAGTTCTATGTATAAATGCTCAACTGCTCCTTAATTGGCTCGTGCCGATTGGCTTATGGAATCGAGCTCGCAGGCCTGCTAGCCCAAGGTCCGCTCCCGTGTCTCCCTGTGGTGACAGAAGTGACCGGAGCCAAGTGGCCGGAGAGGCTAGAATCGGGCTCCTCAATAGATCACCTGCATTCGGGACGCCAGCCTGTCATGAGAGGCCGTCTCAGCCAATGAAGGCTGTCTGCATGCGTCTGCCCGGAGAGTTTGGCCGATCCACCGTCAAACCTACTAGCGCTGCCTTATTTTATTCAAACGCTTCTCCGAGTCAACTGTCTCTCTCCTAATTTCCCCAAGAATCACCTGCGAGTTTTATGCATGTGCCTCAACGATGTCTCTTTACCACAGAAGAATAAACCGTAATTATTTACAATGGGAAAAAAAAGAAATAAATCCACTTAATATGTATTTATAAATACGGTTCTTTAAATACTCAGAAAGCTTCCAGGCTTCAGTATGTGAATGGGACTATATTACAATATAGGATCTTTCGCTCAGTAGTTCATTCACACTCGCCTAAGACAACACAAAACGTTACTATATATTTGCCTTTTATATAGTTATATATTTTGTTGTATGCTACTATGTACACTGTTTATATATTTTTATTTTGCAGTACATGCTCAGTTGTGAAAAGAGATTGAAATGTACAGGTACATATATTATGTGGAACAGGGAGGAAAAGTTCCACAACCCCGTACAGTCTGATAAGGGCCATTCCAGAATCGTCACATTGAGCTATCTAATCCGACTCAAGAATCACCTGAATTTATCCAGGTTATCCTTGTTTGTATAATCCGGATTAATGTCCATTGACGCATCAAAATGCACAGGTTCTATGTTTGAGGCATCTAAAACATACCGATATACTTGTTATACATGCAGTCATGACGTTAATAGTGATGCGTAGATTCATACGGCATGTTTTGGCGATGACCCAACGTTACAGAAGCATTATGGTTATAAAATCATAACGACGTCAAAACTCATCCCCACATCTCACTGGCACACATGCGAAAGGGATTTACTAGTTACAGTAAGTTTCCTACCGTACAACCTTTAGAAATGGCAGTGTTTTTGCAGTTGTACAAGGCCTGGCAAAGGTTTAAGCAGCAACATTGATTTTAATGCATCATAATCTATATAGTGAACTTCTCTGGCCAAATTGATCCCATTGAATTGCAGTATTGCCTCCTGAAGACAATGATCATGATCGATTTGGACATCCCACCTCAGACCCTTCAGAAACCACTCTGCCCTCATCTGACAGATAACAGGTAGGTAGGTCAATGCATATTACCAAAAGATCATGCTACCCAACTTCTTTGGAGGAGACATAACGAATGCCTTTAGCTGGAAAAACGTTCAGCTTTTAAAGCTCCGGTTAATCAGACGTACACCATGAACATGCTACACCTACGCTAGTGATTGTATGTCTAAGGTGAATGCTGATTGGTCAACAGAGAACCAGATGACCAGCTACAGCTGACATGGCGTTCAGGTTTTTGCAACTCAGTCTTGTCAATCAAACGGAGCCCGGATAACGTAGCTGATCGTATAACCCAAATGTTTGGCCTTCATGTCCATGGCCAATTCGTCGTGACGGTTGGCGTTTCGCTCTCTGGTGCTGTGCGCGAGTAGGGAGGAAGACGAGACGAGGCTCCCTCGTGCTCTAAAATGCGAAACATACACGCATGCCACGATTACCAAACTGTCTGAGGTGGAAGACCGCATCAGCAACCGAGTAGCACAGTAGACGATCCATCACTGAGGCTGACAGGAGATAATCCTCTTGCATCATACAGGACTTGTGCCAATCGTCGAGGAGTAGGGAAGCTCGCAAACACGGCAGTTCCTCCCGCCCTCGATTCCTGCCTGTGTCACTTGTACCGTAACTTAATCAGGCATGGAATCTGAGTGGAAATAGTGGTTTCGGTCATTCCCTGAACGATAAACTGACAAGTTCACTTCAGGCTAAGTAAAGCCTGGCGAGAAGAAGATTAACTGCCCCCCTGCACCTTCAAAGCAATGAAGGGAAGTCGGAAAAAGGATCACCTGGCTTTCTCTCTGTTACACAAACTGCTCTGGACTGATATTCTTTCTTTAGGGAACGCAATACGCCGTAGTTCCATAAATTATATCCACAGATACATATAACACATATTTACTGCTTTCCAAAGGGCCTTGTCAAAGTGAATTACACAAAAACATAGCAAAAAAACACGCAAACAGCTCCAAATGTTTGCATGGCTAGTGGTTGTTTTCTTAGATAATTGCTAAATATACTTAAGGCATAATTTAATATATTTACATACATATGCATACACACGGGTATGTTTGAGTGTGTATATGTGCGTGCAGAATACATCATACACCCTGTCACCACAGTTCCTCTTAAATTACCAAGAGCACTGTCTGTTTTAGATAAACTCCACTCCCCATCTGCACCTCTGCTATCTATTTGATTAGCTGGGTTCGATTCTGTTTAAAACCTAGAAATTCTTTCTAAACCAGATGTCTTTGAGAAGTCCTTTTCCCCCATGAAGACCTCACTCCGCCCTTCCTCAGCAGTCCACGAGACTTCATTTGTTGCGTGACTCACAGGCGCTGAGGAGAAAGGAGTAAGCGTCGCGTGGGGTCCACTTGCTACAAGTCAGGGCTTCCCAGCCAAAAACTCTGGCGTTCCGATCCATTCGCTTGACAGTGGACCACCTACAGAGTGAAAAGGGGAGCTTGAAGCAGCCCAGGGATCATTTACAAAAGTGCTTTCCTTCTTCCACCAGCTGGTTTCTCGTCAATCCCGAATTCGACGTCAGGGGAGCAGCGGGGTGTGTTTGGCCATGAGATCCCCTCCCCCAAACCTCCTTTTTATAGCGTGATCCGCCGAGAATCGAGAATCAGAGTTTGGCTGGGGAGTCGAGTGGGCGTGGCCTGGTGAGAAATCGGAGAAGGGGAGCGTCTACCCTTTACAGGTGTAGACCTCCTCCCTCTGCGTGCACTGCTTGCACTCCACGTAGCAACACCAGCGAACCTGGCACTGGCAGGGCCGCGTCACCACCCGGCTCTGGGTGTTGTGGCCCCGGCCGCAGCAGATGGCGTCGCAGTTTTTGTCCTTGTAGCATTTGCGGGCCGACGTCCCCGGCGAGTACTTGCTGGGACGGCAGAAGCTGGGGGAGTCCTCGATGTGGTAGAGATCCATGGTGCGAGGGATAGGGTCGCTGGGACCGGGCAAGGGCTGCAGGCCCCGAGGATGCCCGATGTCACCCTCCCCCGTGGCCTCGTTGGATGGGCTGACCACCTTGACGGAGGCCTCGTAACGCTGCTTCAGCTGCTTGCCGATCTCGTGAAAGGGCAAGAGCTGCCTCCAGCACGTCTGTACCGTGCAGGAGCCCGACACTCCGTGGCACTTGCAGGTGGTCTCGACCCCAGCCCGGATCACCTGCGGGGCACAGACGAAGCACTCCGTCACCACACTCATACTTAAAGGTTCCATTTATTTATTTAGGCAATGCTTTTAGCCAAAGAGACATACATTCCCTCTCTCTAATTTTTTAAGAAACAAGGGTTAGCATGTCCCTGAAACAATAGGGGATTAAGGGCCTCACTCAAGGGCCCGACTGTCAAATTACTCGGCCCACCATGGGATCTGAACCAGGAACCATCCAATTATGAGCACGGATGCAGTAGTGCAACCTGATGAGCCACACAACACCGCCAAATAGCCGACCCGACGTCATATTATCACAGTATGCATGTTCAAATATGAAAGAATTATAGTGATACCATTTTCAAATGTAGCCAATCGAAAGAAAAAGATGAAAAGACGTCGTAATAACCAAATCAGTACAACAAAGGGACGCTTTGATAACCAAATCCATTCAAAGTGGGCTTTTTAAAACCAAATCTGAGTTGACATCCATAAATTACAAGAAAGGAGCTTTTTGTATTGCCTCCGTTTGGCAGAGTGGCATAGTCACTTTATGAATCATAAACATTAATTTTTTTTTCTGCAATTTTAAAATTGCCCAATTAACTCATTGGCTCTGTGATTTATCGGAATTCCCCATTGTGTATGATTGAAGTTTTCTTTTTTTCTGTTCCATTAAAAAAAGATTACATTTTTTCCAATGGCTGCGCTAATGCCAGATGACAGACTATTGCGAAATTTCTTTGAAGATGCCTGGTCAGTCACTCCAAGTACCAATAAGACATACCAGGGACATAAAGGTTCTTAATTAAATGTTTGCTCAGGGTAAAAATGTAATAAGCGGTTTAATACTGCAGGCTTTAATTAACAAACCACAAAAAAAGTCTGGGCAAGAGTTTAAAAAGGCAGCATGGCAGGGGGAAGACGGGAAGGAATGTGACACTGATATTATTACGATTATCAAGGGTAATAGAGCTTGATTAAACCCAATCGTAGCTGTTAGTAATAAGAGGAACACTATATTCTTCAACTGAGCATTTTGAATAAAAGACCCTTTGAGATGGTCTTGGGAAAAAAAAAAGGGGCAACGATGAGACAAGTCAAGTAGATAAGAGGCCCCCCGGTCCCAGCCGCTGGGCTCTGATTTAAACCACGTGGGTCCATCCTTGACCGTACGCCAAAATGTGTCACCTGCACTCAGGAATCTGGGGTAGGTTCAGGTGAAGGGCAGGTCTCCAGCGGGGGACAAGGTGCGGGGCTTCAACGCGGCCTCCTTTCACGGCCAGGCGGAGAAGCATCTAGGTCCCGCACCATGATGCCATCGTATGTTTATTTAGCAAGCACTTTGAGCCAAAGTGAAGTATAAATGAGAGAGCGGGACTGATTAGCATTTGGGGGGAGGGGTGTCAATGAATGAGGAATCTACTAATCACAGGCACCTGTGCTAAGCCACTGAGCTACGCACTGCCCCCTACTTTCTGAACGCTGTGTCTCTCCTGCTTGAGTTATGGCAGAGCCGTCTTTGATGCCCGCATCTCAGATAGCTCACCAGGGTTGATTTAACTGGCAACCACCTTGAGGGTGAGCTGAAATAAAACACGCCACGTAATTTCCAGCGAGGGACCGGATTGGCTTCTGAAGGTGGAGAAAGACGTGCATTGGGATCAACCTGTAGCTGAGTGGTGAAGGACTCAAGCCACCAAAACCGGGAAAGTCCAAGAGTGGACTTGATGCTGTAGCTTTTGTCTCTTAACCTTAATAAATAAAGTAACCTGTGGTACAAATGGTCAATGATACTTTAAATGATCCCTTGTAGGGCAAACTATCTTGTCTTGTATCTTTCTCTCCATGACACACATATAAGTCAGAGCAAGCTTTGCAGTGAGGGCAGCCACAGCCCTGGGGGAGGTATTAAGGGCTGTGACCAATAGCCCAGGGACGTATGACTATTCTGCTAAGGCTGGGCTCAAACTTACAACCTTCTGATCACAGGCACAGAGGATTAGCCCACTGCGCCAGATGTAGCCCCAACAGGGGGGGAAACAACTGCTAATCAAGAAAAATCGACGCGAAGATTATCACAAGTCTTGCCCCGGGTCATTAATTTGTGTTTACATCATGACTCTGAGCAGAGCAGTCTTTCGAGTGAAGGTCATGCTTGTATGGAATCTGAGCGAAGCCACAGTAAACTTTTAATACAGGAACGTTTTATTTTTTTTATGGATGGGCTTGGATAAGCAAAGACAAATGGAGGAGCTTGTGTGTGTTGTTGACCTACAGGGAACTGCCTGCATGTGATAACATCTGGGCCGCATTCTATGCAATGATTTACATTCATATTAAAATGAAAATGGCAGCGATATGAGAAAATATGAGTTCGGAGCAGTCGACGCCAGAGTCACAGTTAGATTTAGTTCTTGAAGTTTTTGCCCCTGACTATTACTCCTGATGACATGTCCAAGCCACACCCCTCAACCCCCAACCGACACGACGACAAACGCAAGGACCGTGCATGCGGCGGCGCTTTCTTTTCATTTTAATCTGAATGAATCAAACAATGACTAACAAGTTTTTTGAATTTCACAGTCAATTTGAAGACAAAATTTAGCCTCTGCAGAAACGAATATTAAATCCTTCCGAGAACACTATTAGAAAACAGTTTATTTAAACCTCCAGAGGATTACTCCATTAGAAACAACAGCGTGTCTACTACTAGCAGTCGTGCTGCGTTTGGAAGCAGGCTTTTTCAATAAAAGCTTTTGAAAGTGAATTACTGGACATGTGAAACTGATTGACACATCATATATATATATACGCTGTTTACACAAATTATACACATGGTTTATGAATCAAAGATTAGAGATGCTTGTTTGTAGTCGACACATTAACTTCCTCAAAGATAAAACTCCGTAGTTTTGGAAACCCAAGGAGGAAGGGGGCTGGGCCTTTTCCGATGAGTACATTCCCCGAAAAGCCATGGAAGTTTCGATCCATTCTGCATACAGCCCCCATAGACAAGCTTGCCGTCTATAATGAGAGTGCTTTTTCCTCTGTGCCCAGTCATGAATATGTCATGCTGCCTTCCGATTCAGGTGCAGTAGGGCAGGGCAGCACCAAGACGTCCACCGGCCAAGCATTTCAAGTGTTGATCTGTAGGTTGTAGCAGAAATCATAAAACTCGCACGGAGCACTTTGAGACATATGGTTCCGATCGCCCGTTTCCAAGCGGACCACCTGTCGCCATGGCGACGAGGCAGGGAGGTGGAGGGGCGGGGTGGGGTCTGCCCTGGATGAGTTAACCTGTCAGCAGTTCACACAGCTGGCCAGGGTGCTCCAGCGGACTGGCAGGGGTTAAATATTTCCTGCCATTGTTCCAGTCTCAAGGGGCGCCTGACTTGAACGTCAGAATTTATTTTTTTGTGGCACCCCCCAAATGTCCCCCTCCCCCACACCCCCTCCATGCCATAGACTCTCCCATAACAGGTCTGTGTGTCATGCGATGTCCTGACACTGAATCCCACACTTCCAGGAGTGCACTACTAAGAAAAACAGCACCCCCCCATACTTGGTAAATAAACTCTACAGAAAGTGTGCAGGAGTGATTTCCAAACATTGATCTCATTCCTATTTGGGGGGAATAGCTTCATTTAGTCTGCTCACATGCCTCCAGATATTTTACACATGCGATGACACAGAACAGCTCTCTTAAAATACATCAACTTTGAAATGAATGAATAAAAATTTGAAATTGTATAAAAAAAATCTATGAATGTGTTGATAATATGATCTCGTTATGCTACACGGCCAAGAATTCTGTCCGTCTTTCTCACATCTATAGAATAATCACATTTTAATTTATCTCCTTGGGGAAATTAATCTTTTCGCCTATCCCATCATGCTCTGCAGGAGCCACATACACAGATGAGAGCAAGATCGAGAGTCCAGGCAATGTCACCCAGCACCCAGCGCCCCTGGAGCAATAGCGATGGTGGAATCTCTCTGCCAGTCTAGGGATTTGAACCAGTGACCTTCCAGACATGGAGTCCTAATGTGCAGACCCACAGACCACCCTTATATACCACTGTGTACAAATTTGTGCTGTGTTTCCCTGATTTTGCATTGTTCTGTCTTAGTGATGATGTAATGCAGTGGTTCTCAACCTTTTTTTGCAGTGGGCCGCATTATGTCCAAGTTCAAGTCTCACAGGCCGCATATTATTTACA
>JAODKF010000089.1:3654482-3666734 GCA_026779585.1 Mormyrus proboscirostris
GGGGGGGGGGGGGGGGAAATAAGCACCTGCCACAACAGGCCAGCGAGCGCAGACGGGACATTCTTGCAGATCGGAGTGGGGGGGCTGGGGGAGCCGACGGCCGGCTGCTCAGCTCCGCCGTGAATCCCACCCCGCCTGCTGCCAAAGAGCACGGGGGCACAGGGGCCATGTTTATGTAACACTCATGCACCAGTGCACGGGGGAAATTGGGTATGCAACATTTACCGTCTATCCCGAGTCGAGCGGCGGCCGAGTGGCCCTCGGACGCCTGTCACTCACGGACGGCTTTTGTTTGAGAAAGACATCTGCTCGCTTCATACGCTGTGACCGCTCCTTGCCGTCCGCGGCGTAACGGTTCGGGGTGAGCTCCTGCGGGGGAAGGCTGCATAAACTAGTGCCAGTGCACCCTGGGAAATCTGCTCCGTCTCAAACAGAGCACGTGACTGACCCAAAGATCCTACTAACTCGTTCCTACGTACCTGAGACCATAATAAAGACAAGCACGACTGGAAGAGATTGAAATCAAATGGCATTACGGAGAGAATCAAGGTTTTGGGATGAACTTTGTTTCAATGCATGTTGCAGTCGGCTTTTTCATTCTGCCTGAGCCAGTCCAGCTTCTCAAAGTTGTCAGATTCAATGTGAAGTACTATTCACAACATTTCAATAGTGAAGAGCCAGTCTAAACATCTGGAGATGATGACACAAGAGTAGAGGTTTGGCTGACAGACGCCTGATCTTATGGCTTCTGCTCCACTCCGTTACAATGATCTTAGAATCTCATTCCATTTTTAGGAACCGTAAATGTAAAAGTCACCTCCTGAGCACTCGAATGTCCACGCTCATTGCTGATTGTTTCATCACGATTCACCATTTTTTCGATTAAAGCTCTTAGCCAGACCTTCAACTTCCCAACCTCTGAAATACTGAAGTGTTTAATGTTCTGCAGACTATATTCACACAATGCTAGTGATGTAAAATTAATCTATTCGGTCAATTTAATGTGATACAGACAACGTATGGCAGAAACCACACTCTCACAGCACATATTTCTGTAGGAATGCACATGGAAGGCGTCTCAGCATTACTGTCTCCATCCAGCCATGTGTCTCTTTAAAAAGTAATGGTCAAATGCCGAATCTCTCACCGCCTTTCCTGTCGTTACGAAAGTTCCCTCACATTCTGGGGCTACAGTTGTCCACATAATAAACTATGCGATTCTGGCTCAAACCAGAGTAAGAACCTTCCAAATCGGTCAAACACAGTGTCAGACGCTTGTCTCTACACGATTAGACTTAAGTCCCATACAAACCGCCCAGCCCAAGACATAACCAACAGGTCCCCAGGACTCTGTTAGTACCGTCAGCTCAGGTTTCCTTGACTATTCTGAATCGGGTCAAAAGACGACACCTAAAGGGTTTTACACCAAACTGGAATAAAAACCATAATTACACGTATATTTAGCTCTTCTTTCAATTGTCTAGTTAATGAGCAATTGGGGATGATCCCATCTGTTTGTTATTAACTGAACAATATATTACCCTAATAGTTAAACGGACAAAGGTAACCAAGGGAGAAAAAAAAAACCTGTAGGATGTAATACAATTTGTTAAACTGCAAATCGCTGTAATCTAAGGAATACAGTTGCAGAAGTTTCACAGAGGCAATGAGGAAACTACAAATTGTAGGCAAATTCTTTGGCTTGTGTTTAAACTGTTATTAGACTTAGTGGGAGCTCGGAGCCCATGCCAGGATCTGTGTCCGTGTGTTTATGCTGGATAGTAAGTTTTCTGTGTGCGCTCAACAGACGTCTGGACCACCACTTTAGAGAGCCGCGTTGTTTTATTATTACCAGCTGCCGTGAAGATAGCACGCAGCAAGCCGCAGATCCTCTGTTAGTGCTGGTCTTTCTTTTCGACCTCAGTGATCACGGAAAGCGACAACAAAAATAATGACGCTCCTTCAGTTTTAGTGCATACCTGGGGAAGGACGCATGCATTCGCTAACCAACCACCCCAAAGGTCACAAACCGGTTTAAGTTACAGTAAACCTTCATGCGGCACCCATTATCCGGCAATACCACGCAGCAAATTGTCTAAGGTGACTTTTGGAAATAAAAGGCAACATGCGCTACTTTGCCCCATTAACGGCTAATTCCATGCTTGTTTCTGACGTCTAGCCCTGACGCACAGATCAGTTTGTACGTCCAAAGAAGGTTAAGCGAAGAGCGCATTTGAAGGACTCGGAGTTTTTTATCGCCCCTTTCGCTCCTATGATCGATCAACCTGCTGTGGCACCTGCAGTATTTCAAGCCGCTATTCAAGAATAACTTAACACACATTTTACATTATAATGAAATCTATTATTATTATTATTATTATTATTATTATTATTGTCGCCAATGTTTCATTATTGTTGCAACAATAAACAGGTATTTCACTTTATTTTTTATGAATGATATAACTAGCGAAAAACTACGAAACCATGACATCCGGTGGCATGGTGAAGTATTATAACCCGGCATTTTTGAAAATACGATATTCTCTTCTGATCGTTAATGTGATATATATCTTCTTTCATTGAACATTCTATCTTACTGTTTCCTGGTACTGTAAAGCGAATGAATTGAGCCTACCCGAAATAAGCAGTGCTTGGTCCAGGCAAGCTGATGAGGACTATGAGAGTGAACGATAACCATCCCAGGAGTAGGTGTCCATCCAGCATTTTGCTGCGACTCCAGGGCAGATCATTTCGTTTCTCCTGAGTTTCTGTGTAAAGTTCCTACTTGTACGATCTGCACTTCTTATAAAGTGACTGAGACCGCGCTCCTCCCATTAGCAGTCAGGGGCGAGCGAGAGACAGAGAGAGAGGGAAGGAGAGAGTGAGTGAGTGAGTGAGAGTGAGAGAGAGAGCGTCTGTGTGACAGCGAGTTTAAATCCCCGTATTAAGTCTGCTGATCTACTGAGGTTGTTCCATTCAACCCATCTCGCTGATGCGCATGTGCTACATCCAAGTGTCACTTTTAAGAACAAGCTTATAGAAATCTGGTCTGATTAAAACACATTACCAATGACTGTGACCTTAAATTGCTCCACAGCAAAGATTTCCAAGTACATTTCATTTTCTGCTTTGGGGATAAATTATGAAGATATGGGGATAAACAGTATATTAATATGCAAGGCTTTTTATTTAAAAAAAAAAAAAGTGAATTGGGTTTTGTTCCGGATGAATTAAATAGTTTAGTTTCTATTGATTCACGGTACACTGAGAAGATGTATAGCAAGTTAAAGTCGTCCTATAGATGTTCTCCTTTACTGCAGAATATATGACTGGATATGATTCAATAGCAAAAAAAATAAATAAAAAAATAAAAGTAATGTAAAGTCTCAGAAATAATATACGCTAGTTCTATGCATAAATCATAAATGTATGAACTTCTGTGAAGCATCTGGTGTTCATTTTAAGGTGGAGCACTCGTTTGACTGTATGTCAGATTCCTGTGTATGCCTGTGTGTGCGAGCAGGTATACCTTACCTTATGGGGACACAAAGTTTCCTGGTCCCCATAAGGGAAAACTAATTTTAATAAAAAATCTGTGACTGCAATGACAACACTAAAAATGTAAAAACTATTGTATTTTGTTTGGTTACCTATGGTTATGGTTAGGGTTGGATAGGGGTTAAGGTTGTCATAGTTAGCGTTAGCATTTTTCCCATAGAAATGAATGAGCGGTCTCCAAAAAGATTTGTTTACCCAACATGTGCGTGGGCACATGCATGTGTGTGTGTCTGAGTGTGTACATGGGTGTGTGTGCCTGTGTGTGCACGCACTCATGAGTGTGTGTGTGTGTACACATGCGTTTGTGTGTGTGCGCACGTGTGTGTGTGTGTGTGTGTGTATGTGTGTGTGTGCGCACGAGTGTGTGTGTGCGCGTAGCTGCTCTGGGTTACAGTGACGACTGGTCTCGCACCTGAGAGCATACCGCCGCCCTATCACATGCTCCAGTAGACTTCAGTCAGCTGTGCCACTCACCCTCCGTAGAGAAAACTCTCTCTCCCTCGAAGTGGCGCTTATGACTTCTTTATGTTTCTTCATTCCCCCTTTTCCAAACTCTGTGTTGCTTTCACAATACATGCCCTGGTCAGGAGCACCTGAAAAAAAGATGGGAGAACTGTGTCCTTCATGCTTTGGATAGCAGGAATTCCAAACTACTTGCACGTGCCCAGAGACTGACCCTAAGATTTTAATGAGGTAATCTTGAGGTTTTCCCTGAGCCCTTACAGGTTAGCCATGTTTTGTCGTCTGTCTTAAAAATGTATCTGCCTCACACCAATAAGGAATCTATTTTTACCCCATTAATGCTCAATTCCAATTCATTCTTTTAAAAATTCCCATGATAAGTGTGATTTATGCCATTTGGGTTCTCCTTCAGTCTCACAGCTTATCTGATCTCTTTGTGCTGACCCGATACATTCCAGCGGCGTGTGCACCTGGTCTCACAACCCAGCGGGCCAGGGAACGTGCGTGGAAATGTCCGAGGGCATACTTCTGAGATATGGACTCTTGTTGATCCGCAACTCCTAACTGAAGCATTTTGTGAGTCATGGTGGGTAGCTGACATGTTTGGGAGTCACATGCTGGCTTGTCCGTCTCCCAGGCTTCTGGGACCCATCGTGAAGTCGGCCAGCTGTGCCCCAGAGTGGGAACACTGACCTGCGTTGCCGTAGCTGAACAATAACAATTGAGTGTGACGGTACGCTTTGGTAGTGTCTCTGTTGACAAGATATTCCACAACACTAACAGTGTAACAGTTGAACATACTTACCCACTTATCTAATGTCTCACACCTGGTACGCTCTTCTTCGGTTGTGTCTGTTAGGTTCACTAACCAGAGGTGCACAGTTCAGGTCCAGAAAGTAAAACTCCAGACCATGATTTTGTTTCAACTAACCAGTTGAGCAGAAAGAGTCACAGTCAGAAAGTACTCAACTGGCTGGTTGATACAAAATCTTGCTCTGGATTTTTACCTTCTGGACCTGAACTATCCACTTCTGTAATTAAACAAAGTCAACTAAAACCTGTAAATGGCTACGATTGCTTATGCAAGGTCCATCAACGTGTCTCATTGACATCATTTTTCTCATTGACAAGATTAACTTGCATCACCATCAACTTTGTAGACTTGTGGTGTCTGCAGGAAGACTGGTTCCGTATGGGCTTCCACATGCAGACTTGGCTTGTCATGCCCACAGTGCTAATATTGCATCATGTCTATCTTTCATTGGAAAATTGTGGGTATACCGCTAGTATTCTCATAAAATTCAATTGTTTGTGTCTACCGGTTTCTGTTGATCAAACTTAATAGCAGCCTATCCTATTCAGTTTCCTGATTTTCATTTAGTTTTGGATTATTATGCTTTTTTATCAAATGGGCTTAAAGATCTTACCTGAAGGAGCTTTGGCTTTTAAGAAGATATATCAAGTCCCACAGATTTAACTACATTACTTTCAGATTCTTTGTAGAGGAAACACCTCTTGCTTGGGAAAAGGTGTAGATTACCAGTCATCAAGCCTGTTTTGAAAAAAGTAATTACAGATCATTGAAGAATGTTTTACTGGTATGGACATTCTTCATAAGGTAAAAAAGAGAGCACTCATAACTAGAGTAGGCATGTGACGCAGCCTCCACGTGACCATCCATCATCCTCAGCAATGTCATCTAGTCATGGCCCCTTTTGTGTCTGCAGCAGGCCGCCACAGATACAGATCTGCTCAGCTGCGATCGGCCCGCTTTGGGAACGATCCAGTTTTAGTCCCGAACACCTGGGAAGGAGCTGCTGCCAGAACCTGGGGAGAAACCTATTCATCTCCTAAATTAAACAATAAATTCCTATTCAGCGGGAATCACAACAGCATCGACAGGTGGGCCACACAAAGACGCAGGCCTGCTTTCTGTTTGCCGACTGTCCGACTTCTGCTGGGTTCACAAAGCTGGAAGAAAAAGACAAATGAGAGTGGAATCATTGAATTGCAGCCTTCATATTTGCATCATGGAGCGTCCACTAGTTTTGAAAGATCTTGAGATCTTAGCAAAAGGTGCAATCAACAACTGCTACCAAGGAGGTAGAAGACATTGTAAACTACTTTTGTATGGGTCATTTATCTATTTAGCCACACATGCTTTATCCAAAGTGGTGAACATTTGTTTTTTTTTTTTTGAGAAACCTGGGTCAGCAATTGAGGTTAGGGGCCTTGCTCAGAGCCCAGTAGAGAAATCATTCTACTGACCCTGGGATTTGAACCAGCAACCTTCCAACCACTGCCTTCTAAGGACTGAGCCACACATGGCCCCGCCCCCAGGTCATTCGCATAACCTTGATCTTACCATGAGGATGCCTAGGGGCACATCCTTTCTTATCATTGTTGTTCGTGTCTTTTTGTGAATTAGCCTTATACACACAGGCAGATTTACATGATTCGACTACTTGAGTCACAAGGACCAATAGGAACAAATGACTCCCATGATTCTCATTTGAATTATGCCAGAGGTCCCATTGCTTGTGTTTATCCAGACTGTCCTTCGTTCACATCTTTGTTTCACACACCCCGAGATCTCACATTTATTACTATCGTTATATTTACACTTGCGTTTTCAATTGCTATGTTTTCAATTAACTCTGCTTTCAATTACGTTTTGAATTGCTACGTTTTCAATTAACTCTGCTTTCAATTACGGTTCCAATTGCTACGTTTTCAATTAACTCTACTTTCAATTACATTTTCAATTGTTAACGTTTTCAATTATTTCTGCTTTCACCTCTATTGCCCAGACAGCTGTGGTGTCATAGGAAAATATTTTCAAGTATTTGAATAAAACCTCTCACCATGTGGTGCCTATTACTATACATTTTCCACCGTTGCATCGTTTTTATTTGAAATATTATCAGTCCGCGCCTTTTGAAGATCTCTCTTTGAAGTATATTTTTAAATGTGGTGTGAAATGTAGATCCAGTGAAGGGCAGATTCCGCACACAGAATCTAGATTGCAATAGAACAGAATATGACTCTGAGTCACATGATTAGTGATTACGTTAGAGGTCCTTAGGGGGGGTTGCTGGCAAGTTCACCGCCTGCACGCTGCTGGAAGTTTAACTACCTTTCAAATGCTTCCATTTCTCCCAGTCTGCATCTATATCCATATGATAATTTTATATACTTTGTGATCAAGGCCTTCAGTCAAAATATGTGGGATTGGATCAGCAATGCATCTCATAAATGTGCAATTATCGTGGAAATAAAACAAATGCGTTTTTCTGAGGAATGGTTCAATACTGTCTTTTCTATATTTTTGTAAATCTGGTGATATTTGGTTCATTGCATGACTTTTAGGGGAATTTTAAAAGTGAGTGTCCCAAAATACTTTGTGCGTACGTAGCCAAATGTAGTCCCCTAAACTCCATGCAAAAGGCAGCCCCTTCAATCATGCGACGTTCAGAGCTCTGTACTGCAGGACCTTGTTCAAATAGGCCTGTCATGACCACTTAAACCTGACGGAAATGCCACCCTGTCATTGTATGCTGACTCTTTTTTGAGAAGCAAACGACGGCCAACCCTTAAATGACAATCGGGCCACTTAAAGAAACAAGCTGACCACAAAACGTGTCCTTTACTCTCCCGGGCCTGGTGACAGTCCGTTTATGTGCGCCGCCCAGAAAAAAAGGGCCAGAACTGGAATTTAAAAATAAAAAGATGGGTACTCTCTGGGATGTTATGATCCTGGAACAAGAACAACTATATGATTTAGATTCCGGACTGTTCTGTTTAGCAGGCTTCCTAATTCGGGACTGGAGTGTTCTGTAATGAACAGCCAGCAGCCACCAGAAACCATGGCAGTATAAACCAGATTGGGAATTGTGGGCGGGGCCCTAGAGTGGGTGGGGTTGCTCAGTGGGCGAGGCTGATAATTGTGGGCGGGGCCCTAGAGTGAGTGGGGTTGCTCAGTGGGCGAGGCTGATAATTGTGGGCGGGGCCCTAGAGTGGGTGGGGTTGCTCAGTGGGCGGGGCTGATAGGGGCATCTGCTCTGGGATCTTAGGATAGTCAGTGGAAACGCAGAAACAGTGGAGCCTGCATCAAGCACCAGAGAGTGTGAGGCCAGCCTGCCTAACGGGTCGTATAATCGATCCACACGTTCTTCATAAAGTTACCGTCAGCGGCATGCCGTGCCGGGGCAATGACACATGGCATAAGTGCACCATAAAAGTCGAAGTTGAAGGAGCCTTTTAGGACTCTAAGGGCTGCGCCGGAATTACTGGGTCTAAATTCATCCTGTAATCCCCAGCTCTGACAGGACTTGGACCAAACCCAAGTTTGTTAGGAAGTTTTCATGTCAAACTTCCTGGTGATATTTCAGTTTCATTATGCTTCACACCTACTGCACAGGGGGCTGCAGACCATCGCTCTAAGCTGGATTTGCCACCTTCTCCAGAGAAGATTACATCGTCATTATTTGTTATTACTTATCTGACAGCATGTTATTTGTAATGTGGGAAGCAAAAACCACTCATAAAAATCTGAGGCCGTATTTAAAGCCCTGCACTGCCAAACATACCATTACCTGGCAGCCTAGATGCTGGATGTGATCAGTTAGAGGACCACTGAGGAATTTGAGATTACTTCAATTCATGTCAGATGTATCCAAGTAATTTTAGGTTCGCTTCCCGTTTTGGCACCGTACGTCATATGATCCCGTCACGGACGCCCATCTGGGTTCAGTCACGCGGATTTGATGCACATCGAGAACAGGGTAACTCCGGATGAGGATGACGGTATGCCGGATAGGCCCGACCGTCCAGGGGAAGTGGCTGGAAGTGTGGCGACTTCCCATGTTGACACAAGTTCGGTTCAGTTGCCCTGATGCCTCTTCCAGTTTATATAAACCATTCGGTCAATATTTAACAGTTCCAGCTGACTGAGGTTAGCCGAAATGGTCGATACCCAAAGAGCCGGACAGCTGAACAATGGAAACACCAGCCCCTAAGAGCTGTTGTTGAGGAGCAAAACACTTGAACTGAAGCAAGAAAAATTGACATTGAAAAAGCACTTTGGTAGAGTGGGAGTTTATACTGCACTCGTTATGTTTGGGTTGGCTACCGGACTACAGCTTGCTGACTGGACTCCTTTCCTCCTGCAAGATAGCTGTCATTTTTTTTTCTGAACATGTCAAAGTTTAGAGAAGACCAACGAGAGCAGAGTGCTAATTCTACGGCCACTGCCAGTGCGATGTATCGATTAATTATGGGCATTTTCATGGATCATCTGTAAAAATAAGATTTCATTTGCTATTTGTACAAATGCTGGTACCTAGCAGTTCATTGGTTTCTGCATCTTGCAAGTTTGGAGTCAGGGCACAGGGTCAACTATTTATCTGGATTTTATCAAGGCACCAATGACAATTTAGTTAGTCTGCTGGCCATGAGATTCGACCTTTCTGGGTGCCAACGCAGGTTCCAAGGCCACTTTTCCAGAACGCTGGTTATCGATATTGTGTTTATTGTCTGTTTCAGAGCCAGCATGGATTGTCGCCTCGGTGACACAGCTATGCTAAGCTACTTTTTATTTTTTCCACCCCCTGTAATTTCGAAAACCAAAGCCTCAGGGGTCGATGATGAAAAGGGAGCTAAAATAAGGAAATTAAAGTCACTCAAACATACATTTAAGATGTATTTACACTAACAGAAACCAGGAAGCTTTTCTTGGTGTTTTGCACAACACAGAGATGAAAAGAAACATTTCGCAATCTGGAATCTGGCGGCTGCCATCAACAGGTTTTTTAAAAATTATCCAAGTAGCAGGTGTTTGGTTAGAAAGTAATATGAAATAAAATTGTTGCATTTTGTTGGAGAATGGTTGCATTTAATGCATCGGTTTCTGGTTAATTGGATGCCCTCTTGAATACACTTGAATACGCTTAGCATACTCATAATCTAAGACAGTACGCTAGCTTGCAGACCTTACTTGCAATAGAGCTTGCTATTTTTACTTTGAAGATTTATTTTTTGCAAATTTAAATTTGAAAATATGTATGTAGCCCATGTAAGCAATGCTCATATTTTTTATATAGGATTGTGATTTGTTTTAATCTATTTTACACACCTTTGTGAGGGACAGTGCACCTAATTAACATCAGTAGTGATTGATTCTTTCCTGTATTTACAGTGTTTATATGAATTCTGCGTGACATCGGCTTGTATGCTGCTGCAGCCCGTCTAAAAAGTAAGATGCACGACACCCATGCATGTAGCAATCAAGGTATGTATAGAAAAGGACAAGTCACTGATTTGGGGATGGCAGAGAAGGAGGGTGACACCAGGCAGGACTGAAGGAACCCAGGAAGCCTGTACCTAGGAACCTGCGGAGCCACAGTAACCTGGGGAACCTTCCTGCAGAACCCTGGGGAGACTGCACCTCGGAACCTGGGGAGCCTACACGTAGGAACCTGGGGAGCCTGCACCTTGGAATCTGAGGAGACTGCACCTAGGAACCTGGGGAGCCTGCACCTTGGAATCTGGGGAGACTGCACCTAGGAACCTGGGGAGCCTGCACCTAGGAACCTGGGGAGCCTACACGTAGGAACCTGGGGTGCCTGCACATAGGAACCTGGGGAGCTTGCCCGTTGAATGTCAGGAACCAGTGATTCCAGTGAGCTAATCCAACGCAGAGTTAATGGAAACCTCGGATCTGAGGGCAGGTGCAAGGGGTGTTGCGCTGCTTTTTTTGGCATGGGCCTGCAATGACTTCATCACCTGTTTACCTTCACGTTTGTCATGGACATCTGCTAAGGAGAACCTCTGAAGTTAGGTGAACAGGCTTGGTATGAAGTTACTGAGCTGAGGAGCAATTCACAGGCAATGACTAGGAAAGAGTGAGCGACGGTCAACTACTGCAGGTGGTAAAGACATGGAGCGACTTTCTGGATCTGCAGGATAACTCTTAGGTGGTAGCTGACCCATATGTAGCCTTAAGTAGGGTAAAGGTACCTTTCTGAAGTGGACACAAACAAGGGTATGTTTATAACTTCTCATGTCCCAGTCCAGGATCCACTAATTGCCTTCAACCAAAGCTGTGTCAGATTAGCTCACTGGAATTTCCAGTGTACCCTAATACAGTGTGATCTTTTGTCACCAAGAGAGCTGCATGAAATAGTCCTAGATAGCCAGCTAAAGAACATGGCAAGCGTTTTCTCTACCCACATTTCCTTGATGTTTATACAGTGTAGTACTTAACCTGAGCCTTGCCAGCAAAATATCCAGCTGTATAAACTGGTAAAATCATGAGTTGCTTTGGGAAAAAATGCATCAACTCAGGAACTGAACAACTATAGGTGAATAAAGTTTTAAAATATAGGAGTTTGTGTTACCTAGTGTGCCTAGTGCAGAGAGTTAATTACTTCTAACTAGTCCTGGGATAGTAAAGAAGGGGTGTGTCTCTGCCTTGTGTACTTAGTTCCAGGGCCTGTATCACCAAGCAGGATATCTTGCACAGCTAGATGACTTGTCGGATTTAAGGTAGACTTGGCTAAATCTAAGTGAAGGAAGACAAAGTCCATTTAACTGGGCTACCTTAAATCCAACACTTTATCTGGCTCAGCAAGAAATCCAGCTTTGTAATACAGGCCCCAGGTCTGACTTCAGCCTGTGCTTGTAATGCCTAAGTCTGCTCAGCCCATCAGAAGTAATCAGTTTAGTCTCACCAGTTTAGCGGTTCTGTGCAGCGAAATGGAGCGATTTAGCCCTCTAAGAACACACGTGTGGGCTCGTGGGCTTCAGTGTCGCGTCACAACGCAGGGAGACCTTCTCAGAAGTAGCCCGCCGGCAGTAGGCAAACCGGGCACGGGAGCAGTGTTTAGTTTCCGTGAGGGGCTCGGTTTGGGTGGTGAGGTCGGGTCGTCCTTCTGCACAGGGAATGCGGCAGGCCGCGGCGCAGGATGTTGACAGAGCTCTCAGCCCTGGGTATTTCCCCTGTAAGCTTCGCCAGTGCAGACGACAAAAACTGCAGAACAAGCAGCGGCCGCCGGGATGTCACTACGCTAACGCAGCTGGCTCTGGGAGGAAAACCAAACGAGAGAGAGAGAGAGAGAGAGAGCGAGGGAGCGCTGCATTGTTACCACACCGTCGACAGCCCTTGTGCTGATGTAGACTGCGCTTTTCAAAAACCAGGGCTGAGATGAATTAAACTAAACTAAAATGAAACAT
>JAODKF010000089.1:3673160-3687619 GCA_026779585.1 Mormyrus proboscirostris
AATATTTGAAATTTAGAGGGCTTTTTTGCCCCCCCCCCCCCCCTTTGACCCAGGGCAGGGAGACAGATGACCTGGTTTCCCCCCTCTGGAAACAACAGTGCGCTGGGTTTTTTTGTGTTATTTTTCCTACCATTTTTGTGTCAGGAAATTCCTTTGCGCTATTAAAAAATTAGGAGTGAGAGTGACAAAATAATGAAATCTCCCTGATTTTTATTTACATTAAGTATCGCAAGAGTACGTATGACTGGGGGCCCATTCAAACCATGAAGTCATGTTCTGTATTCTGTAGAACATAAACATGAACCAGGCCCGTCTGCTGGGCACTTCGTAACATTTCAGCTATCAGCAAAGTGCGGCAGATCTCATCATAATATAATTACACTTAATAATTCTGTAGCTATATGCAAATGTTTCCTGGCTGGCAGGCGGAACGTTCTCGCCGGCGAGGGACTCCGTCTCGAATGTTGTTCTAAAGCATGTTCTGAAGCACATGGCGTCATCTACGTTTCAAAATAACTCCGTCGTAACAGGGCCACCTGCGAAATGCAAAAGATTTGTAATTTCATCATCACTTAGAAATGATCTTTTTAAAATATTTTCCCTCCCATCCGTCTTCCAGGACTGTCGGTCGAAAACAGGGTCACGCTGGGCCAGGAGTGTATTCCAGGAAACACAAGGCTGAGAGCGAGATCCAGCACAAGACAGACTCAGAAACACAACCACACAATATTTGTTTCATATACTGTATATGTCGCAATATTTAATAATATCCTTCTTGGCTCCAAACCCCCTGCAGCTGTAAACGGGACAAGTGGTTTCAGAAAATGGATGGATGGATGGTTGGATGTCACGTCCCCCACGTGTCGCACCTGCGTCTCGCCCCTTAAAACTCACTGTTGATCTATGTGGTGATTCACCAGCTGTGCTTTCGCTGTCTTTTGTGTGGCCTTGAGCCGACCCCCCTGCCGTGATCACGTCTGTCCCTGTCTCCCCCCTGAATTTCCTTCACCTGCCAGCCCTCGTCTGGTGCCTTCAGTGAAGGACTGACTTCACCCGCGTACCCAATCTCCAGCACTGTGACTCCGGTCAAGCCCCTGCCCGTCGAATCAGTTCAATAAAGACCTGTGTGTTCTGCACCTGAGTCTCTCCCAAGTTTTCTGTCACGTGACAGTCATTACGTTTTTTTTTTTGTTTGTTTTCTTGTGTTTCGCATCACTCTGCCATTCAAACTCAGTTATTCTGTTTTTAACAATTTCAGTCGTGTCGCAATCGCGTTCTTATGTCATCGTCGAAAACTGCCACTGGGGCACAATAGGAGTGGGACATTCTTCCAAAAGGACTTTGCGGTCATTCCGGAGTTGTGGCATAATTAATGATGATGTCATCCCAAGCACTAGTGCATCTGACAAAAAAAATCATTGTCTGGGTATGATGTAGGCCTACCTAATTCGGGTCTATGGCTGGTATTGATTGCACCATCAGACATACTATTTGATGACTCACTATTTTAGAAGTGTTGAAGCAGCATGAATGACTATCATATGAATGTTTCCATTCATATCTTAGCAACGTGCTATATATTCCACACCAAAGACAAAGCAGAAATGATGTCTGATGCACACTAAACTATGAAGAGGCAGATTTACACATTGTAGAATCATAAATGTTTTTCCAAATAATATGAAAGTATTTTATCAGTGTCTGGACAGAGCCTGACATCTATGTGGCAATTCCTACATCTTACATTATTAAAACTTCTATTTCTGTATTTACTTCGGGAACCAAAGGTTTTAGGTGTTACAGTGTTCTTAATGGGATATTTCAAGATTTTTTTTTCAGTCCACAAGCATGTCCAAGGATGTGCTAAGCTCTCTTAAATTAGGTCAATTATTTTTGCAAAACTTACAAAACATATATATATATATATATATATACACTCTGTCACTTCCTGGCTGACCTCGCTGTAAAGTAACACAACAATCTATTAGCACCTTTTCACCGCAAGATTTATAAGTGAGTTTTCACACATTTTTATTTCACAGCAAGCAAAACACGTCTGCTGCTTTCTTCCAAAGTGACCGCCGCTGTTTCTGTAACTATTTAAACAGCGCAAACTGACAGCGCCAGAGGTGCCAGTAATGACGACAGCTCTTTAAAAAAAAGCGAATGCCTCACACCTCTTCTCAATCACTCTCTTTTGCTTTTTTTCCGCCTTTGGCATGTGGACGCTCAGTCGCAGCCTGGCTCCACATTTGTAGAGCAAACAGCAGCATCTCCCAGCATTCGACATCAATATCTTTCCAGCTGGTCCCTAGATCACGCTTTATGCTAGTCCCATAACCAGTTTTCTGCTCCACTTTTAACGTTGCAACAACCACCTTTGGGCTACTTAACGTGTCTTGATTATTTTCTTTGGACAGAGTACGCAAGGCTTACGAAAGCTGCCACTACCCCCAGCGGTACTAATGATTAATACCTAAAACAAACCCCGCAACAGTAATGGTAACGTTAAACGTGTTCAGAACCTTTCAGCATCTAGAACAGTGAGTGCCTGCTTTATTCAAGTTAGTTTTCCTAAGGTGACAAATGATCTGCCATCTAAAAACAAAAGCTGTGACTGCAGATAGCCAAACAGTTTTGTTAACCTTTATTTAAACTTCATTCTGGGACTATAAGTGTTTTCATTTCCTGGGAACTAGATATAAAAAAATGTACAGAATTTTATACAGATTCAGAATGGGTCATTGTGGTCCTCGATTAAAAGATTTAGTATGATTAATTTGTTCAACGGCTGGATTAAATGCATGCCTGCCTTTCTGAGAACTGCAGGTATGACGCATGATTTGTGCTTTGGCTCCCTCTAGTGACTATATAAAACAATGACGTAATGCACCTTCGCCAAAAACAATCTCTCTGTTGTACGTCAACCAAACAGGCAAATAAATTTGAACAACCGCAGCACGATGAAATTAGTCCACTCATTATAAGTAACAGAAACAACATAATGTTTTAAGTAACTTACTTTAACGTGAACAGGATTGAATCGCGGTGATGAATTTGAAGTACGTTCTTGCTGCTGAATTTAAAAACACTTAAACAGAATGACTCATTACTCACTTACATAATAGATTTTAAGTCCTTTGCAAGAGAATTTCACAAGATTCCCAATGATGCCACATAGAGAAAAATGACAATTATCCACTCGACTGCAGGTAGAATTTGTCATTTTCAAAACAACTTAACCAGGTGAGGGTTATGTGATACTTTAGGTAACACATGCTGTGTTGAATAAGTACACAGATTGTGGTTCACGTGGCCATACTTGGGACACCACAAAGTCTTATTCTGTGGCAGCAGGGACGACAGAAATCCTCCCATAGTATCCAGAGGCTAGATGGAGTCTACTCTCTTCGTAGCCTCAATTATGTATAAAAAATGCGAAATACTGCATTCATAAATAAAATTTCTGATGCTTCGACTTCTGTGCTTCTAAGATCATAATATAATAATAATATGACAAAAGCATTAATCCATCCTGTTCATCTTCCAAAAGAAATGATCCACTACAGAGTCCACAGCCTATCAGCCAGCACAGAGCACAAAGCAGGTGACACGCTAGACGGGATGCCAGTCCATCGCAGGGCACAAGGCAGGGGACACCCTGGACGGGATGCCAGTCCATCGCAGGGCATACACTCAATTTGGTGACGCCAAATCACCTGGTTTTAGATTGCACAGGGAGAACAATGCAAACTTCACACATACAAAGATGGAGGTGGGGAAAATTACATAACATGTTTCATGAATACATTTTTGTATGTTTCCCCGGTGCCCAGCAGGGGGCGCACTGTGGGACATCTCTCTCTCTCTATGTGAAGGATCCACTGCACTTCTGTAAGGTCCAGTTGCAGACAGCAGCGACAACAAACAGTGACGCAAGAGCAGCGATCCGACACCCGATCATCTCCCTCTCGTTTTACGTAAGCTGCTGAAACTGATCCCCGGCCTGTGTTTTGGGAGGGCACTGTCGCTGCAGCCCCAGCAGGGGGCGCCGGGCTGAGGGGCCTGTGGTGGGTAAAGGACCACACACTCATAATGCCTCCTCACCACGGCACCTTAATTTGTGGTTTTGCCCTGCCAAACGCCCGGGGGAAGCTTTCAGCATATTTTCTTAGCAACCGTTGTCTTCACTTGCAAGAAACACTGTTTTCTCTGTGTGCCTGGGTCTTTTTTCGGATGGAAGAGCTTTTATCCAGTAATTATGGAGCCCATGCCGATCTTTCTCGATTTCTGCCTCACTTTTCCCGCGTCTGCCTCTCTGTCTGCCATAACGGTATTGCACCTCTGACGTCCAACTGCAGAGCTTAATAAAGGGCTCTTAAGTCCGCGGACAATAACTTCCACCTTTCCCTCTCGCTGGTATGGACTGCATATTCCATGTTACATCATTAACTACCCAGCATACCCTTAATAAATTATAGCAAGATCCCAACTTATTCAAGATATACAAAAAGCATTCAATTTCCTATACATATTTGTATATGCTTATGTGAAATGTAAAGATAATCATTTGTATACAGAAATTAATGTTGTGTTTTAAAACCTTTAATTTAATTCTGTCATGAGTAAAAATATATTGTTTTTGACTTTCTAATATGGATTTTTTAAAATTATTTTAACCAACTGAATTTACCTTAAATACTTAACTACGGTGTAATTAATGAATATATTTGATCTGTTCTTAATAACCAGAATAAAATGCATTATCCAAGAGTTTCTGAATAATGCAACATCTCAGTCTTTCACTATAAACCTTTGCTACACATTTTCATTTCTTGGGAGCATGCCTGAATGTTGAAAATAAGATAATTAATTCTGAGAGAAGTCTTCATTTCTCATTGCATGGCTTCATTGACTATGCCCCCCAGCTAGTCATTAATATCTTAGAGGCTGTAAATTCTTGTCCTAATATTAGAGAAGCCGCATTATGTTGGTAATCAAGGCTATTTCAAATCCCCGCATAATTGGCGCATTGCCCGCTAATAACAGGGCTGGAGTCCAGCGGATTGTCGTGGCTCGGTGAATCTAGCTAGCATAGATGTTCTCTAATCAATCACAGGGCGCTGTTACTACAAGCCCCCGTACGACGAGATGAATTTGGGAAAACCCCCTAGCCTTTGAGGGGTTGACGGAGGTCCCCCAATTCTTGGGACTGAGTGTCGACTCTCGAGTGAGCGAGGAGAAGGCTTCAGACAGCTCCTTCCTAAGCTGAGACGTGCTTTCATGCAAGAATGAGGGCTGACCCAAATCGGCCACTGTATGTCATTTGTCTTTAGAATACAACGTTAAAACCTAAGAATGGTTTGGGGAAAGGGGAGCAGTTTCCATCAGGTGTTAGACTAATAATCGTCGAATAATAATCGTTAAAACATCACCAGTTACCTCTAGCCGCCTAGCGTATAATGCATGCTCAATCGATTTCATTTGTTCACGTTGATTCCAGAGCTAATTTGTGGTTTGCTTGCAGTTACAGATTAGTGGGTGTTCTGTAATTTCCCTTTCCCTTCCTTTGTATTCATACTTGAAATGAGGGCAAACAGAGACCTAATTCGCCGTACGCTTTGAAAACGCCTGTTAGTACTGAGCTGTTCTGTTCATGAGTGTCAGCAGAGGACAAGCTTAGAACACGGTGAGGGAAGAAGAGCTATCAGATTTTACCATCTCACCAGTGGCGGTAACTGGATCAACAACTGGTAGGAAAATATACAGATGCTGAGTATTTAGGCTACTAAAACCACCTCTTGCTTACTTCACTTAGTGCACATCTTTCTTTTTACAAAGAAAATGATGTACAATCAGGATACAATGGAATGCAATAGTGATGGTATTATTATAACAATAGAAATCACAATGTCCCAAATCAACGTCGCAGATACTGTCAATGGTTTTCCAATATCCACATCCTGTAACACATCGAGTGCTCACAAATTAGTAAATATGTAACTCATTTCTGATATTGCACAACACATAATGTCTAGCTAAATCCTGTCATCAGCATAATAGCATTTAAGCCTAATTAAGTCATTGTAAATCTAAGATCGTTAGCACTGCGTATTTGCCCAGAGAATTTACTTGTGCAGCTTGATGCTTCAACTTGAACCTGAGGCTTGCGAACCACCCAGTTCCCTGCCTTCCGAACCACTAATTGAATGTTTGGCTTCCTTATAATGAAAACGTCTGCAACTTTAAAAATAAGATATTATTTTCTTAGTGTAACGAAATCATCATTTTAAAATAATAAATGATGTCACGAACGACTGAAGAGTTGCATGAAAATCAGTGATTTAAAAATGGGTCGCTGAGTTTACATCATGCCGCACAATACTATTAACAAAAGAAATAGTTTAACTCTATGCATAGAGAATTTCAAGAAATTACAGAAGGCCGACAGTGTCTACAGGTTGTTCTTGTGATCACATGTCACAGTATAGTGGCTCATGCACAAATGAGTGCATTAAGTTGTTCATAGCCTCCTAATAACAGCTTCCTCGGATTTTGCACCAAACTTGAAGAATCATTAACAGAGCTGCATGCCAGATGGTTGTGCCATGGGGGCACGATCATGCACATTGCTGCAGGAATTTTTCTGTGTGTGTGTGTGTGTGTGTGTGTGTGTGTGTGTGCCCATGGGCACATGACTCCACTGTCTGACTCAATTTCCTCAATAACTTGAAGAACCAAGTCGCTGAAATGAAGCAGAAGGCGTTACATGCCGATAAAGGTTGCCCTTTCTAGATATTTCCAGCCCTGGTGAAGAGTTCTTAGTGAACCTTCTTTTTTCCAGCTGTAAAACTATTTAGTAATCTAGTAGTAAGTAGTAATCCTGTCCTATATTACAGGCTACAACCTCATGAAGGATCATGTCAGTGGTGCTAATACCAGGGCTTCAATTAAGACATTTTTCATTGACTTGTTTTAAAATTGTGCAGATTCAACATTCAGACCTAGAAAAATAAGCTTAAAAAGAGATGTAATATGAGTTGTGATCCTGAGTCTACTAAACGAGCCCATCTGGGTCATGAAAGGCAGACACATGGTACTTGCCCTGCATATCTCTCATATTTCTCAGGTGAACGGAAATAGTTGTCAGAAGTTTTTTGGTCTGACTCGGAGAAAGAATTATATCTAACAAATGTCAGTTTATAATCTGAGTGCCCATTTAAAAATGGTTCCAGCATAGCAATTTCATCAATGCCACTTCAAAAGCATGCCTTCCACTGAGGCCTGTTGCAGCAAGGTTTGCTGTGGAATGTGCCGGAATGTTTTCCCAGAATGCCTCGCTCCTGGTTGGCAGGTTGAGGATGTCAGGGGCTGTTAATCAATGGCTGAGGGCTGACGTTGAAGGAAGCAGGGTTGAGGCTGGGCTAAATCCCTTTGGGCGATGGCTTTCCCATGATTCAGTCGCACTGTCTGACAAAAGCACTCTGGGGCATTTCTTGCTGCCTCCATCTGGTGTGCGTCTCTCACCGTCAGCCAAGGCCTAGCCTTAGAGAAACTAATTATCCGGAACATTTCTGTAACTGAACAGACACGGAGCAACAATTTTTGACTTGTCGTAAATATCATAAGACAACATATGGCTAACAAGGACTACAGACGTGTTTAGATGAGTGCGTGTTTTGTGGTTCCTGTGTTAGGAAGTGCTTCTGAAATTCCACCACCCAAGACTCTGGTTCACGTCCATTCGGAGAATGTTCCCCTCCTAAAGCACTGACATTAAATCAAATTAGAGGCCGCGTGAAGAATGCCATAACATTTAACTTGTAAAAGGTCTAATTTAGGAGATTCCTTCAAATTTGAGGTCGACAGCTCTCACCAAAGGCACCGGGACAGGCTGATTAATAAGCTTTCTAAAGATGCGGTTTATATTTGTGGTCCCTCCACTGTCACTCTTTCAGGTTAAATTCCTCGACTGCCAAAAAAAATGCAAGGTATGATAGGTATGTGTAAAGCATGCCTATGGAGAATTTAAGGTTTTAAAAAAAAAAATGTCCCACTTTGCGTTGAATCATGTAATTAAGGCTGAACATCAAAGGGTAGCTTATGGGAGATGGTGCAAATGTTCTGGAAGAAACTGGGCAAAAATAGAAAAAAAGGAAACCTACAGAGCTATTTAGCATCAACGTATTTTTCTTTTTATACTGAGTGTGGATGTAATTATCATAATATCTAGGGCGAAAAGGATGTAGCATTGCTAATTAGTTTATTTCACAGTGCTGCAGAGTTGATTTATCCACTAATCAAAGACTATTTGTATGTTGTCAGTGATATACTGCCTTGACATTTATATTGCTTTGATGACTTACTAATGAGTGATTGTCAGTAGACTGTAGTTCCTCACGGTTACCCTTCAACACCACTATACGAGTGCTGGAATCAGCCGTTCCTGATTGTGACATCACTCTGGGTTTTTGCGCACTTTTCACCTGTGACCTAGCAAGAAAAAAGAAAAAAAAAATGAGGCATGACCACTATCATATACTTACTTCCATTTTCAAATGTGCTTCAGTATCATTAATATATACTATTGCTGTTGCACCCTTCTCTGCTGAATCAGCATATTTCCATCGTCAGGCTTGTAGCAGGAGGTCTTGTTGAAGCTCGGAATGGAATTTTTATGGAATCTAACGCTTCTTCAGTCTACGGCTTCTCTGTCTCCATGGGGACACAGGAAAATGCCAGGCAAGCTTCAATGAACCCCGAACTACTATTACAGCGAAGGGCCATAAAGGGGCTGCCAACAATGGCGGCTATTGAAACGAATGATATTGCTTAAAGGGTGGGTGGAGTGGTATAGGCTCAGGTGGTTTATGTGGTTCTGAGAGCCGTGTCGAACACTGGATAGGAAGGGCGGCGATGGACGATTGACCTGCATCTCATGGACTGCTGGGTTTGGCGCCCTGGCACTTCTCCACTCTCAGGCTCTGCTGTGAAGGATTCTTTCCCACCAACTACCTTTAATGCATTGATGCTTTGCTCCGTACCGAAACCCGCCTCACACAGAGCTGTGCATTTTGGGAAATGTGGCTTTCAGCCAATCCAGCCATCCATCTGCCATAACAGATTCTGGTTGCTCTGCTGTGAAATTAGTACTACAGCAACTAAGTTATCGCCTTGAGAATCACTCTTTTGCATCTCAACCCAATGTCTTTCTCCAGGTTAAGGACTCTAATGAAAAAGCAAATAAATACCGTGGTTTTGCCTAATTCATCATCATTTTTGTTCCGTACAAAATTTTGTAATTTTTAGTAATACAGGAAAAAATGGCGTCAGACAAACCTGCTGCATCTGGTAAATCCCATTTAGGGGGACAGAACTGTTTTACCCCTCGGTGCCAGATATTGTTATTTTTATTCCAACTGTCAGACACAACCAAACACCCTAGAACAAGCTTTGACAGCTACAAGTGAAGATATCGAATGTCCAACACACCAAGGTGTAAAAAAAAACCCTGAGCACCTGAAACTATTACTGCTCAAAGTTGCGCATCAGCTTATTGAAAAATGAAAGGTTCTTCTGAAATATGCTGGCAGTAATCATACTCCTGAATATCTTGAATTATAACACTGAGCCCCATAATGTCAACCGTAAATCCCAGTACCCCAAAGATTATTTCTTCAGAACTGACTTGAGAACTTCAAGACAAAAATATTTGCATTAAAGTAATTGCATAATGCAAAAAAAAAAGCCAGGAAAAAAAGAAATGCAAGAAAAAAGATGCAAGAAAGAATGCAAGAAAAAAATACCTTGGGGTGTAGAAATTCAATTCCTTTCAGTGTTGCTCTCTGCTTCTGCCTTTTCCCAAACATGTGAAATCTTGATGAGAAAGAGAGACTTTGAGCAACTTTATAATTGTGTTCTGATCTACGGCCCAATAGCGGCAGCGAGTTCGAGCATGATGCAGCACACGCCAAGAAGCCAGGCCTCCGACAATGCGTGCTCTGTCCTCCGTGACCCTCTGCGGTAGCATCGATAGCTGGTGATTCCCCTCGGCCTGAAAAATGCCCCCGGGGGCTACATTAATAAATGCAGTTAATGAGATCAAGCGGGGACCAGAGCTCCGTTGTGGCTTTTAAACAGCACGTGTTGACTGGCACCAGTATGAAATTGCAGTGGTGAGAAGGAGAACAGGTGCAACTGGTGAATTTCGGCAGACGCTTGCTGGGAGAGAACACTTGCGCAGCACTTTTATTCGTTTTTTTTTTTCTTTTTTTTTGCTTCTGTCAGTAATTAAAAAGAATTATGACATAAATAGAGCTAGCACTACCCTCCAAAGGAATTACAAACCCAACTGAAGGAAAATCGTAAATTAGTTTTTCCGGCATAAAAATGCCGTAGGTATCATTTTAGGCATTCGGGTATTTTTAACAACAAATTAACTGATCAGTAGTCAAAGTATTGCATCTTGTTAGTATGACATTTACAATAGTATTGTCTGTATAGCTACACCTATAGAAGTTCCTCAGATGTGCCTTATACTACAGTCATGAATGATACTATGTATCAGCCTTTCCACCAATAGCATGAAGCAGTGATGACAGAACAAGCTGACTACAGGGCTGATGATTACTCTCACGCATCCAATCTAACCGTGTGAATCAATGTAATATTAAAACACTGCATAGGGATTTTTTCCACACTATTTAATGTATATCTGCATCTTCCTTTGTTTCATCAGAGCAGGCTATAATGGATCACACGACTCGTAAACAAGACGTTTTTATAACACTGAAACAGCAGCACATATCAAGCATTTGTAATTATGTATGATTCAAAAAACATTATTGTAAAACTATGCTTAACATGGAGCAAAGAGCAGGAAAATGGCTGTGATTTCTATAGCTACCTTGCAAAATCAGGACTATCCGCTAGCTCAAACAACGTTAGTTATCTGATGAAACTTTCAAAGACCATTAAAAAGGCAAAGGTAAATGAGTATAAATAAGTCATCAAATTATCCACTCAAAATAATAAGCACAAAAACTCCCCTTCGGTGAGACAGAAAATGGGGTAAAAATAAACAGACACTCAGCTGAGACTGATGTTTGTCCTTGAACCCAAAGGAAAACAAAACAAAACAAAATAACAACAATGAACAAGGTCTTAAGTGAAACGCACTGAAACAAAATGAAACTAGGAGACTGTGTAACATTCCTGGGCGGCTCGTGTCTGCGCCATAGACAGCCTTCAGGTGGCTTCCATCGACTGCTCCACTTGTGTTGGCGTGCCAAACAAAAACGAACAAACAGGAAAGTGTGGGCGACAGCAAGATATCCAGCTCGGAATAATAAACTGCTGTCATCGCCGCGCAAGCAGTCAGCGGCTGTTTATAACCTGTCTATCAGCTAATTGCCATCAGCACCCAGATCAGCGACATACCACTCTGCCCTGGGAACAGGAAGGAAGATCCAGACGATACTGGACATTAAGCCGCTCGTCATCCAGTCCCAAGACGCACTCAGTGTCCTTCCTCTCCACGTCACGGCAGCTCCTGGAGTGATACCTCGGGTGTCTAGACAGAGGGTTACGTCGAAAACTGTAGGGGGCACATGTCCTGAACAACCACCGCCCCCAACCCTTTGGTCCCTAAACCACTCATTGGCCCACCAGCGCGTTCTCCATGAAGTCTCTGTGGACCCCTTGGACACTTCCAAAAATTTGGCGAAATGATGCAAATAGTGGGAAGATGACAAGACGGCTGGGCCGTGAGCGCTGCTCATTCCTCGGGTTATTCAAACACAAATGAACATAAATCCTATTAGATTTTTCAGTTCCCAAGCAGGGGAACGGGGCTGGTCAGCCGGACTGAATGGAGGAAGACCGCCAAGGGACAAAACAGGCCTCACCGCAGGAACTGGGGCTCACAACTCAGGGGGCGGCCATGATCCCCTCTGGGAAGAGGCCTGGAGGGCATAAAGCTTCTCAGCAAGGGGTTCTGGGCCAGCAGGACCTTCAGCATATGCGATTATGTGCATCCGGAGGGGGATTTTCCCTTACTGGATGCATGGGCCTCCGAAGAGGTGTATGTCGGGGAAACTGGCCACGTCTAGAGACTATGTAAATCCTCCCTGTCCTAGGAGGGCGCAGATCGCACCAATCATAATAATCACAGCGAACGCAGCATTCCATCAGGTCACGTCGTGTGAAACATTAGCGGGCCGGTGGATGCTGTCGGGGCCCATCAAGGGGGGGAGTGTAGGATGCAGAACGGTCCCGGGAACGAAGACGGACAGGCGTGGACGCCTCCTCCTGCGCCCGATGTGGTGGGACAAGGCCGGGGCCAAATCAGGAGGGGGTCGTGGGCCAGGAAACAAATAGGACATTATTACACCGACCCCCGCAGTTGCATGAGGGGCCCCCGCTCCTGGGACGTCGCTGGCTCTGCCCACTGGCAGGGAGAGCCACTGGGCACTGTACCCCACGCCTCTCACAGTAGGGGGCAGTGTGGAGCGAGACGGGCCGGGGTGAGAGATAAATAGGCCTCACGGTGTCGGCTGCCAGTCACCTTTGTGTAGTGATTGTTGGCCGCCTGAAAAGGTCGTTAAGGGGATTTACATAACATTTTGCACTCATCCCCTGTTCGCAATAGACACTCCGGTGCCATTTCCAAGGGGCTTCCCTGTGAGAAGTTCACCCCCTCAAATCTCAAAGCGATGATTATCTTCTAGAACTTACTGCATCGGGACTCCTGCCGCAAAGCACTTGTTAAAAATCATACAGAAGATGAGTGTAAAGATCAGTTTATGCACGGCTTTATTCGTGACTTGTATGAGCTATTTAACAGTGACTCATTTTTTTTGTTTTAATTAGCGCATTGTTAGAAAATGCAATTAAGCAATTAGCCTTGGCTGCGTTCATCAGCTGTCTGAATTTGTTTTAGCTGCAGAATTGTTTCTGCTTCCAAAAATTGGTATTACCAGCTTAAGCTATTTTAAATAGCATTTTACTACTTTTAAATGGATAAAATTATATGGGTCACAACTCCAACCATACCTAAAAGAGCAAATCTAAAATTTAGCTACTTGGAAACAAATCAAAATGTATAATTCAGTTTCTAGAGTGTCTGAAACAGAATTGTGAAACATTCAGCATTTCTGTGGGGTTAAATCGGTCGAATTTTGAGTTCATCTTTACACAAAGTTGTACTACGTGTATGATGCTGTCGTGAGTGACTGGTGGCCACAACCCTCAAATGCTTTTGTCTGGCCGCTTCATTTTTCAAATCAACACCAGTTTATTCGAGCTGAGCAGCGATAAACTTGGATCACAGTGTCACCTTGTTTTCTTATTCCTGATATTCCATGATCGTGGGATTTAACATGTTAAGAAAGATTTTCCACTTTGACCTTGAAAGTTCCCAGGCATGTTGCTTGAGGTCTTAAGAGCCTTTCAAAGTCAACACGGTCCCCCCCCACCGACCCCTTCAATAAATTAAAATAGTCTCTTTGGTGTTTGTTTTAATTAAGCCCATCAAAGTGGAATGACTGTCAAACGGGAAATTCCCCTAGACGCCTTCTCATTCCTTTTGAGGCTCGTAACGGACTGAAAACTTACACAGAGACTAATAAATGGTAGCAGCCCGTGAACCCGGAAAGCACAGAGTAATGAGCCGATTGATAACTTCCTACCTCGTCGTCGAGCAACGTATGTAAAATGCTAAACAAAACAGAAGCACAGGAACAAAACGTTATATAATGCTATGCTTTACTAGACATGACGTCCCACTAAAGCACTGACATTACACCGGCTTTAATGATGCGTGTATTAATCATCATTGTTTCTGTTATTTATCAGCTTATAATTTAAACCAGTTAAGCACATCCAAGCCTTTAATTAGAACTTTCTTTTATTCTTATTAAATCCAAATGTCTATTATCCTTTTTGTTATACCGAAGACTTTAACAAGCAGAATAATATTGCTCAATTGTCTGTGGTCTAAATGAGAGAAATATCTGACAAACCGTACTGTAATTTGTGGGAGCTCATCAAAGGGTGATTCTCTGATGTTATTTTTCTTCAGTCAATTTTTGTAGCCGTGATTTGAGCCCTTATAAGGTTCCGGTTCACATCTGACTTGGACTGCACATCAACAATGCCTGCTTTATGGCGTGGCAGATTTGCAAGCCCCGCCTCGTATAATTCCTTAATTGGGCTGAGTCACCAGGGCCCACTTAAGCGAGGCAACAAAGCAAGTGTGCAAACCTGTCCCACTCGGGGTAGATAATCGGAGGGAATGCACGGCTTGTTCGTGCAGATTGTGGTGGCGACCTAGCTAGCGGGATGCTAGCCAGTGCCGGGCATGGCTTTCTCCGTTTGCCACCTGCCATGCCCCCCCCCCCCACACCACTGCACTTCCCAGCAAATGATTTGGAAAGCCCTTCAACAGAACATCCACCCTC
>JAODKF010000089.1:3742425-3752652 GCA_026779585.1 Mormyrus proboscirostris
GTGTGCTGGATATCTTTAATGAGATTTAAATTCTATTTCACGTCATATTATGACACTATGACCGTCTTGCTTTGCCACATTATTTAATAGAGCTTCACATATGATGCGAAATGCTGAAACTCACGAAAAACCTGCTGGCGGATAGGCTGAATTAAAGTATAGTGGAAAACACAGGATATTCTCAGTTTAAATGTTTTTTAAAGGCCTATGATTTACAGATGATTTGAGTTTCGAAGTTAAGTGAGAAGCCTGTTCGAGTTAGTCATCCTGCTTAAGGTCCTTGAGCTGCAAAATCTTCTTCATAAAGTAATTTTACACTTGGCTAATTCCGCTGCCGTGGTAATGAAAGGCCCATACCTTAGACTACTGCGTCCATTAGTCCTTGGGGGTGACAGGTTAGGCTGTGGATCAGAGCTGCATCCCTTTTTCATTCTGTCATCATACGGATACAGAAGTGATTAAAAAGCAGAAACAATATTTCACTATATACTCCACTAAATTCCATATTTGAAAATATTCTCAAAATCCTAAATATTTTTAACATAGGCCCAGGCTATTTGGAGGTAATCGAATTGGAAACCTTCAGATTTCTGCTACCGATAATACGCGTATTCGGTATAATTTCAATGCTCACATCCAAAACACGTTCGTTTCTATATGTCTACACATCACTTCACGCAACACACCGAAAAGCCAAGGCCTATGTTGTAAACAAGAACGACCTATCGTGAAAATGTCGATGAAATTTAAAATTTTAAAAGTGAAACAATCAAAACGCATGACAACAGGCGTTTAATAAATGATATTGTATTGCACCAGTACCATAACTGTCTGTGTCTTGACAGCACCCAGGAAACTTTTTATTAGCGTATAAAACGGCTGATGAAGTGCAACTTTTATATATTTCTTTTTACCATATTTCGCCATCTAGTGGCGCTACCCAGAAAATACTGTGTAGAATGAAGCTGTGCTACAGTCTCAATTAGTCCGTAATAAGTCCCACAAATGTGGCAATGGGTTGTGGAGAGGAGTGTTTTCCGAAGTGTTTTGATGCACTCGTTAAAACAGATCAAATGTAATCTTATGGCGTCTATAGATAATCAACGACTAGTTAACGGCTAGCGCAAAGTTACTGTTCTTTTTCATTTTCCCCGGCTGTTAGTCATTGAGATTTGTAATCTGGTTACTGGTCATGTACAAGCACATACCTGTAGATCATTAAACCGTCTCATCATTTTTCTTCTGAACTCTTATGAAACGGGTTATTGATACGTATTTGGAAGACGGTGTATGGAAACATGGCCGTATGTATACTCAATAATAACATATAATAAATATACATAGATAAATATGACATAGAATTAAGGGCTCATCGGGCTGCGCTGTGACAGGTAAAGTGCAGTGAGTTCTACCAAACCTTAGCTCGATGTTGCGTTTTCTCTCGGCGTTTTTTCCTGGGTCATCCTATGTCCTCCCACATTTTTCTACTCACATGTTAACTAAATTTCCCCTGTATACGGTGTGAGTGATCCCGAAGCGCTCTTAGCGGTACATGCTATTTGTTTTGCAAGACGGGCTGTTTTCGTAGAGACCAATATAACTCGCTATGAGATCATTAAAAATGGGTTGGGAGGATCTTTTAAATGCACGTATCGGTGTGTAACACGTCTGGGGCCTGTTACGCGTAGCAGGATTTCTTCCTTAGCCGGATAACTTATCGGATTTAAGGTGAACGAAGATCCTTTAGCCCAGTTAAAGTGGGGTCCCTTAAATAGGATGTTATCTGTCTGAGCAAGAGATCCAGCATTGTGATACGTGCCGCTGAAGCGAAAACTACAATACTGACCTCAGAGATGGCTATTTGTCTATATACTGTATTTTTATTTCGATGTTCCTGTTTCAAAAATATATGCTCTTATATGCGCCATTGAAATGATCCGTGGACAAATGGATAAGCATCATTAAACCGGCAACTATCTGGATTATAGCAAAGCCCTCCATGGCGTTTCTCATACCAGTCATAACTATTAAAACAGATTCCCCACTCCCCTTCATTTCTCCCAACAATAGACACCTGTCTTCTTGACACATAGACGGCATTGTCCAGCTCCCGGGAACCAACTTGTCAAGCAGCACAAGAGGGACTTTTTCATGGCGGGCCAGGACTATGCAGGTCCTCTCGCCTCCACCCCCATAATAACAGCGGCTGTCCCGGGACGCCCGACGACCCCATGAAAAGCCAACTGTCTGGGTGACCTGGTCAGAAAGACCCCGGTCTGGTTGAATGGCACGGTAAATTCACCAGCATGAATATGCGGCTTTGTGCACGCAGGGGACGGCAATATCGATGGGTACCAGGGGTCTACAGCGCTCGTCGGGAACACCTGGGAGGTAGGAGGCAGAGTGTCACTGGAAACAAGGAGGTTTTGTAGCAATAGCACCACCCACTTTACATACATTGCACTGTAATCACCACTATACACTAAAGATGGCCATCTTTTCATATGAAAGAAGAGTGGAAGTTATGATAGAAGTTTTAGTGTAGCACCTGTTTTTTTTTTTTTATGAGAAACCACCTCTTGACCGGAAATAAACACTGTAATTGTTTAGTCGTCATGCGATTTCCCGGATTTGATGTTGCTTTACAAATCTGGTATCAGAAAGATATATTTAACTATAGGCCTAATGTTTCTACGTTGCCAGCATGGTTGCTTCATTAAGAAAGATGCGTGCGCTAGGATCTAAGAAATAGATTGGCTACTAAGTTAATGTTGAATTGATGTTATAGAAGCGCAGAGAAACACTGATTTGAGCCATTTTTGCCATCGAAACTGGCCCTTCAGAAATTTAAGGCATCAACTTTAACCAAAAATAACAAGTAAGTGGCCTTTACAATTGTAATACATTTAATGTTAAAAAAATGCATATTTGACTGAACATACCGCATTTTTGGAACAAGGTGCGCCATCAGAGGTCTCAGTACTTTAGAGTTCTGAATTACACCGAAGGAAGGATTATGATATAGAAAAGAAAAAAAAACAAGATTTTCAGTCTAGTTGGTTAACCAGTTTGCAATCAAGGGTTCAATGTCTTTGGATTTTCTAATGTACTGGTAGTACTTGATATACCGACGGAGGGATTTATGTGAGAGCTGCTTGCGTATGACACCAGGAGCATTCAGATCCAGTCATTGGATTGCATGTGTGCATGCGTTTCTTCGTGTGCATGCTACTAGCTTATATTCGTGGAGGTATGACCAATTAATGGAATTTATTTTATGCACTTTTGGTATTTTCGCCAATTGCGGAGTTTGCGAAAGCGGAGTATGAGAGCTTCTGGCATTTTTAATCTCATCCTAACAGTTACAATGTGTTGCTCTATGTGTTCGCCGCTCATCAAGTTGTCACAGAGTGATATTCGAGCCCCGTGACTCCGAGGGATGTAATAAACCCTGGAGAAGGTGACTGACAAGTTCGCGTATCTGCTGGGTGACAGTGCTTTCTTTATTGCGGCCCTCGAGAATGAGCATATGACAAATCTGTCTGTCGTCAAGTCTGGTATCAGTCTGGAGTGCTGAAGATCACAAGTAATTATCTTTAAAATACATGAAATGATCCACTTTTGTGTGCTTATATTGCTTTTATTTAATATAGCTTGGTTTTCATAGCCTCCAGTGCAATAAGGGTTAATGACAGGTAAACCAAAATGAGTTCAGTGTTTATATGGTTCAAATGCATATGACTTGACACTCATTCTTCCAACGTGTTGCTGCCGTTATAAACACTGTTGCTTAATGCTATATTGTTCTGGGTGCGACAGGAACCGAAACCATTTCACATGAGGCATGAAGGGAGAATCGAGGACCTTATTTGGGAATGGCAGTGGAGATGAGGTAGGGAGAATCAGTGGATGGGACTGGAAGCAAAAGTCAGTGATCCCAGTCTTCCGGTGACTACGATAGCTTAGTGGGAACCACTGTTAACTCACACCACCGGCTTTGGGGGGTTCAAATTTGCCCCAACTTTTTTAGATGCACCTGACAATATGTGGAGTTTCTTTTTGTTGTGTTCCCCCAGTTACTCCAGTATATAGGTAGTTGGTCTGGCACTAAACTGCCCATCGCATGTGACTGTATGAGTGTGTGCATGTACAAGCCCTTAGAAGAACTGGTGTCCTGTCCTGGGTGTATCTTGTGCCTCGAGATGGTCTCCAGGCCGTCCCATGACCTTGACCTTGATGTTTTTAGAAAATGGATGGATGTATGGAAAAATACTTTTCATGCACTAGGGTGGCTCAGTCCACAGTACCTGGACGTTCAAGTCCTGACCCCCACCTTTTTTGTGTGTGGAGTTTGCATGCGTTTTCTACCCAGTGGTTTCCTCTTTTAGTCCGCAACCATGCAGTTTGTATAATCTTTGAATTATCTGTACCATCATTGTACAATTGAGAATCCATTGCTCTTTTCAGTCAAAACAATACTTATTTTTAAACGTTGTGTTTTATAATGAATATATTTCAAATTAACTGTACGCATACAGTCCAAAGTAGGCTTACTTATCTGGAGTTTCCCTGACACATATATAACACTAGATTTACCTATGCTTCTGGATTACTCTAATAGCATATTGAAAACGGATATGAAATGGACACATCCGTGTCTTATTCAGACCGATGTCGCCGTGCTTTTTTTTTTCTTTAAAAAATCAGCCACAGCACGTTTGCGCCTTGTGACGTGTGCGGATGCCGCTCGTGCGTGCAGTGCGAAGCCCCACCCACCGGCGCAGTTCCGCGAGCGCAGCGCGCGCACACCCACGAGTCGAGCGCTTCAGCGACGTGGCCTTTAAGCCGCCATCTTGTGGAAACGCCTTGAGGAGGAAGCGACGAGCCTGTCGGCGTAGCTTTTGGTGAGGCGTTTTCGGCACGTTTCTCGTTAAAGATTTTCGCTTAAGTAATTAACTAAGCAAAATATATCGTGCGCCCGCCGAGGTAACCAAGTGAAAATAACCGCGTGGTCGATTCTGGGATTTCTTCTTAAAAGGTAAACAAGTAGTTGTGCTAGTCGGCTTAGCTTGTCGGCTACATGGGTTGAGCAAGAAGCGCTAACGGTGGATGATGGTTAGGTCTTTTTTTTGGAATCAAATATGTATGTAGACAGGTCTGAAGTAACAAATGGGCGGGTATATTGGTTCTACAGTCGAGGTTAGTAGCAGATATTTATGTGTAGGAGAAGCCGGTTAGCCGGCTATCCAGTTAGCCTTCTTAGGGGACCTTTGATTATGGGGGGCGATATCCGCAGTTATGTTCCTTTGTCGTTCTGGCAAGCTGACGACGTGCCCCCCTCCCCCCAGACTTGTCCACAGTTAGCTAGTGACCCCCTAATCGTAGATCCTCGCTGGTTAACGTTAAGGCTGATGTTAACTAAAGACTTCACGGTTGCGGCCTGGCGAGATTTAACTACCTTAGCTTAAACAGCAGGCTGTTTGTTGCGGGGTGCTTGGTTAAACCTATTTGTTGTGAAAATGTTGGTGCTTTTAAATGTTTAAATGTTTTAACAATTGCATAGCATGTGAGCGGTTTCTGTGGTTTGTTCAGTATACCCTTACAGATTATTAGTCAGTTAATCGTACGGAATCAACAAAAATAAGTACTTTCCTATTCCGTTCGTGATCTGGGATTCCGTTTGCAAACTAAACCAAGTTTTAGTTTTTTCCGTTCCTTGATAATCAAGTTTAAGAAACATAACTAGTTTTGTTATAGTTGTATCGACAAATAAATAACAGGCTAAATACCACACAATTTAGTCACAGACAACGGTCTTAATTGCAAATCAATCGTTTGGGTGACATTTAAATTCTACTGTCAGATGGCCAGCTTTGGTTGACTTGTCGATTCTGGTCAATTCTGTATGCGCTGTATTTTGACTAGGAATTTGAGCATATTCTGGTCTAGTATTTTTTTGTTTGTTTTTTTGTTTAGGCTTTGATGCAAACACTTGATTTGTGTCTATATATAATAATGGTTTTGATAATCAAGAATATCTAACATTGGATTGCCACAAAATGGTGAACTTCCATTCATTCAGCCATTGGAATGGTTTAAATTTCTGTCTCATGAAACTGGTCACAGGGAAGAAAATTGTCTTGGTGCTCAGGTGACGTTTCTGGCTTCCTGTATGTACTTGTTGCTTGAACGCTATGGAGAGCTGGTTATCAGTCGTCTAAAAGTGAGTGATGGTATTCTCATAGGATAGGATTTGCAGCCTATCAGTGATAATCCTCATGTTTTTATGAAGTAGTTGCGCAATACAGGGAGAGTGTAAAGTTATACATCTTTATCCCGTATGTACAAGTACTGCATATGAGGGCCGGCTGACTCTGAGTCACTTAAAAAAAATTCCTGTGAGTTTGCTGGAGTAAGGGGGGCTCAGGCGGGCACGATGAAGTCAGCATTGTTACATCTTATAACTTGGAAAAAATACACCATATGTCCATGTGCTTAGTCAATATTTGCACTTCAGACAGATCGTATGGTACTAAGTGTTTTTCGTCTTTTACTTCTGTAATGCCACAGATGAGAATGTTTATCAGATCTTCTTTCTCACTGTGTCCTTTTCAATTTTGAAAACTACCTGTCCTGTTAAGCGTGTTTTCTTGTTTTTAGTTAAAATATGTTGTATTGGGCTCCCAGATTATATTGTTTTCATCTTTGATAACTGGGAATCTGTAGGTCGTTAATGGCTTATCCTAGCAGATTCTAGAAGGGACATCTTGCATATGGAGGACTGCTTTGGAGATTGTCGATTATCATAGGTTTCTAGCTCCATTAGCTGTTGAACAAGAACATTGTTCTACTCTATAACCCCAGGTTGAAAAATATTTCACTTGGTTTTCTTTCACCTTCTTTTCAGATCACTGTTTGGATCTTGACAAACATGGGAAATATATTTGCAAATTTATTCAAAGGCCTCTTTGGCAAAAAGGAAATGCGAATCCTGATGGTGGGTCTTGATGCTGCTGGAAAAACTACTATTCTTTATAAACTTAAGCTTGGGGAAATTGTAACCACCATTCCGACTATAGGTAAGCAGTTACCTTCGGCTGGTTTGTCGCTGTCGTGTGTGTCAAATTCTTGCCTCCACACAGCCTATGATCTCTTCAGTAGGTGTTTATTTTGCTTAATTTTGATAATTTAATTAGTTTTAAAATAAGTAATCTGAAATTTCAATGTCAGGTAAGGGTCAGATGTGGATTAGTCATGCTTGCTGCTTAAATGCATCTGTAAAACGGGGTAAAGTGTCAAGACTATTCAGGTAATGGTCTAACAAAGACTAAAGTTGTATTTGAAGGGCCAAAAAGCAGTGGAAACAAAGTGTAGATGGGTTAAAAACCAAACAAAAGGCTGTAGAATAAGCATGTAGAATACTATGGGCATGAACCTGCTGAGGATGGGGGAGAGGCTGTGTAAAAATGAACTGATTTGCTTGTACGTTATGCATGTTTCTTTTGTATGTACGTAGAGGTGGTGATTGTTTCTGTGGGCCATACCAAGTGTTTTGTATGCTGGTGTGCCCTGCCTTATGGACCGTCTCTTCCGCATCGCTCAAGGTTTTAACGTCGAGACGGTGGAGTACAAGAATATAAGCTTCACAGTGTGGGATGTTGGTGGTCAGGATAAGATTCGACCTCTGTGGCGCCATTACTTCCAGAACACACAGGGTAAGTTCCGCACCGGCATCCAGAGAGAGCCGTTCGGCTGGTTGCTGCTTGGCTGGAGACACTGTAGCGTCTGAGAGTGTAATTTGATGGGTTGGACTTTTGCCAGTAGCCTGAAGGAGAATGGCAAAAAGGCTCGAATGTAGAATAACCAGACTTATAATCAAACCAGAATTCAAGTTTCTAAATCCGGAATGACCCAGCCTGAACGATATCATTGTTATTCTGTAGATGTAAAGTAGGAAAAGTCTTGTAATAGATAAAATTTTGTTCATCTAAAATTGACTTAGGGTGACTGAGAGGCTTCATACACTAACAGTAACATCTGACAGCCAAGCTACTGCCTCCAAGCTCAAATATGTTCCTCGTTTGTTTTGGTAGCTTATTACGTAAGTGGGGGGTGGGGCAGCATACAGTAATGATAACCAGTCTCATAGCGACAACCTGTATACCTCTACTGCTTGCCCTCAGGTCTAAAGCCCCTTGTTATAGCCTGGTTAGTGGTGTGCATGCAGCGCAGTGACTCAGCGGATGAGTTCAGCATCTGCTGTTTTTGAGGTGTCATCGAGCATGCGATTACCCCCCCCCCCCCCGCAGGTCTTATCTTTGTCGTGGACAGCAATGACAGAGAGCGGGTGAACGAGGCCAGGGAGGAGCTCATGCGGATGCTGGCTGAGGATGAGCTGAGAGATGCCGTTCTATTAGTGTTTGCCAACAAACAGGTACCGTGCCTTTGTCCCAATGCAGCACAGTTCCTCCTTTTCCCTGATTCGCCGTGGCTAATTCCCCCCCACCGCTCTGTTTCAGGACCTCCCGAATGCCATGAACGCTGCCGAAATCACCGACAAGCTGGGACTGCACTCTCTGCGTCACAGGAACTGGTATATCCAGGCTACCTGTGCCACCAGTGGTGATGGCCTCTATGAAGGACTGGACTGGTTGTCCAATCAGCTCCGAAACCAGAAATAGCTCCCTCCTCCGACCTGCCCCCTCTCCTCTGCATCTCCTCCTCACTCTTGCTTTACTTCTCTGATGTTGCAAACTGTGCTACTTTGTGGTATCAAATGCCGGAAGCTGTCCTCATTTCATCTCTCAATATAAATTATGAGCCACACATTTTGTTGTTTTTTTTTTATTTTATTTTATTTTTTGCAAGCCTTGGAAGTCAGGATTCTTATTTAATGTAAATAGTCTTTTCTAGTGAGGCTGCTTCTGGCACTCTTATGCAATATGTACTCTGCCTTTCCGTTCATGTTCCTGCTGTACTCTTTTGGACAGACCTGCATTGTATGTAGTCCTGGAAGGGAATAGGAGCAGGCCCGCCGATGCTCACTTAAACATTCACGTGGTCGCCGTACAGGCCAGCTTTTCCACGTTATTTTGAGTACACTGAAACATTTTCCCATTTTTTTTTTTTTTTTTTTGTTTTTGTTGGGTGCCCGGTACCGGAGTGAGATGGCACATCCTTGTAAAACACTGAAAGAAATGGATGAACTCGGAGGCAGGTGATGAACCACTCGTAGCAATGGTTACCCTTCTTGAAAATATGCCCAGGCTTTGGTGATCTTACCAGACAAAGCATGAAACCGCTTAGTGCGCCCTGTGTTAATAGTATGATATGCTGTTATGTTTCTGAATTAAATGCATCCAAGTCAACTTCATGAAAAAAAAAAGTGACAACGTGATTGTCATTTTTCGTACATTAGAGGCACTTTGAACGTACCTACTAAGCTCCCCAAGCTTCTGAAAAGGATAACGATGCATGTGAGGAATGTGGTTATGTTCTGATCCAGGACCTTCCTGGCTCCCTGCTGTGTGCCAGCAAGCCAGTTAATAGTCTGTTTTCACCTGTGCCCTAATCAGATTGATATATATATATATATAATGCATTTTAGTTAATCTTTATTGAATTGTAGGTTTTTACTCTAGCTCCTTCAAAGGGTTCTCTTTCTGTTCTGTCGCTGTTCTTCTGTTCCTAGCTCAGTGGTGGGGTTCCTTTCCCAGTGTGTCTCTATGGCCTTTTGTTGCTTCCGCTCCTCTTGCTGCAGTGTTATTTTGAAAGCACTACTGCACACAGTTTGTCACCTTGAGGGTGCCCCTCTGTTCATACGATCTGCAGCCCTTCCGGCAAAGAATCTCGCCCCAGCGAGCACATTTGCGGCCATTTCCCTTTTAGTGTTCTGCAAAAAGAAGCAAAATGTGGCAGATGCCAAGCATTTGTACTGCAGCAAGAACCTATATTTTTTTTTATGTACTGGAAATCAACATATAATTGCCTCATTCCCCCCCCCCCCAATTATTTCTCTTTTATTTTTAAAGTCTTGATTGATTTGTGTCTGGAAAGACACCAGTATATGGGATTCCCAAAGCAGACTCTCATGGTGTGATTTACATTTTTTATGTAAACATATTTTGAATCATTTTAAAAGAAAAGCACTGTAATTAAAGAGTAGAATGAAGGTTTTCTCTTCGTCTGTGTTTTTGTTTCCCTCCATCGGGCCCCCCCCCCCCCCCC
>JAODKF010000089.1:3757939-3773923 GCA_026779585.1 Mormyrus proboscirostris
CCCCCTCCCATGGTGCATTGTGTTCCAGCATGACTCTTCATCCAGAGGCCTGAGGTCTTGGTGTTTTCTGCCCCCTCCCCCAGCAACCACCTCTCTGTGGGTCTGTCCACCCCTGGGCCTCGCCTAGCAACTCGGCCTGTGGCATGCAGCACCGAGGCCAGCAGCAGGGGGCGCTCCTTTAATGAGTGACAAATGAAGAGCCGCGGGAGCGGCGGCGGGTCACGCGGGTGTCCGGCACAGGGGGCCCTTCTGCTCTCTCGCCGGCACCCCCTGCTGGCCTGACATCGTGATGTGTGTGCGCGCGCGGCGGTGGTGGTGCCAGCTTCTCGGGGATAAGCTGCATAAAGACCCCCCCCTCCATTGTGACTGCTCTGCTGTCTTGAGGCACCCCCCGCCCCCAGTTACTAGCCAATAGAATGTCTCCTCTCAGTCCAACTCAATGCAGGCACTAATTGTTAAGACTTTGCACATTTTCGCTTCCATACTTGAAAAAATACAGTAGTCTGTTTTATAAAAAGCTCGTCATTGTATTTTTCTACAATTATATGATTCTATGCTATTAGTCCATCTTGATCTTCTTACCCCAGCTCTAGGAGTCACAAGACATTTCTCATTACCTCTGTATGGAAATGAGGAAAGATTATGACAAGAACGTGAGGCAAACAAGCGGTTAGAAGCCAGAGATCAGAGTGTAATTAGGCATCAGTCAACAATCAATTGTGCCACAGCAAGAAACAAATTTATTTCGCTCATCTGTTACAGTAGCATAGAAAACCAGGAAGTCACAATGACAACTCAAAGAAACTGCTTTACAAATCACACAAAGTATCAAAAGCCCTTAATATCATGACCAAAATATCCCTCATGTCAAATGATAATTTTAAATGTCACAGAAAAAAACATACAAAGTTCAAAACTGATGCTTTGTATAAGCACTTCAATATCTGAGTTATGAAATATAAAAAATATAATAAAAGCATTAAAAATCATCTTGATCACTGCCTCAAAAACTTTTTCTACCACACACAAGAAAGACTCACTAAGCTTGCCAAGAACAGAAAGTGTTGTAATATGAATTTTAAATCAGAAGGGAACAACGTCAAGAATACTTAGGATTCGGCACAAAAGGACATACTGCCCTCTGCTGGTGAATGTTCTTAAGAGCTACTGGTCGACTGTGGTGGAGGGTTCGCGAGTTTGAGGCAGTTATAAGAGGGAAGGGTGAGGATGTTTTTAAAGTGTTTTCAGACTGTGGCACGATGACAAAAGTGTCCAGGATTTCTGTGGAGCCAGGAGACGCGAGGGCGCCCCTTTGCGGTCCGTCAGCTGTCGGGGTCTGTGTCATGGCGTCGCTTCTGACCGGGTCCGATGGGGGGGCGGCCGCTGTAGCGGCGGGGTGCATCCATGCCGCCATCCGAGGACGACCCGGTGTCATGACGCCGCCGCCGGTGGTGCTGCCGGAGCGGGGAGGAGGGGCAGCCTCCGGCCTTTGCCCCCAGTGATGAATAGCCGTCTCGGGGTCTGGCTCCGCTCTGTCGGCCCGATGATGGATGAGGACGATGGTGGTCCTTTCTCCTCCTGAAGGTGACACACACACACACACACACACACACACACACATCCACAGATGAATGAATGAATGAATGGAGAATAGGAATGAATGAATGAATGAATGGATGGAGATCCTTGTGGGTAGGTCACTTCTCCCTAGCTCCAACCAAAATATAGATGGAGTCACCCTGTTCGTTCAAAATTAGAACACTTTATAAACACCATTAATTATGTGTATATACATCGATAATCCAGACACACCTTTTTTTTTAAAAAAAAAAAAAACTTCTGTAGTTGTCCATTTTATTAATGTAAATGCTTGCTACTGCCACTGAGCTAAATACAGACTACATCAGTCTAATGAAAGGTGTCGATTACATTATCAAGCTAAACGTAAACGATTTTTAAATTAAAATACACCTTTTTAAAAACATTTGTTGATGTAGGCCTATTTTATAAACGCTTGCTTCCGTTACTGGGCTAAAGATACCTCAATAATCTAATAAAACATACCAGTTATACTATCAGGCTAAATGTAGGTGATTATTAATAATAATAAAAACACCTTTAAAATATTCGGAAGTGTACAGTGTCAGAAACACTGGTCTAAGAAAGACGTCACCCCCCCCCCCCCAATCATTTCAACATGAGTCAGCGGCAAACAGAAGCTTTTTCTATAAGTTCAGTATCTGGGAGCAGCACATCTTTTGAGTTTTTGAAATGTTCAGTTTTGTCAAGCACTTTAAACATCACTGTTATTATTTTAAACAAAACTGAAACATTTGTAAGTTTTGTTTAAAGTAATGACGTTTTTGCAGTTTTTTGTTTGCGTTGCGATTCAGACAAAGTAAAACATTTACCTGCACCTTTATTCCTGTTTACAATCTTTTACATAGCTATCAATGAGTATGGGAAATTACGAAAAGGTCTTGAAATTTATTATTTTGGTGCTAAAAACATTGTGAAAAATGTGGGTGCACCTAAGTGTTGTGGCAGTGCACGTAAATGAAAAAGTTTGGTGCACTAGTGCAACCAGTGTAAAATGTTAGTCTGGAGCCCTGTCCATTTGTTACAGAGACAGGGAAACGCTCATGGACCATTCAGTTTTCATATTACAGCCGTTCTAACGACTAGTCTGGTAAGGAAATGGTGGCTATGCGAAAATCACGGTAGCCTGGGTGTGACCACCTCTCTGCTTATCACTGCTTCAGCGTGTTTTTTTTCTTCATGAAGTCTACTTTTTTAACAACAGCTGTGACTTCCGCTGCAACGATCTCGTACGCTGTTGTCAGGAATACGATATTTGGTCGTAAATGAGCCATTAGTCGGAGAATGAATTTATCATCATCATATTTGCAAATAGTCATTAACTGAGGTAGTCGCTAACTGAGGAGTGGCTGTATTCGTATTAGCATTTACTGGACACTGCATGGAGAGCATTAGTGATGCAACATAGGGGGGCCCCTTCCTCGTATGCATTATAAACATCTAAGAAAATGCATGACCTGTTTCAGATAGCAGTTGTGTCATCGAGACTCTGGCGCCACCCTTTGGTGGAGACATGGTAATAAGTAAATTTCATCGATTGTAAGCATTATTCAATATAGGCCTACAGTAAATGAAATGCACTGAACACTCAATATAGATTTATTTTTTCAATAAACTAAATAATGTAGAAATAGACATACATTAGTGGCCAAAATTATGGAAACACTTCTAATTTTTAGAGATTGCTGGATTTTATTCAACCATTGCTCCAGTTATCGTCTAATGTATGATCTCCGTACGATTCTTTGATTTATAAATAATACAATATCTGTGTGTGTGTGATCATATATATACGCACACAGCTTGCAGTTAGACTGCAAAGCTGGGCAACATCAGTCTTTGAAAGTTGAAGATCCAGTCAGTGTTTGAGTTGCTGTTCAGCTTCTAGAGATCGAGCCACACCTCATACTCTTTAGAAGCTCAAAATCCCCTAATTAAGGATATCAGGTCTGACTTGACGGAAGGGAGAATAAAAGCCGTTACCGATCGCTGTCATCTTCAGACTCAGATCCTGAGGAGGACGACTCCCTCCTGTGATGACTTTTCTTCTTTCTCTTTTTCTTCTTCTCCGATTTGGACTTCTTTTCCTTCTTTTTCTTCTTCTTGCCGTCGCGCTGCACGGAGCCACTCCGTCTGTAAGAGATGCATTTGCCGATGACACCTGCCGTGCAGCGTCGCGTGTGACAGGGTCACTACAGAGCTTATCATAGTTTTGATTTTGTAATTTAGCTTAAATTCTTGTACCTTCAATTTTCGCTTGAAATCCGGTTTAGTTAGCGTTCAGTATCGTTTTATTCGTGTTCATTTCACAGACATACTTCTCTTTAGCGTTCCTTCTAAGTTTTAGTCATTTTATTTCTAGTGATATACTGAAAGTTGCAGAGCTGTCGCTGTGCCTGATATTTAGAAAACCCTACTTGAATACACAGAGCACATTATATATTCTCAAAATAAGTAATACATGTTCCATATACTATTAATGGTAAATTATTACTTTAGCTAAAGCATTAAAAACTCAAAATGTAAAGTATCTGACATGTTTTATTTCAGTTAGTTTATAGTTTTTAAGTTGTAGTTTGTTATTTTTGCATCTTATTTCAGTTTACAAAACTGAACGATAAGAACAGGATCATAAATTAGGCCTGGTCACCTTTCTTCATCAGCACCTTCCCCCTTGTCCTCAGAAGTCTTATTGCTGGGTGTCTCCTGATTATCTTCACATCTATGATGCTAAGATAACAACACAAGAACACAAAGGTGATTTGCACATTATATATCTATCTGCATTAACAGAAATTCAGTCGACCAGCTAACAACAAACCAGCAGACTTACAGTAAACACTGGTAAGCCCATTTTTACAGCCTCCTTTTCCTGCTTGGAGAGGATGACTTTTCTTGCTCCGGCACTACAATAAAGAGTAAAACACTGAATTGTAAGCAAAACGTAAAAATGTAATGAGAGATTTCAGAATGACATTTCAGACAGACATTCTGCAAGGAAGACTAAATTGTTTATTGCAGTGGTAACACTGAACGGCTAAATATTTAAGCAGAAGCCTACATGTTCTTTCACGTTTGGTTAAGCAAACCCTCAGGTGGCCAGTAACTACTTTTCTCGGTCCGTAATCACAAGGAAACGGCAGCCAAAGAACCCCAAGGTGCAGAGAAGCATAAAGCGAAAGTTGGATTTTCACCCAGCTTTGCTATCTGCTGTCAATAAATGTTCAAACATCAGTCGCTCTGGCTTCCAAGGGGAAAGAGCACCTGGAACTGCCAAGACCAGAGACTCGGTCCACGTTTCGGGTGTCGCTGTCCGCCTCCTCCCTTCTGCACAATTCCGACAAGTCCTGAAAAATCAAGCATGATGTGACCATCAGCTGAAGTAATACATAACATTTGCTGACTGTAAGGATTGTTGCAGGTACCGTATTGCCTATATGTTTCTCTGTGTATTTTAATCCAATTGTACTCTTATGTTTGCACTGGATAGCTGTCATTCATTCATGTTTGCACTGTGTTCTGTTAACTGTAGTTGTCTCTCTGTTCACTGTTTGCACTGAACCTCGACCAATTCCGGAATATTCACATGCTGGGAATAAATCGTTCTAAGCTCTGACTTCTGAGGAAGACGCTTAGCCTGTTCCACGGGCCACGCTCTGTGGGCAGGTGCAAATGACGTCGGTACTGCAGGCTGGAGATTCTCACACTGCGTTTATTTGACAGGAGATCCTACGATCCGCAAGATGGACATAGTGACCCATTCTTGCAACTCTGTGTTCTGTCCACCTCCTTTCTCTGCAGTCCATTGATTTGTGGATCGGAGATAAAGTAAGAATAGAATTAACGCGTAACTTAAAAATACAGACCTCTCTAGTAAGACCGGTTGGTTGTTTCTTCACATTCTTATGGCCTCTAAGGATAGAAAGGAAAGCGGTTATTTAAGCAAATGAGCACTTTCCGCAGTGACTGCTGCTCACTGGGAAGCCCGCACTCACAAAGCCGCCATAAGCGCGTCTTGCTCCGCCTGGCGCACAGCCGCCAGTTCCGCATCCCGGGACAACTGCGCCCCGCCCTTCTTGTCTTTTGCGTACCAGGTCAGATCACGACCCTTCTGCCAGCGGCCGACCGGTGCCATGAGGGAATTCCCTAGTGGAGGAAAGACAAGTTCACAGTGAGTGATGAGAGAATTAAAGTACAAGGACATGAGGCACAATCGGCAACAGCTGGAGAAGGCGGATAACACTAAGGTGTTCATAAGATAACCCTTAAAAGCATATAAAATCATATGAGAAGCAAAGGTCAACAAAATTTAGATCTGTGTAAAAATTACGAGTGTAATTGCAAATGGCAGAATTTAGCTGCTATTTAGACTACAAACTATGTCAAACGTCCAGTGTAAGTACTCAGAAACCAAAAATTAAAATTAGAAAAATACATATTTCAAATATCATAGATGATACACCCGAACTGATTGTAATATTGAAGTAAAGACGAAACACCCATACATATCTGAGCAATACTTCCAGGCTTCCGTAGAAGTCGAAGCTTATAGTATAATTCAATAACTTCTCAACCACACGTACTTTTCCAAGATTTCGTAAAGCCGTATCAAACTGTAGATTATTCCAGCACGGCACATGATATCAGTAGGGGTCATTCACTGTCATAGCTGGGTGGGGAGATCTGGTCAACAGCCCAAGTTTTCGCAAACGTGGCGGCCGAAACGGACTATAAAAGGCGGCTGGGCCGGAGGCTCAGCGCGTGCACCTGTGTCTGGGGACCCAGCGCGAGCCACACGGCGGCTTTTGCTTAGGCTCGCGCCACGGCCGATGGTTCTACTTTCGGTTTGAAGGACTATGCGGTGGCAGGACCGAGCCTCGTTATAAGGTAAAAAGAGACGGTGCGGAGCATAGCTATGCGCCACAGAAATGGCTGACAAATAACCCCGTGATCTGGGATCGGGTATTACGTTTAGTGTAAGCAGGGTAATATTTATACAGCCGATACAATTTAGTCACGTTTTTGACGGTTTCGGTTCGTGTGTGTTGACAATTAGTGGGCTTCTGAAATTCGGCTTAAAGTTACCCTTCGAAATGCACGAATCGGGACTAAGTGTCTTCGTAATTCTTACCCAGATAGTTTTCCCTGTGTTTGTCGGTCTTAACATCATCCCAGTTGAACTGGTCTTGACCTCCCCGTACACCTCCAGTTCTGGACGAGCCAAACATTTTGTCCAAGTTAGTCTTCCCTAAAAAGTGTCCTCGTTTATATGGCGCAAGTCCATCCAAATGCGGCCTTCAGGCTTGCGAAGTCCCGGATGTTTCCTGCCGCTATGCTCTTCGAGTTGAGCGCTGCTCACTCGGACGTGTAAGATAGTCAGTGAGGGAACTGCATTTAAATGGTAAGAAACTGGAAAACGACCCGATAACTATATAAAAAAGGAGAAACTCTTCCGATGTGTCTGTTCCTTTTTAGCGTTTTCTGTTGCAGAGCGGCAACGCGCTGTTTATGCACCGTTTTCAGTGTGCTTTAGTAATACTGCCCCTGTGATGCTGTTGATGCATCCGCCCGCATCTGCCGGGGTTTATTGCGGCGCGCTTGAAATCTAAAACAGAATTATAGATTATAAAACATGCTTTTATATATAATATATTGATGTCTTTTTAAAGCTAACACGGGGGCTGGCTTCTTGCAATAATTTCTTTGCCTTAGCAAATTTTAATTGTAAACTGATCAAAGTATCAAAATACATAGCTAATAATTCAGACATTTCGTATATAACATTTTAAGTTCATGAAGTTGGTTGTACTGCTCACCTGGTTTTGTTTCAGAACTGGATAGTGCAAGTACGTTTTATAATGGTACATTACGTGTTATTTCTTAGATTTGCATAAAGTTATAGTGAGCAGGCGTATTACCACTTAAAAATAGGCCTGTTCCGCTAAAGATTTGGAAGCTTGTCGGCGAGCAAATAGGACGATTGCGAATGCGGCGTCACCATGGTGATTCGGTTTCTTTCGTCGCTCTGTGATGACGCCAGAGTTATGCTGCTAATGGCTCTCATGCGGAAGGCAGCCTGTATAAATCTTAAAAGGGGCGCAGGAGACATTCCCGAGATCCTGCATTCGATTAAGTCCAGATGTACATGAAGTTTTTATCCAGAGTCTTCTCTGGTAGGTTGCAAAAATATTCTGACGCTGTACAGTTCTGCAACTGCACATTTTTACTCGACTTCACATCGCTAGCAGATCTTTCGTATAATCTTAATGAGTAATGCATACGCTTAGCCACCACTTCTCTAAAATATGTAGAATTTGACTGAACGATTTAGTGTTGTCAGTTTGCAGTGATTTATTTTTTGTCGATCTTAATGCTTACGAGCAGTTTAGTATTCTCACTTTTTTGTGCGGAAGTAATTTACAATGACTTATTGAAGCATAATATACATGAATGTGTATGACGTTTTTAAAGGAATGTGGTAGCAGCAGATGAAAGGTGTTCAAATGAAATGGTAAGTTGGATTATTTTGAAAATTAAGTGATATCAGCACTGATTTAATCGTTTCAATACACAGTCTAGGTGTTTTACTGGTTGTAATATGATAGAGGCGATATGGGATAAGTGTTAAAGGAATTGTGATATATTAAGCATTAGATAAAGTTACATTAATATAAAGAGGAAAAAAAATCAAAATGACTTGATTGACGTTGAGGTATGATTCCAGTTTAACAGATCACATGATGATCAGGTGGTCAGAAATGGAAAGTATGAGCCTACAGTGAAATGAATGTCTTGTATTCAAAGCTTAATCTTGCCTAACACACCCTCCCCCGCCCGGTTTGTAATGCTTTGCGATGCTGAAATACATGAGATCAGAACAGAAGAACAGGAGCCTTAAAGGCATGCCGTTAAGACCATGAGTGTTCATTTTTTCATTTGGGAACCCTTTAGTAGATACACAGCGTAGCTGGACAGTAGGGTTTTGATAAATGCGACCTTTTCCTTCAGCTTTGCTTCAGCCCTCTTATTTTTGGCCATGACTCTGACTGTAGCAGATGGAGGTTGGTGCTGTCGTTTTCCGCTTCGAGGGCCTCTGTCACCTGCAGCTGCACCAAGCCAATTTTATAATAGTGTGAATCAAAGTATGGATGATATGGCTTGACATTCATCCAGTACAACAATGTCTGAGACAGTGAATGCTCCTTGTTCTACTCCCTGCCTGGTCCTAACTCCTCATTCCACGTGTGTGTGTTTTTTTTTTTTTTTTTTTTTAAATATACATTTTTTTTCCCCCTCTTTAACTCAGTTGAATGCTTAGGTCTATATGGTAGCTTTATTTGCCAAATTATAGAACTCTCTTGATATACCTTCTAGACTGCTGCATCCAGTGTTCCTGTGAACGCATGTTCCATTCGTATTATATCCATGATATTTCAGCTATATATAACATTTAGACAAAACACATAATTGCCTTTAAGTACTGTTCTGAATTTCCTTCCAGATGGCTGAGTGGTGTGTGGTTTTATTGTACTGCTTTAATATGTTAGGAACTAATTATTATTCTGTGGAAGTACATGTAAATAATTATGCAAAAAGTAACCTTCCACCTTTTTATATTTTGAAATTTCAAAAACGAGGATCCCCTCCCAGTAGTGTGTCTGTGTGTGTGTGGTAGTTTTTGTTTAACTTTTTAATTTTTATTATATCATGGTAACGATTCACCCAAGTGAGGCGCTTTAATGTAGCTGCGTGTTCGCTGCTATTCTCTCTGGATGTGACTTGGACTCAGGTCACATGTTGCCTGTTGAGTGGGGCCTGAACAGCTATCTCCTTGTCAACAGTGAGCACGCTGTTAATTATCTCTGTGGGCAGAGCTGATTGGCTCAGGCAGTAACCTTGCCTGCAGCATCTTCCGCTTACTCTTCCTTTGGGCTATTAGATAAGGCTCTGTACTGACTTCTTATTCCTTTTGAAGTCAGCTCAACTCGCAACACTTGTTTGGGAGCAGGTAAGAGCAAATATATTTTACTGTTCCGGATGGTCTTGGAAGCCTGGTGTGGGTTGGGTCTTGATATGAACAGAACAACAAAGCTTGTGAGGGAACTGAAGGGTATTAACCAATATTACTATAAACACTTTGTGACCACACTCCCGGAATATTTGTAGAACATTGTTTAAAAAGCTGGAAGCAGCCAACAGTAAATTGGTGTGTCATAATGATACTTGAGTAAATGGTAAATGAGATTATTTCCTGAGTATTTAGCTTTAATATATTTCAGTAACCTTTCCTACATCTTTGTGAAAGTGTGTGTATTTATTTATTTACCTTTTTGGGGGGAGGGGTGCGTGTAATGTAACCCAGACAGTGTTTGGGTGGTAGCAGAAGAGAAATTACTAGGCACTTTTGTTCTGTCCTTGGTGAAATGAGGATAAGGTTTGTGTGTGGGGGAAATCATCAGGAATTTAATTTAAAGTATGTTAGCAGTTCAGCTGTTTTTCAGTTCAGAACAATTCATCGGAAAGAGGTGTAATTAAGATCTTTCCCCCACAGTTTGGCACATTGTGCCAAGGGAGTTGATTAGCAGACCTGCAATCATGTGTAAGGAGCTGGGCTGGGTTAGGCTTGTTTGGGCAAGGCAGAGCAAAATGGATTTTACTGTGTTATGCACGTATTTGCCCCCCTCTCCTTATTTTTAACTTGCTTGTATTGTGGTAAAGTTTAGATCTACTTTGGCCCCCTCTCACCAATGAAATGACAGTAATGAGCAGCCAACACCTGTAGTATTACCGCTCTCTCTTTTGTGGCTGCTATTGCTCCCCATTGTGCATCGTTCATGCATCTTTCTCACAATCATCTTGCACTTTATCAGACGCTCATTGGAAGATTAGACCGGTAGCACTAAAGGAAAAGGTGCCGTCATGCATCTGCATATTAATGACTTGTCAGCATGTCGCTCCAGGCAAAGTTGTTTTGTTAAATAAATGCAAGTGGAGTCACAGAATTGTACACGGGAGCTGAAAGGGGAAACCTATTGGGGAAAAATAGATCATGGTGGTCCTTCCTCCCCCAAACTGGCTTCAGGGACTATGAGATGTAATGCAGTTGTATGATCTGTGGCTGACAATAGATGGATAATTGCATTGCTGGACCAGTAGTGGGACTTTGAGCTCATTGCTTAGTCAATCTCTGCTTATGGCATCTTCTGCAGCTCTCCTTGTGGTCACCAGGACCGTCCTCAGTGTTTGTTGATGTCGGGTTGCGCACAAGTGTGCTGTGGGTGGGGCGCTCTATACATCTAAGAGTTAATCTTGTGATCTCCATCTGTCTGTCCCTTTGTGAACCCCAGCAATGGCAGGACCGAGACCCATCGTGTTGAGTGGACCGTCTGGAGCGGGGAAGAGCACGCTGCTGAAGAGGCTTCTCAAGGAGTACGACGGCGTCTTTGGCTTCAGCATCTCCCGTAAGGCTGCTCGCCGTTCGCTCTGTGTCGCTGCAGGGGTGAGTTTCTGATGTGTCCGGCTAATTGGAGCCCCCCTCCCCCCCCCCATTTTCATTTCAGACACGACGAGGAAACCGCGGCAGGGAGAAGATGATGGCAAAGGTAAGAGTGCTTAAACGCTGATGAAAATGTAAAAGAAGAATTTCTTCCAAGCCTGGTTGCTGATGCACTTCACTGTAAAGACCTTCTAATGCACTGCACCATCTGTCAAAGCTCTCCCATCGCCATTGCGTGAGCGAGGGCTGGGGATGGGGTCTGGCACCGTCTGCATAATCTTGTTAGCAGGTTTGTGGGATCCTCTTGGAGAGGCTTTTAATTGTCACGTGTTTCTCCTTACAGATTACTATTATGTTTCCCGGGAGGCCATGCAGGCTGGAATTGCTAATGGTGAATTCATTGAGAGTGCAGAATTCTCTGGTAATATGTATGGGACGAGGTATGTATCCCAGTTGTGTGTGTGTGTGTGTGTGTGTTACATCTTTTAAGATGTACAGATAGCAAAGTACAAGTGACAGGAATTCTTTGGTTGCTTTTCATGAGGAGGTTGTTGCGAGAGATATGAAGGGGCCGTCACTATCGATTTTTACATCAAAAATCGAGTAATCTACCAATTTACCCTGACGTTTAGAGTAATGATGTGCATTGCAATTGGTTTACAGTCACACATACAAAAAATGTAGGCACTCCAATTCACTTAAGTTGCATGTTTTTGGACGGCTGAAGGAAACTGGATGGTCTGCCAAAAAAGCACGCACCCCCACACGTGGGGTGAACATGAACTCCCCGAACGGGGACAGCGCTGCCCATTGTGCCACGCTGACAAGCTTGCATGATGTGCGACGTTTATTAATATCGTTGTGGCATTTCGTGTCCTTCCAATTACATGTGAAGGATCGCCAGTCTGCTGCATTCACACAATCGATAAGCCGAGTTGGAACACTTTTACTCCGTTGTAGGGAACCAAACTTCTGCAGTGCTAACGATTCTTACTTTTCAGCTTTATTTAGTATCTGTCAGTCCTAAAGTTTATTGCCACTGCTTTGCATGAGGTCTGCATGTGCCTACAAAACGGTCAAAATCAGAGGGACAGAAGGACAGTTGACTGAATTCTGTACAATAGTTCTGTGCAATACTTACTTATTAGTACAATCAACCCAGCACTGTTTACTACTACTCATACCTTCATCTGTGACTAATGTATGTGTAACTGTACATTGTTTGTACGTTGGATGGTGCTACTTGAAACCGAATTTCCCGGAGGAACCTTGCTGAGGGATTAAAGTTTTCTACCTACCATAATCATTCACATCCCTGCTTGTTGGACTCGCTCATACATCTTGTGGTGCGGTTTTGTGAGAAATTTACACAAAAATTAAACGACGAGGGGGAAAAGCTAGCAAAAGCCGGTCATAACAAGCCATTCATCTTCTAGTGCATGCAAGTATTTTGTATTCTACAGAGTTGCGATATTAAAGTTGAATGTGATTTTGTCAGCTGGCACTTTACAAAGGCACCATTAACTTGTGTGTCAGACTGTTGGCTTAAATTCTTCTGAGTGTGTGTAGTACATTTTCAACTTGATCACAAAAATGTCAAATCACAATGTGAACCTTTTCCAGTATCGTTCAGCCTTAACAAACAATAACAATATATAAAAACTAAGTTTAACCTGCCTGGTTTCCTCCTGAAGATGACGTCCATGATGTTTCCTCATTTTCTGTTTTTTGTCTTTTATTTACTTGTCTTTTTGTCCCTTTATTTGACAGTTTAGGTGTGTGTGTGTGTATGTGTTGTGCTTGTAGGGAGAGTGCTAAAAGTGTACCTTCATAAAAAAATAGGTCTAATTGGTTATATGTGGCTAAATGAAGGTGCCAACCTTTGCTTTAGTAGTGATTTTCATTTTTGATGTACAGGAATCATAAGTAAATTTAAGCAAAACTTCTTCTGTCTGTGGTGATACACAAGCTAAGCTACTCAGAGGTTATTCAGTTGTTTTTTATATTTGGCCTTTTCACAACAGTCATCCCAAGGCACGTTACATGGATGTGTTGTGATTCATTACATCAGAAATTAACGAAAGCCAGATGACGGCGGAAAAGGTTAAATGCACACCTATGGCTAACGTCTCGTTATTGGGTTATCTGTCAAACCTGAATGTTCTAACGTGTATTTTCATTGCAGTCGTGCTGTGCCATAAAAGCTGCTCTTTGCAACTTTGACAGACTGCATTTTCATCCTCTTTTAATGTGATGTGCTTACATGCACACGATGCTTTTACTTTGTACTTTCATATGTGTGATCTTCCTTCTGCCATACTGGCAAATCGTTTTTAGGAAAATTTTTGAAACTGCTTTTCAATAGTTTTTATCGTGTGTGTGTGTGTGTGCGCGCGCGCTCCTCTCACATATAGGTGTTTCAGTATTGAATCAGTTGACACAGGCCTTGCTGAAAGGCCCACTGGTGATATTAGTCTGCCAGCGACTGGCCTTAAACATTAGACATGGTTCCCCAAGTGATTGAGCTATGCCTCTCCCCATCTTCAAACACAATCTGAATTCAACATTAAGCTTAATTAAATGTTTTACTTTTTAAAAACCTGCGCAGTGAAGAAACGGAGTTGCTGCTGAATGTGTACCTTATGGCCAATATATGGCATCGTTGTCTCTCCAGCAAAGCGGCAGTTCAAGACGTCCAGGCAAAGAACCTGATTTGCATCCTGGATATTGACATGCAGGGTGTGATGAATATTAAGAAGACAGACCTCAACCCGATTTACATCACAATCCACCCGCCCTCTCTTGAAGCCTTGGTAGGAAAGATGCTGCGGTCTGCTTTTCTTAATGGGGAGGGTCACATTCTAAGCTCTGGTGGCATGATGTCCCAATAGCCGTAAGGAGCTTAAATTTTAACCATTGCCAGAACAGGGTTATGGTAGGAAATTTAGGAAGTATCAAAGTGATGAAGTGTCTTCCTCTGCTGGCACAGGGAAAATTAACTTTGTTTCCTTTGTTAGGAGAAGCGTTTGAGAGACAGGAAGACTGAGTCTGAGGAAAGTCTGCAGAAGCGTCTGGATGCAGCACGTGTTGACATGGAGCTCAGTAAGTCTGCTCCTCTGGGGTGGTGGGGTAACACCGTGTACTCGCTCCTCATATTCCCAGTTCAGCCTTGCTTTGCTATCAGGAAGGCTGGGTTAGTTCTAGGAGAGGAGGACACTGTCTAGACTTTGTCCATGAAAAAAATCGCCCAATGTCGTTCACCCACTTTGGTGTCGTGATTAGACAGAAAAGCACATTGAGCTGCAGACGTCTCAATAGGAAACGCTCCACGAAAGGCCTCAGGAAATCATTCCTTCGGAAAGCCATCAGACTGTACAAATGGTGACTCACCCAGGGCATATGCATAGTGCTACCTATTTACAAATATTTCTAGTACAATATTTACTGTATTTGGTCATTTTTATGCAAATTGTTGTAGGTGGTACTGTATTGTCCATTTTTTGTTGTCGTTTACCGTTTTAGTCTAATCAATTTCCTCTGGAATACGTCTTCTGAACATGCTGTTGCAGGATTTTTTTTTTCTTTTTCACATGCTGCTTTTTTTTTTTAGGCAAAGAACCTGGAATTTTTGATGTGTTGATTGTTAATGATGACTTGGAAAACGCATATGGACAACTGAAAGATGCTCTTATTGAGGTGAGTTTGATGCCAGTGCATTAATCCTGGTGAACCCTTAGCTTAACAGGAAGCTATCATCGCATGCATCATCTGCAGTTATGAGGTGCTGAGAATCAAACTCATCTGCGGTTTCTCTTCTGTCAATAGGAAATCACAAAAGTCCAGAATGCCAAGAAGTCCTAAGAGGACATCAGCATGATGCCATTCCAGCTACTCCATACTCCTCCCCCCCCACCCCCCCATTCCATCCATTGCCCACTTTTGGATACCTACCAGAAGACCCTTTTTTGTTTTGTTCTGTACCTGCTTAATGGAGATGGACATTTTACTGTTTTTATGTGAAGAAAGGTCCCTGTTAGACTAACATCTATTTTTATTTATTTTTTTGTCTCAAACATCCACTGGCCTGTTACAAAGGACAAAATCCTTCACATCATGAGCGACAGCTGTTTGCTTGCTTGTTTCCAGACTTGGTACCATTTGCTGTGGCCTGTAAGAGGAAATGCTTTTGAGTTGGTCTGTCAGTAGCTAATGGTTAATGTGGGTTTGTCTTGATGACACAGGAAGTCCGTTTGTGCCAGTGTCAGCCCTTTCCACAATCTGCTTTCAGAAAAGGTGGCTGTTGTAAATTTAACGTACTGCATTTTGGATAAATACACATTGCAGAAACGTAAGTGTTTATCCTGAAGGGGCACAGGGTTAGTGCCGTAACAGGCTGAGTACAATGCAAATTAAAACGTCCGTGGGTTGCTAGTGATCTAACTCGAAGGCTGCCACTAAATGGAAAGAACCTAATGCCATGGAACCTGGCCTCCACGTGAATAGTAGTGACAAACAGGTAAATGTCTTTCTTTTAAAGGTTACATTTATTTATATATTTTTTTTTAGTGCATTTAATACAAAATCTTGCTTAAACTGTTCAGCCCTGAATTGTACAGTTTTCAATCTTAAATCATTTTAAATCCTTTAAATCTGACTACACCAGGAAAACTGTACCGCTAAGGGGGGTGTGTGGTGGTATTATGGCAGCTTTTTAAATGTATTTAATATCTGTAATGAAGACTTGTGTAATTCAAAGATTCCTTCTAGTTTACCTTGCTAATGGGGTGGGGGCTCATTAGCACTCCATGTTTTGTTTATCGTGCACATCTGTATGTTGCCCTTGTTTATGAAAATAAAAGTGGGGGGGGGGGTGGGGAAACCAGAGTTAA
>JAODKF010000089.1:3778665-3794311 GCA_026779585.1 Mormyrus proboscirostris
ATTAAAGACTGAGCCCCCAAGGTTAATCATGGAGAGATTTTTGTTGCTTTAAATAAATGGAAAAGGCTAAAAGGATAGCATGGTATTCAAATCTCAAATAAAGAATAGTATTATTTGTGGGTTGTTTTTCCCTCAATTGAACAGGAGAGGGTGCTGTTCCTTGCCTTGGTGTTCAGACCCGATGACGATGGGAACTGAAGACTCGCTGAAGGGGCTTGTTCCAGCTCTGTTGAGACAGGCGACCCTGAAGCTGTACGCCACCCCCCTGGAGAGATCCCTGGCTAGGTAACAGCTGTCAGCAACGCCCACAGCCAGCTGCATCCACGCTCCACCTGCTCACCCAGATAGACAACGTCCACAAACTCTAAGGCACTCTGCTGATTCTACAAAACCCGACTGCAAAGAATGAGATCCTGGTAAAGGGGGAGCTGTTTTAGCGGTAGCCTCACCATCCCTGCTGTGCTGAATGGAGTAGGTCAGCTCGGCAATCGATTCTACTGGTCTCCAGACCAGCAGGAGTCCATCTGCATGAAGCTGGTAGACGTCAAGATTGGATGGACATGCAGGCAGCTCTGGACACAGACAGAGGCACATAGGGTTTAGTATTAGCAATGATCAACACACACCGAAGCAGGTTGCCTGTGAACATCCCTTATGAGCTACTGATTTTCATTATTTCAGAAGATTAAATTTTGGCTGCAAGAGAGAACATGAACACATCTGATTTTGACTAGACATAACTTGCTCTACCGGGAATTATCTCTGGCAGGAGAAGCCATCAAGAGCTTACCGGACACGATGAGGGTGCAAGAGGTGGAGGCCTGACCCACAGCATTGCTGGCCACACAGCGATAGCTGCCCAGGTCGTCTTCTTTGGCTGAAAAGATGGTCAGAGACAGGACCTCCCTGTCTACGATAGCTAGCCTGATCTGGTTGTTACTCTTCAGTCTCCTTGCCTCTGGGTTAGAAAGGAAAACGGAGAATATATTTAAGGGGAGAAGTGAAATCAACAACAACAAGAGAGAAAGAGATTAAAGAACTAGTTGCTCTCTAGATCCATCCATTTTCCACCTCTCCGGAAGGATCCTGTTAAGTGTAAATGGTACAGTGATCCATGTTATTCATTTGCTGCCCGGTATGCAAGCCTCTGGTGTTCATAAGCACTTTGATCTCACCCTGCACTGAACCGCCTGATCAGTCAGTGTCTCAATTAAAATGCATCAATGCAAAATGAAGCCCACGTATTATGGAAAGCTAAAGACACTGCTTGATTGTGACACCCTTGGACTGTACACAAATACGCCTCTCACAGGTTATCATGTGAGTTAAGTTCTAATTGGCCAACTGCCAGTGCCTCACAGGAGCCTCACCCTTATACCACTGTATGTCGGGGGCAGGGTGGCCGGTAATCCTACACCACAGCAGGACCTTCTGACCCAAGGACACTGCCTGGTCTGTCAGCTCCTGGATGAACACCGGTTCTGAAAGAGAGGGCCTATTTTTGCACTGGTTTGACTCCCTTCAGGCTACATTTTTGCAGGTATTTTTAAATCAAACGATACGGACGGTGAACGATTATGATTCTGTAATGCTCAAGCCATTACACTATTTTTGATAACACTTTGACGGGGCAAACATAATACAGTATTATGCTATTACTTATATTACTTAACCACAAACTAAGTCTTAGTTACATAATGATCTCATGTTAATTCATCATTAATTAATTCAGTACAAATTAATTATCAAGCAGTGACTATCTTTACTATATTTGTTAATTCAGTGAACCTTTGTCATAAATAACACACGTTAAATACTGATCCCATGTTTATTCATCATTAATGAATCATGATATCTTTTATCTAAAGTAGTGACTATAATCCTTCATGATTTTGTACTTCAGTAGCAACTGACTTATTACTAAATACTTGTGCTCCACCGAGTCACGTTTTACCCTGTTTTTGAGGTTCTTGATTGAGACATGTATGCTACTTTAAAAAAATTCTCTATAGATGATAACTTGCACCTTTGTTCCTCTTGAACCCAAGCAGTTTGAAAGAGAAGAGTCCAGATGACCTCTTTGTTGAACCTTGGGTATCAGTGTCCGCCTCAGCAGAAGTTAGGAATATTGCTGCTTTGCAGAATGGGAAACGGATACAGGAATGTATGCATAGTAATGAATAATAGGAAGAAGAATGTTAAATGTTTCGTAATTTCATTATTGAGCCATAATAATACAATACAATGCATATTAGTCATATGAAGAAAGACTGACGTTGATGTGGAGTTTTATAATAATTTACCTTCTCTTTTGTCGTCTTTATTAGATTGTTTACCCAAAACAGCTTTGGTCATGTTGGAGATGGACACTTTCACTTTCTTTGCAATGGATAGGTCTTGGGTCCTGTTCTGCTCTTGCAGCTTGGACTCAGGGGTATCTCCGTCGGAGGCTTGTCTCTTCACTACCTTCTCTAAAGGTGTGGATGACAGGTCTGTCCACGACTGCCTACGGAAAAACCGTAGGAGCGCCAGCTTCCCAGATTTACCATGAAGTCCGTCTGTTTCAAGTGGCCATAGTTGATTTTCAGCATCTGTGTGACACTCAGTAGGGACCCTAACTGGAGAATTCACTGGAAAATCACTATCGCTGCTATCTAATTTCAGTATGCTGGCAGAATTCCCTGCTAGTCTAGGTGTTGCAAGTTGATGATTCTTCTCCAGTTGGTATGATACAAACTCATTATTCTCAGGTTGTGTTTTCTTAGGGCTTGTAGGTAGGGAATACGGTCCCGAGCAGGTATGTGGCCCAGGTTCTTCAGAATTCAATAAGTTAGGTTCAAAAATGGATTTCTGTGAGCCTGCATGGGCTATGTTCTCCTCGAGATGGTTAGAGAAGACTTCTTCAGCTGAATCAACTGCGCCATAGTCTGAACATGTCATTGTCTTAGGCACCATGTATAATGACTGGGATCTTGCGAGAGGCTCAAGAGGCTCCTTTCCTTGAGGGTCTTTACAGGTGGCTTCTTGATAGATATCTGCATTTTCATTGTAATCTTCAGTTGCTTCCAATGGCTCTTCCAGCTCAGCTGGAGAATAACTGCGACCAGATACATAGCCATAAGGTTCCTCATACGAACAAGCGCTGTAAACCCTAACTGCAGCAAACTCTGCTGGCTTTGAGATCCTGCTGTCTGACATAGCTTTGTGAATCTTAGGGAAGTCGGTTCTGGTCTCCGACTCAACATTCTCCTGAGCCTGGAACCACATTACACTTTCCCTGGGCCTTTCAAAGGACTCAAGACCATGCTGGGACGTCAATAATTTTCCATCCTGAACCACCAGATCTGGAGTTGTGGGTTCTATAAACGAGGGCTTTGCAGGAGATGGTCCCCTTTCTATTAGCTGCCTGTTGCGTTCTCGAGACTCTTCCTTTAGTCTTTCGGAAGAAAGGTCTCCTTCTCCCATTGCCGTAAATAAACTTGTAGAAGCCATTTTGGGAAGACTTTCAGCACAGTGAACCACACCAGTATCAAACCGCGATGTATCTATTTTATTAACATTATCTGTTGATTGAGGAGTATCTAATTTAATGGCTTCATGAACAATAAGACATGCAGTGAGGCTTTGCTTGACGTCGCTTGCAACTGTAGTTTGACAGGATGTCGTAGAACCAACAGCAAGGACTTCTGTTGGCTTCTCAGAGACTCTATCCGAGACCTTTCCTTCACAGCTGATTTCACGCCTCTCTGCTATTCCCACTGTAAGCTCCCCAAACTCAGGCACAGAACAGGCTCTTCGGAGATGCTCCTCCGACGACCTGCTCGTCCTTTTCGTCCACCTGTTAGAATGAGAAAGTGTTTCTCCTTTTTCAAAAGGAGAGGATTTGCTCGATATAAAAGAAGGCGTCAGCGAGCTTAGACTCTGACTGCGGCACACCTCCACCTCGGGGCCGTCCTCCTCGGGTAACGGCTCGTCCAGCCTCCCGGAGAGGCTGCTGCATAGCCGCATCCTGGTCCTCGCATGCCTCTTGGTTAAAGTCTTCTGCCGCAGCAGTGAGCGACGGGCAGATAAGGGAGAGAGTTCCTCCGATCCCTCTGTGCTGATGAGGAATGTGCTCTTGATGATACTTTCTCTGGGAATCCGTACACCAGGAGAGACCCTGTCTTGGCAACCTTTTGCCAGCTGAGTGTCACCCACGCCATACGCTTGGTCTGTAGCAGCTACCAGTTTGGATGCATCAGCAGTTGACACAAGGTTTTTTATGATGATTTTTTGTTCCATCGTAGCCCCTTTACCTACAGAATCCACTTCGGAATGACTTTCAGGTCTTTTCTTGGCTGCTTTCTGATTGGAGATCTCTGGAGTCAAGCGCCCAGCCTCCTCCCCCAGTCCCTCTTCTGTGTTACACTGGCGGCGTCCCACAGAGGAGGACTCCCATTGGTCCAGCTCTTCGTATTCCGAGGAGGAGCTGCCACTAGCGGACGGGCTGCCGTGATGACGGGAGACGGGCGCGGAAGCGTCCTGCTGCGGGGCCGCTAAGAGGTCTGTGATTGGCCGCAGCACGAGGATGGAACCGTAGCACATGAGAGAGCGCTAGGGGGCGACAGAACACAACCTTAAAGCACTAAATTTTCTGTAAAAAAGGCAATATTTAAAATTATTTGATTTGTAATTTTTACTTTAGCGGACATTTTAATGCAAAGTACTCTGCCAAGCCTGGGATTTGAACCGTCGACCTTCTGACCACACACGACCACATTATATGCCAATGCTTACTATGAATTGAGTGTTTATATACAAACTCAAACGTCACCCCAAGTCACATCCAACAAACTGGTAAAGTGAAAATGGATCCGGACCCAAACTTGTCAGAGACTGTCACAGTTTCTTGTTAAGGCTAAACAGAAAAAGTATATTAATGTACTGCACCTCATCCTTCAATTAAAATTAAGATGGTGGTCCTAAATGCTAGGTGTTAATTATGCACACACATATTGAAAGGTGCATACTACCTGCCATTTACTCCGTGAAACAAAGAATTTCAAATTCTTCGTATTGATTTTTTTAGATTCATCATCTTCAAGTTGAACCTGAAAAGATAAATAAGCCTTTCAGCAATTAAGATCTTCTATACTTGTATATATTTTATGCTTTGTAAGGCACTCCGGTGCATGCTTGTCATCTTGAAATGTTCTCTATAAATAAATTTTACTTAGTTTTACTCAGAATTTTACATGAAATATGCCCAAGTTCCAATTTCCAAAAAAAAACAAGGTGAGACTGCTCTTGAGAAATATCCTGATTTTCTGATTTTTATACGGGAAACAGGAAGTCACCTTTACCTGGAACCACTCGTCCTGCAGGCACTCAGCTGCGCTGGGCCGCACCCTGAGGAGACGCTCGTGAGAGTCACATGACTTCCCAGTACAGTGGGAGCAACATTTGCACATGGATGTGAAGGCCGTCCACACAGCCGGGACAGGGTGACAAGGACAGACGGCCACTCACGTGGGATCAGCCTGGAGCAGCCTCTGGAGGAAATGACAGGCATTCTCGCTCCTGCAGGTCACATGGGGGGCGCCCCAATGCGGCCTGGCCTCTCGCACCCTCAGCAGGGTCGCCCGGTCGCTCTCCCCCGAAAACGGGCAATGGGCCGTAAGACTGCAGGGCATGCGTACCAGACCACAGCTTATTAGCATAAGTAACGTTTTTGCATCACTGTATAGATTTCATTATTAGAATTTATTTAGAAATGATAGATGACAAATATAGAAATATACATGCAAATACAGGCCGATGCTTCAATGGTACAAAAGAAATTTCCAGAGATATGACTCACCATAGGTAAGAAACAGCACCGAAAGACCTAACAGCAATGGCAAGATGATCGGGGGAAAAAACTGATAAATATCAAAGCTGTTTAATGTAGCGATGAATCACTTTCTTTTTTTTGTTGGACTATGTTTTTGTCTATTATTAATGTGCAATAATGGTTCACGGAAAACATAGTGAAGCTATTCTCCTTGTTACTCCTAATGATACTCATTTTTATGCCTACATTAGAATCACTGTCACACATAAACATTGTAATAGCGCTGAATAAAACCTCTTCTGACCAGATATCAGTCGCCTTGGAAACAGGCTGCTGGCAGACAATTTCTGGCGCCACAAATTCCGGGGTCCCAAATTCACTGTACTGGGGTCTGTACAGGTCTATCTCCTGGGCGAATCCAAAATCGCATATCTTGACTTCCTCCCTCTTGGACAAGGCCATAACAATACTGTCAGGCTAAAGAAACAAAAGGGAGAGGAAAATGCAAGATTTAAAACCACACAGTTCCTCATTTGTTTTTTGGGGTAACACTTTACTTGACTGGGCACAAATAATATATTATAATTACTTGTGTATTAATTGACCACAAACTAAGTCTTAGTTACATACTACTTATATTAATCTAACATTCATGAATAATGATGTATTTTTCATCTTAATTCATTAAACCTTTGTGAACTACTGAAGGAACTACTGAAGGAACTACTGGAGGAACTACTGGAGGAATAAGTAATGAATAACAAGTTAAATACTGATCTCATATTTATTCATCATTAATGAATTATGATGCATCTTCTATTTCAAGTAACAACTACATTTGTTCATGATTTCATCATAATTTGTATTTCAGTAGTCACTGAGTTATTACTAAGTATTTATGTCCCGTCAAGTAAATAGTTACCTTGTTTGGTATATAATGACCTGCATGAAGATTAACATTGCAGGCTGTGATTGGACATCATGGAAGGAAAGAGGAAGGTAGGAGATAGCAGATGTTACATACTTTAATATTCAGATGGAGAATGTTCATGCTGTGGATGTGTTGGATCCCCTCCAGGACCTGGAAGATATACATCTTCACCTGAAAATAAAAGGCAGGCCGCTTCTGTTACTCACTCAGTAAAGGAGCAGATACTCACCACACCATGTCTTCCGTTCCACCGGCCAATCATAAAGTAGCATTGTTTAAATTACAGCCATGAAGACCTGAACCTACCTCCCTCTCTGTAACAGATCTCTTTGACAATAAGTGCTCGAGCAGCCCTCTCTTGGAGCAGCTAGCAGGGCCGGTAAAGGAGAATTCGGCACTGGAAGGAAAGTCTGGAGCCTACGGGCGCAAGGCAGGGAACAACCCAGGAGGGGGCGCCAACCCATTGCAGGGCACAGTCATACCGGTCACACACACAGGCACATTTATAGGCAATTCAGTAACTCCAATTAACCTCAGCATGACTCGGGGGGGGGTTAGGGGATGGAGTAGCCAAAAGAAACCTCATGACAACACAGGAAGAACAAGCAAACTCCACACACATGGGGCCATGGCTTAGACTCAAACCCAGGTCCCAGAGGTGTGAGGCAACAGTGCTAACCACTGCACCACCATGCTGCCCTACTAAACAACTAAGCGAGTAAAATTTGGAGTTTTTTAGATGGTACACTTTATGACCTAATAGAGACAACGAAGGATGAGGAACAGATTACTGTTGAAGGTTACATTGCAGGTATAATACATGGGGCATTCTGATCTAACACCATCAGGTAACCAGCTAAGTATATTTAATATGGTTTTGGTAAAGTCCATATTCAAGAGGGATTCAAAAAAAGGAACAATTCAAAATACAATTTGAGAGAGAAATGAAAAAGACGCCATTACTCCTTAACTGAGGCTATGAAGAAACGCACTTAAAAAAATGACACTTTATTTACTTATCAAGTGGTTTTATCCAAAGCAACGAACATTTCTGCGAAAGCAGGGTCAGGGAACCCCTGAGGCATTTGAGGATTGAGGGTCTTGCCCAGGGACCCAAGGATGAAATCCATTTGGGATTCAAGCCGGTGACCTTCCAATCAGCTGAACCACACAGCGCCCCCTAGGTGTCTGAGCTACCAACTACACACAGGCGGTGTCAGGCAGATGGCTGGGTGGAGGATACAGCTCCGTGAGCAGGACGAGCGTGCGGTGGCTGCAGAACGAGTTTCGCAGGCAGGCCACCCGGGGGTGCGAGAGGCGGGAAAGCAGGCTCCTCTCCCTGAACGCCCGGGCCCGCCCCTCACCCCTCAGGGGCAGAAACTTGGCCGCGAAGCTCTCTCCGCTCTGCCTGTGCGTCGCCCGCTTCACCACCCCGAACACACCCCTGCAGAAAGGAAGGAGGAGCTCTCATATTCCGTAACCGTAAGAAAAACACTCACTCTCACGAACAGGTGAATACAGACGCTCCTCTACTTACGAACCAGTTACGTTCCTAACGGCTGTTCGTAAGTTCAAATGTTCCTAAGTCGTTATTCAACATTATTTTAAGGGTGTACGTAAGTACAAAGAACTAGGATGCTGGGAGTACGCACGCTACGCTACTGTGCGGCAGGAGTAGCGGCCAGAAGTTGTACTAGGCAGAATTAGCGTGCAGAAAAAAAAATTGATGTTGCGGACAAGAAATTGTGTCCCAAGGAACACAATTTGGACTTACAGTCCTCTTCGTTCGTATGTCTGAAAGTTTGTAAGTTGAGGAGCGTCTGGAATACCACTTTCCATGAAGCATAGCCTTCTGACATGAGCTACCATCTGCCTTGGTTTCCCTGAGTGTGAGCCAGCACGGGCAGCAGGTACCTGCCTATCTCCTCATGGAGATCGTACTGGAAGAGCAGCTTTTGCTTCTCGCCTTCCTGGACCTTCTCCACCTCCGTCATCTCAGCACCTGCGTGACGCAGTTATTAGTGTCCCATCCCCAAAACTCCTGTATCTATTATACCAACATTCTGGCCATAGCAGCAACATGGAAGGTGTTACGCTACATTCAGCGCCGGTCAATCAACTGGGTGATGCTGGTAGGTGCCTAGGGTGCCATCTTCTAAGGGGGGCGCCGACTCAGCAATGGCCAGGAGTATGTACCGCGAGGCGTATGTACCGCAAAGAGTATGTACCGCGAGGAGCATGTACAGCAACCAAGACAAAGTGAACTTCAGTGGTGATACTCCACATTGTCTTTCACTGGTATTGGCTACAGTTACCTTTAAATTCACAAAGCCATGTAATGACTAGATGTGCGTCTATGAATACTGCTCAGAAGGGGAAAGTTCAGGTCCAGACAGTACAAATCCAGACCAAGATTTAGCTTCAACAAACCAATTGGGTTCCCTGTGACTGCGGCTCTTTATGGTGAACTGGTTGGTTGAAACAAAATCTTGGTCTGGATTTGTACCTTCTGGAATGGAACTTTCCATCTCTGATACTCCTTAATGAGAACCTAGTCCCCCACTATCAAAGACACTAGTGTCACCAGATCTCTGCTTTAGCAATCCTCAACACTCATCCACTCCCACTAAAAAGCATCATTGTGGTATCCATGACGATTTAGATATCAGAACAGTGTAATGATGGGTAAAATGATGGCATCACTTCCTCTTCCTGTCTCACCTCTTCCTGAAATGGGCTGTGATGTGCAGGACACCTCTTTCTCAATGGTCCTGGGCAAGAAACTGAATGTGTCGTTTGTGTCACCGCTCTGGATAGGACAGCAGTGGCCTCCGTCTGCCGCTCCTGCGTGATCTTTGGCTGAGGAAAGTTCTCCACCCTACAGAAAGTAGAGAAACACACAATGTGCCACGGTAATACATGGTAAGCATCACTGATGTGCGTGATGTAGCTCAATAGTTAACAGGATACACCAAGGTATAATCTTAACTCATACAACACATTATAATGAAAGTACAATTCAAACAGTATTTCAGGTAAAGATTACTTTATACAGTGAGGTGGGACGGTCAGTGATAAGACTGTTAACAGAGGTCTGGTCGCTACTCTGGGCTTGCATATCCACGATGGTCTCCTGGCTGGTGCAAAGACCTAGAAAGTCACAGAGAAACTGCATGAGCCAGGAACCTTTCGAAACACAGCTTGTCACCAATCACATCATCTGAATGCCAATGAGGTTCAGAAAAGACAACAGGTTTTGTAAACCTACACACACACACACACACACACACACACACACACACAATAACTATACATACCAGCAGGTGGCGCTGACTCCTCTCTTGTCCCAATAGAGACTGGTTTTTCTTTGGTTTCAACACAAACTTCTCTTTTGACCTCCGTGATCATGGGTCTGGTGCTGTTAACATCTGTTTTCTCGGGGGCAGAGTTGTCCCTGGACAGAAAATAAGACACGGTACCAGTGCTATAATGCTGGCATTTATAGTTGACATTTCATTGCAGAATTTCATTGCCTTCTTAAATTTATGCAATGAAATTTTATCTCCCATTACAGAAATGCATGGTTTCATCAAGGAAAACTTAGGTGTAAAAGTTCATCACTGTACGACACAAGGTCTAGGCCGGGGGAGTCGAACCAGGGCTGCGGCTCTGAACAGACAGACTGGAAAACTCTCTTGCAGAAGGCTGTGGGGCTGAAGTCAATCTGGTACCACTTCTTCACTGGGATACTCCCAGGGCTCACATCTGCAGGTGATTAAACATGAATGTGGGTCACATGACCGGTAGCCCAGCATCTAATTCACAACACTGGGGAACACAGAACATGTCTATTGCTAATCCTGATGTTCTGACACTAGCTGCCAAACATACTACTTATATATTTTACTGAAATATTTAACGAACTGTTTGTAGAGTACCAACCATGCAAAGGAGTACTGCTGGTGGATACTCGGTCCATCAAGATTTCCTGAGTTCCGAGGCTGCTTGTGGTCTCATCCTCACTGGTGTCTCCTGGGGAGACTCGTGAGAAGTTCTCCACCTCTGCCAGGCTGATTACAGACATACCTACAGACATGGGGAATCAGGGCGCGAAGAAAAATAACACTAAACGCCCACAAGGGAAAACCCCACGTTTAATCCTCTTTCCATTTAAAACTTTAAACACCATGTGACTGGATCAGCACTTCGATTACAACAGCTGTCAAATGTTGATTCCAAAGCAAGGCTGCTTTATCCAAAAGTTCTTAAATCCCAGCACAGAAAAATATCATGGCGTGTTCCAGGTCTATCCAACACGGTTCATATAAACATTGTCTTGTCATCACTAGTTAGACTTCAGCCTTTAGACCAGGGGTCTCCAACTCCGGTCCTGGAGAGCTACTGAACCTTGGCCCCCTCTGATCAACGGTTCCAAAAAGCACATGGGCTTACACCTTATTTTACAGAAAACATAGCATGAAATAAAGCATAAATGAACACTAGCATTTCTGACATTAGCATTTCTGATTCAGAAAGACACACTTTTACTTATTGTCTTTTCGTGAAGACTTTTCTTCTGCTTCTAGGTAGGGATTAACACAAGGGCAACATCAGATCATATTGCACATATACTGAACCTTAAACCAGATAAAAGTCCATTGTTCAACAATCTAACGTGCCGCAAAAAACAATCTGCCACGGTTCCTTATATCAAAAAGGGTATACGGAAGGATCCGATCCATTACTGAATGCTAATGTTTGTCCGAAGCACATTACAGCACTTTCTACGCTGAAAGACAAACATAGAACATTCTGTTGAGTCAAATTACTTATAAATTGGAAGTTTTATTTGGCGTCGATAATGAAAGAAATCCAAACCCAGTTGATTTCTTGGATTCAAGATATTTTATTTCACCAAAGTTAAAAGGTTTATTTGGTAACACACCTGGAATACCTCAAACACAACTAATTTCCACCATTTTGGCTTCAAATCTAAACATTCACTATAATTTCATATACAGCTGTGATTTTTTTTTAATCCAGTCTTCAACACACAATTTACTATCATCTTCTGTCCACTTTTTTACAGTACGCTTCAAGCAACAATATTCAACAACAAAATACAGGCACAACAAAATCTCACACACAGTTCAACCAAGGCAGCCAGTTGTAATCCACTGTGTATCTTGTGCAAACTCACACTGATAAAAACCCATTTTACTGCAATAATTTAAGAAACGGACTGAGTGACCCCATGCTGCACAGTCAGCCATGTTCTAGAACTCATGCCCTGTACTTCACTGAAGCATTTCTCGATTTCTGATTTTTACAGGACAAATACGCGAGCCTTGCAAATGTTTCTTGTTCCTCATCCTGTTCTTACACCAACAGCAACTTGTTAAATATTCATAGTACGGATTTTAGAGAAAAGAAAAATAATCTACCACCTTACACAAAAATTTCAGCACTGGTCTCAATTGACCCTGACTCAAGTCAAAATATGTTCTATACCTCAGTGCAGTGTTACAAACTGAAATTAAATAAATGCATTCTTCACGTGACCTGGAGCAAACACATACCTTAAGTCTTAAGTCACAACTACCAGCTGCAGTCATTCAGCTCTATTAGTGTTGAATGTACATCATGTAGGGAAGATGACAGCCATGATGTTTATGAGGACATTTTACACATTTTAAATATACAGCTAATACGTAGCATGTTGCTAAACATTGCATAATTACTTCAACTGGAAGCATTTTTTGTCATTTTGAATGATTGTCTTGGTACAACGGTATTAAATCAATTTATATTTAATGTAACATTTTATTACAATACTCCACAATACTCCATAATTTTTCAGCACTTACTTCCCTACCGGAAAACACTCACAGCATGAAGCATCATAACAGTATTTTTTTATGGCTGCAAACGAATGGATTTTAAACAGATGCTGCAATTTCTGAAATGTGTACAATAGATAATAATAGCTAGAAGATTTAAGCATCTCACAATCGTCCATGCTTAAAGGTAATTAGATAATATGCGTCTCAGTGCACTTCGACTTCGAAGAGCAAACGTTTTTAACTGATCACTCAGATGACTGCCTTCTAAAGTTAATCTAGGCTGAGTTTAACGTACTGTAAGGTACCGTGTCTCCATAACATGAGGCAGCAATGCAGTTTTGGGATATACAAAATTAGTGATTTGCTCCCAGGAAATTCCAAGTTTCATAATTCCATACTTCCCAAAAGTACACATTCTCAGCAATTACCTCCAAAACTGTATGCAGAAAAAATAGAATCAGGTTCATAATAACCATATGGAATGGTCTGCCATTAGCAGGAAATGCACATTTAACATATGCCTTAACATTTAAGTAAAACTTACAGAAATGTTCCCATTTAAGACTAAAAGGGCTATTTTAAGTCTTTTTATAATGGGATTTTTCCTTTCTGGCTACACGCTGGAACAAAAATTTGACTGGGCTTTTCCGAAACTGTACTGTTCAAGGTTTTGAAGGTTGGCTCTTGTCTCTTTTGCTGATCTGAAGAGTGACTGGTGCCCCCACTGGTGTGTAGCTGAAGGTGTGAGCAGACACTTCGGTTTTGAAGCTCTGGTGACCCCCGTGGGCATCCCTCTGGACCTCAGTGCAGTACGAAGGCTTGACCTTGACCTCGACTTTGCTTTTTGAGGATGTACCAGAAAAATGTATGGGAACCGCGCGCTCTCCCATTGGTTGTCTGTCAGGTTGGGGGATTCCCGACATGAACAGGCTGCTGGACAGATGCTGTTTGAAGCGACTGAAAAAGCCTGGCCTAGCTTTTGGTACCACCGGACACCCTAGGTTGAGCAGTACTGGCTTACCAATGGTTGACTCATTTATATCCCTCTGAACAACTGAGATCTCGCAGGGCTGATTAGCAACTGATTGATTGCCATCTACTGGAGAACCATACGTCTCTCCTTCCATGGGGATGTAGTCTTCTAGGTCCTCCAGTGTTAACATCCTGCCGTCTTGTATCAAAATCTTGGGATCCCTGTTCCTAATGTCATCAGGGTCGTCATCAGGTTCTTCAACAATGATGGTTTCCTCATCTGGCCAGTCTTGCTCCTCCGTGCCATCAGAGAGAGCAGCTGCCCCCGATGCTTCGTGCTGAGATTCCCGCGTCACTTCTCCCACATTTTGCTCTCCTTCAGCTGAATCCACCCCTTGATCCCCTTCCCAGGAATGAGGTTGGATGCTGGCATTGGACAAGTCTTCGCTTGGGAGTGAGGGACCGTCCTGTTGAACCAGCTTGTTGTTGGAGTTGTTGGAGTTGGGGTCTTCACGTGGAGACCTCCTGGGCCGGGAGAAAGGGGCTTGCTCTCTGGCAGGGGAGGAGCCCCTCTTCCTGTGAAGCTTGGGGGACTTGTTGACTTTGTACTCAATTATCTCCTCAACCTCGACCCATTTGGGTCTCTCCGCAGGCCTTGCAGAAGCACCTTCAGGTTCGGTGACGTACACACTGGGGACAGCAGGCTTTTTAGCTGCTTCTGTGGTGGAGCGAGCGGTTGACCTTTTCATCTCGGAGCGGGCCGTCATCGAGGCAGGTCGCCCGGGTGATGCACGGCGCTTCATACGCGTGTTCTTCACCACAGTGGTTATAGTTTCTTCACTGGTGGTGGACAAAGCACACGCCGTTTGATAACAATGCCCATCTCACAGGTCTTGCATGGCATGCTGCCTTCACACTGGGTGAGTGGGGTGTTAGTGCGTGTCCCAACAAACTGTAAGCGCCGGTAAAAGAACCAGCCTCGTGCATCAAAAACACTTCAGCACTACATGGCCGTTCAGTCAGATAAACCAGCGTACTGACCATGACTGCTCATTTCAGGTCAATGTCATTGGAACTTGTTTACATTCTGAAACAACAGTCTTCCTCTGGTTCCATAATGGAGCAGGAAGAAAACAAATTGACGCAACACTGTGGCAAAGGACCACATTAGACATCAAACTGATTATAGTATATTATCATACTTTTCTCTACACCTGATATATCAGACGCAAATGAGATTTGCTTTATACATAGGATTTATGAAGACTTGTTGCAGAGGCATGATTTTCTATATGGAAGTTCCTTTTAGATATACCAAATCATTGCGTAATCCTAGACTATTTATTCACATTTTACATTACAACTATAATTTAAAAAATTGATTTCCTTGTTTTAGCAACTTCAGCAGTAACTCCACTCTGTAGCCAAAGCGCAGTGGCACGAGAAGCGTTAGTACTAACTTCAGGTTGAATGCCCCTTTTGATGGATGCTTGTTAATTATTGTTATGAATACGGAAAGTGTAAACTTATTAATAGTAATCGTTAATTAGCAAAATGCGCACACTGAAGACCCTGAATTCAATTTATATTGTGACCATTGTATTTTAGTGTTTACCACCATATTTTATGCTGAGTCAGACAGACATTAAATTTTACATACAAAAACATCCGTTAAAAAAAAAGCACAGTGAAGATTTGAGCTTCGATATTCACTGCACAGAAAACCAGAACTGCATGTGTTCAGTGCTATATGAGCACATATGCAGGGAATCAGGTGTTGACCACTAAAATCTTGAAATTCCACCGCTGAACATCACGTTGTCTTATTCTTCAGAAAAACAGCTCCAGAGGTCAACATAAGGATTTTTAATAAATCATTTTTAAGTGATTTTTTTTTTTTTGCTATAGGTGGTACTGAATCTGGACGCCAGATGTCGGCCAGATGTCAACCATAATGGCGGCATGTTTCCGGATGATTCCCTAGATATTGGCTCCTTCAACGGCTGCTGCTTCGACGGCGTCAAGCATGCGGGTGAGTGAGGGGAACCGTCATGGGGGGGGGGGGTCATGCACTCAGCCAGTCGGGAA
>JAODKF010000089.1:3794781-3805086 GCA_026779585.1 Mormyrus proboscirostris
CCCCCCCCCCCCCCCCCCCCCCCCCCCCCCCCCCCCCCCCCCCCCCCCCCCCCCCCCCCCCCCCCCCCAGAATGGGTTGGTAAACAGAACGAAAAATCGATATAGAAAATGGTAACATGGCTAAAATGCAGTGTTCCACCACAGTCTGGTCAACTTGCCTCTTACAAATTCTAGCTATTGTACATAAATTATCTCACAAAGGGGCAGAAACTTTTCCAAATTAGCTTTCCAAATGGAATGCACCGATATTAATTCTACAAAAAACTACATTTTATTTTTTAATTCTGAATTATTCAAGTGATTAGGTCAACAAACAACCGCTGAATGAGCAAATTAATGGAGGTTAATTTCTACAAATCCACACTCTTCTTTCCCAAAAAAAGCACAAGAGGGTTCTCACTTTTAGAAATTGAAATATTAATATGTAGGATATAACTGAAGCGGATGAGCTGATGTGAGTTAGGCTGAAGGGGTGGGAAGGTAATGTGCCACATAGCTTTAGGCTCCAGAATGGACAGCAAAAGCAGGTTTCCCCCTGCCTGACAATGACAGTGGAAAATTCCTTCTCAAACTCCAGAATCATTTCTTAGGTTCCACCACCAATGTGAAAACCATTGTTTCAGTTTCAAAATTCAATACAGTGTGAAGGTTCTACATTGTGATGCTCTGCTGGTCATACTTAGCAACCAGAATTGCACCCAGGCTTGAAGAATGAATCTACTCCCACGGTTCTTCCACAGCTTTTAATGCCCACATGAAGTGCACCATTCATTGACGCATTTCTGATTGAATGTCTAACCTCCATACATAAATACAGTTTTCTTGTGTACCTTTGTTGTGATTAGACATGTTTGATCGAGTCAGAATAAGATATACTAATTCCAGTTTTTCAACTGATAAGGCAATAAATTAAAGGATTTTTGGAACAATTATGTTTAACTGAATATCAATATTATACAGAAAATATAGATATAGATGATTTTTGTTTTTTTTTTTGTAGAGTGTACTAAGACATTGTATTTTCCATTGTGTTCTGCGTTTTATTTATGAAGATTGATAAATACACAGTGGGGAAGCGAGACAGAGGGCAGTGAACAATCATTCCTGTTGAAATGGCAGTGCTGCAGACTGGGACAGTCAACTGTGTACAACACGCGAAAGATCAGGAAGAACGACCACGGCAAACAGGCCCCCGAATGAGCCTGCAACTGGCACGGAAAATTCCTCAACCCAAGTCAGCCCTTCCTGCCTCCTCTCAGCTGGAAGACTGACAGGAAACCGGTGTGGCCACCAGTTACGTGCTATGACCGCTGTCTGATAAAAGCCGCATTTTACCATGGATACACATTCGCGGTGTAATAAGAAACTCCTTTCAAGGTCATTGTGCCCATTGGGCGAAACGACATTCAATAAAATGGAATTTAAAACTTCAAGACTTCTGGGAAACATTTTCCACACAAATTTCTTTAGAAAGCAAAATGCGAGTCCATCCCTTCTCTTACAGTTACACGACATACCTCACAATGCCTTAAAAGTAGCCGTCTTATAACGTTTATTCGCTAACCAACAGAAAACACAATGCAAAGCATGAAACTAAAATAATCAAGATATCTAAATCTCTAATTATGAGAGGAAAAACACCCAGCCACTCGAAGGATAGCCAATGTATCGTAAAGTGCTCACATGATCACGTCGTCATGACGACGCAGCGGTGACTCAGCAGTGGAGGTATAAGTTCACATACATCTACCCTCAGTCAGAGCCCAGGGCTGCCCTACCTTCGATGGCGATGGCCTGCTCCCCCCTACGCTCGCTGGCCGCCATGACCGATGCTGGGATCAGGTCTGCTGCACATCGGGCATTGCCCAGTCGGTTAGACAGCTAGATGAATGATCAAATGTTAAACAACTGAGGCATATGCACCAACAAGCATGAGGTCACTTAAAGGGAGAGCGTAAGCGTTACCTCACACTCATAGCGGCCCAGGTCTCTCTCCCCAGGGTTCTTGATGACTAGAACTAATACCCCGCTCCGGACCTCACTGAAGGTCTGGTATTTCTCTTGATCTGTAAGCAGCTTGGCTTCCTTAAACCACCTGTTTCAGTACAAAAGAATCCGCCAATCAGCTGGGACACACAAAGACACATACATATACAACAGGACAAGCTAATGAAGCCTGGCTCAGGGAGTTTGGGTGTAAGGTACCTGATCTTGGGTCGCGGGGCGCACTGAATGGTGCAGGTGAACTGGGCATCCTCCCCATCAATGAGTGGAGCGTTTCTCAGCTTGTTCACGAAGCGGGGGGGCACTTCACGCCATAGAGACATTGGATTACGTTAATCCAGTGAGAGACATCTCACAAAATCTAAGCAAAATAAATATACCGGGCTGGCCCAAACCTTTTCCGGGCACTAAGCAAAATTTGTTCAACCTAATTGTCACTTGTCATCCTCCTTCCCACTGCAACAGGCTGATTGGATGACAGGGCCCCCTGGTGGCCACTGGGCTCTAAATCGCTGCTTAGTTCGCTTATGCTTTGGGCCGGCCCTGTATTTAGAGTAGCTTCAAATTCTCCCTTTGGAAATTAAGTTGAATGGATTAAACAAGTAAGTTTTTTATCTATAATGACCAGCAGGGGGCGGGGGAGGTCTCCGACCGCAGGACCCCACAGTAACTCACCCTGTACGGTGATTTTGCCCAGGGAGCTGGCAGACCCAGCGCTGCTGACGGCGAAGCACATGTACTGGCCCGAGTCATCTGCTGTCATGTTGTCCAGGATAAGGGTACAGGAGCCATCGGGGTCCTCGATGATGATATGATGGGGATCTACCTCAATGGGCCTCCCGTCTGGTAAATGAACACACACGTGAATGGACAACAGACAGGCACCTTTAAAAAAGTCCTGACGGCACGCATCCGCCAATGCTGTGACCTCGATCACAGGCCGAGCTGCTGGACTCACCCTTGTACCAGGTGACTGATGGCTTGGGTGTGCCTATGACCTTGCAGGCTAGCTTTACGGTCTGCCCCAGCTCCGCGGTGCAGTCTGCCAGGATCTCCACAAAGTCAGGAGAACCTATTGAGGAAGCAGTCATTGGACAGAACCACGTTACAACAAGCAAGTCAAATAAGGCACATCTCTGAGACCAGAAGATGTTTAGCATGTGATAGACGGGTGGAACCCGCAGTGAGAGGTATCAGGGGGCAGGAGTAGAGGACACTTACTCCACGCAGGCAGGTGGTAGCGCTGCTGCAGCTCACGCAGATCCCTCAGCCAGGAGTTCTTGATGATGACGGTGCGGGCCTGCAGCGTGTACTTCCTCACAGAGTCCTCACGCTCATGCCAGATCTCGAAGGCACGGTCGTCACCCTCGACAGTCTCGTTCACGTCAATGTTGGTCAACTAATGAGAAAATCAACACCGTCAGCTCGTTCAAAAAGTCATAACCACTAGTAAATCATCAAGACACCAGGTGATTTTTGGTAGGAACCTCTGCCCTTCACAATAACAACATTCATGGACATTACCATGGCGATTCACGTGGAAGACATCAAAACCTATAACTTTGGTTAAAAACATACGAAAGATAGAAGGTGGGACAGAGAATGGCAATGTTCAACGGCCATACCTTATTAGGAGAAAATAAGCTGAAGAAACAGTTTCTCCATCTGCCCGACCCTCACCTTCATCATGTTCTTGAAGACATAGCTTTGGGTGTCAGTGTTGGAGTCCCTCTTGGGCTTACAGATGATGACATAGTTCTTGAAAAGGAAGACATGCCGACGGTGGCCTCTGGACGAGGTCCGGACCCCAGGGGCACCCTCCCACACCGTGAAGGGACCCTGCGCCAGAACGCAAGATGGTAAACACACTGTTTATTGGGGGAAAAACACAACAGCAAGAATGCATGCTTTTCCAGTGGTCCAAGGTACCTTAGGAGGCACATAAAGTATGATCAGGCAGAACCATGGAACATATATCAAAACAACCTAAACAGATTAACGGACAGAGAAAGGTAGCTGTACAGCTACATCCCTACAGCACACATCGTGATAGATGACACTGAATGAGTGCAAACTGAAAGTGAAAGTCAACTTCTTTCCCTAAACTACTATGTTGAACTCGACAAATACTCAGGTATTACTGCTGTATGGACCTTTATACCCTACCAACTGTGCATAGATATATTGTTGTACTATTTTTGAACGTTATTTATTCTATTCTATTTTATTGCTATTACTATGCATGATCCTTGCACTAGGGCAGCCTGCTACCTCATTTTGTTGTTCTTGCACACAATGACAATAAAGTTGACTTTGAACATCTTTACAGGCCCCGTTCCATTGATGACACTCAACGAGAGCTGTGTTCACCATCGTAACCGATTCACCTGTCTGATGGGCTCGCCCAGCACCTCCAGCGTGGCGGGGTAGTTCTCAATCAGGGAGATGTGGTGCGTGTTCTCCGCGCGACGTGGCAGGGCCGAGACGACAGCATAGGCCTCCTCCAGAAGGCAGCAGTTCTGCCCATTCCTGGCCTTGTTTCGGATCAGCTCCTGCACACAGGAACACTCATCCTCAGAGCCTCTACAGAACCGAGGAACTCAAATACACCAGCAACTTCATGGCACCTGAGAACTCATAGCGCACATTTAGGAATCAATGTCTACATTCTGAAAAAATTTACTTGGTGAAAGCACAATATGCCATATCACACAATAGAATGTGTCTTGTGTGACATCAAAGATGCCAGAAATGGTTAGTCAGCCACAAATGGATGAAGGTAAAATGACATCACATGACTCCCATGATATGAGAGAACCAGGCAACATTTGTCAAGAATGTCATACACGAAACATAACTGGGCTTTTGCCTACTCACACATTTTCCATTAATTTCAGCTTTAAATAAAAAGACAATACTTCGTAAGAAATGAAAAGTAACGTGTAATCGAGCAATGTAACTGTATGTTAATCTAAACTCCTACCTTGAGTACGGACTTGTATTTCTGTATCCTCTCCAGAGGTCTTTGTAAATATGCGTTCATGCTCAGTACTGGACCTTTTGAAGGTTCAGTACCCGACAGCTGTGCCTCAGTGTATTCCTGTTGGAACAAAATACTAGTGTACACACAGATTGCTCATCTGTCAGTTTCACAAGGCAGTGCTGGGAACACCAAAGGCTTGAAGGAAACTGTGACCAAAAGAGCCAAAATGGATGCCGACACATGAGATCCAGGTTTGCCGACCTTGAAGTACTGGTGGACATCCTTGTTACTGACGGCAGCTTCGGCCTCTGCCTGGCCCACCATGTACTGCAGGTACTTCTCAAAGCCCTCTGCATTTCTGATGAAGCGCACGGCCACGTCGTCGTCAGTCTCACACTCGCTCAGACTCGGCAGTATGGAGCTGCAGGGTAGCAAAAACATAGCAGCATAAACAGAGTAACAAAAAATGGACAGATATTTCATGTGTAGCTGTAATAAGTGTTTTTAGTGGTATTACTGAAAAAGCCAGACGATCATTCTATCATGTAGAGTCAGGGGCGGATCTAAGAGGTGGCCAGGGAAAACGGGTAAACCAGAGAACCGCCCAATTCGCTAATCAGTTGATCGCAGTGTCTCCAACGCAGTTGATTAATTCATAATAAAAAATCACAAGCGGCAAAATATATTGACGGGGACCCCACCCCAGGCTGGCAAAATATTACCCCACTGTCATCCCCGTAAAATCACTGGGTGTAGTTTGGCCAGCCCTGTTTAGAGTGTTACTCTTACTACAAAAAAAAAAAACAGAATAACATGCAAGTCGATGATAAATTTGCAAACAGAACAAAGAAAGGAACCTGCTGTGGAAGGAATCAATGTCCGTGATGTTCCTGAAGATGGTCTCCTTTTGGCTGCTAACGCTGGCTGGAACATCTGTGCTGCTCTCCAGATGCTTTAGGTGGTGGGAGGTAAAGAAGTCCATTTCTTTCACAAACTCCTCCTCGCTGGTGATGATCTCCTGGATCAGCTGGCTGAGAAACATTGTCCACTTATCATTACTACACACGAACATACAGAGTCAACACTTCATGATGCAGACAGCCATCATCCTCTGGCTTTATTTTTTGGGTTTTCTAGATGCCCTGTGACGTCAGTTACAGGGTCTCATTACATTTCGGTTTGGTGTTATAGGTTCACAGATGGACTAAAAACAAAAACACCTGAAGTTTCGTCGGGGTAAGATTTAACCGGCTATGTACCAAAGTCTCTTCTTGTACTCTCCTTCAGAAACCTGCTCTACCCCAGGCTCCACCAGCTCTCCACCAGGGGGAGCAGCGTCCGACGAGAGCTGAAAAAGTTTCAGGTGTTAATATGACGTGTGTTTAGTGTAATGAGATGATTACTCGCATGCAGGCTGTCACTTAACAAAAAATACCATCACCAGACCATTAACGACAATACCAATTTACTGTGCAGTGCAGTTATATTTTAACATGATAGAACAGAAACATCTGGATATGAAAAGCTTTTGTCACTTGCCAGAACGACTGCGTGTAGTACCTGGTAGATGTTATTTTTAGTTATATTCATTAAGCCCTGTGTGACTTACCCAGCAGCCTCAAGATTGGTTAGCATTAAGCTACCTGCTGTAATTACTATGATGAGCTAAATAATTCATCATTGTGAGGGGGGATCGGTTTTGAGTTGGGAGACCTTGAGCTTCTTGTCGAGGTACGCTGGGGGAACCCAACCCTGGCGAGAAGGTGTGGTCTTGGTGGGTTTGGTGCGGACGAGCCACTTGAGAGGGTGGGCCGAATCCAGAACCTCCACGTACTGGCCCTCCTTCAGGGATATGGCCTCCTTACTGGGACCAGTGGGGTTATAGTCGGCCGTGGCCACATAGATATCAAACATCTGCAGAGAGGGATGATTTGAACATCAAAATAAAGTCAACGAAGAAATTACGTACCGGTTATTATTATCCATTTTACCATCTATCAAGATGAGTGCAAACAAAAGCCTACTTAACAGGAGTTTGATTGAGGAAAAGAGACTAGTAATATATACCTCATGGGGAAATGTAATGAAAATGTTCTCAATTACCTGTTAAAAATGTGCTAATTACATGATAATCATTGAGTCGTTGGCTGCCCTGTTTCCTGTCTAAAATGTCACCATTATCTAAGGAACAATAGTTCTGCAGGTCACAGATATAGGCGAATGTTTCCGGAAGAGGCGCACCTCTCCTCTGGCATCGCCGTCATCAGACTCGGAGGAGGAGTCCGCGATGAGGGAGGGGGGGCGCGAGCGGCCATGGTGAGGGGAAGCGGTCTTGGTCTCGTCATCGCTGTCGGCCCCCGGTACACGCAGTGACGCTGTGGAGGGTTTGGGACATGGCAGAAGAGTAAAATCAGCACACACCATGGTATATATGAGGGGTTTCTAACCCTTTCAGTTCCGCAGTCCAGTTTATGCCATACAGAGATTTCATGGACTAGTAAAATGCAAACAGCCCACGCAAGCATGAGGGGCTGAAAAAAAGTTAAATACAGTAAAACCCTTCACATTCGCAAATTTGACATTCACAGTTCTGGTGATTCGGGAGTTTAGAGGGAGTTATTTTTGAGTTTACCAAAAGATCGTAGGAACTTGCACACAATGCGCAAGTTAAGAACAATACTGAAAATCATTTGGATCACATAAAATTGTATAATATACAAATCTAGTGTTATATAATATTTGTCAGGGTAAGTACATACTAAATCTTTATTATTAAAAGTCTTGGCTTGGTACACGCGTTTTTGTCTCAGTAATCAGCCTTGTTAACTTTTAATAATGGGTCCCAAACACAGCGCTCCCAGTGCGTACATCAGTAACTTTGTACATATTGGGGGTACGGGCCTAATCTTTATGGTCTGTAAATTATAGAAAAAGATAAGATGGAATGTGACAACGAAATTGGGCATACAAAGTGTACAGTCTAGTACCGTTTGTTTAGAAATTGGTTAAATAGACTTTTTAATGTTATCATTTAGGTTACTAGACTGTTATTGGTTGTCCCCAAATATTATTCGCGAATTCATGGGGATCTTCCACCCCTAATCTATGTGAATGTGAAGGGGCTAATGTATACAGTTCATTGTTTTGAATTAACCAACCCCTCTGCAAAATGTTCAGTGTTCTGTGGCCCAGGGGAATACGGGACATGAGTTTGGGAACCCCTAGCATATATGACTGAGCAGCGGCCTGTACTACGAAGCGGGGTTACTGGCTTATCGGGGTAACTTGTCAGATTTAAGGTACCGCAGTTTAAATGGACTTCATATTCGTTCACTTACATTTTGACCAGACTACCTTAAATCAGAGTTGTTACCCCGATAAGCCAGTAATCCCGCTTTGTAGTACAGGTCCCAGATGAAGGTGAAGGAGGGAAGAAAAATCTTATCAACTGTGATATTTCACGTCACAGTCAGAGAGCTTCACACATGGTAAAGAAGGTAATCGACTAAACAACTCAAAATGTCTCTTACTGTCACCTGAGCGGATCTGAATAAACCTTGAGTATTAATGTTTCTGAAGATGGAGAATGTAGTCTCCACTACCGCAAGAGGACTCCCAAAATCATCTTTCAGTCAAAAAAAACACCCTACGGCACCAACACACTGTTCTCATATGCAACCATCTACGAAGAGAGTGCTTACAGTCATTAGTGGCATGCAGAGTATAAACAACTCAAAACAGACAACATAATCCTGGGACCACAAAATAAAATAGCATTCGTTTAACTGTAGACCCACGGTGAAAGTGTATAAACACCTCATTCCATTTATAGCAGGCCTAGCAAACATCACTGCTCATGTGCAACAGAAAAACAAAATCAAATCCAGTATGGAGCTTGATTTAGAGGGCATTATGGGTGAACTGCCACTCTGAAGGAGACACAGTAGTAAATATTGTATTGATTTTTGGTTGCAGCTAGGAAATGTGACAGTTACAATATCTAAAATATAGTTGCCTCTGGGGCAAGTTCTTCAAATCGTCATAAAGATATTTTAGGAGGAAATAAGGAAACTAAAAGCAAGTAAATTGAATTAAATCCACAGCCTGCTGCCACAAGTTCTTAGCTTTTTAAACAGCCAATTGAAATTAAAACTGTAATGTTTCGTCATTTTAGGATTCAATATCTGCAAGTAGTTCAAGGCAGGACAGAAATCCCATAAACCATAAATAAATAAAACAGATATTTACTGATTGGGCAATTGTCTGGTGGGAGGTGGGGGTTAATACTGCCTTGTGAAAGCCAGGTGGTGCACTGAAGAAACATCTAGAATCTAGGAAATTCAACTGATATAGTATATGGGGCAGAATACAGCGGATACATACTGGATTTGGGCCATGACCTCATCCACTGGATCACTTGATGGTTCTGAAAGCTGTCTGAATAACAAACGAATGGGTGAGTGAGCACGTGAGTGAAGGGATGCATGGATGGATGGATGAAGGAGATGAAAGATAAAAGATGTAATGACAGGGCTGTAAAAAGATCTACAGGGGGTCAGTGGGAAGGTCCATCCTGGTTTGGGCGGGAAACAATTCCAGGTGTTTACAAAATAGGTCGTATATATTTGCACACACACGCAAACACTGCAAAGCCTCAATTTACCAAGCATAAGCAACGCAGACGGCTGTCCCAAATGTTCCCTCCGGTACTCCATACACTATTTCAAAGGCACTCATTGCCTCAAACTGCTGTGCTAAAATATATTAAGTTACTGTAGGTCTCTCAATAATTATCTCTGTCATTTTCATTTGTTTTATCATTTACAATAATGTGCTAAGTCCATGCTACGTGGAATATGGAATAAGGCAGATGCCGACTCATTTTGTCAGTTAAACTTGAAAATTGAGACTCTCATTTTGAAAATGGAAGAGTACCAGTACTTTTGGCAGCATCTGTACAAGCCGGACCTGCAACAGCCCCAAAGCCCGTAAGTCAAACCACACGCAGGCCAATCCTTAATGCTGCTCCCCTCCTATCCTGCGTTCCATTTACCTCAGAGGTCAGAAGTCGGAGCTGGGAGGGAGTGACGTCACACCCGTGTTCATCGCCTTCCAGTACAGGAAGCCGGAAAGACACTTAGCAGTACCAGGGACCTGCTTCATAAAGCAGGATTTCTTGCTTAGCTTGTTGGATTTAAGATATCCCGGTTTAAATGGGCTTTATCTTTACATTTAACGCAGGCAGGGGTGTCAGAAGCATTTTGAATGGGGGGGGGGGGGGGGGGAGACACCCTGGCAAAAAAATAAAATTTTATGTT
>JAODKF010000089.1:3805096-3818512 GCA_026779585.1 Mormyrus proboscirostris
CCCCCCCCCCCCCCCCCACACACACTGGCATAAAACTAATATTTTATGTTAAATGAAAGAAATAATTATGAAATATTAGGGGGACACGTCCACCTCAGATTTAATGCTGGCGACGTCCATGAACTCAGGCCACTTTAAATCCGACAAATTATCCGGCTAAGCAAGAAATCCTGATTTCTGAAACCAGTCCCAATTCTAGCCTGGTTAACTGCTAGCCATTGTTAGCAAAATCAGTTGATAACACGACGCATGGTGGTTTGTGTATAAAAACATTGTAGTAATACTTCCACAGTTGTTGAACAGTACTGTGTGTACGACCGATTTAATGGGCCGCAAATAAAATGTAAGTGCTAATAAGTCGTATAAAACTACAGCTTTAACTTCTGTCGAAAAAGGGTGCGGCCATCTTGAATTCCGAAGTCGGGATTCATTAGCTTCCTCTGACTTTGAGTAGGAATTCCAACTTCGGGGGGGTGCTCCGGTTGAAATTTCCGAGTTACGACTTCAAATGGAACGCAGCATAAGAGCCACAAGCATGGTATATTTAACAGCTTGCACAACACATACCCAGACTGTCATAATAATAATTGTTGGAAAAGTATTAGTTTAAATATATCATTATACTTTTTTTAAAAAAAAAAACCCCAACACTAACAATTAAGAAATCTAAATATATTTGGAGCTCATGAATATATCTTAATATGATTAAAGATATTCTTTGTAACACTCGCGCAGAAGGTAGTTGCTTTCTATCTAGTTACAGAACAATTAAATTCCAGTATGAATTTAAGAAGCTGAATGAAGAACAGCTTCTGATAACCAACAGTTATTAATCAAGAATATAATCTCTCTCCAGCTATAGAAATTCCCCCCTGAAGAGTTTCAGTGGAACACTCCAGTGCTTCTTACCTTGGGTGATCTTGGCAGATACCATTTCGGTGATTTGGGTGGTAAGCTTCTGAATGAACTCCTCCGTGCCTACTTCAGCCAGGAAAGCACTAGATGATTTTCCAACTGCAGGGAATAGAAAAGGAAATTATTATGTGTCTGGAAACGGGAGAGTGTCAATGCATTAGCAGGAACACTACTGTGTGACACAACACAATCTTTAAATGTGAAAACTGCTCCAACCTCTTTTAGCACATGACTCGTCTGTGGGTGGACTGATGGTGATCCCAAGAACCCTGAAGGAGACACAGGTAACATCGTAACACCTAGCTAATTATGGAGGATGTTGTTTTCAGTCATTAGTGCATGTGAGTGGGATTGTATTTAATAAATCAAGCAAGACTTAGAATGTGTAGAATGTGGCTTCAGGGACAATTACATACTGTAGCTCTGCACCATTGGATGTTATTGTATTCTTGTTGATATATCAACTTACTCTTGAACTGATTTGGCTGTTTGCTTCTCCACTTCAGCCCTCTTTTCTGGTACTGAAAGAGAATCAAAGTCTAAACGCGATTTATTGTACACATAAACTTATGGGTAGCTTCCATGTGAAACATATCTGAGGCACAGCATAACAGCATAATATGCCAAAGCATAACATTCTACATGCCAACTAATATGAATGACAAGCGATTTGTGCTGGTTGATTTTGACGACATCATAAAGGCATCAAAAATGACATCATAAAGGAAGTAAGCGACATCATAAAGGCATCAAAAGTGACATCATAAAGGAAGTGCTCACCGTCCTCCACCTCCAGCCGGGCGGTGCAGACAGACTGGCCAGCCTGGTTGGTGGCGATGCAGGTGTAGGTGCCCGTGTGAGTCTTGCTCACATCCATCAGGATGAGACTGTGCTGCCGGCCGGAGCTGGCCATCTTGTACCCAGGTGTGTCTGGCTTAATCCAAAGCACATCCTCAGCAGACTCCTCCTTCAGCCAGGTGACGGAGGGCTGGGGGGAGCCTGGGAGCGCAACAGGGCAAAAGCCAGAAGTGTAACCACATGGAAACTCTTCTTTCTCTTCACAGGATAACTTCCTCTATCCAGGTCCTCCTGGTAGCAGCAAAACAGGTCCACAGCTTACTTTAAATGACTGACCTGCACTCCCTCCCTCCTTCCCTCCATTCTTCCCTCCAAGTATTCTAGTCAGGGTTGTGGGGATTACACTAACCGAAACAATGTTATAAGAAAACACTGATAATAAAGGGTTCTACCCCCCACCCCCCAACCACTGCTGGGGTGGTCACCTTCCACTTTCACAGACATGGTGATGCTAGCTCCGCTCTTCACGGTCCGGTTGGGGTACCGCTCTAGGAAGCGGGGGGGCACCAGGGGCTCGGCACCTTACACCAAAAGCAAACACAGGGCAACCACCCTAAAGTCAAATAACGTGAAAAGCTAGTCGTGTCTAGCCAAGAAAAAAGACACATGACTCAATTTTGAATTCAACATGCAAGACAGAGTTCACTACAAAGAGCCAAGTCAGGTACCAGAAAAGAACAGCAGAAGAAACATGAGGAAAACAAGAGCATCTATTTACCTTTGACTTTGGAACTATCTTCCAGAAATTTCTCTCCAGGCCCTGTGGAAGAGCGCACATTACTTCCAAGAGAATGAATGAAAGTCCTGACAGTACTGAACCATTAAGGCCAAAGGTACTGACTAAGCTACACATTGAGTTGCTCTTGAATTGAAGTGCAAAATCAATAGAACGATTTGTGTTCTGCTGCATCAGAGGCGTCAGGATGAGAGGATGCCAGAAGTCAAACTTAACAGGCACTAGAAAGTTCTTTATCGTCATACAAAATCTGGTGCTGGACTTTTGCTGCCTTACAAACACCCCTTTAATGTTTTGGTTTAACGTCAAGGTGAAGCCTGGTATGGCCTGGAGACTCACCCAGCACCAGGAGTCGGGCGGAGGAGTAGGCGGAGCCAGCAGCGTTGCTGATGTAGGCGGAGTACTCCCCCGTGTCCTCCCGCGTCACCGCGAGGATCTCCAGGCCGCGCACGCTCCTCTCCTCCGTCATGCGGACCCGGTCCGAGGGTCGCAGGGGCTGCCCGTCCTTGAACCAGTAAACTCTAGGCCGGGGGTAGCCTAGCCAAGTGGACAGTGAAAGTAATTTCACATTTGTGATGAAAGTATTTCTGGAATAATTTATACAAAATTAATAAAAATGTGGCGTCAAATTTTACTGTCAATGTGAGCTAATCTTCTCAGGGAAAAGTGTGGCAGTATATTTTACAATGCCCACAAAAAGTGACTAAAACAGAGCAAAACTGCATTTGGTGTATTGTGGTAGCTAATGAGGAAGCAGATGACTGACCTTTGACCTTGACCTGCATCTTGGCAATGGGTGCCCCGGGGTAGATGTGCACGTCACGCAGCTCATCGACCACTTGGGGGAGCTGCTCCTCTTCCGTGACAGACTCGAAAGCTTCCGTTTCCCTGGTTAGAAAACCACACCCAAGTTACTATCCACCGTTAGCATTTGACATGCTACATTACATATTGATTTGTTTCTTAGGCCAGTTCTATGCCTACTCTTGTGGGATTTTGTGGTGTTCTACATTGCATGCAGTTGGGTCCAACTGGACTTACCTGGACAGGTAGCCCTTGGCGCTGATATATGAAGAAGTCTCTGTTGCATCCGCTGCTGTATCATAGTCAGAGCTGCAGGACACTAAAACAGACAAAACAGAAGGAGAGAGAGGATATGGGATTCAAGAAGCCCATTTATGGAAGTCATAGCTGCAGATTCAGGATAATGGTGTTTGTCAAACATATTAAAATATATTAAAATGTTACCTCTAACATTATTTTGAGGAAGTTTATTAGCTAGTCTAATTCAGTAAATGGAAGAAGCAATTCATTTTATTTAATATTTAAAAATATATATTTAATAACTTAATTACATCTCCTGAGATAAAATGAAATATTTCAGGGATATGTGAAGGAGCAAAAACATGCAAATGGCTTTACATATCATCCAAACAAATCCTCAAAACCTATAAAAGTTTGAAGAACAGCTAATTCTAGTGAAGGAAGTAACAAGACCCCAAATTCCATAGTTGGTAGGGTTATCGTGTTCTGACATTCTCATTGGTTATTTCAATGCTTCCTTCTGGACCATGGCAGGCACTGGTTGACAGCACAAATAAGTCCCACCGACTGCAGGAATCAAATCCTTGTTTCTTTTAAGACTAACTGGAACCAGTTCACTGGCATTTGTTAATGGGAATGCAAACATGGCGTTAGGCTGTACGTCTTAGTAGCAACTCACAGTCCACCCTGAGCTCTGCCACCGTGGAGGCGATGCCGCCGCTGTTCTCCGCGACGCAACGGTACGCGCCCATGTCCGAGGGCCTCGCCGTTGTGATGATGAGCTGGTGGCAGCCCTCCTGGTCCTCGTTGATCATGTAGTGATCACTCTCCTCAATAAGCCTGCCGTCCTTAAACCAGCGCACGGTGGGTGGGGGCTTGCCGATGACTACGCAGTCGAAGCTGACCGGGTAGCCGTCCGGCACGTCCTGACTCTGCAGCTCAGTCAGGAAGACGGGGGCCGCTGGGGAAAAAGAAATCACAATCAGATCTTGGGGGAAAACTACTTTTGATAACATTTTTAATAAATCAGCAGTAAAATGCATCATGCGGAGCTGGGCCAATAATTTGCATAATAAATTATTGTAATACAATACTGCTAAATTACTAGTTTAGTTTTATTTGAATTAAATGTTTACATGCTCCCCTTGTGTTTGTGCAGATTGTACTCTAGTTTCCTCTAAATTGCCCATAATATTGCCCTGGATCTTTGGATGCAAGCATTGTGCTCAAGTTTACCAGTTGGCCCAGCCATGAATCCAGGAGGCTGTCTGTCTTGTGTGGGTGTCCGTGAGCCGTCCTGCACATAGCCCATCTTCATAATGCGCAGTTCTATTTTGTGGGGGACCCCTTCCAGGATGGTCGTCTCGACAGGAACCCCATGTACAGTGAACATCTCACTGAAGCGCTTAGAAGCCACCTGGGCTTCTTCGATGGTGTTGAAGCGAATGTAGATGTAGTTGTCGTCCTCGCGGTACGAGCGGGGGTCCGGGGGTGGCATTTCGCCTTCGTCTGCGCTCACAAAGGACTCCTCCTCCATGCCCGACATGTCCGCGGATAGCCGGTTGCCGAGAAGACGCCGTAGTCGCCTGCTGGCCTGGCGGAGGGACTCATCCATCTCGCTGCCCGAACTCTCCGGCTCACTGTCAGCGCTGTAGCCATATGCAACCTGCAGGGGTCGCCGGCCCGACGACTCCCGAGGCACACCCACTGTCACCTTGGCGCTGTGGGTGGTCATTCCAAATTTGTTCGACACCTCACAGGTATAGACACCCGTATCCTTGGTGGTCACCCCTGTGATGACGAGGGAGCAAGTGCCATCATTGTAGATGTCGATGTGGTGGTGCTTGCCATCCGTCAGCAGCTCGCCGTCCTTCAGCCAGCGAACCTTATCAGGTCTGCCCGCTGTCACGCACTCCAGGTGGATGGTACCGTCGGGTTCCTTTGTCTGCTCCTTGAAGACCTCCTTGAAGACAGGCCGCAAATCCTTGCGTGCCTTGTAGCCTTTGAAGGCCGCCTGGATCTTAACAGCTGCCTCCTTCAACTCAGCTTCATCATCCTTACCCAACTCCATGGTCTCTGATTCCTGAACCTGCTCAGTCATCTGGAAGTGCTCATAGAACTTCTTGGTAGAAATGCTTTGTGCCTGGCCGCCAAGAGTCACAGTGGCCTTGCTGCTCTTCTTGAGGTAGGATACCAGAGACGACGGCCCAGTGAGAGACTCATCCTCAGAGCTGGTGTAAAGGGTATGGTCTACCTCTTTCTTTGGGACTGGCTCCACAATCAACTCTTTGTCATTAGATACAGTTTTTTTGGGCTCCTTGCCATCTTCCTCAGGCAACTCAGAAATGGAATCCAAGGTCGGCTCCCGGCTCATACGGCGCTTTTTGGCAATGGCTTCCCACAGTAGGTGCAGGTCCCCTTCTGAGGCCGATTCTGGGGGCAAGCTAGGCTGCCCACCGTCCTCCTCTACCACCGGCGCCGTTCGGGAGACCTCCTCACCTGAAGACGGGACAGAATCTGAACTCGGCAATACCACTAGCAAAATATGCGGAAATTAAATCTTCCTATTGCGGGTCACTGGGAACATAAAAAACCCAGAATAACTGAAAATTGGAAAACAATTAACTGGATTAATTAATTAGTGTAACTGTAATGAGAAAATTCAAAAAAGCATGCATGCAGACAGCAGAAGGAAGGATCTCGGATTTATTCATAATGAGAATATTTGAATTTATTTTTGATCTCAGAAATAAGGTCTGCACTTAAGTGTAGCGTAAGCCTTCTACCCTGAAGGTCAATGAAGGATGATGGTTGGAAATGAGGTCTTTCTGTACCTGTTGCATAGGGTAGCGGCCTCTTACCCAAGTATACAGTCTGCGGTAGCTGGACGGGCTCCCCGATGCCAGCTTTGTTCAAGGCCGCCACGCGGAACCTGTACCCCACACCTGAGCTGAGGTTCTCCACCATAAACTCTGTATCGCGCACAGGCTCCGAATGGCACGGCAGCCAGAGGGCGCTGTCGGTCAGTCGCATCTCGACTCTGTACCCCAGGATGGGACTGCCCCCATCGTTGAGGGGAGTGAACCAGGACAGAGTCACAGTTCGATTGGTCTTATTCACCAGTTCGGGGTCTTCAGGGGGGTCAGGGAGAGCTGTGGATGCAGGGGATGGGTCCAGGTTAACGTTATAATCCAATGAGGTGACAGTTAATCTATTTATAACTGTTCATTATAATGCATTACATTTATTCATTTTATTATAAAGATTTTTCAGAAATGTCCCGTTATAAAAGAAGTCAACAAACCAGAAGAATATCTGGAGAAACAGCTAGAGAACAATAAACAGTTATACAACTACACTCTTTATCACCATATTTTGTCATTCATACTTGCAGTGGAATAGCACATTTAAAGATAACGTCTTCTGAACTTAGTTTGTGTTTTGAAACCTTCTGAGAGGTCAGAAAGTGGATTAGAAGCACGTCTGGGGAGCCATCAGAGGGGGGACGTACCGATGACCGTGAGCTTGGCGAGGGAGAGCGCATCACGGGCTGCGAAGGTGATCTCTTGGGGGGGACCAGCCTGGGCACAGCGCAGGACTAGGTGGTGTGAACGCCCCTCGGTCTGCATGGTCCAGTTGCTACTGGGCTGCAGCTCCGCACCGTTGGCGTACCAGGTCACCTCGTTCTCGGGGATGCGCTCACTCAGGGTGCAGCAGAACTCTGCTCGCTCACCCACCACCACTGCCTGATCCTCCAAGGGCTGCAGGATGTCCAGCTGCCAGCCTGGAACCACCACAGCCCCCGTGAACACAGCATTTCCCCGTTTACCCCAAAATCACAATTAATTTGTTTTTTTTTTCACAAGAAATAATTTAATTATTTTAGGAATAATTTTCCATATTTTTAGTTGAGTTTGATTCTTGAATTCTGAACCACAGTGTCACAGATGCTCACCTTTGACGGTCAGCAAGGCTGATGTGGTTGCCGTGCCAACCTGGAAGGTGACCCTACCGCTGTCCACCGGGTGGAGCTCCTTGAGCAACAGCAGGTGGCGCCGCCCGTTCTCAAAGGCCACGATCTCCACGTTGGCGGATTCACGCACCGGCTTGCCGTTAATTAGCCAGCAGCAGTTCTGCGTCTCAGGCCGGGACAGCGAGCACTCAAACAACGCCTCCCCACCATCCAATGTGTCCATGTTCTCCAGCCCCTGGATGATGTCGACGGGCTTAGCTGTTGGCGGGAAGATGGTATGAGGAGATGGTTTCAGTAGACTCCTCAAAACATGATCGCATCTTAGTTATAATGCCTGTATTAAAAATCCAGTCTGATTTCTCAATCTGATTTCTCCGTCATCACCCTGTAAAAAACTGCAGATATGTCACCCTTCCTCGGGTGTCAATTTCCCCCTTCATTCATGCATCCAGTCTTCAGTTCCACTGTTACAATTATGCACCAACTCAAGAGTTTTTTGATTTTATGAATTCCTACAAAATCCTTTAATTCTGTGCACACACTTCATTTTGTGATCAAATCATTTTCATCAATAAAAACAAAAAAACAGAGATACGACTAGATATGAAAAAAAATATATGTACAGTGATCCCGCGCCTATCGCGAAAGCAACGCTCCAGACCCATCAGCGATAGATGAAAATCTGCGATATAGAAAGACCATATAAATTAACATTTAACACTTGATCATTTTTTTTATAGTTTAAGCCTTAAAATACCCCTCCCACATGCTTTAAACACATGTAAACTTATTAAAACACACTTTATAAACACATATGAAATGTGGATGTCAGTTTAAGGATATGAGGAACATAATAATAATAGTAAAAATGAGAATACGTAATGTATATGTGTATATATACACATCTCTCTTCTCTCTCTGTAAACGTAATGGAATATGTAAAAATAAAAACATTTTAAGCTCAGTATGGATTCACAAAAAGGTGCACGATATACAAAGAACTGATGCGCCGAGGAAAAAATCTGCAATATAGCGGGGGATCACTGCATATATATGCATCAATGGAATGTATACATTTTTAAAATTCCCATGAAATATGTGTCTGCACACAAACACCCAAAAACAAGTGCGCAGATGAGTTTTTCCAGACAGGATAATTAGCTTTCCAAGTTCCCAAGTCCAGGACTACTGGGTGGACAATTGACCAGATGAAAAGTAAAGATCTGAGGAGTGGGCCAAAGCAGCAGACGAAAGGCAGCAAGGTGGTCCTCCCAATGAGAGACAGGCTCACCTTGCACCTCTAGGAGGGCCACCACGCAGGTGCCCTCAGCCTCACAGGAGTACGAGCCTCCATCCTGGGCGGCGACGCGGCTGATGTACAGCCGGGCCACGTTCCAGTCCTGCTCCACCACCACCCGCCGGCCATCCGACTGCACAGACCTCCCGTTCCTCCTCCAAACTGCCTTCACGGGCCGCGAGTACTGGCAGATGAACTCCACGGGTTCGCCCTCCAGCACCTGCTCGTCTCTCATGGCACTGACCACCTCCACCGTAGGATCTAAGCCACAGGGGGAGGAGGGGAGCCCACAGCGAGGACCAGTATCAGGTGCTGCTCTACAGCGCCCCCCAGTGCAGAGACCAGATCACAACGCCTGGAATTTTCAGAGTAGGATCATTTATTTTTAAGCCACGTTTTGGTAAATTTACACCAACACCTGGACTGGAATATATCTACAGAATTTGAATACAAATTGCAAATGTCCTAAAATCGTTCCATTGTTCAGTTGGTACCCTAAACATCTGGCACTCCGTATCTCCAGAACGAAACAAACACACCCTACTCCAGGTTTTCCAGGGCTGTATGGTCAGCAAGGCACCCCTGCACGTTAAACTGCTAGGGGCTGATGAGCGTGGGTGGAAGTGCAGGCAGCGCGCACAGGCAAAGCCGGGCAAGGGTTAGGCTCTTTTTAGTACCCGGCAGGTGCTAGGGAATTTTTAACAGCAAATGGCCAGGGCAGGTAGATGGAAGGCTCAGGTGAAAGCGGTCAGATATTAGTTTGTCCCTCCTCACGCACACTTGCCAATGACCTGCTCAAAACCAGCATTTTCGGCCATAATAACCCTTCTCATAAATCAACAACCATTGCTTAGTGTATAACCGTACCGATATGACTATTTGTCATATCTATATGCTGACTTTTATTACCAAAGATTCACTCACACAAACTTATATAATGACATCCGTCCATCCACCCATTTTCTATACCTGCTTGACCTACTAAGGGTCACGGGGGGGGGGGGCAAAGCAGAGAATAACCCAGGATATGGCACCAGCCCATCGCAGGGCACATACACAATCACACCTATGAGCGATTTGGCAACTCCAATTCACCTCAGCGAGTTTTCGGTATGTGGGGGGAAAACCGGAGAACGACATGGGGAAACCATGAAGTCCACAGCACCCTCCTCGCTTAATCCCCATCATTAAATAAGCAGCTCAGTTTAAAATATTGGATTTTAGAAGATTGATGAGAAACAAACATTGTCCACTCTCTCATAAAAAAACGTGTTGGCATAACAACCCCTCTCCGTCACGGGTATGCAAGCATAACAGCACAGCTTATCATTATAACTGAACATAATTTACTGCCCTTGGGCTAATGATCACCTAGCACATCTGTCAATACCTTACAGATTCCCTACGCAGGTAGTAAATAAAGTTCCTAGGCAAGAAAATAAACGTCTGTCGAGTTAGTGCATAAAAAGTGCAACAAATTCTCAAGACATTTCATCCATCTATACATCGACCTTGCCAAATGCTTATCTAGCAAAGTGGCAGAGTGAGTCTGGGGCTGACCCCAAAAAGAGCAGACCACCAGACAGGAACTCCCCGCATGGGGCGCCAGTCCATCGCAGGGCAAACACACAAACACACATGTGGATTTTAGATGTACCAGTTCATCCAACTGCACATGTTGGACGGCAGGTAGAAACGGGACATCGAGCAAAATTCCACGCGATATAGGGAGATGCCACGGGTCTTAATCAATCCGTCGACTCTGCCACACCGTGCTGCCAGCAAACATTTTTTTACCTCTGGCAAGTAATTACCCACAACCTAAACATCCAAAACATGAGAAACTTAGAGCATCTGCAAATTCTGAGTGTTGCTTAGCAACAGCAGGAGCCAGCAACATCAATGCCCCCGAAAAAAAGTAAAAAACACCTTTCGACAAAAATCTCACAGGCCATCGTAAGCAATTGGCTTAAGGAAGCAGCTCTTCATGGAATTAATGCTTCAAAGAGCTCATGCATGGTGGAAGCACAGAAGCAGTGACGCAGCACCATGAGCCACTGGCCTGCTGATCAGCATTACTCAGGCGACCATTAATGCTTTTCAGCCTGGGTGCTGCAGTTACACGACTTTCCCTCCAGTTAAGCTTCTCAGCCTCTGCTGGTCAGTGACAAGCGACAAGCCTTATTTGGCTCATATGTGACAGCACGACAGATGACCCACTAATTTTAGCCTCTGCTTCTCTAAATATTCCTTAAAGATTTACAGTACGATAATATATACCACTCTTACTGTTTCAAGAAGATTCCTGGGCTGCAGTTTCAGATTCAGCAACCTTAAGCGCAACGTCATAAAACAGCACTTATAAAATTAACTGTGGTCACGAAATAGAACATGTTCAAATGTTACTGATTTATTTACTGGTGCTGACTTGTCATTTATAGCAGGCATATTTGCACACACCTTCAATGCCAAGCATGTCATGTGATACAAACACCACCCGCCATTCTTGTTTAGTGACATCACTGCAGCTCTGAAGTCAAGGGCGTAGATTTGGGTATTTATGGCAGGGACATGTCCCTCCCAGGGGCAGACTTACAACAAAAAGCAGCCCAGTGACCGGGGCCCCCCATGGTATATTTTGCCACAGATCGGGAGGAGGGTTGCCTCCCCTAATGTATTGGTATATTCTGCCAATCATAATTAACCGAATGGCCTCCAATGTAATAGCGCAACATCCATTAATCATCTCCTGCGATCAACCTGGAAACAAGCTGAGGTATGTAGGCTACGTAATGCCACGGCTGAGGAAGAAAGACCGGCTGTCACAAGCTCTCACAAGTTCCTGAACTTCCCAAAGACCATTCCGTGCCTTGTCCCTACCAATATTGCGGGGGCACCATGCGTGTTTTGGGGTCCAGGGCTGATTAGGTCCCTACCAATGCTGAAACCAAACCTACTCCCTTGTCCCCTGAAGTGTGTTTTACTCCCTTTTCTAAAGTCTGTGTTGACTGGCAGACATAGAGGGATGCCAAGAAGCCCCTGTTTCTCGGTACCTTTCACCAGCAGCTTGGCAGAGGATACCAGGCTGCCAGCCTTGAAGGTCACCGTGCCCGAGTCATTGGCTGCCAGGTTCTTTAGGGCAAGCGTGTGGATATTACCGCCGGTGACCCCGATGTCAGCGAAGGCACCCTGCTGCAGTCGGGTGCCATCCAGCCACCACTGGGCATCCCTGGCAGCCCCGCGGGACAGCTCGCAGGAGAACGAGGCCTGCTCCCCCACAAAGACATCTGTGCTCTTCAAGCCAGACACGATCCGCACCTCCTCCACTGTGGAGCGAGCCACAGAGAGTACGCCTCAGCTATTGTGGGTCACATGACCCTCATTAGGGTTTTCTGGAAGATTTCACTCTTGCCTTGATATACTGAGGCAATCCAGCGTGAACCCTTAGCACCTTCAAAAGCTCCAGAACAGCATCATTCAGAATGGGCATGTCCAACCTGGTCTTCAGCTTATTTTACTCTAGCATTGACATTCCAAGGGTACATGGAGTGCTTCCTAACTTACTAGTTTTAATGCATAATGGGTAGTGATGGTCATCTTGTCTGGAGTGTCTATGTACCTTTCACTGTTAGGGATGCCGTGGTCAGCTGGTCTCCAGCATCGCAGGTATAATAACCACTGTCCTCAGGTTGGAGGTCATGGACACGAAGCTCCAGCTGACGGCCGTCCTGCTTCACCTCGTACTTTCTTCCAGGCTGCAGAACCATGCCTCCCTTCCTCCACTCCACAGGGGCACCAGGCTTGGAGAGCTCGCATCGCAGGATGGCGCTGCCGCCTTCCACTGCCTCCAGGTTCTTCAGCTCCTGCTGGAAGAAGATAGGCTCTCCTAGGGGAAACGTGTGGAAAGAGAAAAAGTAAATGGACAATGTTGGGGAGAAATAGCTGGCAGGAATATGGAAGAAGGAGGAAAAGAGATAGGGGCATTATTTCTGTTGAGTTTCATAGCTGAAAATGTTCTTCAGATCCGTTCTTCCAAATTGGCATGAAGATCATGCACAGTCCTACAAAGATGCAACCCCTGCCTTAGTATACCTCAGTGGATTGGTGGGAATTTCCAGCATAGAGGCTGTGGCCACTGGGTTTATTTTAAATAATGAGTCATGCACCTCCACCCTTGAATACATCATACCAGTATGCTCTTTCTACAGCTGTTTTGCCTTTAAGTCACCAGGCCATCTGCCTTTGAAGCTCTGCTGCATTAAAAGCTCATACTGTATGGGCCGGGAAGCCTTAAAGTCTTTCTTTGATCAAAACAGAAGAGCCTGCCGTGGAAAACACTTCACGTTCTCAAAAGTCTTGTGTTAGCCGCGCCGCTAACCACACCGATCTTCTTGTCTGCTGCAGCACTCACCAATGTCTTTATTGCATCACAAAGGGCTTTGCAGGATTTGTTATGAAAGGAAGCCATGGAAGATGCAATAAAGAAGAAGAGGGTGTGGACAATTGGAGAAAGTATACATACAGTCAGGTCCATAAATATTGGGACATCGACACAATGCTAACATTTTTGGCTCTATACACCACCACAATGGA
>JAODKF010000089.1:3818612-3843559 GCA_026779585.1 Mormyrus proboscirostris
TATCCATTGTGGTGGTGTATAGAGCCAAAAATGTTAGCATTGTGTCGATGTCCCAATATTTATGGACCTGACTGTACCTATTTAAAGGTAATTTCTAGAAATATAACCATGCCGTTACATCTAAAGTAGCAACAGCAGTCAGCATAAGCATTAGGGCGGTCAAGGGCCAGCCATGCGAGGAACAATGCTGAGATACAGCTTCTCAGGGCTAAGAGACAGGACGAAGGCGAGCCATCGATGGAGCAAGACCACCTTCCGCCTTCTGCCTTCTTGCCTCTACCTTTGGGCTTGTCCAGCACCAGCAGGTTGGCAGCAGTCCTCTCCTCGCCCACTGTGAAAGCCACGAGGCCTGAGTCATCTGGCGTGAGCATCCTCAGCACCAGCCTGTGCCTACATCCCTGGCAGCACATCTGGTTGAGGTCGTTGTTCTGCAGAATGTTGGCGCCCAACCGCCACTCGACCTCCGTCACGTCAGGCTGGGAGAGCTCGCATTCGAATCGCGCGTCTTCGCCTGTGGTCACAGCTACGTCACGCAGCCTCTCTGTGATGCGCACGCACTCTGCCGGAGAAGATGGCCATGGGGCAAGAATGTGGGGAGGGGGCTCCATACCTTCCCCTTTGACAGCTTAAGTATTTCCACACTTACAGTGGTAACACTTAGCCAAAATCAAATAACGGAATACCCTAAACCAGAGGCCTCCAACTCCGGTCCAGGAGACTTACTATCCAGTAGGGTTTCTATTCTGCTTGGCTTCTGAAGAGCCACGCCTGTTCCTGGTATTTATTTGTGTACAGGTGTGACTCACCAGAAGTCAGGTAAGATAGAAAACCTACTGGACAGTAGCTCTCCTGGACCGGAGTTGGAGACCCATGCCCTAAACAGATCTGTGTACACGCAAGTACACGCAGACAGTTCACCTACGCTGAGAAGGTGTAAATATATATTTTAGTGTTGATATCATGTTAGCAGAATTACAGAAGTACATATTTTCAAAATCAGTTTCTCATTTTGCCAAAACTCCAAAAAAAAAGCTGAAAAGACATATAGGGGTTTATTTTCAAGATCCTGTTGTCTGGCTCTCAAAAGTATCTTTCACAAAAGTTTATTTGGAACACAAAAATATGGAGCGATAATCAAAAAGAAACAAAAAAAAAATGTTCAAAAAAAAAAAAAAAAAGAGTAATAAAAGGTTTCAGTGTTAGATTTCGGGTAGCATGAGTTCAGCCGCAAAGTTAAGAGTTGCTCAATGTCAAAGACCAGAAGGGGAAGCTGAGGAAACAAACTGGTAGGCAGGGTTGCCCAGTTACCTTTGACTGCCAGTTTGGCCTTGCTTGTCCTGTCCCCAACACTGCAGCTGTATTCCCCAGCATCTTCGGGCACCAGCCGGTGGATGACCAGCACCCGCGTGGATCCCCGGTGATGAAAGGTATACTTTCTCCCCTGAGACAACACCCGAGAGCCCTTCTTCCAGGTCACCAGGCCTTCAGGGCTGGAAATCTCACAACACAGGGAGGCGTCACCACCCTCCTTTGCCTCCACATTCTCCAGCTCTTTCTTGAAGACGTCAGGAGCCGCTGCCAGGACAGAAAGGATTGAAAGAAAGGCCACCACTTGTTACGAGCAGTCCTCAAAGGTCATTGTTGCATATGATCTGCACCGTTTACCAAACCAGTAGAAACACTGCAGTGCCCACAACTGCTGCAAGATCTCAACTTGACCACACAAATGGTCTCTCGTTTCTCATATCCAGTGTCACTTACCACACAAAGAAAGTCTACTGTTGCTTCTAAAATGCAAACCACGCCGCCATTAATGAGCATTATAGAGCACATCTCCAGAAGAAGCACGGCCATCACTGTTCTGAGTCTTTCTGTTAAATACAGACTGACAAAATGATCAAACTGAATGTGTTCATTTTCCACTGGAATAAAAAGCTAGTTCCTGAGACATTGTAGTCCACAAAATTGAAGCTTTTTGAAAACACAGAACACACTAACGTGTCCGGTGTCAAAGAGCACAAAGAGATCTTTAGCTGCAAATTACAGCTAAATACGGCAGACTAGAAGAAACTGGGCACGTGGACTGCAGGAAGACAAAGGAGTCTCAGTGCCGTTAGTCAACACAGAAGTGTCAAGACAGAACCTTCTTTAGCTTTGACAGGAAGACACAAACACAAGCACAAGACACAAACACAGTAGCACCATTGCAAACAATAATGGTGGAAGTAAGATCAAAAGAACCAGTGAAGGTGACCACCAACTGGTTTGAGCTGATTGCCTCCTCTCTGTCCTCCACACACCTTTGACCTTGACTGTGGCTGTGGTCTGCTGGTGTCCCGTATCACAGGAATAGTCCCCCGAGTCCTCTAGCGTGAGATTGTTGATCACCAGTTCGACCTTTGTGCCCTCTGACCTTATCTTGTGCTTGCCGTTGGGCGTCAGGACAAGGCCTCCCTTCGTCCACTCCACATGTGCCCCAGGCACAGACAGTTCACAGCTCAGAGTGGTGCTGCCCCCTTCTTGTGCCTCCTGGCACTGCAGACCACGAAGGAACATCACATTGGCAGCTGTGCATGAAGAACGAAGAAGGCGGCTTCCTCTTTAGTGTCATGATGTCAAAAAAAAAATCATAAAAAATGGGACAAAACATCTGAAGCAACAGGGCAGAAAACCCTAACACTGTGGGATGACAAATGACCTGGTCCCAGTCACTGCCAGTTGATGGACATAAGACTAAGTAAAAGTACAAGGAACAAAAAGAAGATTTGCAAGCATAAAAAAATATGTGGGACTATTTTCTCAATAATCAACGGCCCAAATGAAGGACCTTTGACCGGGATTTATAAGATTTATAAGCCTTTATGGTTCCAGGTGGCACCAAACAGACAAGATTTTGATGGACGTCACAGTGCCACCTCACCTGTGACCATCAGCTGAGCAGAAGACGTGCAGGCGCCCATGACAAATGCGATGGTGCCTGAATCTTCTTGGGTGACATTTCGGAGAGTAAGGGTGTGCACTTTGCCCTCCACTTCGATCAAGTTCATCTCATTATTTTGCAGTGGTACACCCTGCAGCATCCACTGGACCTGAGGAGCGTTGTCATGGGAGACGTGGCACTCAAACTGCACGTCATCTTCCTCACGTACCATGCGGTCCTCTAAGCCCTTAACTATGGTGACCTCCAGCTCTGTTTTGAAAAGTCCGTTAGACACCCAGGGTAAGACAGGGGACTGCACACACACTACGCACACACACTACGCACACACGCACACACACACACACACACACACACACACACGTTCTTACAGACCAAAGCTGGGAATTAAAATCTGAGTTGGTGCAAGAAACTTCCATAGGTCAGAGGTCAGAGTACACTTAGCCACAAGAATAAATAATAAATAACGATATTCAGATGTTCCAGTCCCAAGATCCAAAAATGAGGGCAAACACAAAAAAATAAGCAGATAAGGAGATCTGGATTTGATGGAAAGAACATGAACAAGAGATCCCCCACTGTGATGAAAATGATGGTGTGGCTTCATGAAATGCCATGTAGAAAGTACGAGTTTGCACACTGATGGCAGCCATGTCATCTCCTTGTCAAAGTGACAAGCAGAATTCAGTGGCATCACAGAGAAGAAACCGCTTTACCCACAATGCTCGGCATGAACACAGGTGGGTGACACTGGCCAATGAAACAATGGAGAAGGGGTAGGAGAGCCAGAGTGAATAGAAAAAGAACAGAATCATTCGGATGAGATGCTGATAGGCGATTCTTGGCAAGATTCGTTCGTTGCCCCGCCCTACCCTGCACGGACAGCCTGGCCGACGTGGTGTGGTCCCCAGTGTCGCAGGTGTATTCTCCAGAGTCTGCCACCTGCAGGTTATAGATGACCAGCTCCACCACGACACCCTCCTGCTTCACCTGGTACTTCCCACTTGACTCGAGGGGCTGGCCGCCACGCATCCAGCGCACCTCAGCGCCAGGCGTGGTGACCTCGCAGCGAAGGCTGGCACTAGTGCCCACCTCCCCCTCCACGTTCTCCAGTGGTGTCCAGAAGAACACCGGCAGTGCTGTGGAGAGTGTGATGCACGCCAAGGGCACATTCTCCACTTTCTAAATGCAACCTCCACATGGCCAAGGAAAACTCAACTTTTCTCCTTATTCATCAGCCTTGATCACATTCACAATATTAGTAGCCTAAATGTAGTTTGGCGCGACTTTCACGCACATCATTCTAGTTTCGTTAAAGGATAATTCAACTGAAAACATGCCCATTGAAAGATAATTAAAAATGTTTTGGCCTACCCTTCACTGTCAGCTTGGCTGTACTTTGCCGATTCCCTGCATCGCATGTGTAATCCCCAGAGTCCTCTGGATCTACACAGTGGATGACTAACTGGACATGGCGGCCATCTTGGCTCATTTCGTACTTGGAGCAGGGGCAGAGATCCACCCCTCCTTTTCTCCATTCCACTGGGGCCCATGCCTTCGATAGCTCACAGCGGAGGACAATGCTACCCCCCTCCTCAACCTCCTGATTCTTCAGCTCTTGCGTGAACACAGCTGGGAGGGCTGCCATTTAACCGAAGATATATCAAAAATTCAGCCATTTTTCTAATATATCTAAAACACATTATTCATGCAATGAAACACCTTTATAATGAAATGCAAATAAGATTTCAGTCAAAGTTTACTTCTACCAATATTTCCCCTCTTCGTGTAGAAGAGCACTGGAAAGATGAGTACATACAAAAATAAAAGACAAGAGAACAGATCATGCATAGCTACCACCTCCATTAACGGAAATTACTTGATAATTCTCTCATTTCTTGGTGGTTAGAAGTAGAATACAACATTTCTGCTACAAAAGGGACATTATTTTGAAAGCAGCTTACTGTAGCTGTAAAAGGGACACGTCTGCAAAAGTTTGTTACATGACGAACAACAAGGGGCCTGTCCAAAGCAGGATATCTTTATGGGATTTAAGGTATCCCAGTTTAAATGGGATACCTTCTATCTTCATTCACTTTCATTAAGCATAGGCCCCCCCAACTACCAAAAATCTGATAAATAATCCAGCTAAGCAAGAAATCCTGCTTCCTGACGCAGGCCGCAGCAGTCCCACATGCTTAAAAACTATTCAGCTCGCGAATGAGCACAGAATCATGACTCACAAAATTGCTCCACTGACTAACTGCAAATGCCACAAGCATATCCATTACATGCACAAGTGATATGCTGGAAAAAGTACAGCAGGAAAGCCACATAAAAATGATGAAAGGATCAGGAGAACCTACATGGAATCCAAGTTTTATGTCTTTGAATTTTATGTTTAGAAGAAAATCCGTGAAAAAAAATCTTCAGAGCATGAACATGTTTCTAGGATGAAATGACTGTTGGCATGGAGACAGTTTCCTACCGTTGACTTTGACTGAAGCCATGCTGGTTTTCTCCCCAATATCACAGACGTAATCACCCATGTCGTCCATCTTCAGATGGTGGACTACAAGTTCCACCGTGGCTCCAATTTGCTTTATTTCATACTTCTCACTGGGTTGCAACACCGAACCACCTTTCCTCCACTCCACCGGAGCTCCAGGTTTAGAGATCTCACAACACAGGCTGACACTGCCACCTTCTTCTGCCTCCTGGTCCTGAAGCTCACGTTTAAAGATAACTGGAAGAGCTGGAAGCCCAAAGGAATATAAAGCAGGTTCAGTTCCAGACTTTTCTTTTGCATGTAAATAAGAAATGATTAACAGCTGCTATGTAAAAAACAGAGGCAAGCAAAGTCCCAGAAATAGCCTTTTTAAGTTATAAAATTCTATGTTTGTTTCCGTGGTGATTGAACATTGAATGATATCCCCTTAGAAGGTGCTTGGGAGGCAAACAGGAGTCTCAAAGATGAATAAAAGAAATCAAATTTAACTTCGTCGTCAACTCCAGACATCAGGAAACATAAATCTCAGATGTTTGTCCTACCGTTGACTTTGACTTTACACGTGCTGTGTTTGTCCCTAGTGTGGCAGCTGTAGTTTCCTGCATCCTCAGGTGTCAGATCACTGATCTTCAGCTCAGCACAGGTGTCCTTCTGCTCTATGTGGATTTTTCCTCCAGACCTTAGTGACTCTGATCCCTTCCTCCACTCCACCGGGGCTCCAGCTTTAGAGAGCTCACAGCGCAGGGTAACGCTGCTGCCCTCATCGGCCTCCTGGTCCTTCAGCTCACGTTTGAAGGTGATGGGAAGAGCTAACAAACCAGATTTAAAATTAGGCTCCCAAGTTTGGGAGAAAAAAAAAAGTCAAATTCGTGCAGCAAGAATAACAGAGTCTTCTAAGGGGCAGTCACACATCTCCCTATAACTCAGCCAGAAGAATATCAACATTTTATTTAAATGCAAGAAGTACTATGAATCCAATCATTTAAACAAAAAGTGAAAAGTAACTTCATAAACACTTCTGAAATTCTTTATGGTAATGCTTTTCTTGGTCTTGGAAGTAAAACCAAAAGGAAACTATTCCAGTAAGAAGCTTAGAGATACACCAAACTTCATAGTCATATTCATCCATCGAACTATCCACTTTCTGAAACCACTTGTCCTATTCAGGGTTGTGTCGGGGGTCCAGAGCCTATAGCTGCAAGGCAGAGGACAACCCAGAATGGGGGACCAACCCATTGCAGGGCACAGTCACACACCATTCACTCACACCTATGGGCAATTTGGTCACTCCAATTAACCTCAGCATGTTTCTGGACTTTGGGGGGGTGAGGCAGAGTAGCCTGAGGAAACCCAACAATGACACTGGCTGAAGATGCAAACTCCATACACATGAAGCCATGGTGGACACTCGAACAAATAGAAGTGCAAGACGAAGTAACAAGATGAACATCACTGATGTCAGTTGTCTCAAAGTGGTAAAAAATGAGGTATACAGTGCGTGAGTCCTTTTTCCTACCGTTGACTTTGACTTTACACGTGCTGTGTTTGTCCCTAGTGTGGCAGCTGTAGTTTCCTGCATCCTCAGGAGTCAGATCACTGATCTTCAGCTCAGCAGAGGTGTCCTTCTGCTCTATGTGGATTTTTCCTCCAGACCTTAGTGACTCTGATCCCTTCCTCCACTCCACCGGGGCTCCAGCTTTAGAGAGCTCACAGCGCAGGGTAACGCTGTTGCCCTCATCGGCCTCCTGGTCCTTCAGCTCACGTTTGAAGGTGATGGGAAGTTCTGGGGTTCCATGCAGTGTAAAATATAACAAGCATTGCAGATGTGAAGATCCACAGAAATGAAAATAACGATTCCAAAGCAGAAGTAGGCAGAGAGAATGTGGTATCTCCACGTTTACAGCAGAGTCAGTGAAGAGCAGGCTGCAGCTCAACTAAAAAGCTCAAGAACTGGGGTCATGAGGTCAACATAAGAAAAGATAAAGAATCAAAACCAACACAAAACATGCCTTTGATAATTCTTTGCAATTCCACCAGGGGCCGCTGCCTCCTTATCCATAATTCCACCTTGGAGATTAATTACTTTTTGTTCCTTATATCAAAATATCATTCAACTGTTCAACTGTCTATAACTCTTCAATCATGTAACCATACCAGCATATCAACAGCAAACTATAAATAATCATTTTTCCATGTGTATTCGTTTTCTAGTGATCTATTCGCTGAAGAAACATTTTTTAAAGTGTAGATAGTTTCCAATTGCTTTGTAAAACCAAGGGTTCCTCCTACCGTTGACTTTGAGGTGTGCCAAAGTCACTTGGCTTCCACATACACAGCTGTAGTCTCCTGCATCCACGAGTGCCAGGTCAGTGATCTTCAACTCAGCACGGGCCTCTTTCTGCTTCATATGGAACTTGTCTCCAGACTTGAGCACATCTTTCCCCTTCCTCCACTCCACTGTAGACCCAGGTCTGGAGAGCTCACACCACAATGTAACGCTGCCTCCCTCGTTGGCAGTCTGATCCCTCAGCTGCTCATTAAACGTCACGGGAAGCGCTGGAGATGTTTCAGACATCAGTGAAAATGATGATGAAAAGTACACCGGATGCAAAATCTCTATTAATTACAAAAAGAAATCAATGCTCATGCTCAAAGCTGTAATTAACAGGTTAATAACCAGTTAGGAGGAGTTAAACACTGATGACGAAACTAACAAAAAACAAGACAATGTACACAGCCAGAGACACTCAATATCAGGGTTAGGCAACCCTGATCTCGGAGTGCTGATATCCAGCAGGTTTTCCATCCTACCTCAGACTACCTGATCTCAGGTAGTCACTCATCAGGTAGGATGGATACCGGCATTCTAGAATCAGGGTTGCTTAGTCCTGCTCTGCACTCATAGTCCACTTTTTGGTTACTCATTTATATGTGAACAAGTGTACCAAGTACACAAAAAAACATTACATTCTTCACCCAGGAGGAACAAAAATAACGTGATGGACACAGTGGTGGCATCCTACCATTGACCTGGACGTTAGCTGTGGACCGCCTGTCCCCACATTGGCAGCAGTATTCCCCACTGTCTTCAGGCTTAACGTCACTGATCTTCAGCTCAACGGAGCAGTCCTTCTGCTTCATCAGGAACTTGTCTCCCGACTTCAGCACCACTCCGCCCTTCCTCCACACAACGGGGGCTCCAGGTTTAGAGAGCTCACAGCGCAGGGTGACGCTCTCGCCTTCCTTGGCCTCCACGTTCTTCAGCCTTTCTTTAAAGTCGGCAGCCACAGCTAAAATCAACAAGCACCATTTTACTGTGCAAAATCGAACACGGCAACATCTCCAAAAGGTGATGGTGGAAAGCGCAGCTGCTTCATGGATGATGTCTGGGAATTTTCTCTCAAAAATATTGATTTTCAAACCCTAAAATCAAAACTATCCCCATGACACTTCTTATGAAGAATGTCCTTTTATTTGCAAAGATGTTCTATACCCGCCTGTCCTATTCAGGGTCACGGTGCTCCAGAGTCTATCCCAGAGGTTACAGGTGCAAGGAAGGGAACAGCCCAGGACAGGCTGAACTCCACACACATGGAGCTAGGGTGGAGACTCGAACCCTGGTCTCCAGAGCTGTGAGGCATACAGGATCTGTACTTTCATATATGTTATACAACTTAAGATATTATAGTACTGATACTATTTCATTAGTCAAACAGAGACAGACATGTTATATAACACGTAGTTAACAGACAAAGTGATACGACATGCTGAGGAGTTAATCTTTGTGATAATATTTAAGATAATAATTAACTAATGGCAAGCAATAAAGCGACACATGGAAGTAAAATATCTGTAGGTAACAAAAAGATGATTTGGCGTTCTCTCCTAGAAAAGATGGCTGATTTGGATGCAGCCCAGCAGATCCTGAAACCAGGCCATGGACAAACAGGGGACCTTCATTCTTCAGTCGGAGGTCTAACCCTTCTTGTGGTTAACAATCCAGGCATTTCCCCTTTCCAAAGTTTCAAATATTCTCAGTGTCACCCTTCGGGCATCCTTTCCACATACATTTTTTATGATTTCCACAAAAGTATTAACATATCTATCAGTCTAAAACAGTATTCAAAAGTTCTGTGTATATTGCAGGGATGCATAAATTGTATAGTGCTCTTGAGTGGTGTTTCTCAACCAGTCCTCTGGGACCCCCAGACAGTCCGCTTTTTCGTTCTCTCTCAGCTCCCAGCCAATCATGAACACCAAAAAACCTGGTACTGGGGTGTTGGGTGCTGGGAGGGAGCAAAAATGTGGACTGTCCAGGGAGTCCCTGAAGAGTGAGTAGCTCTAGAGTACCAATTCCACTGGAAGTATATTAGCTAAAATTTGCTGGGTTATAAAAAATACGAGAAGAGCATCATTCTGGCAGACAGAAAAGGGGACTGCAGTGTAAGAGGAGAGAAGAAAAGAAACATACGAAAGAGTGAGGAGACTGAGCTCCATGATGTGGTTTTGAAAGAAAGTCTTCCCTTACCCTTCACTGTCACCAGGGCTTTGGTGGTGGCCAGCCCTGCCTCACACTGATAAACCCCTGTGTCCTTCTCCTCCAGCTTCCTAACCGTCAGCATGGCCTCCTTGTCACAGCGACTCACAGCCCACTTGCTGGAGTCCCGGATCAAGCATCCATCCTTGTACCACCGGACGTCACAACTCTTAGAGATCAAGCATGAGAGGACCAAGTCCTCACCCTCCATGGCCTCATGGTCCTCCAGTCCTTTAAGAATCACTGTGGGCCTCTCTAAAAAAGACAAACCAGACAAGGCTCTTCTTTGTAATTCCAGGTAACGCTTATGTCCCTCCACTCCCAGTCTCTTTCTATGTTTAATAGGTACCAATGCTGTTTAAATCAGCCGAAATAACTGTGCTTATAATCAGCCAAAGAGGAGCAGATTTTAAATAATTATGATATGAATAATACAAAAAATTCAACATAAAAGCAGACGCGATGGAGCATTTAGAGTTGGACTCATAGAGATGGTGGACACCAAGGATGAAACAAGGAGAGAGAAGCGTCTTATGATGCTACAGAATGGTGTGGCACTCTTCGACTATCCTCTGGGTGCAAAAAGGTCCAAAAGACATTAATTCCAGCGCAAAAAAGAATCAGAGAGCACAGAAACTGAAAGCTTCCTGGCAGAACTTTCATGATGATGGGGTCAGGACAACAAAGCACTGGAATGCTAGGCGATGAAAGGCATGGTTACCTTTGACCATCAATGAGGCATATGCAGTCTCATCCCCCGCCACTACAGAGATGTTGCCCGAGTCTTTTCGTGCCAGCTTCTTGACAGTAAGGGTATGGTACCCACCAGGAAAGGCTTGGATTTCGTTGAGGTCATTGTTGTGTAGGGGAGTTTTGTCAAGGTACCACTGCACACCGACGTAATCACCAGGGCTAATGCGACACGTAAATGCGGCCACATCCCCCTCGAAACACTCAACATCTGCCGGCTCCTCTGTGATTTGTACTTTCTGACCTGGATGCGACAAACATTGAAATGCACACCGATGACCTGACAAGATTCAACGGACTGGATTTCCCTCATAGTTAGAAGAATACTATCCATGTCAAAACAGTCTAAACCAAAAAGGAATTCGAGGAATTCAACAAAAGAGCAACATGCACGACAAACTGCAGATATAACAAGAGAAAGGTAGGGGAATCTCTGAAATTTCTTCCTTCCCAGCATCCAGCTGAAGTCCAAACTGAGACCACCACTATAAGACAGTAGCATGCAAACAACCAACGCAATACCAGACAAGGGTCATCATAGCATACCAACCAGCTGAAGACAAAACATAAAACAAGAGAAAACAGCAATGCCAGAATTGCGGGATCTTCTAAACAAGAACTGAGCAAACAAGATGATTGTTTGTAGATCAAAAATATATATATTTAACATAACAGCAGATGAACACAGCTATGCAAATGATTCAAAAACAGCTTAAAATCTACATGAACTTGATCTGTTGTATAGCCCTTTTTTTGAAGAAACACCACAACAGACATGCATAAAAGCACCAATAATGAATCCACTGGTAATTTATACTGCAGTAAGAAAAACATGAGCAACAGTTAAAAGGCCAGACTCATACTATCCCAGTCTACAGGGAACATTCCCAGAAGTCTAGCTAACGTTATATGACGTTTCTCTCAAAGTTGGCAGACAACGTTCTTACTTTAACATTGAACGTTTCCATATTCCAATTGTAACATTTGAGGAATAGTACTAGAATGACAAATTGTTAGCAGGGATATTTCTTGAACACTCCACAGCTTCCAGTCATCTCGGCTTTCAAACCAGGCACCATATCCCAAGATCCAACTATCAATCACAGTACTAACTTCTGACCTTTAAATCAGCGCCTAGTGCCGACAAAACCGTGGACCATTCAGGTCTTACCTTGCACCACTAATCGCGCCCGGGTCTGAGCAGAGCCCACGTCACAGCAGTAGGTGTCACCATCGCTCTTCTCCAGTCCCCGGATGCTGAGGATGAGGACGTTCCCCAGGTGCCTCATCTCGTACCTGCCGCCCGCCTTCAGTTCAGTCATTCCCTTCCGCCAGGTCACCTTGCTTGCAGGCCACTTGGTTTCACACTCCAGTGTTGCTGTGCCCTTCTCCTCGGCCTGGGTGTCCTGCAGCTCCCTCGTAAAGATATGGTCCCTCTCTAGAGGCAGGGTTTAAAGAGAGTAGATCTGACCCCTCCTGACAGATAAATATGATAACAAGGGCATTGGGTAAAAGCTTCCCCACACAAACCCAGAAAACTGAGTGAGTACTGCACATAGTACATAGAATTACAGCATTACGGAGACCCTCTATCTTGCCTTTGACTTCCAGCTTGGCTGTTGTAGTGGTACCATCAATTTCGCATGTATACTCCCCAGAATCATTAGCTGTGGCTCCACGAATAATCAGTTTTGCAACGGCTTCCATCTGGGTGATGTCATACTTCTGTCCCTTCCGTATAGCTTTGCCATCCTTGGACCACTTAATGTTGACCCCTGGCTGGGTTGTCTCACAGCTAAGCTCGACATCTTCACCCGGAGCAATGCTGAGGTTCTGTAGCTGTTTGGTCACAACATTGGCTTTCCCTGTGGGAGAAAAGCGAGAAACTCAGACATGGCACCAATTATGTCACGAAGAAGAGCAGAAGTGAGACGGCTCACCCTTCACAAATAATGTAGTTGAGGAAGTGAGGCCTTTGATGGCGAAGACGACATCCCCTGCTTCAGCCGCCGTCACTCCCTTGATGGTCAATGTGTACTTGCGGCCCTTACTAGAGATTTGGTAGCGACCGCCGTGAGTCACGGGTTTTCCATTCACTGTCCAGGAACATTGGTCAGTGCTTTCCCGCGACAAGATGCACTCAAAGCTACAGTTCTCACCCTCCTTGACCTCCACTGACTTCAGTCGTTTGGTGATACCGATGGTCAAGTCTGCAGGTAACCCAAGGAGAAAAAATGAGTGCCCTTCAACAGGGTCATCAGAGGAACTATCAACAACTCCAAACAAATCAATTTTTAAAAGGTTTTTAAGGTAAGATTAACTTAATTGATCCCAGGGATAAATTCTGGGATTCACCGAATTACTTTTCGGTTTCTGTGCTTCCTCTACTTAGGTTATCAAATACGTACCCTGTACCGTCACCTTTGACTTGGCCAGGTCTGTGCCAAGGTCACAGGTGTACTCCCCTGCGTCTTCTTGTGTGAGGTCATGAATGATAAGACCCAAAGACTTTCCTGCATGCAAGACCTCATACTTGTCACTTGCAGCCAGGACTACACCATCCTTTCTCCAGATGGGGGAGACTCGTGGTTTTGAAGCCTCACATTCCAGAGTAATCGTGCCCCGTTCCTCCCCCATCACATCATCCAGGGACTTGAGGAACACTGCACGCTTTTCTGGGGGAATGAATAATATTGAGGGCATCATATAGTTAATCCTAAAGGAGTAGCCAACATTCGTTGATCAGTTAATACTGATGTATTTTTTGGCGCCAATGGAGCAAAACTGTAGGATTCCAACATAAGGAAGCAAAAATTATTCCCTGTGGCCCGTAAGATTACCCAAACAACTTGGCTTTTAACAGAACTTATATGTCCTAATAGAACCACTTTTTACTCAAGTCTCAAGTGTGTCACTTTATTCCAAGCTATGGCGTCATTAGCAAAGGACCAGCAGCTGGATACATCATTGATGATTCTCACCTTTGACCTTGAGGGAGGCAGATTCTTTGATCTCCCTGACCTTTATGGCGATGGTGCCTCCATCTTCTGGTGCCAGGCGCCTCAAAGTGAGGGTGTGTGCTTTTCCCACGTGTTGGATTTCGTTGACATCATTGGAGCAGAGCACCCTATCGTTGAGCAGCCACTGCAACTCCTCGTCAGCATAGTTCAACTCACAGGTGAAGGTAGCATCACCATCTTCATCCACCTGGACATCTTGCAGGTGTTTGGTGATCTTCACTTTCCTCTCTGTGATTACAGGGGAAAGGCTATAATTTGTAGATATACTCATAGTTTTAAGTGAACCATAACAAGGAGAAAATGGAACTTGAGAATGCACAATGGGGGAACCTGAGATTTTTTTAACTTCTGAACTTTTTTAACTTCTACTGAGACAAAATAGCGATTTACAATATGGAAAAACACCAGTTCTTCTGGGATTCACAATCTAGGTTTTTTTTTGATTGAACATGTCAAAAATAACAAACTTGCTAAGGTTGATTACACACATTTAAGTCTATTTGGTTTCTTGGTGATCGTTCAAAACCTGAAGTGCAGGTTGAAAATTGTCAATAACAACAAGTGTACATAGTTCAGTAGGACAGAAAAATCACTATGCATGGTATCAGGGTCTAAGACCGATAAAAAGTGTGCTGCAAAATCTGTATGGGCTAACTTAAGGATGGTAAACCAATCCAAAAAAAATCCAAACTTCTGACCTTCCACTGTGAGGGTCGCCTTGGTTTCCGCGGGTCCAGCCTGGCAGCGGTATTCTCCAGAGTCTCCACCCACCAGGTCCATGATGATGACTTCCACACGGGCTGCGTCTTGCCTCATCCTGAACTTCTTAGAAGTCTCCAGGAGAGTCTGGCCTTTAAACCAGCAGACTTCCTTGGGTGGGGCAGAGAACTTGCAGCTAAGGGTGACAGACTCTTTCTCCTTGGCTGTGGCATTTTTCATGGGCTGCGCAATCTCCAGGGGGCGCTCTAATCAAGAAAGCACAATAAATATGCAATTTTGCATCAGTTAATGTTTTTCATGCACAAGCATGAAAATGTAAAATTATAAGATATATTTTTAGAAAATTACACACTTCTGTACAAATACTTCTTGCCCCTTTTTTCTTTAATAAAAATTTGTTGCCTGTATCATCTTAAAAGTTACAATTTATTTATCAAATGGTTTTATCAAACTTGACGTACAATTGAAAGTAAGGCCAACAGTCCTTGAAGGCAGAGCCACTAAAGGTTATTGGCTTTGCTCAGGGACCCAAATACCTCCTGACCACAAGCACAGTGTCTTAAGGCTCTGAACCACACACATCATTCCCGAAACACGCTTCAAAATAAAATTCAATAAACTGCATCAATACAGTATGGGTGCAAAGCTTCCAAAACCACAATTCAGTGCAACCTGCATGAAAATGTCTTTTACAGAAAAGGCTGAAAGGAAAAAAAATGTTAATGTTGTTTTGAGATTATTCAGTTCCTTTAGCCAAAAATTAGGATTTCATCATTTTGCTCATTTGACTTCCTCTGCCGGCCCCTGGAGGATGGGCTTCCCCTCTGAGTCTGGTTCCTCCCGAGTGTTCTTCTTTTTAGGGAGTTTTTCCTTGCCAGTCGCCTCTGGCTTGCTCACTGGGGGCTTTGGGCAGGGATAATGTAAAGCGCTTTGAGACAATGTAATGTGAAAACGCACTATACAAATAAACCTGAACTGAATTGTATTGTTTGCTGTGAAAGACCAAAGGCTTGAGTCCAACAGTTTCCATCTCCTATAACTTCTACCTGCCATCTGAATAAAATCCATTGCCATTGCTCTTCAAATCCATTTACTTCCTTCATCAGGAATGTCCATTGTCTTATTAGCCAGAAAGCCTCCTACCAGAGAATCCAGCTGTAAACGTGACACATCCCAACACAACGACCCTCCATGATGACAAAATACTGCCAGGCTTACCTTTCACAGTAAGCTGAGCCACTGATTTGCTCTTTCCAGCTGTGAACTGCACGGGTCCCGACATTGTAGGTGTCGTCTTCTTGAGGGTAAGCCGGTGTATTCTTCCATCCTGCTCGATCTGCACGTCGCTGTCCGCCTTAAGCGGCTCACCGCTCAGCAGCCACTTGGGCGCCTTAACTGCATCCACGCTGATCTCTACTTCAAAGCGTGCCGGCCCGGGTTCTGTCACCTCGACCGCGCTCAGCTCCCGCACAATGCTGATGGCTTGCTCTGGGAGGACCGGACGTGGGGAGAACCCAGCGACAAACCTTAGCGTTTAATCACCATTTCAATTACACGCAAAGGCCACTAGGTGGCAGGTGGCTTAATTTAACTGGTTTAAATTTAATTGGATTTCGTTTTTATAATGATTCAATTGTTTCAAGTTATCCGAACAAAAATGCGAAGTAATATTGATTTACTGCATTTACATTTATGTCGCTATGAAAGACAAATGCAAATAACCAAGGGTTTAGAGAGAAGTGCTGATTTTCTTTGCAGGATTGCACAGTAGAAGTATATTGGTGGATATTTCCAAGGTTGTTTTGCTTGTATGCTCCGAATTACCGAGCCATCTCAATACTGCTACTCATTACCTTCTACTAACAGCTTGCAAGACGTGTTATCATCAGCCGCATCGCACACGTAAGTGTCCTCGTCCTCGGAGTCCACGTCGTTAATGGTGAGCTTCCGGTAGACGTTCTCGCTGACGATTTCATACTTCCTACCAGGCTGGATCTCCACCTTGTTCTTGTACCACGTAACCTTGGCGTTAGCCCGAGAGACGTGACATTCTAAGTGGGCACGATGTTTGTACATGGCTATCTTATCCTTGAGTTTCTTCACAAACTTTACTGGCAGCTCTGCAATGGCAGGAAATGGCATGAACATGTCAGTTCACATAGCTGTTACAATGAATGCAGCAAAGCTTCTAATTTCAAAGAACTGAGATGCTTTCCTTGATCCACTGAAATATGTTCCTGTCATTCCAATGAATTCCTTGTGTCATCGACTTATCTCCCCAAGAAGATCCATAGAAAAGACACAACAGCACAGGCAAACTTCTCATCAGAAAGGCTAACTTCACATCTACTCATGCCATCAATGCTTCTTGGCAAGCTAGAATCTCCCAAAAGCTCCAGGTCATGTTTGCCCATTCTTGTCTTCATTGAACAGAATATTAGACTGGACATAATGGCAAGGCTCCACAGTAGAGTTCCGCTTCATAGAGCTATTGGGCGGAGTCTCAGAACCTCAGCGGTATCTCAGAGCATCTCAGGGTTCAGTCTTTGGATTCCCCTTCTCCTCCTGGTGCACCTAGTGATTTTGTTTTATAATCTCTCTTTAGTTTTGTTGCTCCCATTCTCCCAGATGCAGAAGGATTTCTAAGAGCTTCCACTTCACTAGATACTATGAGCTCCAGGTTCATACTGTTAATGGTCTGACACGCTCGCCAGAAAAACAACTATAGGGTCAACAACAACGACTGTTTCCAGAAAAACAACTACTTATCAAAGCCTTCCATAGACTCACTCAGGAATGTTGATATTTTGATCACTGACCATATACCATTATAAGCATACAACACAAATTTTGCATAAATACAGTGGAATTTAAAGCTTCCTCAAATTAAACAATTTTTTTAACATTCAAAATTCATAAGACTACTGCAATAAAATCGCTACGGGATAAACTCAATAAAACTTTGCTCACCTTTAACCTTCAGTTTCGCTGTTGAGCAAGCTTTTTCTGCGGTGAATTTAATCTCACCTACATCCTCTGGACTCACAGACTTGAATAACAACACATAGGTTCGACCTGTGGCAATAACAAAAACGAAAAAAAGCTACTATTATTGAAATACTACTTCACAGGATTAAATTTCAAGGCACGAAGAATTAATTTTTTAAGATCAAGGTATACTTAAATGCGACATGCAAGGAACAAGCTTCATAAATCCTAATCAGAAGTCAGGCTTGCTGAAGTGCCCCAACTGGCTCACCCTCTTGTCTCAACTTGATACTGTCCCCAGCCTTGATCTTGGTGTCGTTTTTGTACCACTGACAATCCACCTCGTCGTGGGAGATCTCGCACATAAAGGTTGCACTGTCCTTTTCCATTACCTCAGTGTCCTCAAGTTTCTTCACTATCTTGATATCTCGGGCTGCAGTACAAGAGGCCAACAGAAGAGAAGCCATATTGGTTAGGGTGAGGTAAAATCTTGAGAAGAAAGCAGGGTAACACTTCACTGGTGGAGGCACAAGTAACTTAGTAAGTTACTACTCAAGTACAAACCTCATGAAACACGTCAACCGCTAGGATTAACGACGAATGAGCATGGGATCAGCACGTAACTAACACGTAGTTTCTGGTTAACCAATATATTATAGAAGAGTGCACTACATTATTTCTGTCCCCCCAAGTCAAATTTTACCGGAAACAGTAACCATAATGTTATAAAACCTTCTGCATATCATCCCAATTGACCCTAACAATTGCTGCCTCACAAATTGGGGTTCAAGTCTTATCTTTGCTCTGTCTGTGTGCATGTGTGTGCCTTATAATGGCATAGCATCCTACCCAGGGTGCACCCCTGCAGCCTTAGGGCAGGCTCCAGACCCCTGCAGCCTTAGGACAGGCTTCAGACCCCTGCAGCCTTAGGGCAGGTTTCAGACCCCTGCAGCCCTGACTAAGACAAGTAGTTAGAAGATGGGTAGATTAAGACAGTAAACGCGGGAATAACACACCGTGCACAGTGAGCCTGGCTGCGGTTTTGTCGTCAGTCACGTCACAGACATACAAGCCTTGGTCCTCGTAGGCACTCTTGTGTATCTGGAGACTTCTCTTGCAACCCTGTGAAATGATGCCAAACTTCTTCCCTGGCTTAAGTTCGGCAGCATCCTGAAGGTAAGAGACCACACACAAATGACCCTACCAACATGCAGGCCTGTTTAGTGCCTGTCCTTTCATGCTTTGCTTTCATTTCCCCTCCCAGTATAAAACTCAAAATCTACTAAATCTACTAAAATAAAAATTCCATCTCCCATCTACCAAATAAAGTCACCATTCCTTTCACCATCTGGTGGACAGATTTTATGGCAAGTGACACTGGCTCACCTTGAACCATTTCACTTCTGCATTGGCTCTGGAGATCTCACACTCAAATATAACCTTCTCCTTCTCGGGAACCATGATGTCTTGAAGTGGTTTTGTAATTTTTACTGGAGGTTCTGCAGAAGCAGGACATCAGTGTGTCATTTTTCAAATATAAGCTCATGCATTTAATTAGCATTCTTTCTTAAAACATTTCATAACACTTTTCATTTAAGTGCAATGTTCATGAGGCATTCATAGAAGATTAATAAGCATCATGTAAATATACCTTAACATCCTAACATTCCTTTACAGCTTTAATATACATTAATAACAAACATTGCGCTGCATGATTAAATGATTATAATGTTAGTTATTTTCACGTTTGTTATTAGCATATACTACAGCATGTATCATATGTTCTGTGAATGCTTTGTAAATGCATTATGAAGGTGTACTGAATGGTCTATGAATGCATTATAAAGGCATTATGAAGATTCAGTTAATGTAAAGCATTCTCAAACATTTTCACACAAAATGCACAATGTTACAATGCAAAGGATAATCTTAGAAATTTATGTACACCTGCATACACTATAAATATGTGATACATTATCTTCCAAGGATGTAGACCAATATTTTAATAAATACTTGAGTATGAATCTCACAGTAATATTGCGACAGACTAACAGTAATGACATCTATGAAGATAAAGAAACAGTCTTGTGTAAATAACATATGGTTGTTTGAGGTAATACCTGTGACAGTAAGCCTGCAGGAAGTGTGGGCCCCCTCGGCCTGGAAAGATATCATTCCTGCATCCTCCTTCTTGAGCTGGGACAATGTGAGCGTGTGCTTCTTGCCCAGGACGGTGAAGTGGCAGCTGGGTCCCGCTCTCACCCGCATCCCACCCTTGGTCCATGAACCCTCCACGTTGGCATGATTTAACTCCACCTCCAGCATCACCGTCTCCTTCTCGCTGGCCTTCAGGTCCTCCAGCCCCTTCACCACCTTGATCTTCCTCACTGCAGGAGGAAGGAACGCTCATTCTCAGATAGGCAGCAATGGCAGTCAAGACCAAGACCTTGTCAATCTAGATGTTGCCAGGTGACTGGTACCGTCGAGGCATTAAAAATTTCGCAAACAATATCCAACAGTATCAATAAAAATGAACTTTTTTTCCTAAACAATGTAAAATTTCTGCAACTTGTACTTTTCTTATTGTCCCTATAAATACTATTCCGTGAAATAAACCTAATTTCACAAAAGGAAATACACTTGAGGAACACATATGACTGTGGAAGATACTTGGGTACATGAAGGCTGACTTACTCTCCACAGTGAATTTAGCCTGTGTCTTGTCATCTAACGTCTCACAGGAGTAGTAGCCCCGGTCAGCTTGAGTGACCTTCTTCAGGACGAGGGTCTGCTTGTTTCCATCGACACAGATCTCCACGTTGGGCCCAGGCTGCAGAATAACACCATTCTTCATCCACTTGACCTCAGGAGATGGCCTGCTAATCTCCACCTCCAGCTTGGCTTCCTCCTCCTCCTCCACAGTGAGATTCTCCAACTTCTTCTTGAAGGTCACCGGGATGTCTGCCAGAGGAATCACAAATGTTAGTCTGTTACCTGGACACTAAAGTGGCCTTCAGTAATTATGATTATAGGTATTTCATACTACTGCAAAATAATGTGGATTATTAAGAGAAAAACTAAGAATATTAGGAACACTAATACTCACGCTGCACTTGGAGGTTGGCTTTGGAGACTTTGCCCTCAGCATCTACTGTTATCTCCCCTGCATCCTCCTTGCTTATGTTAGTGACAGTCAGGGTGTGGCTGGTCCCCTCATGCGTGATCTTGAATTTGGGTCCCGCGTGGACAGGTATTCCATCGCGGAACCACATCACGGTGACATCAGCAGGAGTCACGCTACATTTAAACGTGGCGTCTCTGCCCTCCATTGCTGCCACATTGTTCAGCTTGGCTGTGAATCGCACTAGCTTGGGTGCTGGAGAAGAACAATAATCCAATACAATAACTGTCACCCAGAAAACCTGCCATTTTTAGGTAAGCAAGTACAGTCCAGTATAAATAATATTAAACAATACAGAATAAATGCAGAGGTGAAAAGGTCAGGTTCAGAAAGTACAAATCCAGACTAACCAAGCAAGCTGAGTACTCTGTTAATATGACTCTTTATACTCAACCAACTAAACTGGTTGGACAACATTTTGGTTTGGATTTGTATTTTCTGAACCTGAACTTTTGAATAAAAGAACACAAAAATAACTAATATTTAAAGATATTATAAATTCAACAGGCCAAGAGGCTTAATCACCAAATTCTTGTGTCTTTCAACTTTTCTTGGTATATTAATTTCCTTTTATCCCCAATGTAAAAATCATAGCTTCACCCATGCCTTGTAGAGTATGACAGTTGCCAAAAACACTCAATGGTTTTAGTGCCCTGCTAACCTGTGGTGGTCATCTTAGCAGAAGTCTTGTCGTCTTTGGACTCGCAGCTATACTCGCCCTCATCTTCTTTGGCAACAGTCGTCACGGTCAAGACCCGCCTCACGCCATCAGTGGTGATACGGTTCTTGCCGCTTGGTTTGATCTCAATGCCATTCCTGCGCCAGACCACGTCTCCTTTGACCCGATTCAGCTCACAGGCCATGATCATGGTGCCACCGAGCTCTACAGCCATCGGTTCAAGTGGCACAACGAACTTCAATGGAGGCTCTAAAGCCAGAGGGAAAATCAATTAAGAAGAAAAGTACGATAAATTACCGCTGAGATCCATTAAACAATGTGTACAGAATATCGTCGATGCAGTACAAATTGCAGACATTTACCCGAAAATACTAAAGATTTTATCTACAATCCTCTCCTGAATTACATGTAAATAGCATTCTTGGATACAGAATCCTATTCAGAACATTCTGCAGCTACCATTAAGTGCCATCTAATTTCAGTAATAATACTTTCGTTTTGTTTTCTCACCACAGTAATAACATGTACAGTATGGCAGAGTTGTTGTACTTAAATTTTATCTGTGAATTCAAGACTTCACCAAGCACTAGTCTTATCCTGTCTATTTAACGTGACAGAACTTAGAAAAGAAAAACTAACCTTTAACGAGAACCTTGAATTCCTGTTTATCCTCTGCTGTTTGGCAGGAGTAGGTTCCGCTGTCTTTGAGCTCGGTGGACTTCACAATAAGGGTACGAGTAAGGCCATCCTTCTTAATCTCATACTTGATACCATCCTTCAGTTCCACACCATCCCGGAACCACCTGACACCGGCATTCTCAGACATCAGCTCCGCGGTCAGAACAATATTCTCGCTCTCTTGTACCATTACTGTATCCGTTATGTCTGCTTTCTTTTGGAATTTGGCAAGAGTTTCTATTCATGAAAGAGAACAAAGAGATGAAGGTCCACATAAAATGCTTTATGTTGTACTCCATGCACCAATAATAGACAATAATACTTTACAGTTAATGTAGAGATAGTAGCTAGCCTAACTGCATGCCTGTGGACTACAGAGGAAAATAGGCGTACCAGCAGGAACCCAGTCCAACATGGGGAGAATGTACAAACTTCACATATAAAGATCAGAAATAAGAATAAAGCATACATTTTTGTCAAAATAGATCAAATCTATCTCCCAAAGTTTTCTATTTGTTTTCATTTTCAGCCATAAAGTATCCACTGTGACATCATGAGAATTAGCTAAAAACTCAGACAAAACTAACAAACAAGGTGAATGAAGTAAATACCTATTACATACCTGCCACCTGTATTTTGAAGGCCAGTTTCTCTCCTCCTGCTTCACAGATGTATTCTCCAGCGTCAGTCTTCTCCACACTGTCCAGAACCAGCTGCCGGCTCTTGCCTTTAGCCTCCATGTGCATCTTCCTACTGGAGCTCAACATCTTCCCGTCTTTGTACCATTTCACTTCAGTCTGGATGTCAGACACTTCACAGCTCAGGGAGGCCTTCTGTGAGAGAGTGGCTCTCACCTCCTTCTGTACAGACTCCTTATTGGCGAATGCAGCCTGCTTTTCTGAGGGAAATAAATGTTGGAATGGGCATGAAGAAACTTCATACCTGCTATTCTGGGAAAAAAGAATCTAAGCCGGACCACAGAACATACTGTAAGGCTCTAAACTGGACATGTGAATTCAGGCTACACTCTCAGAGAAACCCTCTATAATATATCCATGGTGACCTGCTTCACATGGAGTTAACCTGCTTCACATGGACTTCACACCAAACACAGACAACTAGCAAAAGACAGAACAATAAGCTATAGAGACAGCAATCACAGACAAATAACATATTCACTAAGACAGACAGACATCTTAGAATATTAAGACAAATGTTAAGACATACATTTAATCTGGCAGAATCCCAGCATTTGATGACAAAAATTCTTCAACAAGGTTAATAAAGTTGATGGTTCCTCCATACCTGCCACCTGTATTTTGAAGGCCAGTTTCTCTCCTCCAGCTTCACAGATGTATTCTCCAGCGTCAGTCTTCTCCACACTGTCCAGAACCAGCTGCCGGCTCTTGCCTTTAGCCTCCATGTGCATCTTCCTACTGGAGCTCAACATCTTCCCGTCTTTGTACCATTTCACTTCAGTCTGGATGTCAGACACTTCACAGCTCAGGGAGGTCTTCTGTGAGAGAGTGGCTCTCACCTCCTTCTGTACAGACTCCTTGTTAGCAAAAGCAGCTTGAGCTTCTGATGGAAAAATATCAAAATAGGCATGGAGAACCTTAATCTCTCTGTTGCTCAGAGCATACCAGAATCTGAGCTTGACCATGATAGGCATTGCTGAAAACTCCAGATAAACGGAGTGGCTCAGGACTCAGATAAATGTGCATTACAAATCCATGGTAACCTCTCAACAATGGAGATTATCTGGAATAATTATGTCCAGCTAATCACCTCCAAAGCAAGAGAATATATGGACACCAGTCCCAGAAAGACAATGACAAGTTTCACTGAGAAAGAAAAAATACACAATTTTTATGTGAAAAATCAGAACCACGACTGGAGTTAAAGCACAATGACCCTGGATGAATATATATAGACTTGACATTGTTATGAAAGTAACAGCAGTTCACTCTTCAGTGTTATTAACCGCTTCCCAAGTGTATAAAAATAACCAAAAGAGTCTAAGATTATATCTAGAGGAGCATCAATACGATCTCTCCATTCTGACCTGCGATTATGTCCTTAATGACATTCCAGAACAAGAAGACCGACTCAAAGTCTCTAAATGAGTTTAATATTGCCTTAGTATTCCATTCCGCATCTGGAAGCCAGCATCTTCATAATGTTCCCCTAACTGAAGTCTTCAAAGAAGTATTTCACACAATCAATAAATCCCAGCACATACACTCAAAATCCTAAGATGAATGAACTTAATACCAGCTCCATACCTGCCACCTGTATTTTGAAGGCCAGTTTCTCTCCTCCAGCTTCACAGATGTATTCTCCAGCGTCAGTCTTCTCCACACTGTCCAGAACCAGCTGCCGGCTCTTGCCTTTAGCCTCCATGTGCATCTTCCTACTGGAGCTCAACATCTTCCCGTCTTTGAACCATTTTACTTCAGTCTGGATGTCAGACACTTCACAGCTCAGGGAGGCCTTCTGTGAGAGAGTGGCTCTCACCTCTTTCTGTACAGTTTCCTTATTGGCGAAAGCAGCCTGCTTTTCTGAGGGAAATAAATGATGGAATGGGCATGAAGAAACTTCATACCTGCTATTCTGGGAAAATAGAATTTAAGCCGGACCACAGAACATAAGGCTCTAAACTGGACATGTGAATTCAGGCTATACTCTCAGAGAAACCCTCTATAATATATCCACGGTAACCTGCTTCACATGGAGGTTAATATTAACTGGACTCCACACCAAACGCAGACAACTAGCAAAAGACAGAACAATAAGCTATAGAGACAGCAATCACAGACAAATAACATATTCACTAAGACAGACAGACATCTTAGAATATTAAGACAAATGTTAAGACATACATTTAATCTGGCAGAATCCCAGCATTTGATGACAAAAATTCTTCAACAAGGTTAATAAAGTTGAT